>CM062816.1:1489266367-1489866367 GCA_031772625.1 Pinus tabuliformis | reverse complement strand
TTAAATAATTTAGATTCAATGTAACTTTTTAATTAATTAATTAATTTAAAATAATTAAAAACTTAACTACTCTTAAAATAAATTTAAATTTAAAATTTTAGATAACTATTGCTAACAATATTCCAAAATATTATATAAAAGTTAAATTCATACCTAACCCTTATTCCAAAACAAACAGTTTTATCGAATCATCTCTGATTATCAATATAAAGTATGTCACCTGTATATCTTGGGATCAAAAAGCATATTCATAATGTCTAGCACCCGGTGATCAAGCTTGCTTCGTGCTGTCCACTGACTAATGGTTGCTTCTTCTGGTTCGTCAACTCGGTAATCCTAAACAAATGTGGACAAAATTAGTATTCTAATTAAAGGAACCGTTGAAATTACGCAAATACAAAACCATTTACAACGACAAGAGTTGGTGCATCATACAAGATCCAGAAGAAAATACTTGTCAGCCTTCTTCTCAAAAGTGCCTTTGTTTACCCAGTCTTCCCATTCATTTCCTGTATATTTAAGAAACAATTCTTTGAATAGAGTAATTGCCGCGGATTTTGGCTTCTTTTCCAATTTCTGACGAACAACCCGATCGTTACCAACTCGGTCCCACTTGCGGAAAACGTGATAGACAGGCGTATTGTCATCCTCAATGATTTGAAGTATATAATAACTTTGAAACACAAATCCAAAACATCCTTGGTTAAACTCAAACTTTGTAAACAAATTCCTATGGGTTAACGATTTTATGGATTATCAAACTGAATAGAATGCATCGGATAGAAGACTGAAATTCAGGACAAAAGCCCACGATTTACATAACTAAAAATTTGCAAGATATGTTAGGCAAAGCATCAAATCAGGCCTTTATTCTACACTTCATACTTAATATCATGGACAGTATTGGAATCTCTAGACATATTTGCAATAATCGAGCAATCAAAGTGTTTGTGAGCAAATATATGCATATCTATTCACCATGTTTTTAAAACTGTGGTCCAAGAAAACTTTAAGATATCATTAATATTCATAAAATGATTTAATTTGTAAAGTTAACTAACAATTAAATCTTTGGTAGATAAATGTTAGGGTACTAGGTTGAATTTTATTTGGTCACATAGCTAATTTGATACAATTATTATTGGGTTTACTATGGATGGTTTAGAGCCTTTACATTTCCATAATTCACGGATTTGTTTATGATATTTTCATGTAATGTATTTTATTTAAGAGCATGGTGACTTTATTGTAAAATGTTTTTGGATCGAATAATAATACATATATTATTAGGAGCTTGTTTTCCCACGGGGTTTGTAAGTTAACTTATGGTGTCCATGTGTTGTTGTCTTTTTGTGTTGCTATCATATTCTTATTTCTCTCTTTTTTTTAAAACATTAGTATCACAACATGGATGGCCTAGTGCTTGCAATACGTAGAAGATTAAGACTCGATCATTGCTTGAATGTTTGGACTTGAAAGATGGGAATTTGTTTGTAAAATGTGATCTAAAGCACAAATCATGGTAGATTAGATAAAAAACAAAGAATGAGATGAAAATGATAGCAATGATTATTAATGGCCATGATGAGGGTACTTTTATGGATGACATTGCCCAAGGTCAAAAGAAGGAGACTAAAAGCTGCATTGGAGGAACAACATGAAATGGTGTGCAAATGCATCTTGAATCCCAAATATTGGAGCCTAATGAAATTTGTTGCTAAGAAACAAAGAGTTGAGGAAATTGGTTTGCTATTTGTTGGGATGGATATGTGTAAGATCATATTTAAGAGTTGAGCCAATGAGAGATTGTGTGGATATAGCGAGTGAAAATGATGTTAGAAGGCCAACTCGAAGTGAGATGAGCACAATACATTATTGTTGAGTGGAGGTTAAGGAGTATATGAAAATTACATATTAGCATGGGATGGGAATATAGCAAGAGACTTGTTATTCAAGTATACATGTTGTAATGCAATAGCACATGAAGTCACCCCTTTGACACATAGAGAGGGTGGAGGATCAATTTGTGGAATGAATAACTTCAATAGGTATGAGGTTGGTAAATGTGCTAGTATGCTAACTCGAGGTTAGTTTGTTCTAACACATGTTATTTAGGCATAAATGTTCTTGTGCAATGGTGCATGGAGTTATGTATCATCAAACTATGGAATGAACCACTTGCATAGGTATGAAGGTGACACATGTACTTTTATGTTAGCTTCAGGGGGGAATTAGAGATGTTGGGATGTGAGATGGTTGATGAAACATGTAAAAGAAAAAGTGTCCTAGAAAACTAGTGGTAGCTAGTTCCCAATGTATTATGGTGGATGGTAACTTTTTTATATGGACTTCAACAAAAATATTACGACCAAGTTAAAGTCCCGATATCAAGTTTAATAGGGGAATTCTTAAGGTACTTAGGGTAAACTTGATTGGATCATCAAGTTAATTTGATAGTCATTTACTAGCTCTAGGTTTCAACAACCCATGGTTTTGTACATAGTATTTACATGTAATGTGGTCTATTTAATGACGTGATGACTCCATTGTAAGATGCCCTTGAACCACATAATAATAATAGATTTATTGTTAGAGTCTTTTCTCCAAGAGTATCTAGGTTAACTTATTGTATCCATAGATTATTTCCTTTATGTATTGCTCTTATATTTTTATTCATTTCTCTTGATTTAACAAAAACCTAGAAAGAAATTATAATTATAATACATCATATCGTAATACTATTTAAACTTATCATAAATTTTTTAGTATCTATTCATCCTAACAAGACGTGAATTACAATTTAAAGATATTTCAATATTAATCAAATAGAATTACAATTTAACAATATTTAAATAGTATTATTGTAAGACTATCTAGAGTACATGTACCTCAGGGAAGTAGGCAAGAACCTAGCTATAGGTGTACACCCTATACGCACATCCTACCACCAAGCTTAAAACTCTTGGAAAATAATTGCCATGATAGTATCTTATCAAATTTATACTCAACATATGGATATTGGATTAGGCTTTATTCTCTAGCCTTGAGTTCTAGTATGATTTCTCTTATGATGCACATGAGAATGTGATGCAACTAGTAAATAAAATTTCAAATCTCATTGAGAAATTTAGTATTGGAGAGTTAAAGATAAGTTGAAGAGAGAAAATTTGTGGATTCAGGATAACAAGAACCAATTTCAGGATCAAAAGAAATGAGGGAAAACCAAAATTTCACTTCAAAATGCATAATTTTCATAGAAATGTTAAAATAGTTGGAACATAAACCTTCTCTTGTTGGATTATGTAACTCTTACTTGTCCTAAATTTGATCATATTTGTGGTTTTTTGTTATTGTTCATGATTAGGTACAATTCATCTCCACGTAGAGAGCATGTTCCTGGTCTCTAGGAGGGTTTTAGGTCTCAGTGGAACATAAACCTTTTCTTGTTAGAGTATGTAACTCTTACTTGTCCTAAGTGTGATCATATTTGTGGATTTTTGTTATTGTTCATGATTAGGTTTAGTTCATCTCCACGTAGAGAGTATGTTCATGATATCTTGGAGAGTTTTAGGCCTAACTAGATTTGAGAGATTCTAGATGCTTCCTAGGTTGGCATGTGATTGAGATAGTATCTCAATTGGTTTATTGTGTGATCAAGATAATTTGTTTATATTAAACTATAATTCATGTATTTATATGTATCATTAATGTAGAGAGTACTCAACACAATTTTGGTGTGTAATAAAATTTACTCTCCCACATTCGAGCATGATATCAAATTGGGTCTAGCCCTGACTCCTTCATTGGGAGCCCATGAACATGTGGAGAGTATGGTAGATATTCGTTGGGAGTGTTGTTTTTGGTTTGTCCATCAAATATGTCAATAGAATATTTGTTGTCAAAGTGAGACTTGTGAGACATATGCAGTGCAGATTTGTTGGAGAGCGTTGTAAAAGACATTGTTGCTAGTGATTGAAGTAAGAGCCTTGTGAGAAAGGACCCATGTGTTGAGTAAGGACACCTGATCAAAGTCATACCAATGATTTTCTAGGAAGATTCATTGTCAAAGGATCATAATAGCCATGAGAGTTGGGCTTAAATTTTATTCACTAACACAACAAGCTCAACACCAACTATGGTTTGCATAGTCTTAAGGTGGTGGGGGGACGAGACTATGTGATTAAATTCTTAGTGTGTGAGGCCCAACGTTTGGTGGATAAGAAACTGTCTATATCAGATATCATGGAAAATATATTCAAACTAGCATCAATAAAGGTGAAAATCCATTCAAGGAATGGGAAACATATGGGTTTATGAATCTATTACTTATGGTTATTCATGGTTCAATTCCAATAGTAATAGTCATCCATCAGGTTGAGAATGTGCCTAACTATAATAGACGACAAGAAAATTGAACACGGTATATCGGTAGCTTCTGTGGGGAGTGCAAAAACTTAAGGAATTGAACAAGAGATTAGCTACTTGAGAGAGATTCCATGGAAGTAGAATAACTTGATCTACTATAGAAAGTAGGTGAAGGAGGGGAGTTTGTGCGCTAATCTACATAGAAAGAAATGTCAGCATTTCTTCCTTTTGATCCATGAAATATGAATCCCATGTGGAGAAGTCTACCAAGTGGGAGAGAAATTTCGATTGAGGATGACAAGTTCTGAAGTAGGGACATGAACAAATATAAAGAGGAGGTGACGATGCCAATTGTCAAGGGAATGCATTCTTAGATTCCTCAAGAAGAGGCCATGGTGAAGGGAGTTTATATTTTCCATAATTCCTTATAATTGTAAATGGGAGCATGCAAGGAAGAATAGAGAACCTTTTGCAACATGTGTCATGGTGACCGAATGTTTACTTCTATGAAAATTTGGACAAAAATGACATCAAAGAATTAACTTAAACTAGAAGAGACACATGGTAGTCTCTTCCTTGTTAGGCTCTTTGATTTCCATGTGGTCATCTTCTGATTCATCAGCTACAAAGTGGATGTACATAGTCCTCAAGCTTCTAGATCAACAAAGGACTATTTTCTATTGAAATGACTTTAGAATCCATCAAGTAGTTATTTTTTGAGTTGGTTTAATGGTGTAGGTTTTTAGTATTAAAAACCAATCCATGTGAGATAGGTTGATCATTTTATTTCTAATGATCATATTACCTACTTGGCATGCTGATTGGAAGCAATACTCACTCTGGCATCCAAACACAAGGGGTTTCAAATGATTAAAATGTGGTTTGGTTTAATAATGATGGCTAGCCTATGGGTCACTATGAAATATATGGGTAGATGAGGAAAATGTATTTTTAAATCCTTACAATATCTAAAATTTCTTTTTGTTCGTGTCTTGGAATCAATGGTTTATGAAAAATAATTGTTTGCATCCTAGCTAACTCAATATGAAGTGTAGTGGTTTGGTTATAATTAGCTACTACAGGAAATTACAGGTGAATTTAAAACAACAACTAAGCTAAGAAAAGAGGAAAATATTGAAGATATTGCAAGGAAAATGATAACATTGAAGTGTAGATCCATTGAATATATGAGGAAAATTTGTACAACATGGGAGAGACTATAATCATCTCTTGTTGATGATTTGTATTTCTATATGGATAATGGAATAATAGTTCCTAAGTCAACATAGTAATGTGTATTGTGATTGGAAGGGAGTTTTGTTCTGTGAGTGTATTATGTTTTGATTACTAAACTATTTTTCGAATGGCACACTATAATTCCTTATTGGTAGGTGTAGATAATGTAAGAATGAGATGGATAAATCATGTATCATGACTATTTTCCTAGATAACTAGTGAGCACCATAGTTGGGTACCTAGGTGTCTTGGTAGAAGGAATTATGTCCATAGTGTTTCTCAATATTTATAGTCAAAATGATGTTAGAAATTGGAGTAAAATGAGTTCCCAATCAACTGGAAGTATCATAGTTATAGATGGTTTCTAGTTGGTACATGTTTGAGATGAAAATTCTATAGGTAAATGTAGGAGCACAAACACTCTTTAAGATGGAAGCAAGTTGCATTATTCT
Organism: Pinus tabuliformis; assembly: GCA_031772625.1. Taxonomy (NCBI): domain Eukaryota; kingdom Viridiplantae; phylum Streptophyta; class Pinopsida; order Pinales; family Pinaceae; genus Pinus; species Pinus tabuliformis. The sequence continues at coordinate 1,489,860,314 of CM062816.1, read as the reverse complement.
CACATGAGAAGCCAATAATTGAATGTTGAATGAAATTTTGAAGTGAAATGATGAGTTTGTAGTAGGAATGCTAGATATTATAGATACAATAGAGAGTTCTTGTGGAAATTAGGTCATAGTGGTCATGAAAGTGTTATGGTGGTGGTAGAGAACAAGTGGTGGTGGATAAATAGATAAGGTAAAATTGTGTGAGTTGTTTAAAACAATAACATACTCATGGTTATATTGTAACGTGATCCACACCTTCCAGGTGTAGCAAGACTATGATGTCATGACTTGATTTGATATATTGGTTGTTGTAATTTTTTAAGTGTGTACCTGGTATCTCCGAGGAATTAATTATGTTGTATGTACCTAAATTTGTGTAACATAAATAAGGTCACATCGATGTAATACCTAGATATGCATGACTACCCCTTTGTCATGCATCCCTAGTGAATTGGATAAATTATATGGTTTAGTTCAATAACCTCTATTGAGGAGTTATTTCAAACTTAGAGTAGTGGGTCTATATTGGTTGGACACTCTATGAATGGACCATATTGTTGGTTGTAGACTTTGTTATAGATTTTTTTAATGCCTAGAGTGGAACATGACACTTGGAGTGGACCATATTGGTTGTATACTTTGGGAGGTGAAATTTTACATTCATGGGGAGCTCATGTAATGGTTAGGTACCCATGCATTCTAGTGGATGGTTGATCCTTTGTATGAACACTGAAATTTGGGTGATGTTTGCAAGATCAAGATACAAGTTTATATTAATTGGATGGAATAGATATGGACTTTTATATTGTGGATATTATTCAAGTCATAGTGAGGCATTTGTCATAAACAAGAAGATGTTGAAGACCCCAATGGATGATGATTATAACAAGTAGTCACTAAGGAGTAGTGGCGAAGTATGTAACTCCTATTGGTCTTAGGTGTGATTACATATGTTCTTGTTTTTATTATTTTTCATGACTAGGTAGAGTTTACGTCTATATAGAGAGTTTGTTCTTAGTATCTAGAAAGTCATTAGACCTAGCTGGATTTGAGAGATTCTCTCCAACTAGATGATTCTTATATTAGTATGTGGTTGAAACATTGTCTCAACAAATTTATTTTTCAATAAAAATAGCTTGTCTATCTTAAATTATCATTCATGTAATTATATATATCATTACATTCATTAGTATAGAGTGTTCAACACAATTTTGGGTTGTAATAACATTTATTATCCCACATTCTAAGATTCCCACGATTTTAAAAGTTGGATCATTGACACTATCCATTCATGGAGAAAGAAAAAACTAAACCAAAACAAAAAAAAATAAAGCAAAGGTTGTCCACTCAAATCAGTCACAACGTAAACACGATACAATTTTTTTGGAAAATTGGAATATAAACACTATATCCTATGGAGAAGAGAGTAAATGGAATCAAAATAGAAATATTTAAACATAGATTTATATAGGAATATTTAAACATAGCTTTATATAGGAGGTTTTGTGAATTGAACATTTATAAGTTAGAAGGTGTAAAATAATTTTATTAATATTTATTAATTATTAAATAATAAATTAATTAAATAATATAATTGGAGGATTTTTTATTGTTTATAAAAGAGGAATTTTAACGTTTATAAACTTTTAGATGAAATAATTTATTTTTAGTAATGTTTATTCATAATTATATAATAAATGTTTATAAGTAAAAAATATAATTAGAATGATTATACAATAAATATTTATAAGTAAAAAATATAATTAGAATGATTTTAATGTTATTCATAAATATAACAAAATAAAAAGGTACAAATGAAACAATAAAATATAGTAACCAAAGAAAAACACATTAGAAAGAGTGAACTAAAAGGATAAACCTCCATCAGAAAGGAGGCCCTACACCATATCAAATGTGGAATTAGAAGAGTACAAGGGTTATTTACATCTTTGTTATGATTCATAGTTTTAAATTAAACATGACAAGCTTTTATACTGTCTTATATGGAGGCATTGTATGGGAAAACCTCAGAAGACCTTAAGAGCAGTTTTTCAAAATTCCTTTAACATATAAATCCAATGAGAAGAGATAGTGACCTGAATGTCACTACTCATATGAGTTGGAGAGAAATAGTGGTATGCAAGGGACTATTGCAATTACAATATCTCATGGAGGTGAGACATTTACCTACTGAATAAGTGGATGTGAGTTATCTCACATATCCAATTTCATCTATGCCCTTGAAAAGGAAATATAAATAGTACATAACAACTTTAGTCATTAATATACGCCAAAAAAGGGGTGTAATGAGTCTAGTGGTATGGGTTTCAAATGGTCCTATAATGTCTCATGTTTATGACTCATAACCTCTCATATATATATGCCCGATATCTCTAATCAAGATAGCAAAAGAAAGCGAATAGAGATCCTCTAGATGACTAATTAGTATAAAGAGAAATGATTGCAAGAGATCCTCTAGAATCATGAAATGGGAAGAAGTATCTCCCATGTATCTCATGATAAATGGGAAATCTAAAGTGTTCCTCGGTGTTGTTCCAGAGATCGCATCATTGACAAGTCCCCTCCAAACACATTATCTAGTGATTTGATTCAACTCATAGCTGATGAGAAAACCCACAAGAGGTAAAGAAGAATTTTGAGGACATGTTAATGGTTAATGGAATTAAATGCATTTAAGGAAACATTGAGACCATCCTACAATTATAGAGGTTGCCTGTAATAGAAGTTCGTTTAGAACTAATATCCCAAGGAAGGAAATTCATGTGAAACATATATAGTGATTGCATTCTCAGTGTGGGAAGCCTAATGCTAGGTGGATAACCAATTGTCTGTATCAGATAGGCCAAATTTTAGGTGGATAACTAATTGTCTGTATCAGATATCATGAACAATAGATACAAGCCAACATCAATAAAGGTGAAAAATCATTCAAGGCATGGGAAATATATGGGTTTGTTAATCTAGTGCTCAGGGTTAGCCATGGTCCCATTTCAATAGGACTAGTCATGCATTAGTTTGAGAATGTATCTAGCTATAATATGTGTTAAGAAAATTAGCCAGGATATATTGGGTAGCTCCCATGGGGAGTGTAAACACTTGAGGAATTGTGTAAGATATTAGAAAATTAAGAGAGATTCCATGGAAGTAGAATAGCTCGATCTACTATAGAAACGATGTGAAGGAGGGGATTTTGTATGTTAATCCATATAGCAAGCAATGTTAGTGTTTTCTTCTTTTCATCCATGCATTATGAATCACATGTGGAGAATTCCACCAAGTGTGAGAGAAATGTCGATTAAAGATGACAAGTTGTCGAGTAGGGACATGAATGAACATAAATAGGAGGTGACGATGGTAATAATCAAGGGAATACGTTCTTAGATTCCTCAATAAGAGGCCATGGGGAAGCGATTTAATAGTTTATAAAATCCCTTAAAATGATGGAGGGGAGAATACATAGTTTTTTAGAGAACCTTTGGCAACATGTGCAATGCTGGTTGAATGTTACACCTCTATGAAAATATGGAAAAAATGACACTAAAAATTAACTTAAACTAGAAGAGACACGAACTAGTCTCTTCCTTGGTAGCCTCTGTGATTTCCACGTGGAAAAGTTACTCTTCGTTGGTTACAAAGTGTATCTACATAGTTCTAAGGGTTTGAGATTAAAAAAAAAGGATTGTTTTCTACTAAAATGACTTCATGATGCATCAAGTAGTTATTTCTTGAGTTGGTTTAATGGCGTAGGCTTTGGTATTAAAAACGTATCCATGTGAGGTAGGTTGATCATTTTGTTGTTCATAATCGTATTACCTAGCATGTTTATTGGAAGCAATACTCACTTTGACATCCAAACACAAGGGGTTCCACATGATTACAATGTGTTCTGATTTGATAGGTGATGGCTAGCCTATTGGTCATTATGAAATATATCGGTAGAAGGGGAAAATGTATACATTATTACATTGGTGTTTTGATTTGATAGGTGATGGCTAGCCTATTGGTCATTATGAAATATATTGGTAGAAGGGGAAAATGTATTTTTAATTCCTTTTTATTTTAAAGTTTATTTTTGTTTATGTCTCGGAATCAAAGGATTATGAAAAATAATTGTGTGGATCCTAGCTAACACAATATGAAGAGTATTGGTTTTGTTAGAATTGGATGCTACAAGAAATTGCAGGTGAACAATTTGTCAAATGACACACTATAAGTTCTCATTGGTAGATGTAGAGAATGTAAGACTAATGTGGATATATCCGATATCAAGACTATTTTCCTAGATTACTAGTGGGCACCATAATTGGGTATCTAGGTGTCTTGTAAGATGGAAGTATGTTCATAACATGACCTATTTCTCAATATTTATAGTTGAAATGATGTTAGGAGTTGGAGTACAATATGTTCCCAATCAACTTGAAGTATCATAGGTATATATTTTTCCCAGCTAGTACATGTTTGAGATGACAATTTTAAAGGTAAATGGGGGATCACAAACACTTTTTTAGATGGAATCAATTTGCATTACTCTCACATGAGAGGCTGAGAATTGATTCTAGAATTAATTTTTGAAGTGAAATGATGAGTGTTTAGTAGGAATGATAGATGTTCTAGATACATCAAAGAGTTCTTTTGGAAAGGAAGTGACAGTGATCGTAGAAGTGTTATGGTGATGGTAAAGAACAAAAGGTGGTGCATAAATAGATAAGGTAAAATTGTGCGAGTTGTTTGAAATAATAACATTCTCATGACCATATTGTAATGTGATACACACCTTGTAGTCCTAGAAAACCTATGATGTTGTGACTTGATTTGATATATTGGTCCTTGTTGTAACAACCCTGGTTGAACTTCCATGTAAAAAAAATATAAGACCAAGATCATGGGACACTTTTGATTTGGTTTATTATGGCTAAAGGAAATTGGAAAAGGCATTAGAAAACACAAAGAGACATTAATTGGCATTTATTTATGAAAACAAAGGAAAATAGGAGAAAAGGAAGGTGAAAATCACAAATTTGCATGAGGAGGAAATTGAAATAAAAATAGAGGTCTCAATAATAAAAAGGCTTTTGAGGATCAGTTCATGGATTTTTTCAGTTCGGTCTTTGTCACTCTCATTCTATCTCTCTCTCATACTCTTACACACTTAGAGTTTAATTGGAGCACTCTTGGAGGATTTTGGCATACTTTGAATTTGGAGAAAGAAAGCAAAGGAAAAGAAGGAAAGCACAAGGAGAAAGCGGGATCAACAACTACAATGGGTTTGCTTTACAGGCACCGAGTTGCATGTATGAATTCCTTGCTAGTTTTGGCATGCATGGTATATGCATGTGGTTATTTGGTTATTATGTGTCATTAGCATGGAAGATTGCCTAGATTGACATTGGTTTATCCTAGCCTTGCCATTTCCTAAATAGCCATGGTGTTGTGGAATTTCCCATTTTCTTTCTGAATGGTGCTCATGTTCCTTATGGTTGTGGGTTGAGTTATTAGTTCCTAGAGCCTTGGTTAGACAAACACTCTGGAGCCCTGTGGAAACTATGGGTTGAGTTACTAGTCCTGGATCCTCGTTGGATAAAATTCTCTGGAGCCATGGACAGCTTGGGTAAAGACCGATTTATTGATGTTAGTGATGTTTGATTGTGAGGTGGAATCATTGTTTGAGGGTTGAGGTGGTTTGACTTTTGGAAGCCCTGGTTTGGTTTTGTTTGGTTTATTCCATGAGATCCCACATTCATGCTTAGAATATGGCGCGGGGTGATTGTGTGAAATAAATATTTGGTTCAACTAAATCTATGGTTGGGTGGTACGTGGAAGTCCCTGGTGTGGTTGATACTTTTTATATGTTAATATGTATTATTTTTTATTGATGATCAATGAACATAATTGCTGATTTTCTATTGTTTACGTGACTAGTATTTCATGGATTTATTGTTGGTTAATTATATGCTACATGCATGGTGTATTTGTTATTATATGATGTGCTCTTGATCTAGATCTAATTCATGGTTTGACAAGTTCTTGGTTATTTAATATGGATGCGTGATCTAATATGTGTTTGTTGTAGCAAGTATGAGAGGGTATCAAGCCTTCCTGATGAATATATGATGAAACTAATGTAAATAGTGACCAAACTATGCATCCATGACTTCCAAGTACTATGTATGCAAAGTGTTTGTCAAAATGAATAACATGTGTTGAAAAGTTAGACCCCATTTCTGTAATTGCACCTTGGAGGTTGGGTCCTGCATACTAACTCTCAGCTCATATCTACCTTGGCAAGTATGTTAAAGTGGGTAAATTTGGGGCGGGGTGTTTATAGATTGGTATCGAAGCTTCTGCATTCAAACACTTGGATTGGATGGGATCTATCGTAAATGAAATGAAGAACAAAGGGATCAATGAGTAAAATCAATTTCATTTTTGTTATATATTTTCTTCTGTAGAGGTTTAGAACATGAAAAGTTTTCCACATTTAGGGTAAATTTCACTCATAATGTGGTTAAAATTTCGGATATTGGTTCACATTATTTTAGGAATTATGATCTGAGGAAGATGACCTTCCTCAATGCACCTTTAAACAAGTCATGTTGGAATTTATGCAATAACTTATCTTCTGTGGGATTTCAAAAGCTAAAAGATTGTCCACATTGAGGGAAAATCCAATTGATCATGTGGTAGAAATTTCATATATTGGGTCGCAATATTTTAGGAGATATGAGCAGAGGAATTCAAGCCTTCTGAATGATCCTAAAATCAAGCCTCAAACAGGTCATGTTGGCATTTATGTTATAACGTTTCTTCTAGGCACTCTCACGAGCTGAAATTTTTCCCACCATGAAGTAAAATCCCACTGATATAAAAATTTCAGACATTTAGGCACTATATTTTAGGAGATATGACTAGTGGAAGTCGAGCTTCTTGAATGCTCCTAGAATTGTGCACCGAATAGGATTGTGTTGGTATTTTTGTTATAACTTTTCATCTATGAAATTTCAGAAGTTGAAACTTGAACCATAGTGAGGGAAACTCCCATTGGTCATACGGTTTAGTTTCCATAACTTTTACTGCTACAGTTTAAGAGATATGCATTCAATAATTCACTATATTAGTTGCATGCAAAGTCTTTGATGAAATGCTTAAATGGCTCAATGATGAATTGCATACAAACGGTTTGATAAAATGCCCCAATGAGTATGTTGTTTGTGCTTGGGGATAGAATTGACGTGTAATGGTATTGTTGTAGATGATATATACTTACTTCTATGCAAATATTTTTCTATTTTAGTTTGCATGTAAAGTGTTTGATGAAATTCTTACATGAAAATGTAATAGTATAGCCATTGTTTGAATAAAATGTTATTTTTTGGATGGGATAGTATAGTAGTATGATAATATTGTTTTAGCTCATCTATGCATATTTGCATATAAATAATTTGAAGAGTTGCATGCAAGGAATTTGAAAGGTTGCATGCAATGAATTTGAAAAGTTGCATGTAAGGGAATGGAAAAGTGGCTTGATTATGTGGCATGTTTTTAGTTAGTATGTTACAAGTGGAATAAGTGTAATGTTTCTGATTTGATCTCATACAAAATATATGAGAAATGAAAATCAAATTTTGGCAAATATGGTCAAATTTAGTAGATTTTTAGAGATCCCATTTCCATAATTGGACATTGGAGATCAAGCCATTATAATAGCTTTCTCTTTCTACATTAGTATGGACCATGGATAGTAAGGGGGTATGTTTATAGGTTCTTTGAATGCTTGATTAAGTGCATGATATGAGTATGTTCTTATAATATTGTATGAAGGAATGCTCTTTTTTAACACGGTTGTACCAACACAATATGTGTTGAGACAGTTGATATACACTTGAGTGTAAGTGGGTGCTAGTTTTAGTATTATGACTATGATTGTGAGTTGATTGTAGACTATGAGATGGTTGTTCGTATTGGTAAAGGATAATTTCAAATTAATAGACACAATGTCTTGATATTTGGAACATGTGACTGTCGTGTGTGAACAGTTGCAGGCAAACATGCTTGGTATTAGAATGAAAAGTAATAGTTGTTTTGTTTATATAACTAACATATGGGTGAATGTGATAACACATAATAAGAATCAATTGTAGCAAGGTAAAAAATTAAAAGAAAGGAATTGGGTGATAATTTTTTTGGCTATGTTTGGAAACCACATTTCCAAATGAATGAGTGCTTTGCATGAATACAAAAAGTTTTCTTAACCTTAATTTTGATTGAAATTATGTGGATATGTGTTATATTAATGAATATATATTTGATACGTTGTTATCTTAAGGTTGATATTTGAGATAAGGGGCTGACTTCTAATATTGTAAAGGCATGAATAAAAGCATAAGCTAATGTTACGTGATACAGGTAATCACAAGGCAAAAGAGACTGCCATAAATCTTGAAGAAGGCTCGGGTTGAGCTTTCACTCATGAATCCTTGGAAGCATTGGAAAATCATGGCAGTTGAGTCATGGTGTCTGTTGTAAGTCTTGTGCTTTCAATGTTTTGTGATTTTTTTGTGCTTGATTTATGATTTTGATTATGTATGGTGCATTCTCATGCCACTTTGTTTTTGGTGTTGTATTGTTGTTGGTTTTCCATGGTTTTCTTCTTGTTTTCCTTTTGTTCTTGTCTTTAATGTTTTGAGGGTCTTGGGAATTGGTTGGGAAAGAGGAAAGTTAATGGAGCATAAGGAGAGATTCGTGGAACCTAACAGGTACTGAAAGACTTGGATGAAGCCTAATTCATGTATAAGGGAAACTAAAGGTGAGAATATGACAACCAGTTGGATTGGTTGGGCCCATCGGGGTAAATGGACGATGGCAGGACAATCATGAGAAAGGTAACAAGAAAGGTAAAGTAAACGGGCTTACGGTAACATATGCCTTGGCTAAGTTGGGAACTATTGTTCTCAATGTTGTGCAGAGATAAAGGGAGTTGTCTTAACCTTGACCTTATGATATTTGGTAATTATGTTGTGATCATGATTATGTTGATGTTTATATATGTATACATGTATGTATGTTGTTGTGTGATAGGGTCATCAAGAATAATGCTTGTGGAGGAATGACTGCTTATGCAGCTGAATGGCATGAAGAGGTTCTTGGTTTATGAGGAATCAAGTGGGAAGAGTAGTCCTGAAAAATCTACGATGTCAGTATCATGTGGATATGAATTGATATTATGTGATTATTCTATGCCTATGTTTATGTTATCGAAGGATATGTTGAATAATACATAAGCTGAATAAAAGCAGTGTGATCTGCGACATGCTAGAACAAGCATGGATAATGCTCGGGCTGAGCTTTCCCTCATGAATCCTTGGAAGCACTCGGAAATCATGGCAGTCAAGTCATGGTGTCTGTTGTAAGTCTTGTGCTTTTGGTGTTTTGTGATTTTTTATTGCTTGATTTATGATTTTGATTATGTATGGTGCATTCTCATGCCACTTTGTTTTTGGTGTTGTATTGTTGTTGGCTTTCCATGGTTTTCTTCTTGTTTTCCTTTTGTTCTTGTCTTTAATGTTCTGAGGGTCTTGGGAATTGGTTGGGAAAGAGGAAATTTAATGGAGCATAGGGAGAGTTTTGTGGTACCTAACAGGTACTGAAAGACCTGGATGAAGCCTAATGCATGTATAAGGGAAACTAAAGGAAAGAATATGACAACCAATTGGATTGGTTGGGCCCATCGGGGTAAATGGATAGTGGCAGGACAATCATGAGAAAGGTAACAAGAAAGGTAAAGTAAATGGGCTTACGGTAACATATTCCTTGGCTAAGTTGGGAACTATTGTTCTCAATGTTGTGTATGTTGTGCAAAGATAAAGGGAGTTATCTTAACCTTGACCTTATGATATTTGGTAATTATGTTGTGATCATGATTATGTTGATGTTTATATATGTATACATGTATGTCGTTGTGTGACAGGGTCATGAAGAATCATGCATGTGGAAAAATGATTGCTTATGCAGCTGAATGACATGAAGAGGTTCCTGGTTTATGAGGAATCAAGTGGGAAGAGTAGTCCTGACAAATATACGATGTTAGTATCATGTGGATATGAATTGATATTATGTGATTATACTATGCCTATGTTTATGTTATCGCAGGATACGCTGAATAATACATAAGCTGAATAAAAGAAATGTGATCTGTGACATGTTAGAACAAGCATGGATAATGCTCGGGCTAAGATTTCACTCATGAATGCTTGGAAGCACTGGGAAATCATGGCAGTTGAGTCATGGTGTTTGTTGTAAGTCTTGTTCTTTCTGTGTTTTGTGATTTGTTTGTGCTTGATTTATGATTTTGATTATGTATGGTGCATTATCATGCCACTTTGTTTTTGGGGTTGTATTTTTGTTGGTTTTCCATGGTTTTCTTCTTATTTTCCTTTTTTTCTTGTCTTTAATGTTTTGAGGGTCTTGGGACTTGGTTGGGAAAGAGGAAATTTAATGGATCATAGGGAGAGATTCGTGGTACCTAACAGGTACTGAAAGACCTGGATGAAGCCTACTGCATGTATAAGGGAAACTAAAGGAAAGAATATGACAACCAGTTGGATTGGTTGGGCCCATCGAGGTAAATGGACGGTGGTAGGACAATCATGAGAAAGGTAACAAGAAAGGTAAATTAAACAGGCTTACAGTAACATATGCCTTGGCTAAGTTGGGAACTATTGTTCTCAATGTTGTGTATGTTGTGCAGAGATAAAGGGAGATTTCTTAACCTTGACCTTATGATATTTGGTAATTATGTTGTGATCATGATTATGTTGATGTTTATATATGTATACATGTATGTATGTCATTGTGTGATAGGGTCGTCAAGAATCATGCATGTGGAGGAATGATTGCTTATGCAGCTAAATGGCATGAAAAGGTTCGTGGTTTATGAGGAATCAAGAGGGAAGTGTAGTCCTGAAAAATCTACGATGTCAGTGTCATGTGGATATGAATTGATATTATGTGATTATACTATGTGATAAACCCCAGAAATGGGTAATTATATGGGCTCATTCAGCCTCCTAATTCGACTTAATCCACCATTCTCATTAGTTTATTGCATGTTTTTTATTATATTTATGCTAATAGAGTGAATTTGGTTAGTCATTATGCCAAAAAGTCTAATGTGTGCTTTATGCAAATTTTTGGTCAATTTTGAGACAAAATCAAAGGTTTAATGAGCACTTGGCAGCCAAATTCGTGGAAGAACAAGGGAGAGGATTTGTAGGAAGGTGTCCCCTTCATTTATGAGCCCTTACCTCGAATTCTCCATCAAAAACTTGGAGCACAAGGGGCAGCCAAGCAAGTCAAGAAGGACTGTTGTTAACTGCAAGTTTTGGCAGCCGAGTTCCTAAAGTTTAGGACTGTTGGGGTCCTCAATTTGTATAAATAAGAAGGCTTAGGGCCTCAGTTTGGTTAGTCAGATTGTAGTCATATTTTAGTCAGATGTTAGTTAGATTTTAGTCAGTAGGTTAGCTCTGCATTTCAGCACATTTTCGAGTTTTTTCTTGTAGAGAGTTTTTGGGTTGTAACTATTATTTTTTGATCAATAAAGATGAATCCAGCTTTGCACCAGCTCTAATCTTTCTTAGGAGGCTGTAGCTCTTGGGGTTGGGCCCAACCCAAGTGCCAGTACCTCCTTTGTGTACTTTTATGTGTCTTTACTACATTCATAGAATAAATTCTGTTATTTAGGTTAAGATCTTGCTTTGCTACTTAGGTTGTTTTTGATGGTTAGAGTAGTTTTTCATGCTTCAGGTTGATTTGACAGTTTGGTAAAGGAAAAGATCTGAAAAAATGCCATCAAGAAATCCTTGATCTCATCTCTCCCTCCTTGGGACCATGAGCTGAGACCAAGGCGTACTTGCTGCCACAAAAACACTATTTTTGCCTCTTCATGCAATTGCTAGTGTTAGATTTTTAGTTAGGAAAGTTGATACCAATTGTACTTGCATGTTTAGAATCTATTCTTGCTTAGTTTCCATAGCTATCTTGCATGATTTTCTGCCAATAAACTTCTGTTCATCATGTTTCTGGTTTTTAGTTCAAATTAGGTAAAAATAGCTAGATCTTTGGTTTTCCTAGTCTTTGTTTGGATCAGTTTTTGGAAAGTAATGTGCAGAACACCTGTAACACATCCCTACCTACCCTTCCTCCATCATACAACCTATTCCAACCCCTCACTCAAGATTTCTTCCCTCCATTTGCCACACTTTCCCAACTAACCCTAATTTCTACGTTTTTGTGCAAAATCGCTTTCTTATCCTTTGAACCAATCCAGCCATCACCTTCATGTTTGATCTTCATTGACAGAGTCCTAGACCCTCTAACATCCTCATCCAACCTTAATTTCCTTTTTCCCACCATTTTTCCTCCTCCAAACCTTCAAAAATCACTTTCGGCCTGTTCTTGTAGAACATCCTGTAGAACCCCTGCAGACTTCCTGTAGAAGTTCACGTGAGCGGTTTTTCAAGATCTGATCACTGTGAAACTCTCTAGAAGGGTGCTAGGGACCCCTTAGGCCCTCTTCTCACCTTCCCAACCTCCTGCAAGCACCCACTCCATTTCCTTTCGCCAATAAACCTCTGCACAGTAAAAAATAGTTAAAGCACATGCATAATAATTCTGCAAAATTACTCAAAAATACAAAAAGATGTTTTTTTTCCATATTTTCCTTCAGAAGTATCTTAGTCACATGCATTTTACCTTTCCAAGAGTCAATGGCATCCATTTTCGTAGCTTTCATCTCTTTTCTTGCACCAGTAGGGTTAGTCGGTAAAACTAGGGTTTGCTAGGGTTTGCATTTCCTTTCAGCTTTCATCTTCTTTCTGCAAGTAGAATAGCCCTTTTGAGATTAGCTTTCTTCCATCACGATTAAAATCTTCTTCTGAGAACTCATAGAAGTTGGCTTGAGCTCCTAGCGAACTTGTGCCAGCTGATCAAGTGACAGCCTGCAGTAAGAGCTAGTACTTGTGCATACAACACCGTCGCTTCCAAGTTTGTTACGAACTACCAGGTTGATAAAATTAAAGAAGGGAGTCCCAGGAGTTGCAGCATCATTGCTGCAATATTGGAGCCCACCACTATGTCTATGTTTATGTTATTGCAATATATGTTGAATAATACATAAGCTGAATAAAAGTACTGTGATCTGCGACATGCTAGAACAAGCATGGATAATGCTCGGGCTGAGCTTTCACTCATGAATCCTTGGAAGCACTGGGAAATCATGGCAGTTGAGTCATGGTGTCTGTTGTAAGTCTTGTGCTTCCAGTGTTTTGTAATTTGTTTGTGCTTGATTTATGATTTTGATTATGTATGGTGCATTCTCATGCCACTTTGTTTTTGGTGTTGTATTGTTGTTGGCTTTCCATGGTTTTCTTCTTGTTTTCCTTTTGTTCTCATCTTCAATGTTTTTTGGGTCTTGGGAATTAGTTGGGAAAGAGGAAAGTTAATGGAGCATAGGGAGATATTTGTGGTACCTAACAGGTCTGAAAGACCTGGATGAAGCCTAATGCATGTATAAGGGAAACTAAAGGTAAGAATATGACAACCAGTTGGATTGGTTGGGCCCATTGGGGTAAATGAAAGGTGGCAGGACAATCATGAGAAAGGTAACAAGAAAGGTAAATTAAATGGGCTTAAGGTAACATATGCCTTGGCTAAGTTGGGAACTATTGTTCTCAATGTTGTGTATGTTGTGCAGAGATAAAGGGAGTTCTCTTAACCTTGACCTTATGATATTTGGTAATTACGTTGTGATCATGATTATGTTGATGTTTGTATATGTATACATGTATGTATGTATGTATGTCGTTGTGTGACAGGGTTTTCAAGAATCATGCATGTGGAGGAATGCTTGCTTATGCCGCTGAATGTCATGAAGAAGTTCTTGGTTTATGAGGAATCAAGTGGGAAGAGTAGTCCTGACAAATCTACGATGTCAGTATCATGTGGATATGAATTGATATTATGTGATTATTCTATGCCTATGTTTATGTTATCGCAAGATATGCTGAATAATACATAAGCTGAATAAAAATAGTGTGATCTGCGACATGCTAGAACAAGCATGGATAATGGAAAGACACTAGAAGGTTTCCTGCTAGAGACAGTGTTGTCTTAGGATTTGTTGTACTGATGTTGTGTACATGTTTCATGTATGGTGTTGTGCATGTTGCATAGGCAATACTGTGTATATCTAATGTTGTGTGCATGTTACATAAGCGGTGCTAGGTACCTATAGTGTTATGTACATGTCATATATGCAGTGCTAGGTACAGATGGTGTTGTGTACATGTTGTATATGCAGTGTTGTGTACATGTGGTGTGATGTACACATTGTACATATGGTGTTGAGTACATGTTGTACATGTGGTGATGTGTACATGTGGTGATGTGTACATGTGGTGTTATGTACATGTTGTACATGAGGTGTTGTGTGGATGTGGTGTTGTGTACATGTGGTTTTGTGTGCACGTGATATTGTTTACATGTTGTGCAGGTGGTGTTGTTTACATATTGGTTCGGTGGATCAAAACAATGCTCAAAATTTAAAGTGTGTGCCAGAGCTCTAAACTTAAACAATTGGATAGATATCAAAGATCGGAATCTGATGCAACTTGTTTCACTTAAATCCGACATCGGATGCTCCCAGATTGCGTTCTGATTGATTTGGGAAACAACTATTTTTTTTGGAAAAAGAGTTGCAGGTACACCCAGTCAAAAGTCTATATGTTGACTTGGCCATGACTTGGAAGGTGACTAGGTTCTTCATCGACCAATGACTGGTTGACACTTGGAATCATTTGATTGGTTGTGGCATGGTGAATTTTTATTGATTAATGGTTTTGTTAAGGTGGTCCAATGAGGGAGTGCCACGTGGGCCAACCAGTGGCCTCCTCATGGTTGACCAAAATTTATTTGGAGTTTGAACAACACCCTTGGGGTTCGAAACCGAGACCTCACGCATATCAACCAAGGCCATCACCATCGCACCATATATGTTTCTTGTTAAACATTGTAACAAAAAATGTATTTAAATTTTGGTTAAATGCACATTTAGGGAGGAGTCGGTCTAGGCCCTAGCCTCTCGCCACCCCTGCGCCATAGGACCCCGAGTAGGGGGCCAAGGGCTAGGTCTTAGCCCAGCCCATGCCTAGCCCTCATGGCCCATTACACAGTCACATGCCATTCGCAAGAACTAAACGCAAAAGAGTAGGGGGCCAGCCCCGGGTCGTATGACCCCTCACGTGACCAACAACACAGTAGACTTCAGAGGGTCCAACCCTTAGGGGGACGAACCATGGTCATATGTGCACCATAGAACTAGGGGTCATGCATGGAGACATGGACTAGACAGAGCCCTCAAATTTCGGCACCCTATGCGATCCCATGGCACCACGTGACCATGAATTTCAGCACTAGGGGCTTAATGGTTCCCTTAACGGTCTTACAAATTCGCCCATCGAGTGAGAATTATGATAAGTTTAGTGCGTCAATTCTACGTTTGGGGTGCTCGAGCTAGGTTGAGGTCGAGTTAAAGGATGTTTAGCTGCATAATTTGCGAAAATGAAGGAACAAGCATAACTTTCTCAGTTTTTGTCCAAATGAGGTGTAGAAAGAACCAAAATAGGGGTTTTCGACCGAGTGTTGGATCTATTGGAGACATGAGTTCTACTATTTGAGATGTGTAAAGCATGTAAACACACTTTTGATTATTTTTAATTAAAGAGGCCTTGCATTGTAAGTTGGACCAGGAGATGTAGCCTAAGAGAGGGGTGAACTCATTTATCATGCTTGTGTTATGTGTTTAAGATATGTTGGTTTTGTCTCTGTTTGGCTGTAAAATTTGCTTTAAATTTACCTTTTTATGTGTTTATTAAACTGATCCTCTACCCAAAACACATATAAAATTTCACTTTCAAATTGTTAAAAATCTTCAATTTTACACATTCAGATCATTTTGGTGCCAGAGCCTAGGTTATATTGAAGATTTGATTTGTTTGCAAGTGTTTTTCTGATGCTTACAAGGTTGAAGCTCAAAAGAGTAGAGGGAGAACTTGTGGATCCAAGATCTCAAATTGTTTCAAGGAGAACAAATACACCTCAAGATCCAACAGTTATGGCACATGAATAAGGTCCTAAAGGGATGTCTGAAGATGAAAAGACTTTCATAAAAGCACTCTTTGAGATGTCAGAGATGGTTAAGGTTTTGTATGAGGAGAGGAATTCCATACTATATGGAGAGAGCTCAAAATCTCATGGAGGAAAAGTAGACAAGCCTCCAAAAGGAAATGGAGGGAATGGTGACAAACCACCACCTTCACCTCCATCATCATCCTCATCTTCATCTTCAACCTCATCTTCTTCTATTACTACTACCCTTTCAAAAAAGCCTCCAAATTCCCCAAGAGGTGATGGTAAAACTCCTTTGATTAAGGTTGACATTAAGTTTGAATTTCCTATGTATAATGGAGAGGTAAATGCAAAAATATTAGACAATTGGATTCGTCAGATTGAAGTGTATTGCAGGATACAAAGAATCAAAGATGATGAAACCAAGATTCAACTTGCTTCTCTTAGATTGGAAGGTGCAACACTAATTTGGTGGGAAGCCAAAACTCAAGAGGACATGAAGAAACATGGTAAGGTTTTATCCTCTTGGAATGATTTTGTTGTTGCAATAAGAAGGCAATTTTATCCATTAGCATACATGCATAAAAACATTATTGATTGGAAAAACTTTAGACAAGCTAAGGGTAAAATGTACAATCTTATACTCAAGAATTTAGAAAATGAGCTTTGATTTTGGGTATAGATTTGTCCTCACAAGATACTTTGCTCGAATACATTGGAGGATTGCATAGTTATTTGAGACATACCATTATCATGTTTAACCCTAAAATACTAGATGAAGTTTCTGTTCAGGAAACTCATTTAGAGGCAAGAGGGAAAAATGTTTCTAAAGAAACTAGTGAGAGTTCCTTTGAGTTTGGAGGAAAAGGAAATATTAAGTTCAAAGGAAAAGGGAAGAAGAATGTTTCCTTCAAGATGGAGAAAGAAACATGTAAACATTGTTCCAAAGAGGGCCATGATGAAGATAATTGCTAGAAACTTCATCCAAAAATGAGACCAAAAACGTTTAAGAACAAGGAGAAGGAGAAGACAGTTGCAACTACACAATATGATTTAGGTTCAAATTCTCGAGATGAAACAAAGATCGCAACCATGGGTTTGAAAGGTAAGGACATTGCAAGTACTAGTTCTTCAAATTGTCTCAATGAAACTCAAGATGAAAAACAAAAATAGAGCTTTTCCATATTAGAGTAATTTCAAAAGATACAAAGATAGATACACTATTTGATAGTGGTTCACAAGAAAATCTTATCTCGGAAGACATTGTCAAGAAGTTTAATTTAGAAACCATTCCTCACCCTAAACCTTTTCCTTTAGGTTGGATATGTGACAATGCAAAATTGGATGTGACAAAAAGATGTAAATGGAAATTTACAATCACTGCAAATGTTTTAGATGAGGTAGAGCTTGATGTAATTCCAATTGATATATGTGATATTGAGTTGGGAAGCCCATATCTATATGATAGGAGAGCTTTTTTTCATCACCATGAGAGAAAATATCATTTGTTCAAAAATGGGATTGAGTACATTGTTAGATAACACAACAAGAAGTTGAATGCATCTCTTGTAAATGCAGGACAATTGAAGAGGATTGTTAATGCTAATCAGAACTTTGCATTGTTAATGATCAAACATGAAGGTGTTGAAGAATATAAAGCCTTTCAAGGATATGATTCAAGTTTAAAATCTGATTTCATTGATGTTTTTGACTCATGCGATAAGATGTTTCAGGATTCTAACATGTTTCCTCCTAAAATAGGTAAACAAAATGAAGTAAATTTGCAGTAGCATGCATGATTGTTGAACATTTGTGTGAACAAGATACCAGTGTTAGAGAGTGCGAAGGTCAAAGAGAAAATGAAAAAGAAAATTGAGAAAGAAGACATTGGTTCCAAAACTTCTTCTTGTGGGTTTCAGAATGTGTTGGCTTTGAAAAGTGATGGTGCATGGCAATGACGTTCACATTTGGTCAAGAGTTGAGCCACGTACAAAGCTAGACATGGTAAGCATCGTCATGACGACAGTGTTCAAGGTGAGAAGAATTTGAGATTGTTTAAGTTTCCTTTGATTGGAGACCAAGGAGGGAATGTGTTTATTCCTTCAAAGGCAATTTGTTGTTCTGCATATTATGGGAAATTACAACAAGATGTCATCAATGACAACAAGACCAGGACTCAAAAATCAGAGAAAATGATGTATTTTCATGAAAAGCTCAAAATGACAAATTCAAGCAAAGTTCAGTGGATTGAGACTGGAAGGGTGAGGGAATTGTACCCTCATCTATTTGTTGATTGATAAAGATATTTTGGAGGTCCAAAAGCTTCCAATGGGGAGGAGTGATCTGGTGGATCAAAATAATGCTCAAAATTGAAAGTGTGCAACAGAGCTCAAAAAATGAACGATTGGATAGATCTCAGCGATCTGAATCCAATGCAACTCATTTCACTCAAATCCGACAACGAGTGCTCCCAGAATCACATTCTGATTGATTTGGGAAACAACTAAAAATTTTGGAAATAAAATTGTAGGTACACCCAATCAGTAGTCCATACGCTGGCTAGGCCATGACTTGGCAGGTGATTGGGTTCTTCATCAGCCAATGGCTGGTCGACACTTGGCATCATTTGATTGGTTGTGGCATGGTGAATATTTATTGGTTAATGGTTTTGTTGAGGTGGTCCAATGAGGGAGTGCCACGTGGCCTCCTCATGGTCGACCAAATTTTTTTTGGAGGCTGAACAACACCCCCGGGGTTCGAAATCTAGACCTTAGCATATCAACCAAGGATATCACCTCTGCTCCATATATGTTGCTTGTTAAACATTGCAACAAAAAAAATATTTAAATTTTGGTTAAATGCGCATTTGGGGAGGGGTCTAGCTAATCCCTAGCCCCTGGCCACCCCTACGCCAAAGGACCCCAGATGGGGGACCAAGGGCTAGGCCTTAGCCTGACGCATGCCCAACCCTCACGACCTATTACACAATCACATGCCATCCACATGAACCAAGCGCAAAGGAATAGGGAGCCAACCCCGGGTTGTATGACCCCTCACGTGACCAACAACACAACAGACTTCAGAGGGACCAACCTTTAGGGGGTCGAACCATGGTTGTATCCGCACCATAGAACTAAGGGGCGCGCATGGAGACAGGGGCTAGACAGAGCCCCCAAATTTCAGCACCCTATGCAGTCTCATGGTGCTACGTGACCACAAATTTAGGGACTGGGGGCTTAATGGCGCCCTTAACGGTCCTACAAATTCGCCCGTCAAGTGGGAATTATGCTATGTTTAGTGATTCAGTTCCACTTTTGGGGCGCTCGAGCCAGATTGAGGCTGAATTGTAAGATGGTTAGCTGCAGAATTTGGAAAAATGAA
The DNA here is from genome assembly GCA_031772625.1 of Pinus tabuliformis. NCBI lineage: Eukaryota > Viridiplantae > Streptophyta > Pinopsida > Pinales > Pinaceae > Pinus > Pinus tabuliformis. The sequence goes on along the minus strand of CM062816.1, from coordinate 1,489,840,745 downwards.
GGAACAATCATAACTTTCTCAGGTTTTGGCCAAATGAAGTGTAGAAACAACCAAAAATGGTTTTTTTTATAGTGTTGGATCCATTGGAGACATCAGTTCTACTATTTGAGATGCATAAATCATGTAAACACCCTTTTGAGCATTTGTATTGAAAGAGGCCTTGCATTGGAAGCTGGACCAGGAGATGTAGCACAAGAGAGGGGTGAATTCCTTTATCATGCTTATGTTATGTGTTTCAGATATGATGGTTTTGTATCTATTTTCCTGTAAAATTTGGTTTAAATTACTTGTTTATGTGTTTAGTAAACTGATCCTATACCCAAAACACATATAAAATTTCACTTGCAAATTCTTAAAAATATTCAAGTTTACACATTCAAATCACATATGGTGTTGTGTAAACATTGTGTAGATGGTTCCATGTACCTATGATGTTATGTACACGTTGTACAGGTGATTTTGTGTACATGTGGTGTTATGTACACGTTGTGCAGGTGGTGTTGTGTACACATGGTGAAGGTGGTGTTGTGTACAGGTGGTACTATGTACATGTGGTATTGTGTGCATGTCATACATGTTATCCTGTGTATATGTGGTATTGTGTTACGGGTATTGTGTAGTTGTTGTATCCTGACGTGTATTCGTTTTGTTGTACTTTGTGTACGTAGATGTATTGCGTTGTACACCGGGTGTAGGTGTATGTATTTTGTTCTGTTGTACATTATGTGTGGGTGTATCTATTGTGATGTACATTGTGTATGATTATGTGATTGAAGAGAAGAAAACAATTGGGTGTTTTTTGAGTGTGGCAACTAATCTGATGTGCATACAAAAAGGACAAAGGATAAAGGTAGAAGCAAAGAGGTGATTGGAGGATAAGTATCAAGATTTATTTCAATTTTTACTATGAATGTTATCTGTGATTATGATTCATGATTATTACATGTGATATATGATTTTGGTTTATGATGGTTACATTTGATCTATAATTTTGATTATGATGGTTGAGCTTTGGGCTAACCCGATGAGATATCATTATCTATGATGATTGGATCAAATAACTAGTTTGACTTGTTGTTACAAGAAGTAAACAAAGTTGCAGGTGTACCTTATTAATGAGCTACCAATGAGGTATGATGTGAATTCATTTCAATTTATTTTGACTGTATTGAAAATTATGTGCTTGGTACAGAAGAGCATGGAAAATGCTCGGGTTGGTTGGTTGAAACTGACTACAAGAATTAGCAGCAACAAAAAAAAGGATTTGGAACAGGAAGTAGTATAATGGTAAAGCATTCAGGAGAAGGACTATTGTGGGACACTGGTAACCAATAGTGTCCATTGATTTCCATGAGCATGTTATGACTGGTATGACGGTTTTGGGGCAGGGATATGCCTCGGTTTTTGGACCTTCCGATGCGAGGAAACCTTGCCAAGGGAGGGGTCCCCCGAGGGACTGTGTAGCAGAGACGGGGATGCTAGAAGAAATTGGAAGGTGTGTGACTGCATAAAAGGGGGTTGACCAGATTTCCCAAGGGACTGTGTAACATAGAAGGGAAGGTCAGGGAATGAATTTTGTTTGGTTATTAACATTTTGAGATGGAACCAAATGCACATTGGGAGTGTGGCATGGAATAATGAGCCAATAATTGTTCATTGAGATGATAAGTAGCAAAGGATTGTAGCACTAGACATTGGATGTAGGTTTGACTTTGGAAGTGGAACTAGACTTTCTAGGAAGGAGGTGAATCTTGGTATTACTTTGAGGGTGGAGGTGTGACCCTATGGATTCCCCTTTTGCTGATGCAGACATTGTATCCTTTTATTTACTGATTGAGAAAATGTGCATATGTATATGATTATATTATTGTAAATATTGTATCAATTTGTGTTTATAAAGCTCCATAGATAGTATGATAATTTATTGGTTGAAGAAAATGTGCATGAGTATACGTGGTTGTTGTTTTAAATACTCTAATCAGTTGTGTTATAAAGTTCCAACAAACGGTATGATTGTCATGTTTTTAGTAGTTGGTTATTGTAAATACTACAACGAGTTGTGTTATAAATATCCATAAGTAGTATGTTTTTTTGGTTTATAAGTGTCACTAAACACCGGGGATGATGTTCCCCCAAGGGGGAGGGTTCTATAACAACCCTGGTTGAATTTCCATGTAAAAAAAATATAAGATCAATGTCACGGGACACATATTCTAATTTGAGTGGTGGGAAAAACATCCTAGTGGGTTTTCATTTAGTTTATTATGGCTAAATGAAATTGGTGAAGGCATTGGCAAAGGAAAAGACACATTAATTGCCATTTATTTATGAAAATAAAGGAAAATAGGAGAAAATGATGACGAAAGGTCATAGATTTGAATGAGGAGGAAATTGAAGGAAAAATAGAGGAAAATGAAGAAAATAGAGGCTTCAATAATAAAAAGGATTTTTAGGATCACTTCATGGATTTTGTCAGTTCAGTCTTTGGCACTCTCATTCTATTTTCTCTCTCTCTCTCTCTCTCTCTCTCTCTCTCATACTCTTGCACACTTAGAGTTTTCTTGGATCACTCTTGGAGGATTTTGGCATAATTTGGATTTGGAGAAAGACGGAAAAGGAAAAACAGGAAAGCGCAAGGGGACAACGGTATCAATGACTACAACAGGCTTGATTTGTAGGTACTGAGTTACATGTATGATTTCCTTGCTAGTTTTGGCATGCATGGTATCTGCATGTGGTTAATTGGTTATGATCTGTCATTGGCATGGAGGATTTCCTAGATTGACATTGATTTTGCCTAACCTTTCCATTTCTTGGATAGCCATGGTGTTGTGGCTTTTCCCATTTGTTTTATGCTTGGTTTTCATGTTCCTTTTGGCTATGGGTTGATTTATTAGTTCTTGGAGCCTTGGTTGGACAAATTCTCTGGAACATCTTGGGTTGAGTTACTAGTCCTAGAGCCTTGGTTGGACAAATGCTCTGGAGCCCTTGGTGGGTTGAGTTACTAGTCCTTGAGCCTTTATTGAACAAACACTCTGAAGCCCTGTGATAGCTGTGGGTTAAGTTACTAGTCCTAGATGCAGGTTGGAATAAACACTCTAGAGCACTGAACAACTTGGGTAGAGATAGATATGTTGATGTTAGTAACCAATACATATATACCATGACCTCATTCTAAAGGGAATTTGAGATATTTGGTCAAATAAACCTATATAAGTAATATAAAAAAGATATAATAATAACCACACTATAACCTTATTTTAAGTGGAATTGGATATATTTGGTTACCTATAATTTGAGGATTGATCCTCTCCCTCCAAAATAATTGGATTGGATTAGGGGAGAGAGGGAGAGAGAGGAAGGAAGAGTGAGAGAAGGGGAGAGACAAAGAGAGAGGGAGGGAGGGAGGGGTGGAGCTGGAGGGGTAGCTAGTAAAAGAGATTGAGGCTGGAGAGAGAGAGAGAGAGAGTGATGGGGGGAGAGATAGAGGAAGGTTCGAGTGAAAGGGAGAAATAAAGAGAGAGAGGACTTGAGAGAGATACATAAAGAGGAAGGGAGAGAGAGAGGGAGGTAAGAAGAAATACATGGAGAGAGAAAGGTAAAGAGAGATAGAGGAGGAGTGACAAGGGAGAGATGGAGAGAGAGTGAAGGAGAGAGGAGAGCGGGATGGAAGAGAGAGAGTGTATGTTTTGGGGTTGACATAGATATAAAAGGGAGAGACAGAGGGAGATAGGGATATATATGGAGCTGGGGGAGAGGGAAGAAGAGGGAGACAGAGAGAGGGAGGGAAGGAGATATATATATATATATATATATATATATGAATAGAGAGAGTGTGTGTGCTTGGGGGTTAAGTTAGAAAGACAAAGGAGAGATGGAGGGAGATACAGATATAGATGGGGAGGAGAGAGAGATGAAGAGAGGGAGGGAGGGAGGAAGGGAGAGATAGATAGATATGGAGAGAGACATAGAGCATGTGTTTTTTTGGGGGGTTGAGAGAGAGAAAAAATAAGTAGATATAGAGGGAGATATAGACATAGATGGTGGGGAGAGTGAGAGAGAGAGAGAGGGAGGGAGAGGCTTGGTTTCTAATATTATTTGATTTCTTGCACTATATGCATTGATTTCAATGTAGATGTCAATTTCTAATCCCATTTGATTGCTTGCAATAGATGCATTTATTTCAATGTATATGTTGATTTCTAATCTTATTTGATTGCTTGCACTAGATGCATTTATTTTAGTGTAGATCTTGATATATAATCCTATTTGTTTTCTTTCACTAAATGCATTGATTTCAGTGTAGGTGTTGATTTATAATCTTATTTAGATTGCTTGCACTAGATGCATTGATTTCAATGTAGATGTTGGTTTTTGACTTGTCATGACTAGATATATGACATTCATTAATTTCAGTGCAAGAACAAAAAAATTGTTGACTATGTGCATTGTTTTCTATCTTAAAATAATTCAACCATAAATAAAATATTTGGATTCTCATCTTAAATAAAATGTTCACTTACTTGAAATGCTTGCTTTCTAAAAAAACTATTTGTAATTGACTACATTCTTATTGTTTTCATTTTCCATCATTCAATGTTGTTAGTCACTTTAGATGGTGAGGAGAGAAAGAGAGAGGGAGGGAGAGGCTTGATTTTCTATCTTATTTGATTGCTTACACTAGTTTCATTGATTTCAATGCAGATGTTTATTTTAAATCCTGTTTGATTTCTTGCACTAGATGCATTGATTTTAGTGTAGATGTCGATTTCTAATCCTATTTGATTGTTTGCACTAGATGCATTTATTTTAGTGTAGACATTAATTTATAATCCTATTTAATTGCTTTCACTAAATGCATTGATTTTAGTATAGGTGTTCTTTTTTAATATTATTTGATTGCTTGCACTAGAAGCATTGATTTCAATGTAGATGTTGATTTATTAGTTGATATGACCAGATATATGATGTACATTAATTTCAAACCAATTAGATTAATAATGTTCATGGATTTCAATGTACAAAATAAAAATATTAACTACATGCATTATTTTCTGTGTTATAGTAATTAAACCATAAATAAAATATTTGAATTTTCATCTTGAATAAAATGTTCACTTACTTGAAATGTTTGCTTATTAAAACTAAAAACTATTTGTGATTGACTACATTATTTTTATTCCCATTTTCCATCATTCAACATTATTAGTCACTTTGCATTCAATAGCCTTGTTGTCACTTACTGCAAAATGTGTTTTCAGTTGTCCAAAGAGTAAATGAGAAGAGAAGTTTGTAGTCTTATTCCAAGCCTCAAAAGTACTCAAAGCCCAGATCGGACCCTCTTCATTGGAAATTTCTCTAAACAAGCTTTCCAATGATATGTGGAAGTCCAAAAATGGGCTCCTGGATCAAAATTTATGGTCTTCTGAAGTTTCAAGGATTGAAGTCGTGTGAAGGCATATCAAAATATCATCAATCACAATATCGGAGGTTCAGCGACATTAGGAATATCGACGATCACAACATCAAAGATATCAGTGATCGCATATCGGAGGTTGGACATACCACCGCATCACAACATCGGAGTAGGCAATATTGTAGCTTGGAGGAGATCGAGACATCGGAACATTGACAATCAGAGAATCGGAGCTTTTGAAGGTGACAACCTTTTAAAAGTTGTGACATGGAAAAGTTTTGATAGTGTTAAAAACCGCTGGGGAGCACCGAAAAGGATTAACAAAGGATTTCATTGCAAAACCAAAGGGGAGCGGGCCCTTTTCTCTCTCCTCTAGCCAGACACGTGGTGACATAGGATTGGTTCCAATAAAGCTACAGTGGCATCTAACATGGCAATATGGGAGAACACATGGTAGGCAGTTTTGGTATTTTAAGGGGCCTATGAGGAAAAATTAGGGTGACACGTGTCACCACTCATGAGGTGCCATGTCAAAGTGATGACATCATATCGGAGGTCACATATCAGAGGTTGAGGATGTTGGCACTTTAGAACAATTGACACTTGAAAAAGTGTTTGATAAGGGAGCTCTGATATTAGGGCTGACACATGTTGCAAAGAGTCAAAGAACCAAATGCGTAAAGGCTGGGTCTAAGCACCAAGGGCTATCAACGATCAGAGAATTAGCATGTCGCAACTCCAAAGTTATTTTCCCAACTGGAAACCTTCGATGAAGAGGGGCTCTGATATTTTGCTAGCGTGTAGTCGAGAAGGGTTTAAAGAACCAAGGGGCAAAAAGCACTTTACAAAGGAAAAATAGCCCCTGGGTAGGAACAAAATGCCCTAGTGCCTTAAGGCTAAGCCTCCGGCCACAACCCTCAGTTCTATGGTTAGAAATGAGAGAAGGGCTAAGCAGAAGGCGCTTGTCATATTCGAGGTCGGCAATCGATAGATTAGAATATTGCACCGCTGTGGAAATTGCGATATGGAATTTCTTTGAAAAGGCGGTACAAAGAGTTAAAGGTGTATGGGTTGGTAGCTACAAGATTGAATACGATAATAGAGAAGTGGGTCTCAGAAGTAACGATGACAGTAAAAAATCGATGGGTCAAGGCAGTGAGGACCACGATCTGCAAGAAAGCGTTTTTGGTCTTCCTTAAGGTAATACAAGCCATATTTATGCTCTGACGCATATCTTCAATGAGTAAATGGAGGTATGGGACTCAGGAAGCAATGTGCAGGTCACCTGAGAATTAATTTCTCAACATGGAGCTCCATGTAAGTAGGCAATGAAATACTACCAGGTCAATCTCTGCTTCTGCTCTGTGACAAGAAACCACTGTTGATCACTCTTGGCTCCAGAGAGTGGGGAAGTCAAGTAGTTAAGGTGGAAAGTGACAGGCGAATCATTATGGCAGAGACATGGACTTATCAGAGGCCATCACAGGAATGGAAAGGAGATATTTTCTCCGTCCATCGTTCAGTTTTCCTTTTGTCTTTTATTCTGTAATTTCTTGCATTTTAAAGAAGGAATCAAATCCTTTGTAATTATTTGGGTAGCAGGCCTTCGCACGCCAAGACAACTAGTCAATCAGACAAATGGGACTCAACTAAGATATTTTTGTAATAGTTTTTCAAAGCTTTCCCTCTCCTTATCAAATAGAGGGAAGAAACACATAAAATAGGTTCTTGAATTCTGCATCGAAGAGGCTCGAATTCTGTGGTTCCACATTGGTTCTATTTGCCTGTTCATGAGGGATGTGAGCGATACAATTGTTGAATGTAAATGGATTGGTTATTTGGACTCCATCTTGAAGGATTAATGAAATTGTTTTGTTGATTCCAATCAAAGCAATGTGCAGTATGGTTTCCCCTTTGTATATCATTTCATGTATGTCTTTCCTCTTATGAAATTGTGTAATAAAGTTGTCGATTTCACTCTCATTTATGGATGTATCTATGTTGCTAAGTAGTGAACAATACATGTGTAAATGAAATATTTACTTGTGTTAGTTTGTAGCCTGTAGTACCTGTGTGCACAAATTTACTAATTATTGTTTGGTGATAAATGTGTCCATGAGGCATAGAGCATGAGACCTTAATTTGCGCTCCACTATTTCTGCGTTTTCACCTCTTCATTCTTCCATAATTATGCTAGAACTTGTTGCTTAGGATTTTGTGTTGTATCCAGCCCTCTGCATCGAATTCCCTCATTTCTTTTCTCTTCTTCATTTTTACTATAACGACAATATTAAATTGTTTGTTATTGTGTGTCAGCCACCAGAACCAAGAGATTTATGTTTGAGATTAACCATATTTACCCCCTGAGTATTTAGATCTATGTGTTTGCCTTGAGTTTACCTTGATGAAGGGCTATTGAACCAAGCCCTGAATTATCCCTTTTCCAATTACGTGACATATGGAGTGTAACAAAAATCCCTTAGACAATCTTCAAAAGAGCTTCTCTTAGATGCCCTAGGCACCGATCCCATTAACCCAGAGGTTGTCTCTAGGAGGCTTCTATATCTTCTGAAGCAATTGTGCGACAGGTGATAGAAAAAGCTACAACAAGCCTGATGCAAGAAAAGTTCCTACAAGCCTTGTGTATAATGGCAAGATTCAAATTTATGAACTCACTAATCTCAATCCAAGTCCAACAAAGATTGTATTGACAGATCATTGATTAAAATCCTCAAACATATACATGATAATAAACATGTAAATTTCAAATTATGAAGTACATATCAAACATATACATAATAATGATAATATAAAAATAAGACATTGTTGCCCGCAACTGGAGCTAGCCTATGTTGGGTTTTTACTCTCACCTCATTGGGAATCGATCACATGGACTAACGACCACTCTGGGATCCACCCTGGGACCACTCAAAAAGGTAATGATAATGGTTTGGAATTTTACTAATGCTTGTGGGTTTTGGTGTAACAGAAAACCTCAGCATGGTATCAAGTGTTGGGTTTTCACACTCACCTCATTGGCAATCGATCACGTGGACTAACCACCACTCTGGGATCCACCTTGGGACCAAAAAAAGGTAATGATAATGGTTTAGACGTTTACTAAAGTCTGTGAATTTTGGTGTAACAAAAAAAATCAACATCCTAGATCCATCTAACTCTGGATCTATCATGCGTCGCTAGAGATCAAATCCCTCGAGGTGCAAACATTTTCTCAAGTTATACACTCCAAAAAAGAAATTTACACCTCAAGAAATTTGATCCCTTGTATAACAAATTTAAGATTAAATAAATCTAAACTAATTTTATTAATTTTATTCTTAATAATAATAATCTTCCTCAAACAAACCAATTCACTTATTAACTTTCATATATATTAATAATATTCTAATAGAAGCGAACCAATATACTTATCAATTTTTATTTATTTCTTTCTACATAGTTGAGATACATATTAATATATATAGGAATTATGAAAAGAATTTGAAAACCAAATCGATTTTCATACGTGTTATAATCATTTCAACCATTCCAACAAAAATATTTAAAGAAAAAGTTAACACGGTTAAAAAAATATAAAAATTTTAACCATATTTAGAAAATTTAAACAATAATTGTATACTTCATTGAGTCAGGTGACCTCCTTATAAAAATCATTAGAAGTCAGGCAACAAGCACAATAATTCATGCATGTACGAAAATAGATGAATCTAAATTGAGAAAATATGGCGAGGAGGAACCCAGACGCATATGCCTAACGTTAAAATAGTATACACCAAATAAATAAAACACATTTTGCAAGAGAAAATAGAACACTTTATTCTCATCTTCGGCAGCTTGTAGAAAGATTACCTGTTAATGTTGGAGGATAAGTCGCACATGTTGAGAGTTATAGTGTAGAAACTTTTCCCTTCTTTAAAGATGTGACCAGTTGCCTGCATACCCGAACTCTCGTGGACAGAGTCTCGAACTCTGCGTTTGACATTGTTCAAGGCCGCCGCCTCAATTTTCTTCGTTTTGTAGTCGTCCACTTCGAGCAGCTTTTTCTTTTGGAAACAATCAACTAGAAAGGACTCCCCAACAACCGCTACTTCCATTCTCCTGTCACCCCTCATTGATGGAAATAACATGAAATTTGCGGCAATGCATTCACTTTCTTCTGAATAAAAGTATGCTGAAGGGTATCTTTATCCCCATTGTAGATTTTTAGAATATTTCCAAATTGATAGACAGAAGCGATGTGAATTGTTTAACCTCATTTCATTTCAGATATTCTCAAATCTTCAATGGACATATGTTCAAAAAAACGATTCTCTAATCTACAATCGATATATGTTCAACAATATGCAATCTAAATAAATTCAGCAATTGTAAAATATCGAGGAGAAACCACTCACGTTGCGTTTTCTATCTGAGTCTTATACGTCTCAACTTCGCTTTCATTAATTACCAAACAATAAGCATCTGCCAATTACTCAACAAAACCAAAACAAACCCCTTGCATTGTTAAAATCATTCCACATATATACTCCGTAGCTTAACAATAAACATGTATACAATTGAAAACCAGGCTAGCTTTGCAATCTTTACCCGGTTTTAGTGTCCTCATGACTCTTCCACCAGCTTCCTGGAGTTTTCTATTCCATTCCACCTACATAAAACTTATGTCTTGTCAAGAAAAAACACATTTTATCTAAATCTTGTATCTCCTAATCATACAACGTAGCACATGTCCACATGAACACCTCAACTTTTTACCGGGAGACATTCCTCTGAAACTAGCAATAGTAAAATATTTTCGAAGATGTTCTGCATGTGCAAATAGTTTTCGCAAAAGTTTCTTTGCCCTCTTACGAAAACCTTCTATAAAATCCAAGACTGGGATTGCATAACTTACACGGGATTCTTTAAGATTTCCAGCAATTGCCACTGCTATGCCCTTCAAGAATGCAGTTTCAGAGCGTTGTGACGGTTGTTTGGAGGAATTTGGACGAAAAATTCGAGACAGTTCCTTTTCCTTCTGCGAGGCAAGCCGGTGCACAGAAGCCAACATTATCATGCACGCACAATAATGTTTATTTAAGCAACACGAGAGGCATAGCCATTGAACATTAATGAAACAGAAGATCTAGGACATAATACAACCTTACTGCAATACTTATAGTTTATGTTCTGCGGGATTTTCCATTTCCCTTTAAGCCGTTCAGGATTTGTTTTTGAGAAAGTACATTTGCTCCACGCAGAGATATTCCCCGGCACACGTATTGTGCATCAAAATATTCTAATCTACCTTCACAAATGGGGCACTTTCCAAGGGCTCCAAAATACATACCGTCGGCACTGCCATATGATCAAAGGGAAGGTGCAAGCATATGTTAAAGATTGCCTTGAACCAGAAATCCATCCTCACAACTTCAATAGACACACACAATGACAATCTCAGACACTAGGTTTAAATTTGATCATGCTTTCACTGGGTAACAAATTTACTTTTAAAAGGCACTTTAGTATAACTTGAAAGCTCCATTTGAAGAATATATATACTTTTATATGTATACATTTGATCTCTTTCCGCGACCACCAATGTAACATGAAGATTGCAACACAGGATTCAATTAGTTACCATCACCAATGCAATATGAATATTGTAACACATGATTCAACAATCACTTAAACTAAAAGTTAAAATGAGAGAAGTGAGTTTAATTGTGAAAGACTCAAAGAGTTAGATTAATAGTTGTAGTTGCAGGCACATGGTATTGGTCACCCATTATATTAAGCCCATGGATTACATGTAATGAAGTCTTTAGAAGATTTGGTAATCCTTCATCATAAGGAGCTAGAATCTAGAGGGTGTCTAGCTCATTTGGCTATAAGTTTGGCCATATTTAGCCAAAGGATAATCAAAGATTTTCATAGTTGGGTTAATCCACAAGGGTTAGCCAAAATAAAATCTTCTTCTTGTTATGAATGTATTTGCTTGTATTTTATTTATGTTGCATTGTTCATATGCACGACAAATGGTATCAAAGTTAGGTTAGCTATTGCATGAGACTATAATGAAGACACTCACATGAAAGGTGAATCAAGTGTGCATGGATCCATTAGCATGAGAGATTGGCTTGAGAAGTAGTCGACGGTCACGATTTGATAGATATAGTGATAAAGAAGCATGGAGTTATGAGCATGGATGAAAATCTATTGCTCCAATGTATGATCTAGAACCTACGGGTTTGAAGGAAGTGTGAATGTTTCTAGGTCTCTGAGATTGGAGGAAAAAGGCTCACATTTGAAGTATATTATCAAGTATATCATTGTAAAGAAAGTGCTAGACTATTCACGAACATGTTGTGTCACATATTAGCTAGCAAGTTACACTTTAGGATAATGTTTGGGTGGTGGAGAAAGATATATTGACATCTAGCTCGTAGTCCCTTCTGAGTGGGTGCGTTGTGTAATAATTGTGAGTCAAAGTGAATGATTATCAAATAGAGACCGTGATGTTATACATGAGCTAAGAAGAGATGGGCATAGAAAATATATACTACATCAAGGATAGTCAAGTAGTACTTAGGAAAGATTTGAGATCTTGGAGAGGGAGTGGTGAGAGCCCCGTGGGAACCTAGAAAGCCAATTGAAAAATTTAGGCTCTTCTCAGTGGTTAATTTGCAGATTGATATGGAGGAGATGTGCAATGGTAAAATGGTTGCATGGTGTGTTGTAGTGATTATAAATCTGTGGTGGCCATAGAGCAATTCGAGTGCCTTTCAATCTTGGTGGCATTATGCATTTTGGGTAGACCAACAATAAAGGGTGAATTTGCATTAAGAATGTAGTGAGTGGACTGTTGGAGACTAGGGTTATTAATCAAGAAATCCAGCTAGATCGCTTAAAAGATGGGAAAATCATCTTACAAAATTCTTGTGAGAGTGGAAAAACCACGAGGAACATCAAAAAATCCCATCTTTGCATGATAGAGATCAATTTTGTAGACTTCTTGTGGAGAATTATGAAGATGGAAATATGGACAAGAAACGAAGGCCCTAATGGGGAAAATGAGGAAGAAATAGATGATAATAACCATTACCAAATTCATGGACTTCGTTGGGGGACTGATAGAGAAGGTTTATCCACTATTATTAAGGAATTAGGTATCTATAAGTGACTAGATATAAAATTATGATTTTGGTCCAAGTTGTAAATCCTAGCCTTAGGTAACTTCATTTCCTAGGGCTTGTAAGCCTTATGAGGCATGCATGTTCTAACATGGCAGTGCATGAAGCTATCCCTGTCATGCATAAAGAGAGTGTAGGATAAGGTTGAGGAATGGACCACTTAGATAGCTATCAGGGTAGTAGGTATACTTGTATTCTAGTTTGATGTTCTAGAATATGTTGAATCTTTGATTAGAAGGGGAAACCTATGAAGTAATCCCAAAATTTGAGATGGTTTAGACCAAGTCATCAATAAGGAGGCCATGTATCTACATGAACATGAGAACATGGATTAGTCATAAGGAGTTAGCTCAATCTTTCAAAGATTTTCAACTGAAAGATGCATCATGAGGTTGTGCAACACATGGTGCAATATAAGCATGGAAAAGTGAGAAAATGGTGGAATTTTGAATTGCTAGTCAAAGAAGCAATAGTTTTTCCTGGAGTTTTGGAGGTAATATCAACAATTAAAAAAACAAAAAATACTTCGGAGATGAATTTTTTTAAACTAAATGTAAATGGGCATATGATTATAAGACCTAGTTAGGAATATGCACATTGGTAAAGTTTAGAGTGATAGGGGGCATGTGGGATTCCCAGATACCCTAGTTATAACCCATGATAGGGGTTAGATCATGAGAATTTTCCCAAGTCACTTTTAAAGGAGGGAATATTAGGTTAACCTTGACTAGTGCATGAGTCAAAGAGGTTTAGGTCTATAGTCATGGATTTTAGGGTAAGGATTTTAGCGTTCTATGGTATGTTACCCATAGTATTTCATGTAACGATGCCTATAAATAGTTTGATATCCTCTATTGTAAGGTGCTCAAAGTGAGTGAGTATCAGACTCATTTCGCTGTTACATTAGCCAGATTTGGCTAAGAGTAATCAAAGATCTTTATTGCTAGTTTCCCCACAAGGGCTTTCTAGGATAAATATCATTATTTCTATGGATGCATTTGTTTATATTTAATTTATCTTGTCTTTCTCATATTCCTAATAACTTGTGCGAGAAACAATGCTATATAAAATATAATATTTTGAGTAAAATCCTAGATATTTTAAGAAAATCATCTTAAGAAGAATAAGAAACACGACAAATTTGACAAAGGAGTAATTCTAAACTAAAAAACCTCAAAGAGGAGAACCACCACACTAACTAGATATTGCAAAGGCTCAAATAAGAATGTTAAATGCATAAAATGTGAATATCAAAGATGAATTAACTTGAATAAAATTTGAATATGAAAGATGAAAGTACTTACCTTCCGAGAGATTACTAGTTTTGGAAAGGTTCATCTAACTATTAGACCAAATTCAAACCATCAAATAAAAAATGTGACCTTTCCAATGACCAATGGTATAAAAAATGAAATGACGGATATAATCTCAAAAGTCTCAAGAAGGTCATCTTAAGAAGATTAAAAGATACTTAAGTTCAATAGGGTATAAATTCTAAGTTAAAAGACATCAAGGGAAGAAACCACCACATCAATTAGATTTTGCAACGACTCATGTAAATATAGTGATGGAAGTAAATTTAAATACTAAAGATGAAGCCAACACTTACCATCAAAGGGGCTCTTGATTTTGGGAGTTTATAACCTCTCCTAATTTTGGGTTTATCTAAAATTTATATGCATAGTATTTGTTGCTTGGGTGATGTGAATGATATCAAATCACTTTGCTCTTATATTTGGTTTATCTAAAGTTTATATTTATATGCATAGTATTTGTTGTTTGGTTTATATCAATAATATCCTAGAAAAATATGATAGAAAAATATGATAGTGAATTCTCTTTGAGAAAAATCATGTTTCTCTTATATGTATACATAATCCCAACAATTAGATCTTAATCTTAAGGTTAAGCATCTTATATTGCCACAGTTATTAGTCCCTGCCTTCGATAGTGCAAAGACTATAGTGTTCGATCGACGTTGACCAAACATTAAATTGTTTTGATTGGCCAATGTATTGTTAGAATTAATGGAGAAAGTTATAGTTAGTTGTTTAAGGATAGGATTGAGACTCTAAGATTAGGTCTCAAATCCTCAAATCCTACTATCTAGGGAGTGGTTGAAACCACCCTGTTAATGTGAAAGCCTATATGTATTAGGTTGTTCTCCTTATTGAATATGAGGCATGTATGACTGTTTGTACACTTCCAGGTATCTCCTAAAGAGCTAATTTAATATATTCACTTTTTATCATGGTATCAGAGCTTCACAGTTGTCGATCCTGTACACTGAGTGATGGGCGCGCCTGAAGCGAAATTGTCCTGTTGTTTGGAGGGCTAATCATGCCGATACACTACGTGTGTTTCTCACTAGTCAACTGTGGTAGATCTAGAGTGTACAGTTGCAAAGACCTTCATGAGTCTGTGGTGCTAACTCGTGACGACCTAGTTTTCTGTGGATTGCTGCATGGTCGCTGCCTTTTGTGAATAGCGAAGTCATTTGGAAAGATTGTCGTGCTGCGTGCTTGGAAGATCTGTCCGAAGGTTGAGTGCTTGAGCTATCCACAAGCCTACGTGAGTGCTTGTGCTGCGGATTGGTGTGGAGCGCGAACAGGTTGTTGCAGACCGGAGGAATAACTGTGGAGATCTGTCGTGGTTGAGGTGGAATTCCACGAAATAGCCAGAGGCCATTGAATGTTGCAGGCCTAGACTGTCAATTCTGGAGGAGGCTGCATGGAAAAGTCCATAGCCGTTGCGTGGTATGTTGTTGTCGTTGTCTGCTCGCGGCATATACATATTTTTTTTTTTGCAGAAATGAACTATATGCAAAGAATTAAAAAGGTACACAGGAAAAGTAGGCGTTCGAAATGATCACAGGAAATTTAGGTAGAAATGATACAAATATGTGAAGAGAAAACCTTCCACGTCTTTGCGGGGAACGCCTGAGAGTTTAATTCGTATACAAAAAGGTTGTTGGTTCAGAATTGATGAAACCCTCTTCCTGAAAGTCCATGCCCCTTCTGCAAATACCCAAACTCAGATAATAGGATTGATGGGAAGAATAAATGCCTCGTGTCTTCAAAACATTCCTGGGTCTCAAACATCTGATATTGCGAAGGCGTGTAGTTAGGGAATTGGATGGGCGGAACCTCAAAATCCTCAAATATTCTAACATCGCCATTTTTTTTTGGCAACTCTCGTTCACGGTGGCCTGGTCACGAATAACAGCAGATTCCAAGGTCTTCATACCCTTCAAGCACTGCAATCCATTTTCCAACTTGGCTACCTTCACTTGAGGACTGTACTGACCAAAACACAATTTGGAATCATGATCATACGAGGTCGAGGATCTCTTTTGTCCAGTCATTTTCTCTTCGCTGCTGCGGGATCGAACCGAAGTGGACTCATTTTTGCGAGCCGACCAGAGGATCTGTTGCTGAGGATTTGTTCTCGGAGGCCGTTTTGGTGGAGCCCTGCGTGTAACATTCCACAGATGGTGTGTGACTGACCAACAGTAGTTGCGTTCAACCTTTTTTTCTTATGCTGCGGAGGGAGCATTTAGCAGATTGGTCCTAGAAATTTAATTGTTTGAGAAATTCAAGTTGTAGGTTGTGGAGATCCCAAAACCAATTGGGTAAATTTTCTTCTAAGTTATTATATGCCAAAATGAAATGCGAAAGTTCTTGGTGATTTGAACCCATCTTCAGAAATATGTGTTATAGCTAATTATATACATCAGAATTAGATATTGAGAATGTTTCTAGCTTGTGAGAGGTCATTTTGTTGCTTGTCGCTAGAGCTGAGGGCACTAAGACCTGCATGGCACAGAAGCCATAGTCTACAAGGTTCTATAGTTGAAGAGCTACCAAAGGGAAAAGTTTCCCACCTGCGTGGTAATGGGGTTGTTGGAGCTCGTTAGAAGACCGTGTGGAGTCGAAAAGAAATCTCGAAGCGAGATAAGCTGGACTTTAACAACATGTCTATATTTTTATATATTTTTTATTCTGATGATGATGATTTTCTCATGTGGGCATTTGGAATTAGCATAGGTAGTATGTTCGAGTCATAAGAAATTTCAGGAAAAAAAAGTGGTTTTGTTGATGACCACGAGAATCAAGAGGCATGGTATGTTGTGCAAGATTCAAGAGTTGATCTTCAGGAAGGGTGTGAAGAGGAACAAAGTGTTGAAGATCAATTGGATGAGCCACATGAAGCTGATTGCAAAGACGTGGTAGAAGAAGACAAAGTTGGAGAGAATTTAAATTTAAATTGTGATGATTTCATTAATATTTCTGTGTGTGCAGAAATTACAACAATGAATGATGAAGACTTTATAGCTGACATACGGATGGTTGACACTAGAAATAGTGAGAGGGAAAATTCTACTATCCAACTTGTCATAATTTTGAGAAGGGCGAGAATAAGAATTCAAGCTTTCCATCACTTGGAAAGAAATGAGGTGAAAGTACATCACTACCTCATGGCGAGGAAAGTAAGTACAAGTTTCATCTTTCATATTCCAACACTCCCACTTAATGGAGAAAGGGTACTGAATAATAACATACGCCTGCTGGTCTAGTCTCAACTAGGCTTACAATTAAAATATGAAAAAAACTTGGTAACAGAGGTTTTCATTTTAGTCTTCATGCAACAGAGTCCATACTTGTTCATCTTGAGTCGAGGCTTCATCTCCATGTATTGGATGCTTTAACTAATGTTTGAGAAGAAATATTAAATTAAAGAAAATTTTATCTAAAGTTTCAGTTTTCACCTCTTATTGCTGAAAAAACTATATGATTTTATTAAACATAAGACAATTAGTTTCACATTTCACTTCAATGTTGGTTTAATGCTAAGCATTGACCAAACATTAAAATATTTTGACTGGTCACTGCATTGGATGTTTAAGCAACGTTTGATCAGAAAGATTAGATTAAACAATATTGTATCTAAATTTTTAGTTTCCATCTCTTATTGCCGAAAAAAATGTATGATTTTATTAAACATAAGATAGTTAGTTTCACATTTCACTTCGATGTTGGTTTAATGCTAAGTTGTAGTTAGCATTACTTGGAAAAAAAGTAATTCTTTGCACTCTCCACTGCAAAGCTATCCAAATACATATGCAAATAAACGCTCCCAAGCCACCACATTACACTTCGTGGCATGTTCCATGCCTTCTACGTTTGCATTTGAATATCAGAGGACAACACAACTCGCATGTCATTATATAGACACACAGCTCAGTTGATCCCGACATCCATCACAACACTCCAGGGCTTCAATTTCACAGGACTGGTGTTCATGGAAAACAACATATCCTGCCCGACCATGAAAATTTGTACCTCTTAATAATTCTTCCACAGAAATTGCCACAAAAGTCTAGCTGAAACAGAAATTCAAATGAAAGCCACCATCCATAAAAGCTTGAAAACCCATCAGACCTTGCAGAGAATTCACAAGAGTCTATGAGTTTTGAATTGGCCACTAAAACTTTAAGGGCCATAGAAGTTGATGAGATTTGAAGTAGTTCCCTATGGTTTGAGATAAAAATGATGTTGCTACCAAGTTTTTAACTACCATTAAAGAGAAAATTACAGGGAATTGTGTGAGACAAAATAAAACGAATTCATCTCGGGCGAATAGTGAAGGGCTATATTGATCATGCTGATTATTTGTCCATTGATTTAGGAAGTGGAGGCTGTCGGAAGAGAACTTGATACCAATACATCAGATGCCCCACTCCATGGAGGGAGCAGAGTTTACCCAATGGACAATTCATAAATCCCATTTTAGTTCCCTATTAAGTTTGACGTTGCCCAAAGCTCATGGTCTAAAGCCTGCTATTCCAAGCATCAAACAAATTTCAAGTCTAAACCCTCCTCTTCCAATTCTTCCAACTGCATCCAATTTCATCAAAGAGGGAAAACATTGATGAGTAAGATTGTGCTTTATTATCCAATGCTAATTATACATTTTCTCTATAAATTTCTAAATTTTTCTATGTGATTGAATGTTTATGTGCATTTTCTCCCTCAAGTTCTGAATATTTCTGATTTTTCATACATTGGGGTGGAGAGACCCTAAATAGAGACTTACCAACATAATCAACTATAAGTTGTCTCTTTCTTCGATCCACACTTGCAGTGGTCCCTGCATCTAAAATGGCAGAAGCACTGCCTCAACCATCGAACTAGGAGTCTCATCTCCTTTTCCTCTGAATAATGAAATGTGCATACTATTCTAGGATGAGAGTACTAGCATTCAAGTGAAGCAAGGTGAAACAACTCAATCTAGCTGTTTGAGGCATGAGAGTCATTGTCTTTCCATCCTGTTTCTTTTCGCACTAGCCACGCCCTCCCATAATATTTCAGTTAACTTCAGGGCAAGATGTTGCTTCTACTCAATTTGTATCTAGTTTTGGTTCACCGGCTACTAAGTCAACTGAATTTTTATAACTCAATTTGTTGCTCTTGTTATAAGTGGTGCTAGCTCTACTATCGTGTCTAATTTCTCTATCATCAATAAAGATAGATCCATGACCATCTCACAAGAGAGGGGATAGGTACAATGATATGTAATTCTGCTACAAAAGCAAGGGTATCCCATGACGAAACTAGAGTTGTTGGGGATAGGTACAATGATATGTAATTCTGCTACAAAAGCAAGGGTATCCCATGACGAAACTAGAGTTGTTGTAGTTGCATGTGAAGTTGATGACACTGCTCAAAACCATTAGCTAATTCTACTGCAAAAAAAACTATATAGGGGGCTAGTTCTCCTGCAAAAGCGCATTTGCAAAAGGGGCATGTGGGCTTCATGCAAGCCCCAACATGCTTACCCAATAATCTTTTGTTATTTGGGATTCCATTTGTCTATTTTTTTCATTAACCAATAGCTAATTCTACTGCAAAAAAAACTATATAGGGGGCTAGTTCTCCTGCAAAAGCGCATTTGCAAAAGGGGCATGTGGGCTTCATGCAAGCCCCAACATGCTTACCCAATAATCTTTTGTTATTTGGGATTCCATTTGTCTATTTTTTTCATTTCTTTGATTTACTATCGCTATATTGTCTTATACCCATATTTGAAGTTGATTGATGCCACATGTTTATGTATTTTTATTTTAACATTATTTAATTTAAATTCAAACCCTTATCTAAATTTTAAAAACTATACCCAACAAAGTCTCTACTCTGCCATGTTTGTTCCTGCAATCTCTCGAAATCTGTTCAGGAATTTCATTAACAGCCCAAACATCCTTCGCTCTTCATCCTCCTCTTGTAACAATAGATTCAACAGAAGCAACGGTGGTTACTGTAGCTTCAGCAGCATATCCATATGTAGTAGTCGATCCACCTGCATGATCTAAGAAGCTTTCCCAGTGTACTTTCCATTTAGATAGCGATTAATTTCTAGGTTTTTCCAGCTCAACCAATTTCTAGTGGTCTAGTGGTCTTGATTTCATTCTGTAAGAAATTGAGGTTCTCCAGCACCGAAGAATATATTCTTGTTGGATTTTCTTTTAGCAGAGAGCCTTGAATCCAATTAGCATAACATAACTAAAATCCCCACACTCATTGCAGAGCACAACAAAAATATTTTTCTCCACACTCATTGCAGAGCACAACAAAAATATTTTTCTCCTGAGATTATCAGTCCCCTCTTATTTCTTTTAACAAAGAGCCTTGAACCCAATTAGTTTCTCATTTTCAGACTAACAATCAACAGATCCCCATAGTTGTTATTCCAAGAGAGCCCAACAAAAATATCTCGCTCTTCTCGGACCAACACCATAAACATGGTTTCCACTGATTATACGACCGAAGGCACAAATTCCTTCCCAACGAAGATTCACTTCGCAAACAACCTCCTGCTCCATACCATATAATTTTAATTACATCAGATTCAGATGATGAATCCAATTCTCCAAGACCACCGCCCACACCACAGAAAATGGCAAAAGAAACTAGCGTTGCTTCAATCTGCTTCCATTGATAGGAGTACTTTTGGTGATGGTCAAATAAAGAAGGGGAATGTTGAAATTGCGGAGCCATCCGCCAAAGAGAAAAGGAAACAGTGCAAAGAGAATCAGCAAAATGTCACACAAATTGTTACAGCTTCCAAAGCGAAGAAGGAAGCGCAGAAAAGAAGTGTCACAGAAACTTTGACCACTTCTCAAGCGAAGAAGGAAGGGGTCACTCGTAAGAAAAAAGGGAGGAAGTCTGTTGAGAAAGTGTGGCAAGGAATATGTAAAATTACAAGTCATGAAGGACAAGGGGAACAATAAAGGATGTGTGAATAAGTCGAGAATTGTACAGTCAATTTTGTGAAAAATGCTATTTAGAAATCCTTCAATGACACCATATCAGAGGTAAGAGTTGCACTTGGCCTTAGGCAACAATAGGCACGATTATTTATTGAACACTGAAAATTTGAATCAAAGGTGTTTAGCTACGTGTTTTCATTGTCTTTGAGTTATTCTGGACTTAAATTTACAGTTGCTTGAATTTCTGAATGTGTTGGCAAAGGGTGTGGAAGGGATGCCTTTGCATCTCCATATTTTTGTGTAATGAAAATATTGAATTATGTCCAATATAATTCCATGGGATTGAATGACACAACTGCATTTATGTTCTATAAATGAGCCTTTTTAAGAGATTGATCTCCTATTATCTTCTTATTATTTCCACATAAAAGTGTAAAATTTCTTGGATCTGATTTTGCTGTTATCAATATTCTGGAGTGGGCATTCCTAATTATCATATCAGTTGGACTTTATATTTTTTCTAATTAAAATATTATTAACATAGTGAAATCTCTTGACTGTATATGAAGATCAATGTGGCATTTGAGTTTAAAGTAAGTCTGTTATATACCAACATAGTATCATTTTTTCTCCCGTTTACATTTTGTTGCACTCACCATAGAAAAATACCCAGCTGATCATTATTGTTATTCTTGAGAATAATTTCGAGGAACCCATCGGAATTTGAAACTTTACTAAGAAATAGTGCATAAAGTTAAATAATAAGGGATTGGGGTTGCATTGACTCACATTCAATAAATGTTGATTCCCAAGATTAGTTGAGGCATGGTTATCTTGCATTTTTTCTCATTTTTCAGTTAAAAGTTTGTATACAACTGACATACTTAATTTAACCAATGTATGAATACACTTTCTATGCCCGAGATTCCGGCAAACTAGAACAGTTAAAGGGACTAAGCACGCAGAGCAGTTGGGGAGTCGGTTGACGAAAGTAGTTTTATTACAACATCCATTGCAAGGGAAATGACAATTGGAACAACATCTCTAATTCAATAGGTAAGACTTGAACTATGAGGCATATCACTGTTTTATCTCATTTGTATTTTAGTACTTTTTCTGACCGTCTGGTGTTGGGGTTGTTTAGGATTTCCAAAAGCTGGAGTTATATTTGCTATTTCATATCCATTGATCTAGTCTGATGCATTTATTAGTTACCAAGACAGTTGAAGAAAGTCTATATTTTAGGAGAGTCAATGTTACCAATAGTGCCTAAATGTGATATAAACACCCAATATTAAATATACAAAAATAATTCTTAAAATTAAATATATAAAATTTTCATTTAAAAACAACAATCCAAATTTCTATTTAATAGAATCATATAATAACATATAAGTCAAGTAAATCAAGTAAATCAGTGAACAACAACTACATACAAAGTTGTTGTGACACAACATAGTCCAAAAAATAAATCTTCAATCCTTTGGATGTATGAAGTGCCTTAATAGTAAGAATATCTACCTATCTTAAACATCCAATGGATGAATTTCTCCATAGAAGAGCCAAGAAAACTAAACCCTCACCATTTGGATGAATTTCTCCATGGAAGAGCCAAGCAAAACTAAACCCTCCGCATTCATGGGGTGTAGTCTTAAGATAGAAAGTTTGAGATGTAGAAAAGAAAGAGAAGAGCCAAGCAAAACTAAACCTTCCGCATTCATGGGTTGTAGTCTTAAGATAGAAAGTCTGAGATGTAGAGAAGAAAGAGAAAATCGAGTACAAACATGGACAGAGTTAGTTTCATATAGATCAGGAGAGAGCAACCAAGTGTAGCACCACAGTCCCTCGAGGATTCAACCCTTCAATTTATCACAGGTTTACATATAGGCAAAAGGCTTCTTTGCTTTTGCTTCTTTCTCCATCTCAGAGATGGAAATGGCATCCATCTTGGTTGCACCTACAACAGTAAGGCGCATATGACACTACCACATGATGAAGGTTTGAACTAAGTTTTTTTAATAAGCATATATTTAATTTACATAAATTATTGATATAGATGTTATGTATGACTACACAAATTACTTATAAAAATGTTTTCACGAGAGATCATGTAATTTTTTAATTTAATATAAATTAAATTAAATTAAAAATAAAATATTAAATAAAAAAGGAGTTGTTTTTAGTGAGACTTTTTGAATTTTCCGGTGCTGGAATTTGGCGGAAAAAATTGAGGTGAAATCTTGATTTGTGTTATTTAAACTCGTTTTTTAACTGCATATTTGGATTCAGCACACTAAAAAACCCCTAGGACACTTTGATTGTGCAAATTACCCATCAAGATTGTGATTTCAATAAATTGCTGCGGGATTTTAGAGAAATTTGACCAGAAAAACCCACCATAAAAGTTTCCGAAAAATCGCACTAAAGACAACTCCAAAAAAAATATACATTATATTGAGAATTTAAAATTTAAAATACATATATTTCTCTCTGGAAAAAAACTATAACTGTATTAAACAAGTTCATTTTTTTTTATTAGTTATAACATTTTCATTTTTTTATTTTTCATTACTACTAGCTAGGCTTAGTAATATCTTACTTGACTAAGTTTATAACTCCAATTTAATACAAGGCTCAAGAATACTAAGGGTAATGCAAACCAGTCCTAGTAATTTCACGGCTTGCTTAGCATAGTAATTATGTTATGTGTCAATAAGTCAATTTAATATTAGAACTGGTCATTATGTTTCCAACCAGGACACATAAAGCAAGCTTACCCACTGAGTAATAGTACCAAGCTGCTAGTAATGTAGCAAGGACCACGAATTATTTAAGTTTCATGAGCATGACGTGAATCTAATATTAGTCGCTATATACTAAGTAATTCCTTGTTGCTCTCTGGAATAAGCATGTAATACGAGTTGATATTCAGAGAATATTAAACCTACGTGTTGTTCCATTCCCTTATAACTATCCGTCTCTATTTATTAGTCCGGTATTTGGGGCTTTCCATGTATGAAATAATGCGCTTCCAGGTTTTTTTAATGTAATTTTTGGAAGTGTTTTTCTGAAATTGATTGGTATGGTATTGAGCATTCGCTGATAGCATTCTCCTTTGGCGAAGCCCAATTTCTCCTTTGAGTTGGCTGGCAGGGTTTCTCCTTTGACATGGTCGGCAGGGACTACCGCTGCATCCAGCACTTGTCTGACTTACGTTTGAGTCTGAACTAATTTACTGGGACATTCACTAATTTTCATTACTATAAATGCCACTACCTAGAATACAAGATATAGTTAACTCTATTTATTGGGACATTCACGTAATTTTCCTTGCTATAAGTGCCACTCTCTACAGTCAAACATCTTGTAGTCAAAGTTCAATTTCAAAGATGGGTAAAATACAACTTTTAAATTAAAATTCAAATATAAGTATTATTTTTCTTAAAGAATTCATAACTAAAGCAAACAATTATTCGCGAAATTTTATTGTTACAACAGACAAATCAGTTAAGCAAGTCTAGATATCATTATCTATCCTCATTGAGAGTGTAATGGAATATAACCATGTGAAATAATTATAGTATAATTATCATGGAGTGGATAATATAATATAACTATAATTTTATGTGATTCTAAACGGCTGAAAAATAAAATATCCATGACACGTTTGTATTATATATTCTCCATCATCTTATTGGTCTTGCTCTTTCTACTCTGTCATGGCTTTTATATCAACTATATCACTTTCTATAATTTCATCATTCTTTCGCTTTGTTTCGAAACCTATTTAATGCTAATATTAGAGTTATATAGTGTTAATATTAAACTAAAACTGAGATGGGATGGTATGAAGAGAAACCTAAGGTGGGTTAATAAATTAAACTAAAACTAAGACGAGATATAGTCTTTGATTATTGTTTTCTTAATTATAGTTAAGTAATTTTTTTCCAAGGGTAATGAATAATTTCATCTATAATGTGATTAGTTTAATCTTAACTCAAGATTGAGTAAAAGTTTCAGGTTTACACTCATGGTTTTTTTTACATAGTTTTGGTGACCCACAATATGTTACTCATAACATTATATGTAATGAAGTTAATAAATATGTTTGGAATCTTTTATTTTAAGATGTCTGGAGGCCAGCGGTGAATGTTTACTTGGCTTGCTTTGCGTGTGATTGAGATATTAAAGAATATCCCTTGGTTAGTTTTTCTAGAAACAGTTTTCCAAGATAAATCATGTTTCATAATTTATATTTTATTATTTTATTGATTATTTCTCTCACACATTTTAATCCTTCTAACTTATGATCATTAGCTTTCAAACACTTTTTTCCATTTCCATGTGATTTCATCACCCTTCTTGCCAGCAAGAATGTATTTTTAATAAATCTATAGTTATTTTTTGGTTACGCCATTTTAATGTTTATTTTTGTGTATTTAGGGATGAATTTATCTCTTTATGCTAATTTCTAGAAAATCATGAGAAAATACTTCAATTAGGTTCTACAAATACAGTTGTTGTGCAAATAAAATTGTTGCAATGCTCTTAGTGTTATTGCAACACCCTCATCACTATAACACAAAGTGCTACAACATTGTTGTGTTTCTGCAACTCCTAAACGTTGTCACGTCATCACTAAGACCCACTATTGCAACATCCTTGTATTGTTTTAACTCACTTTAACACATTGCTATAACATTCTTGTGACCTTGTTGTTACAACACGACGTTGCATCATGTTTGTTGTTGCAGCACACCCTGAAATTAATGTTGCAACATGTTTTTACCTATGATATAGCATTCTCATCATGTGCTACAACTTGTCTAAGGTTTGATGCTACAACTCACCTAGATACCATTGTTACAATATGTTGACACTGAGTTGTTGGACATAACTACTGAAACTCCTAAGTAGCTTGAATTGTTTAGCAGTTGGTCAACCTCCACCTGTTCATAGTCAATTACCCTGAAACTTGTGTACCCAACAAAGGAATGCAATAGGGATTGGGGATCATCTATTAAAGAGAAGATGACCACATCAATAAAGTGATCCATCTACCATCTGTCACACAACAGAGAGAGTCAACATTATTTGGTATTTTGTATCCTTTTGGAGAAATCATTATAACATAATGAAACATCACAAGAATATGAATATTTTCTTGGTTGTCCCTCAATTCCCTGTATGATTTAATATAGTAAGAAATATGTATAAAAACCCAACTCCACTCGAGCAATGGGGGCAGAGATAGAGAGAAGATACAAAGAAGCTCTTTTATTGTAATATGCATTCTAAATTCTTTATATAAGCTCATGCCTTATTATGATTTCAACTACTTGAATGGTGTGGTGATTAATTAGTGTTCCATTGCTCTCATAAACAGTGTTTCATCTAAGGAGTTAGGGCTCCCTCCTTGTTATAGACCTTTTATTCACATCCGATCAATGGACCTCCTAATTGGATCAATAAACATCCTATTCCCCCTTTTTTATCATTTTGCACAAATCCCTAAGAATGTCTCTTTCATTCCTTAGAGTTTCTATAACACCCTCCTCTCACATCTACCCAAGTAACCAACCAACCTGAATAAACATGTGACGAGAAGTTACTATGATATGATTCCACCTCCTAAGTCACCTTAAGGAAGTGGAACCGACAGAAACACACCATACATACCTTCCACATCAGCAACAAGATCACAAGAAACCATCCAAACCTCTCACATAACTAACCCTTGGGTCCCACTAATTTTTTAGACCAACTAACCCCTGAATGCTCCCATGATATGGGCATGCATCCATCCAGAGAGCTCTAGATGCTCCCACAACATGGTATCCCAATGTCCAGGGACTATTCTGCTTAGTGTTCTGCAATCATCCCCGAGATTTGAGCCACTCTTTCAGGCCGAGAGCCCTAGTCACTACCCATAATTCAATGATACCTTCAGAACATAAAGATAACAATCGAATGATGATAGAAATGAAATTACTTAAGAAATCCCTTAATTGGAGCCCTACTAGCCATGACAGGCATTTCGTCAAACATATCACAAATATGCAATTTACAGGTATAAACAACATATATAAGCATAGGGGTCTCATACTTATTTAAGAATCGCTAAGAAGAATTGATGCCTCAACACATTAGATGCAGTTTCATCCATTCAGCCATAGATATATTGTTCATTCATGTACAAGTAAAAAAATGACAGGAGCCATACATAGCCATTGTCATGATACATATTCATAACCAACATAATAAAAATAGAAATACCAAGGAAACAATAGCCATATAATCCACATATAAACTCGTATAATACTCATGAGATAACAAGGAAAAATAACCTCATATTAATGATGGAAAACCCAACACGGTATGGGACTACCACGTTCCACATGACAACAGACATGGCTAAGACTAATCTCTCTTTAGCATGTCACCCCGATGTCGTACTCCAGACATGAATCTGGGATCTCATAAAACACATCAATCAAAGCCATCCAAGGATTCTAGAGGCCAAACCACTTGAACCCATCAAACAATGATTCCACCTCATGGTCAGACCTCACAAAACGATCATCAGATTGGTCTCTACCAAAGCCTTCCAAGGCTCTAGTGTGTTTGTTCCAACCTAGCTTCCAGGACTAGTAACTCAACCCACGCCTGTTGTAAGGATCCAGAGCATTTGTCTAGCCAAGGCTGCATGACTAGTAACTCAACCGAGAGCTTTTTCTGGACTTCCATAGCATTTTTCCAACTAGGGCTTCTAGGAATAGTAACTCAACCCACCAAGGGCTTCTAGAGTGTTTGTCCAACCAAGCCTTCCAGGACTAGTAACTCAACCCACCAAGGGCTTCTAAAGTGTTTGTCCAACCAAGCCTTCCAGGACTAGTAACTCAACCCAAGCTATTACAGGGCTTTGAGAGCATTTGTCCAACCAAGGATCTAAGACTAATAACTCAACCCAATTCATTACAGGGCATCTAGAGCATTTATCCAACCAAGGCTCTAGGAACTAATAACTCAACCCAAGCTAAAGGAAACATGAGAAACAAGAAAAAAAATTGAAACCACAACACCATGGCTATCTAGGAAATGCCAAGGCTAGGCAAATCGAAAATCAATCTAGGCAATCCTCCATGCCAATGACAGATCATGACCAAGAAACCACAAGCATGTTTCATGCATGCCAACACTAGTGAGGAAAACATACATGCAACTCGGTACCTGCAGTCAAACCCCACTGTAGTCGTTGATCCCGATGTCCTCTTGCACTTTCCTTCTCTTCCTTTTCCTTCTAGCTCCAAAACTCCAAGTATGCCACACTCCTCCAAGAGTGCTCCAAGAAACTCTAAGTGTCTAAGAGTATGAGAGAGAGAGAATAGAAGAGAGCTCCACCAAAACCTGTCAAAAGCTTAACAACTGATCCTTAGAAGCCTGTTTATTAATGAGGCCTCTATTTTCTTCATTTTCCATTATTTTCCTCCATTGTCCTCCTCACATGCAACTTGTGACCTTTCACCTTCCTTTTCTCCTAATTTCCATTATTTCATAAATAAAATGCCAATTAATTCCTCTTTGCGTTTCCAAAGACTTTGTCATTCCCTTTGCCAATTTTCTTAGCCATAATAACTAAAATGAAAACTTTCTCGAATGTTTTTTCCCACCATTCAGCTTGGAATATGTGTTCCATGACTGTGGTCTTATATATTTTTACATAGAATTTTAACCAGGGTTGTTACAGTTTCTACCCTTAACTGCATCATTTAAGCTAGTTTTAAGACCAACGCACCAGGGCCTCTTGCTGGATAGCATTCACCTACAGGTTTCTCCCCTTTGCACCTGCATTGGTTCTTGAAATTCGTGAAAAAGAGAGAAATTCCAAAAGCCTCCTTTTCCAAAAGCTTCCATAAATTGTTACAACCATTTACCTCATATAAAACAATCAGATCCTATCCTACCCTACTTTGGAGTTTTCATCCCTTATCCTTTGATCCCATCCTCCCATAAAAAATGGATCTAAAATCTTAGATTGTGTTGCAGCGGCTACAACCACCCTCCAAAATTTTGCCTTAGATTTTTGGAGCCTCCCTAACAACCTTCACATCAACTTGCCTTGCTTCGTCAAGTCCTCAAGCTTCAGTGTTTTTCTTGCTCAAAGGAAACATGTCGATCATAGTTTCATCTTTTCCCTTCAGAGGCTGCTCACCCAGACTTGGTCCAGCTGCAGGTTGAGCAGTTTCCCCTTGAAAATTGTGTATTTCTAGAGGGCAACCAACATTCTATCTAGAAATTGCACAATCCTCTCTGACAACCTACTGGGCTCTAGGATTGCACAGTCTTGCCACCCAACCCTCCCAGCAGTATTTGTACAAATTTTCCCAGCAGCAGGTTGTTCAGCCCAGGATTTGTGCAAATCTAGGTAGAAGTCAGCTACTCAACCCAGAAATTGCTCAAATCTCATGGGTAGCCAGCTTAGCTCCCAACCATAAATGCACATTTTTCTCCAGCAATCAAGCAGTCTCTTGCATGTGTAGCTAAGTTGACTGGTTCCCTCTGAGACTGAGAAAAATAGACTTGCATGCATGGGTTGTTTCTCCCAAGGAAAAATGCAAATGTATCCCTTGTTTTAGGGAATTATGTTTAGCAGTTGGAGGTTACATGCAAGGAACAATTCAGAAACCTCCCTCCAAGTGTCGCTTCCCCTAGATTTGTGGCATGCACATCTCAACCTCAATGTTATAAAAAATCATCAACTAGATACCACAAAGCTCATTCCTCACATCAACCTTGTAGCTCTAACATCCCACATCATATCTAGGAGCAGTCGACATATCCAACTCAGCTATTTTGGGGTAAGCTCACTTCTCATGCCTTGTGCTGAATTTTTGTCGCTTTTTGTGTATTCGCTTGTGTGAGTGTTGTTTTCTTGATTTCTTGGAACGCCTATTGTCATTTACATCTATTCTAGCTTGTCCTAGCTCTATTTCAATTTTTGTTGCTCTCTCACTATTGTCACATGCATGAAACTGTTTTTCATGGACGTTCGCCCAACCGACGAACTACCTCACCCACATACATGTTGATTTTCTTGTTGAATCTTTCATACATGTTTTTCATGCATTTTTAATCATTTATTTTATCACTTTGTGTCACCATGCATTCATTGAATTACTTTCTTTCAGTTTCTCGTCGATGAGTTGGGCCAACATTGGCCTGGACTCTGCTTTCACCAAGGCTGCATTGCGCAATCTGGGAAAGGAAGGCTCACCTTCCTCTCCAGATTTGTGCATTCTTGCCCAACACTAGCCTCCAGGACTGTTCTGTGCATTTCTGGAGGACAGTGGCTGCTTGGCCAAAGAAATTGCGCAAATATCTCCCTGGGCTAGCAGTCCTCCCAACTGGAAGTGTGCAGTGCACAATACCAAAAGTCAGTAGCTAGACTGGATTGTGCATTGCGTAGTTCCAGTAGTCAGTCAGTCTCTCAGTTGCTTGGACTATGCCTTGGCTAATCTTGGCAGTTAGTCTCCTGACCTCTTGGCCGAAATCGCGCAACCTTCATGATCATTCACCCAGGTATGTTGTAATTTAGTTCTCATGTTCATTTTGGTTTTCAACTAACAGATTGATTGCTATGAGTGTTTCCATATCTCCAGGTATCACAGGTGTTAATCTGCCTCTCAGCAGTACAGGTACAATGGTTTCCAAGAGAGTAGAGATGAAGACACTGTTTAGAGCATGCTTGGGGATGCAACTGATCAAGTTTCTATGAGATTTCCTACTCACAAAGACATCATGTCATTCATAGACAAGGACATCAAGCAGCAACATCACAATAGGCAGCATCATGAAAAATAGCTGAAGGCAACATACCGAATGCAGCGAATGCAATGAACGGAGTGAAAGCAGCGAACGTAGCGAATGCAACAAACGTAGTGAATGCAAGAGGAAGGTTTTTGACAACATAAAAGCAGAGCAAAGTTGCAAGATCAAGCAGATCCACTACTAATGAAAGAAAATTTGGAGACTCGGACTATGAAGCGACGACGCAACATAAAGATTGCGCGAAGGTAGAAGATGGAATAAAGAAGGAGTTGCATGTGCTCAAGTAGCAACTCAGGAAGAACATGAAGATGCACGAATAGTCCAATAAGTTGCAGCAGGAACAAGAACAATAGTGGGCACAACACGCACTCATGGATGAAATTGCGCCAGTACAAGTTAAGGATCCATCCCAGCGACTGACACATAGAAAACATGGTGAGAAGTGTTGTTGATTGCATGCAAGGGATCCAGCAGCATGCATGCTATTGAGCACACACATGCAATCTAACCCATTCAACGCACTCACCAAGGTGAAGAAAAGAATCAAGTCCAACTGGGGCTGAACATGCACTTTAGCAAGTTGATGCGCATGACCACTAGCACACACTTGAATATCAACACAGACATTATGCATCAGTGTGTTACCGGTTCAACCATACCCAAGAAGACCATGCGCATGTTAGCAAATGAGTTGGATGAAGGGGCTGAACCAATGCACCAGTTGTAGTGGAGGTAAGATTTCACTTTAGCAAGATGTCACCATGAGGTGCATGCACACCATCACAGACGACCAAGATTGGCATCAGCTCACCAGCTTCACCATCACAAGCATGTCAAAGAGTTGGTGTCATCACAGTGGACCGAGTGTCAATGATGTCTTGCAAGGCTTGCTCAAGCCATGTTGTCTCACATGAGTACACGTGCATTGTAATGTTGAGTCATGTCAAGTGTGAGTCAAGTGTCAATGGTTGGATGTAACAATCATAGAGTAGGTGAAGAGTCATGAGGGTAGTTGAACAGTCACAAAGGGGAATGTCAAGGGTCACCCCACCCTTTGTTATAAATAGTCCCTCATAACTCATTGTATAGGCTTTTGTTAAGCCAAGATTCTACTAAGACTATCTTGAAGAAGGCTTGGACAGTATTGTAATGTGTCTTAGCTTCTCCACTGCACGAAGCTAGTACATCTCTTTCTTGGAGCAAGCGGATGTGGCTATAATGTTCCACTATTGGGGCTAGTAGGTTTACATGGTATATTGTATGATTTTGACTTACATTTATTTAATAATAAAAGCCAACAAATTTTCATGCATATGTTGTTATTGTAGTTGGATTGTTCCAGTTGCTTTAACGATATATGTTGTTTAATTTATGTACTTCTATATGAACTAATTTGTATGCCATTATATGAATCTTGTTGTTAATGTGTTGCATATGTTGTTAATATTGTCACTGTCCGTGTCAACTGCTTTGCCAGACATCAAACAGACCTTTCTCATGAACCTTTCTATATCAACCGTCACACTCGCCTTGGACTGATCTGTGAGTGTTGTTCGAGTTATCTTACCGTGTATGTTGCGATTGTTGCATCTGTGTCGACTGCTCTACCGGAAGCTGTGCATTTACGTTGTGTTGTGTGCTCCTAGCCGAATTGGGACTCATCCCTTTCAACTTGGAACTCACCTTCACCTTCCTCTCCCTTCAAAGTTTTGGAACCTCTCATACACATTCCTTGACTCACTACATCAGTCACACCCTTTCTATTGACAAAGTTATCTTACTTGCCTCTGTGCAACATCGCAGTCAAGGCATTAACTTACGACCCACTACTAGGAGTCCTACACCAAACGGTCTGAGGTCTAATTGGGACTTATGACCAGGGAGATCCCCTTGACATGTCAGTGGGTCCAGCACCGTCAACATTTATGGTGCTCGAAGGAGGGCCTCATGATAAGAAATGTCCTCTCATCCAGTTTTAACCTTCGCATATCTTTCATGGAGGCTTGCATTCTTCCTCCCCCGAGGTGTTTTCAAAATCATGAAGATGTCTCCATCACAAGGAAGCTTTTCAATCTCTTGCCCACTCACACATAGGATGGTGAAGGCGAAGTGGCTTGGCATGAGCACTTACATAACTTTCTTTCCATGATTTATGAGGAAGATGAGTTTACTGACGAATAGGTCGGTTTGATGCTTGCATACACACTTAGCAAATCTCCATTTCATTGGGTGCTCAGCCTACCAGCTGACACCATGCACTCATGTGAGAATTTTTATAATCTTTTTGAAGACATGTTCTATCATTTTGATCCAAAACATCTTGATCCGAAACTGTTACAACAACGGACGGCTCTGCATGAATTCGTTATTGATTTTTGGTAGCGCTTCTAGGACTTAGAGTTTCAAGTTTCAAGGAGCCAGATGAAGTTTTCTTATCTCGGGGACTGGTTCGAGTATTTCCTTAAGAAATCTACCCATCCCAAGAGAAAGCTTGAGATCGAGCCTTGGTCAATGGTCTTCATTGATGTAACTGGGAAATCTCATGTGGGAGCACACACTGTCTTGATGGACTGTCTGCCTCCCTCTCATTCAATAGTTCCCCCATTGCCCTGTGATGTTGAGGATCATGTTCACACACCTGTTCAACCTTCACACCCTCGCAACATCACTCCACACAATTTTCACGCAGATTTGGTTGTGAGTCCTTCAAGTTCTCATATGCATTCTTTTTTTCAACCTCTTTCTTCACACCTAGTTGTTTCTTCGGATGATGTTGTCTTGTGTTCGTCCATTTTGGACTCTTCACTTGTTTTGAATGAGGAAAAACCCACTGACGGAGTGGTGTTGCACAACCAACATGTGTTGTCATTCATGAAGAGTATGAGGGGGATCTTGAGCATCAACACTCGGTGAAGGATGACTCACTTCCATCCGAGCCCCCTCTGTCCTTTCCTAACATCATTGGTGAACATGTCATCCATGATTTTGCATGTGTGCCTTCATCCAAGGATGCACCCATTGTTGATCTTTTGTAGGACACACCATATGTTAGCCCATCATCCAACAACGGATAGGACCAATCATTCATTGAAAATCCACTTGATCTTTCATAAGCTCTTTCTGGAAACACAAAGGGTGAACATCCTTCTTTCTCACCTACCCCTCCGTGTGATTCGTCAAATCATGAGGATGCTGACGAATATCCTGAAATTTATGATCTTGGTTGTCATGATCTCTTCACCTCATCATCCGATCATGATGTTGATTCACTCATTGTTAATCTGTCCAAGCCACTAGTCTATGAAGATCCATATGTCAACGAATTTGAAGCCCCATAGACCGTCGAGGCACTTCAGCCCGAGCTGATGGTTACGTCAGGCCCTTGCTATCCTAAGGTTGGTTTCGCTTCCGATCAGGAAATTGTTCAAACACTCAAGGCTCCTCATCACTCATATGTATGCACTCAAGATCAATCTAACACTCAGATCACACTTCCTCCACTTGAACTGCATGATCCCATTTCTCATGCATTGGAGGAGTCTTACATTGCAAGCACTCATTCACGACGCAAGTTTTCTTTGTTTCTTTCTTTTTCCTTCTTGTCACAATCAAGATTGTGCTTATGCTTCAAAGTTGCACGTAGTGTCACACAGCACCATGACAAGTCCATGGACTGTCCATCATGCACATGCACTCGCTTATGTCCCATGGGCACTTTGAAACACGAAGTGTGGTTGTCTTCACTATTATATCTTTCTTGTATGCTAGTCCACACAACTAGGATACTCGTGGACCAAGCCTTCACCCACATGGGTCTACCAATGCATCGGTGGCTGCATTGGAAGTATCGTAGGAGTAGTGTTTGCTTGCATGCTTGTTTGTTTTCATGCTTTGTTTTCTTGTGTGTTTGCTTGCTTTGCTCTCATTTTTTCTTCTGCTTTTTCTTGGCTTTGTTGTTAGTTCGTTTGCTTGTTTCATTCGTATGTTAGTTCACATGACACCATGTGTGACTCACGAAATGAGTTGGGTAAAGTAAAAGAGGGTTTTTACAACTACCGCTACTTGGTTATCTGTCATCTTGCCTCTGTATGATGAACTTGTTACTCTTAGTCCATGATACGTTGAAGGAAAATCTGTATTGTTCAAAGTGAACCTTGGTGAAAACACAACGCTTGCATGCTAACCAGTGTCACCTTCTCTATTCAATTGTTTTTGGGTTAGCCCTTGTCAGCTCAGTCGAATAGAGTAAGGTGAGGGGGAAAAACCTTAACAGGCACATCAGAGATACAATAAACTACTTCTCTGCTGGAACAACATCTTCATCTCTCAATAAGTCGGGATCCCTCTTCCACCTCTGAAATGAATAAGTGTTATGCACAGTGGAAAATGAAAAAAAAATGAAAAGCCAAAAAAAAAATCAAATTAAAAATGAATAAGGCAAAAGAATAGAAAGGATTCCTACAGAGGGAGGTGATGCAAGTAACTCCACTATGGTATTGACGATGCTCGCTAGTAGTGGATCCATGCTTGTGTTTGTATGTGACTCCACTGGGGTATTGACCAGGCTCGCTGGCAGTGGATCCATGCTTGTGTTCCTATGTGACTCCATTGGGGTATTGTCCAGGCCTGCTGGCAGTTGAGCAACACCAGAGATGAAACTTAGACTCTGACGACTATATTGCTTATGCATTTATATACCGCTCAACCCCAATCAAAACAACTGTGTTGCCTTGGCTTGGAATGTGTGTCAATCGACCAAGAGTCTAGCAGATGCTACATCTTACAATCAAGCTTGTGTGAAGCCAAGATGAGATGAGAGATGAACAATACTTCCGGAGGTGTTAAACTTTCTTTTCACGAACAAGGTCCATTTAGAGAGTTGGAGTTATGCCAGTGTGTCGCCAAGTGTTGTAGCAGCTACAACCACCCTTCAAAATTTTTCCTTAACCTGTTTTGGAGCCTCCCTACCAACCTTCATAGGAGCTTTCCTTGCTTCTTGAAGTCCTCAATCTTCAATGTCTTTCTTGCTCAAAGGCATACTGACAGTTTGATCTTTTCCCTTCACAGGCTGCTCACCCAGACTTGGTCCACTTGCAGGCTGAGCATCTTCCCCTTGAAAATTGTGCATTTCTGGAGGGAAACTAGCCTTCTCTCTAGAAATTGTGCAATCCTATCTGACAACCTACTGGGCTCTAGGATTGCGCAATCCTACCATCCAACCCTCCCAGCAGGATTTGCACAAATTTTCCCAGCAGCACGCTATTCAGCCCAGGATTTTTGCAAATATAGGCAATAGTGAGCTGCTTAGCCCAGAAATTGTGTAAATCTCATGGCCAGCTAGCTCATCTCCTAGCCAGAAATGCGCATTTTTCTCCAGTAGTCAAGCAGTCTCTTGCATGTGCAACTGAGTTGACTGGTTCCCTCCAGGACTGAGCAAAATAGAATTGCATGCATGGGTTGTTTCTCCCAAGGAAGCATGCAAAGGAAGCATGCAAAGGTATCCCTTGTTTCAGGGATCTATATTTAGCAGTTTGAGGTTACATGCAAGGAACAATTCAGAAACCTCCCTCCAAGTGTCGCTTCCCCTAGATTTGTGGCATGCGCGTCACAACCTTGATGTTATCAAAACTCATCAACCAGACACTACATAGCTCATTCCTCACATCAACCTTGTAGCTCTGACATCCCACATTAAATTTAGGAGTAGTCGGCACATTCAACTCAATTGTTTTGCGGTAAGCTTGCTTCCCATGCCTTGTGGTGCATTTCTATTGCTTTTTATGTATTCGCTTGTGTGACTATTGTTTGCTTAAATTTTTTGAACGCCTGTTGTCGTTTACATGTATTCTAGCTTTTCCTAGAGATGTTTCAAATTTTGTTTCTATCTCATTATTGTTGCATGCATGAAATTGTTTTGCACGCACGTTCGCACAACCAACGAACTGCCTCACCCACATGCATGTTGATCTTCTTGCTGAATCTTTCATACATGTTTTTCATGAACTGTTAATCATTTTTGCTATCACTTTGTGTCGCCATGCATTCATTTATTTACATTCTTTCAGTTTCCCGCCAGCGAGTTGGGCCAACCTTGGCCCGGGCTCTGATTTCACCAAGGCTGCATTATGCAATCTGGAAAAGGAAGGCTCACCTTTCTCTCCAGATTTGCACATTCCTGCACAAAGCTAGCCTCCAGTACTGTTTTGTGCATTTCTAGAGGATAGTGGCTGCTTGGCCCAAGAAATTGCGCAAATCTCTCCCTAGGCCAACAGTCCTCCCTAGCTAGAATTGCACAATGTGCAATCCTAGCAGTCAGTAGCTAGACTCAACAATGCATTGCATAGTTCTAGTAGTCATTCAGTGCCTCAGCTACCTAGACTGTCCTTTTGCAGTTTTGGCAATCGGTCTCTCGACCTCTCGACCGAAATTGTGCAACCTTCATGATCATTCACCTAGGTATGTTGCAAGTCAGTTCTCATGTTCATTTTGGTTTTCGACTGACAGATTGCTTGGTATGAGTGTTTCCATGTCTCAAGGTATCGCAGGGGTTCATATGCCTCTTAGCAGTACAGGTATAATGGTTTCCAAGAGAGCAGAGACGAAGGCACCATTCACAACACGCTTGGGGATGTAGTCGATCAAGTGTCTATGAGCTTGCCTACTCATAAAGACATCAAGTTTTTCATAGACAAGAACATCAAGCAGCAAGATCACAACAAGCAACATCATGAACAATAGCTGGAGGCATCATACTGAATGCCGCGAATGTAATGAACGTAGAAAATGCAAGAGGAAGTTTGTTGACAACATAGAAGCGAAGAAAAGTTGTAAGATCAAGCAGATCCACTGATAATGAAAGAAAATTTGGAGACTTAGGCTATGAAGCGACATGAAGATCGCGTGAAGGCAGAATATGGAACAAAGAAGGAGTTGCATGTGCTGAAGCAACAACTCAGGAAGAACATGAAGCTAGACAGATAGTCCAATGAGTTGCAGTAGGAACAGGAACAACGGTGGGCACAACATGCACTCATGGATGAAACTGGGGCAGTACAAGTTAAGGATCCATCCCAGCAGCTGACACAGAGAAAACATGGTGAGCAGTGTTGCTGATCACATGCAAGGTATCTAGAAGCATGCATGTCATTGAGTTCACACATGCAATCCAACCCATTCAACACACTCACCAAGGCGAAGACAAAAATCAAGTCCAACTGGGGCTGAACATGTACTTCAGCAAGTTGATGTGCATGACCACTAGCACAAAGTTGAAGATCATCATGGACACTATGCATTAGTGTGTTTCCTATTCAGCCACACCCAAGAATATAATGCGCATATTCGAAGACAATTTGGATGAAGGGGCCGAACCAATGCACTGGTTGCAACGGAGGCAAGAGTTCACTTCAACAAGATGTCACCCTGAGGTGCATGCACACCACCACAGATGATCAATCTTGGCATCAGCTCACCACCTTCACCATCACAAGCATGTCAAAGAGTTGGTCTCATCGCAGCGGACCGAGTGTCAATGATGTCTTGCAAGGCTTGCTCAAGCCATGTTGTCTCACATGAGTACACGTGCATTGTAATGTTGAGTCATGTCAAGTGTGAGTCAAGTGTCAATGGTTGGATGTAACAGTCATAGAGTAGGTGAAGAGTCATGAGGGTAGTTGAACAGTCACAAAGGGGAATTTCAAGGGTCACCCCACCCTTTGCTATAAATAGTCCCTCACTCATTGTATAGGCTTTTGTTCAGCCAAGATTCTACTAAGACTATCTTGAAGAAGGCTTGGATAGTATTGTAACACATGTTGACTTCTCCACTGCATGGAGCTAGTACACCTCTTTGGATGAGAAAGTGGATGTGGATATAATGTTCCACTATTGGGGCTAGCAGGTTTACATGGTGTATTGTATGATTGTGATTTACACTTCTTTAATAATAAGAGCCATCACATTTTCATGCATATGTTGTTACTAGAGTTGCACTATTCCAGTTGCCTTAATGATATATGTTGTTTAACTTATGTACTTGTATATGAACTGATTTTCATGCAATTATATGGATCTTGTTGTTAATGTGTTGCATATGTTGTTAGTGTTGTCACCATCCATGTCAACTGCTCTTCCAGACATCAGATATACCTTTCTCATGAACCTTACTATATCAACCATCACACTCGTCTTCGACTGATCCGTGAGTGTTGTTTTTTTTATCTTACCTTGTATGTTGTGACTGCCACAGGGTCGACTGATCTAGCGAAAGTTGTGCATGTACTTTGTGTTGTGTGTTCCTAGCCAAGTTGGGACTGATCCCTTTCAACCTGGAACTCACCTTCACCTTTCTCTCCCTTCAAAGTGTTGGAACCTCTCATACTCATTCCTTGACTCACTGCATCAGTCACACCCTTCCTACTGACATAATTATCTCACTTGCCTCTGTGCAACATCGCGGTCAAGGAATTACCTTACAACCCACTGCTAGGACTCCTCCACCAAACGGTCTAAGGTCTAATTGGGACTTTTACCGGGTATATCCCCTTGACATGTTGGCGGGTCTAATACCGTCAATAGATTTATAATTGGATAAGAACTCCCAACTTACCCCACTCCTCTATATATTTACAACCTTCCATATGCAAGGGGTTGGCTTTTGGAGAGTGATTCTACCCTTACGTTGTTTTGGTGAGAGGTTTCATTCCATGTATTTAGGGCAATTGAAGGTGCACATTGTGATAAGGAAATGAGAAGTCAACCTTGAGGAGCTCTTCTACAAGATCAACACCTATCTATGGTTTTAAAATCCTTCCATTTATATCAATGCAAATAATCCTTTGTTTTCCTATATGTGATGTTGTTATTTCACATATTTCAATACCATGTCGATCTATTGAATAGGGTATTTAGATGATACTAGATAGATTTCATAGTTTCTTGGCTCGCGTTATCTGACTCTATAGGTTCTAATTTTGGTAATCAAAGCTAGAATTGGAGCATCAAAGCTAAAGAAGGGGTGAAGCCCGTGACAAATTCCAAGTAGGTTTCATTCCATCATCTATTTACTTTAAGCAATGCATTTTGTTCCTTGTCTCTCTATTGTTATAGGTTAGCCAGCAATCCTAGGTGAGATACTTTTGTTTGCAATCATAAATCCCCTATAACAAATTAGTGACTCCACTAGGGAATGATGTATTCCCTTGGTCATTCTTTTGTCCATTTTGTTTTATTACCTCTTTGATATACCTTTTCATTTTTACCAACCAAGAACAAACCTAGGAAGTGATCTCATTGAGTCTCTTTTGTAATTTTTGTGTCGGAATCATCTATCCCTAGACCAAGGCTCCCCCAGTGCCCTTGATAGAGTGTTGCACCTCACCTGGGCCCACTCTATACCAGGGTTGCAAAGAATTGCTACCTCTTCTGCACTAGTGTTGACCACATTTTTTGCACAAAAATTGCCCTTATTTTTTATTGTCTCTTTGATCATCCTACTTGTAGCTGACCTTCCCTCAGTCTTGAAGGTATTGCGGTCTCTATAAAGCCTCCATTTGGTTTTCATTTATTTTTGATTGCCTTAGGTAAGGATTGGTTTCAATTTTTATTTTTTCTTATCATTAGGTCTCTTGCAAACTAATTTTGTTTGGTCATTGGTGGCTTGGATGAATTGTTGTTCTAGTCCTTATTCTGAAAAGTGCGTTTGAATTAGTGATTAAACTTTTGCATCTTAGTTTTCCTCGTTTCGAAAATTAGGTGTTTTGAAAATAAAATTTGTTTCTTTTTGTATCTAGGGTTTTGTGTGTGAAATTGGAAGTCCCTAGTGTGAAATTGTGTGTTTTGATTTCATTTTTAAAAAAATAATCCCTCCTCAATCGTCAGGGGATCTAAATTGTTTTGAGTGTTAATCGCCTTTGAGTGTCACCTCTTTTGTTCTTTGAAATTTTCACCTAATTCTAGTTTGTGTCCTATGTTCATGAAATTTCATATCATGTTTGATTTCATTGGAATCCTCGTGACATGTTTGTTTTGAATAACTCTCATTTTCCCAACAAGAAAGGAAATTGTGTATAGATTACATTTGCATATTTTTTGAGGAATCATGCATAGATTACATTGCATGCTTTGGAATATTTTAATGCTTTGAATTGAATTCGAATAGTGAAATTGAAATATCTAGTTAGGAAGCTCTTGTTTGTGGAATCATTGTTTACACCTCTTCCCTACACTAGATACATTTCATTGAAATTGAAAAGAGTTATTTTTCTCTTATTAGTTGCATTATAGGTGTGTTAAGGTGACATCAAATTTCGAGCCTTGAAATCAAAATATAAATCAAGATAAACTCTAAAATTCACCTTAATTAACCTAAGGAGAATTTGTAACATTAACACAAACATTTAGAGGTCTAGGCTAGAGACGTGTTACGATGTCGTTAAATGTAGGAGTTGTCGATGATTTCCAGCATTGTATCCCATGGGTGAAATCACGTTTCACGTATGTGAGTGTATAAGATATTTCTCCACGTACCTTTGGGTATATTAGATGACGCTCCACACACGTAAAGTATATGGGAACACTCTCATCAAATGGATACACATTAAACAACACTACTATGGACTGCACTCCCACGTATCATTGAGTATATTTTGGGATTCCACTATAGGTTTCTATCCATCCAGAAGTAACCGAGTCTACCGTCTTGTATATCGTGATACACCGAACACAACATTCAGGGAGATTGGCTGCCATACGTTAAGGCATCAGTTTTCCAAGGTGTATATTGCAATTCATGATTTCTTGGTAAACCTTTATGCCTAGTTACCCATTTGTTTTGTTTGTCTTTAATTTCTAAAATCAATTAATAGACCACAGAACAACATCCTCCCCGTGGAACAACTCCTTGGTGGGTCTTAGGTTGAGACTAACGGAAATAGTTCTGGAGTCTATCGGTCAAGGGAACCCCTCTGACGGGAATCTTGGTCCTTTTCTTTTGGAAATATTGGTGCTCCTTATATGGCAACATTGTCCCTTCCCGCATTTACCATTAGTTTTCTAATTTGGTTATTTTCTACCCCTATGGTTTTGAATGTCCAAACTACTTCTCAAACAAGTTCTCCTCCACCTGAACAACATAAACCTCATGTCGATCCTAAAGTTGACACTTTTCTTTCTTCATCTATTGTTTCTTCATCCCTTTCTTCCTCTTCACCTGGTGAAATTCTTGATTCCAGTAACCAAGAAGCTAAGAATAAGAAGAAAAGGATGATGAAGAAGAAGAAAAATAAGTAGGGGGAAACCAAGAAACCATTGCTATAGACACAACTAGTATGGGAAAATCTCCAATCAACCCTGTAAAGTTAAATTCCCTTGCATGTTATGTAAGGGTGACCACCTTCTTAGAGATTGTCCTAGTATTCCCAAGGGATTAGAAGTGTGGTCCACAAGCTCACATCGGCCCTTGTTATTAGATTTTGGAGATCATGCTAGTGAAAAACCCTCAACTAGAAATAGTAAGGTCCATGGGAAAAAGGGTAAAGTCGAATTTCCATGTAAGTTATGTGAAGCGAATCATCCTATTCACCTTTGTCCTTATATGAATGAAGCCTCAAAAGTGTTTGAAAACCTCACAACTTCTTAGCCTTGTCTTTTGGCTAGTTATCAAAAGATTTCTCCCAATCCTCCACTAGTTGATGAAGTGATTGATCATAATTAATCTCCTATCAATACCAATATTTCTTAATGCGAATCCCATGAGTTTGTTCCTGACCAACCATTGGTTGAGAAAATGATTGACTCGATTCCACCTTCAGTTGATTATACCTTTCCCATAGAGAGTGAACTTCATACCACTTAGGTTCTTTTTTTTTATTTAGGTTCCAATGAACTGGGGGATAATTCTCCCATTCCCACAACATAGGGGGGAAATCCTCCAATTCCCACAACACTAGAGAGAAGTTGTCATTTTCCCGTAGCACAAGGGTGCAATTATCCCAATCCCACGACACCCCCTCCAAGTAGTGTGGTGACCTCCTTTGATTGGATTCAACTGATAGGATATCATCTTCCTCCTTATGTGCCTTTCCAGATCATGGTATGGGCTTATAATGTGGTCGTACCTAGCATAATTGTAGATGAAGGTGCATATGTTAGTATTGTGTCCTCAACTACTTCGCAAGCTTTAGGTTCTCCACAGCTTGTGCTTGTTACCCAAAATCTTTTGGATTTTAATAGAGGAACCAATTAACCATTAAGGATCCTTCCTAAGTTGCCTATTAATCTGGTAGGAAAAACTATCTATATAGATGTGATGGTAGTCCAAGGGACTTTGGATTTTAATTTATCCCTTG
The DNA here is from genome assembly GCA_031772625.1 of Pinus tabuliformis. Classification (NCBI taxonomy): domain Eukaryota; kingdom Viridiplantae; phylum Streptophyta; class Pinopsida; order Pinales; family Pinaceae; genus Pinus; species Pinus tabuliformis. Next base: position 1,489,797,695 of record CM062816.1, on the reverse strand, counting down.
GGCGTGACTATGTTTATGTCATGGGAGCTCTTGTCGCTTCACTCTTTCGTGTGATGTGTATGGAATAATCATGACTATTGACCAACTTTTTTTCATTGGTCCTAATTTGACGCCCAATCAAACAAATTCCCTAAATGGTTCTTATATATAAGCGATATCTCCCCCACCAAAGATTAATTATCTGACAAGATTGTCTCAAGTCAAGGATGAGCTTGCTGCCATCGGTGTGACTATCTCAGATGGAGATATGGTAAGGATTTCCTTGAAAGGGTTCACTAAGGAATGGAAGGCCTTCATCAAAGGGATAGTTGTCAAGGAGAAGCTACCATACTGGGATAGGATGTGGGATGACTTCATTTAGGAAGAGTTGCGAGACGAGGACCTTCAACTGAAGTAGAAAACTTCAGATGATGACATGGCACTTTCATCACGAATGAAGGGTAAGCACAAGAAGGACTTGAGTAAAGTAAAGTGTTCTAGTTGTGGTGAGATGGGTCATTTTTTGTCAATATGTTCGATGAAGAAGGTGGGAAATGATCAAAATGCGAAAATAAACTAGGCCTCCAATGTAGCCACTTCAGCAGAGATCGATGATCTCTCTAGGAGATTAGAAGAGGAGGACTTTTCTATGATTTCTCATTTCTCATAGACTACTATCACTAAAGATAGATGGTACATGGATAGTGGTGTGACGAAGCATATGACAGGGTCACATGATGTTTTTAAAACTCTAGTTGTATGGGACTTGAAGTTGTACATGGTGTTGGGCGGCAAGAGTCAGTTAGAGATTTGAGGATCAAGTGTTTTTCCATTCAAGATGGAGGTAGGACGTATGATACGTGTCTAGGGTGTATTGTTTGTACCAGGACTCAGATATAATGTGATTTCTATCTCGATGATCAAGAGGAAAGTGTTTGAGATCTTGTTCCAGGATGGGAAGGCAATACTCTGGCTTAGAGGCTATAAGTCCGATGGGATTGTACTCGGACTTAGAGAGCATGGTCTCTACAGGTTGATGACCAAGCCTGTGGATCATGGAAAGAATCAGGTGGAGCAGGTACAAATTCTAGAGAAGAAAGAGCAGGTGCAGGTGTAGATGCAGGGTTAAGAGGAGAAGGTACAGGTTCCTGAGAAGAAGGTACACTTTCCCAGGAAGATCCAAGTTCCAGAGACTCAGAGGGAGTCTAGTTTGAGAGGGATCTTGGAAATTCATAGGGAGACTCTACAACACAAGAAGAGCACATGGTCAGTGGTGAATAAGGGTGCAACTACAATTCCCAAGAAGGAATCATGAAAAGAGTGGAAGAAGTTACAGGATAAGAAGAAGAAGTAGGTTGCTTCCAGCAGAGATAATGACAATTCCGAGAAGGGTGTAGTTCACGTATCGGAATTGCTACGATTGTGAGCGCTAGGAGTTGGGCAAGCTTTGCAATCAATGATGATCATGATGAGATACTACCTAGTATTGGAAGTACCTCCCTCGCTAAGAGGGAGTGTTTATTTGTGTAGCTTGGGAGGTAATCCAAGCCCTAAGGTTCAGGATTTGGAGGAAAAAGAACCCCAAGGGCAGCTTGTAGGCTTGGAACCCAAGTATGGGGTTTTGGAACCCATCGTGTTTTGGGGCAAAACCAATGCATCAAAAATCGTCTGAATCTGAGTTTCCATTTGGGAGAAATTGAATTTTGAAGTTGAAATAATTATTATTGGATTTTTCAAGTAGGTCGACTTGAAGTAAAATCCAAAAAACATGTCTCTTCATGTGATTCGTTGGAGGCCTTAAAGGCTATAAATTAAGGATTGGAGTCACTCGAAGCATCCATCTTGGGAAATACATCTCCTAGATCAGCTTTGAAATTTCGGTGGAGAAAGAAGAAGGTTTAGCTGCAACAAAATGAGAAAAAGGTTAACGTGATAATTTCTATTGAGAGGCTGATTTTCTATAGGGAAACAAATCTATTTTTGGGTCAAAAAAATGTTGTTTAAGGGTAAATTTAAGGTTGTCCTTATTGCAGATTGCTGGGAAGAAGAGGTTGAGGAGAAGGGGCATATGCTGGGTTGTTTTGTTGACTGTTGACAATTTTTTTGAGGAGGGATGAAGTCACATATTGCTGTTGTGCTAGGTTGGAAGCCATAGCCAGAAGAAAAGGTTGTTCCCTAGTTGTTTTAAGGTGAATAAAGGCTGAAGGGGTAGCATGTGAGTGGAGGAGCATATCCAAAGAGGATAGTAGTCCAAAAGCTGCTTCGAGGCTAACTGTGTAAAGGGTTAAGCGCTGAAGGTTGTGTCACAACCAGAGCTACAGGTACTACAGACAAGTGTGAAGTGACAACAATATTTGTGGAGAGGTATTGAGTCTATCTTTTTGGACCAATTTGGATCAGTTTATCTAGCAGCCTGTTGGAGCCAAATGGATGACATTCTGGGGAGGGAAGGTGTCTTCCCAGGATCATATTCAACAGTAAAGTATTTGGTTTCATAGAGTTGGTTGGAGGGAAGCGTGTTGATAGCCCAAAGTAGCCCTAGACGAGCTAACTTGAAGGAAAAAGAGCAGTTAAAGGTTAGGTGAAGATAGGTGTCGAAGTGCAATGCTTTGATGGATAAAATTTATTACTAGCATGGAAGTTTGGAGCTTGGGAATTGGCCAATCCAAAGAGAAGTTGAGGAGCCCGTGTTCATTGTAGCATATGTGACTTGTAGCAGTGATAGGGGGCAGCCCTCTTGGATTCTCCATGTGTAGATGCCTTCATGGACTAAGGCACTAATAGTGAGTAGTATGGGTGTGACGGACTGGCAGAACAAGATATGACATAAAAGTGTTACAACCAAGTTTGTCATTGTATCTTGAAACCATATATTGTTGTATTTATGAGATTTGGATTAATATAACGAAAATTGGTGAATGTACATTATTGTACAATTTTGTTTAAAACTTTGTATATTGTGCGCATGTGATTTATTGCTTTATATTTCCAATGTGCAAAGTAGTTTGTGGTTGAGATTCTTAGTTTGGTAGCATCATTGATTTTAAGACCCTATTTACATAAACATCTTGAATCTCTTGCGTATTCATAATTCATTAAGGATCTACCTTCCAATGGTTAAACTATTACTGAAGGAACTTTTCTCCAATACCAATTGTTGGAATAAGGAATTGCTGAGAGGGGTGGGGTGAATCAGTAATTTAAGAAACTACTAATTTTCTTTTCTTACTATGCTTGTAGTTCCTTCTTATGTTCTCTCATATGTGAGAGCATTCATTCATGAACAATAAATATATAAACTTTTAGATACACATATTCAAACAACAATCTTATGAGAAACACACATTTAATGCAATATTTTCATGTGGAAACCCAGAGGGAGAAAACCACCAATTTGTTGTTTGTTTTGTGATGTAATTTAAGAACCAAATTAATTACAGCTATTTTTTTGTGAGCACCCATTCAATGGAGGCACCAACCCCTCTTTTCTACTGTTTCATACAAATTTTCAGACTGAAAATAGAGGTGTACAAATTACAAGTAAAATACCAACTAATGGTTGTCTACAGATTAAAATTCTACACTCTTCTTTCTGAACACTTGTGGCATTCCTCGTCTTGTTGCACACGGCAACACCTCCTTTGTGCTATGTTTTCACTGTCCTTGTCTCTCCAATTTTTTCACCACAACACTACCCTTTCAACACTCTACTCTGATGCACTAGCTCACTGCTCTACTCTCTCTCACATATGCTATTATTGTCCACCATCTCAATGGAGGTTCTCAGTTTTGTTCCAGTGCAACACTTGGCTCGATGTAGCCACTATCACCATCAACTATGCCCAAGCATGTACCCCTGGCATGGCACCCCATTCTTCTGTTGTTTCACGTCTTTTCCAGTTCTGACGCTACATTAAAATCATAAGAATGGGCGATGATCACTTCTCTATCATGTTTCTGACTCTCCATTTTGTGTATTAAATTTCAGCTTCCCTTACACATTTCACAGAGACTCCCAATGTATATTTATGGCTCGCAAAGATCTACTTGTACATCCTCACACAATCTTTGTTCTTAATTTATATTTATAATGCGTGAATGGGAGGTCTTTGACCATCATCCTTATTGTTCTACATTCAATACTACAAGTGCTTATTCATACATCTTTAATGGCTCCATGTACCATCATATCAGAGCTTCTCATCACAGTGTTGTGTAGTGGTGTTAACACTACGAAATAGTTGATTGCTGACCTCCGATCATGTCTAGCCCCTTTTGATTCGAACCTTATCAAACTTCCATCATAGGACCGAGGGTGTGACTAAGGGCTCAACATCAAGGCGTTAAGACCTTCAGACCCTCAATGGGGGCTATATTTCCGTTTTTAACCCCTTTACCTTTCGTTTCATGTTTGTTTCAAAAATTGACACTTAATACCAATGAAGCCCTTTTATCGGGTATTTTTACATGTTGCACCTTAAGCCAACAACCATGAATTGTCGATTGCATATTGCCGATAGGCTCCTCTACTAAGTTGTAACAACCCTGGTGAAAATTCCATGTAAAAATATATAAATACCACAGATGATGGGACACGTATACCAAGTTGAATGTTGGGCAAGACATCCTAGGAGGTGTTCATTTGGTTGTTTATGGCTAAGGAAATTGGCAAAGGCAATGGCTAAGGAATTAAAGAGGCAAAGAGGTATTTTGGCACATTTATTTATGAAAATAATGGAAATTAGGAGACAAGGAAGGCAAAAGGTCACAGGTTGCATGTGAGGAGGAAAATAAAGGAAAATAATGGAAATTGGGAGAAAAAGGAGGTGAAAGGTCGTAGGTTGCATGTGAGGAGGAAAATGAAGGAAAATAATGGAAATTGGGAGAAAAAGGAGGTGAAAGGCCGTAGGTTGCATGTGAGGAGGAAAATGAAGGAAACTAATGGCAAATGAAGAAAATATAGGCCTCATTAATAAAAAGGCTTCTAAGAATCAATGTGCAAGACTTGGTCAGTTCAGTTTTACAGCTCTCTCATTATTCTCTCTCTTTCATACTCTTGGACACTTAGAGTTTTGTTGGAGCACTTTGGCATTGGAGAAAGAAAGGAAAAGAAGGAAAGAGGAAGCAAAGGTCAAGTAGGGAAAGGTAGGATCAAGCAGCTACAACAAGCTTCTTTATAGCTATCAACTTGCATGTGTATTTTCCTTGCTAGATTTGGCATGCATGGGATTGCATGTGTTTCTTTTCTACCATGGCATGGATTTTGCTAAGTGTGACAGTATTTTCAGCCTAGCCTTTCCATTTCCTAATAGCTTTGATGAGATGGGTTCTCTCATGCATTTTGTGGGGGATGGCTAGATTGGATTCGAAGCTGAGTGGGGTGGATCTCTGAATTGAAAAACACATGGTGGTAGTGGTCCCTGAACCGAACTGAGGATGCATGAAGCCACTAGCCTAGTAATCCCTAAACCAGACTGTGGGTTGCGATAAAGCCAGATTGTGTGCCTCGGTGGGCCTAGGAATCCTTGTCAGTGAATGGTGGGATATATGGTAAAGCCAAGAGGTGGATTTTTCTCTTGCCTAGTGATTCTGGGATAGAATGCATGGTAAAGCCTAGAGAGTATGTCTCGGTGTAGGGCCTAATGATCCCTGGATCAGACTGTGGATAAACGGTAAGACTTGAGAGACTAGGAGGCACTCAAATTCCTCACGGTGTAGGCGGAGAAATCCGGTGGCATCCACGTTGATTGGTGTCTTTTGATGTGTTCTATGTGTCCCACATTCATGTTTGGAATATGGCAGAGGGGTGATTGGTTGAAAAGAGACTTGGCTCAGCCAATCTATGGTTAGGCAGAATGTGGTTGTCCCATCACCAGTTAGTTCATTGCATTTATTAATGAGAAATTCATTCCCTTGATTGTGCAAATGTACTGATATATGGATTTTGATGGCTCATATGTTTATTGTATTTATGTTCCTATTATGTTGTTTATATGCACATTTACCCCAGAGGGTGTTACATAAACCCTAGCCTTCGGTTCCTTAAATATTTGCGACGACCTATTAGCCCTCAAATCACCAAATCCCCATTGTGGCCAATGTTCCAACCACTACAAACCTTTGATCGTCGATTGCCAAAGTGATGTCATCACCTGCCACATGGAACTTTTTTATTGGTGACATGTGTCACCCAAATATGGCCCATTAATCCATCCAAAATAGTCGAAAACACCTGCCACGTGTCCTTCTGTACTGTGACACCATGCCGATGTCAACAACCACTTGGAATTACCAGAACCAAACATATACCTCCACGTGTCCTACCTAGAGGAGAGAGAAAGAGGCCCGCCATACTTATTTTTGCAGTGAATTCCTTTGTAATATAATTTTGGCTCACTGAACGATTTAACAAAGAGTGCACAGTCCCGAACATTTAACTCTATCGACATTCACGGAGTTGAGGTTGACACTTTTAAAAGTGCCAAATTCCAATCACCGAAATAGCCTAGTCCTTCAACAATGTGATATCTCTAATCGTTGATTGGTAATTTGAAATCATTGTGTTCTACTCCTTAGGACCTCTAAATTTCGATATGCAATCTGTCGGTACCTCCGATTGGACATGTGTCAGAAGGACACCAAACCAATTTCCTTTGCATTCTCTTTTGAAGAGATAAATTGCCTCTATCTTTTGATCCAGAAGTCCATTTTAGGACTTCCACATATTGTTGGAAAGCTTATTATGAGCAACATTCAATGAAGGGGATACCATTGATCTTTGATCCCATATGATACCTTAATGAGGACTTCAAAATATCTGCATAACTAAAATCACAACTACCAAGGCATGAAGCCTAATCATCAGCTGAGCCTTGTTTGTCATTAGTGGCAACAACTACACAGCTAGCCACCTACATACCATCAAATGTCCAACAAGATTATGGTTTTGTTATTTAGGGCCTTAAATCATGAAATCATCACATTAACATAATCTATTGTTTTTGTTATATGTGATGTCAAATCAAATTAAAATGCAAAAAATATAATATTTTCACTTTTCATGCTTTTGGAATGTTATGAAAGGAGTCAAATGAGTTAATTTCCTTTTCCACATGGTATTGATAATCAATGATATTCACCCAAGGTATTGTAACAAAGCCTATTTATAGGCTAGTAATCCTCCATGGTAAGGTGGGTGGGTATATGTTTTCATTTGTTTATTAAATAAACCTACTAATCCTTTCCTCGTGGATTTCTCTGATACATTGTGGGGTTTTCCATGTAAATGTCTAGTATATTATTGACAAATTTTATAATTTACCCTACATTTTAATTTTATTTTGACCTATGTTGCTTTTTACTAAAGACTTGTATGAGAGCCATAGGTTTTTGTTGTTATTGGTGTAAGCTAGGTCTATTAGCAATATGGAGACAACTGCAATGAGTAATATGGAGAAGTTCAACATGGCGAATTTCACTCTATGGAAATCATAGATGGAGGATATATTGATTTTCAAGGATTGGTATTTATTAATTAAGGGAATGACAAATAAGCCCTCATTGATGATGTATGAAGCTTGGAATTACTTGATAGGAAGACCATTGCTACAACCCTCTAGTACCTAGCAAAGAATTTCTATTTCAATGTGTTTGGTGTGATGACAAGATAAGGACTATTAAAAACGATGCATGATCTAGGAGAAAAACATGACATCAAACAAAGTTTTCTTGATAAAGAAGTTGTAAAACCTCAATATGAAGGAGTGTGCTTTAGTTGCATAGTATTTAAATGAATTCAATATAATTACTAGTTGACTTACATCTATCAATATTGTTTTGGATTATGAGATTAGAGTCATGCTACTCATGTGCTTCATGCTATAAAAATGGAAGAATTTTATAATATCTATGAGCACTTTAGCACTTGAAATGACCCTAAGGTTTGATGATGTTAGTAGATGTTTAATGAATGATGATCTATGATGCAAATCAATTGCAAAAGTCTTGGGACAAGAAGCTCTAGCCTTAGCTAATTTTGAAAGGAAAATTCAACATAATAGAGAGGGGCATTGAAGATGTAGAGTCATATTGAAATCAGGAACATGAAGACTTACTTGTTTTCATTGTGAAAACTGGGACACATGAAAATACAATGTTGGATCAAAAGAGAGAAAAGAAGGAGAAAAACTTGACAAGCACAAATCAAAATTCAAGTAGCATAACCAAAGTTGAGATCATTATTGTAGTTTGAGAAGGTGATGTTTTATTTAATATTTCAATAGTATAGGTATGTTTATATACTTCTACCAATAGAATTAACTAGATCCTTGGCTCTAGGGAATCTCATCATGTAACTCCATGCAGAAATAAGTTTGTTTCATATAATACAAGTGATTATTATAGAATACATTTGGGAAACAAACACTTTTTAAGCACTATTGACGTGTGAGATGTTTGAATCATGGTGAAGGATGGACAATGTATCTTGTTGAAATAGGTTACACATGTTATAGAGATGTGTATGAGCTTGGTATTTGTGGGATGATTAGATGATAAAAGATACTCCACAAGGTTTTGAAAAGGTGGCTGGAAAACTAGTAAATGGTCATTAGTCATGACCATAGGATTCAGAACAAGAATCTTATATACAATAAGGAAAACAATATAAACACAATTCATTTCCATTATGCAAAAGAAGGAAATACAACATATTTATGGCATAACTGCTTAGGTCACATGAATTAAAAAGTCATAAAAGTCATTGTTGAAAAATATCTGCTTCCATGTTTGAAATCCTATAAACTCGAACATTGTGAGAATTGTATATATGGTACAAAAGAAAGAGATCCATTTACAAGAGGTGGCCATGAAAGGAAAAAAAAATATATTATAATTGATACAGTTCGATGTGCTTGGGCCAATCAATGTTAAATTGAAGGGAATCCTCATAATGTTAAATATTGAGGAGAATCCTCATACTTTGTCACATTCATAGATGATCTATCAAGGAATGTTTGGGTCTAACCCATGAAAAAAAAGGTAAGTGTTTGAGATATTTCAAAAATTTTATATTATTGTTGAAAGAGAGATTAGAAAACTACTCAAATGCTAGAGGATATATAACCGTCAAGAGTATTGCTTCAATGCATTCAAGGATTATTATAATACGTTTGGAATAAAACATAAGAAGGTTGTCACTAGTACTCCTCAATGGACTCGCACTGAAAAGGGTTGAATAGTGCTATCATGGAAAAGGTGAGAAGTGTGTTGTCAAGTTCTGAATTGGAAAACAAATTTTGGGTAGAAGTATTAAGGATAACTTGTTACCTCATCAATAAATCACCTAAAATAGTTGTAGATGGTGTCATTCCCAAAGAAGTTCCGATACTTAAAAGGGTAAACTATTCTCACCTAAAAAATTTTGCATGTGAAGTATTTATGCATATTTCGAAAGAGCATAAAACCTAATTAGATGATAAATCAATGGAATGTACTTTTAAGGGATATGTCGATGGTGAGTTTGGTGACCATATATGGGATCTAGTTAAACACATACTTGTTAGAAGCATAAATTTCATATTTAATGTGTTAGAGATGTATTAAAATTCCTATAGGTGTTATGGAGTTCGATAAAATTGATGACAAGTTTGCAAAACAAGAAGAAAATATCCACCACTACAAGGAATTTCCAACAATTTAGGAACATGATGGAAAAGAAGTGGAAAATGATGGACAACTACAAGAAGAAAACTTGTGGTATTTGTTACAAGAGATCCAACAAGAAAACACATCAACATAGTTGGTTCATAGGTCTACTAGGCTTCATAAGCCCTCACAAAGGTATCTAACCTTAAGTTATATTTTTTTTGACTCATGAAGAGATCTCATGTTTTCAAGAGGCTTGCTCGTCCATAAATTGTCGTGGATATTCCAATAGTCACAACAAATAATTATACTTAAAAAGAACATAAATCTACACTATGAGGGTTTATTTGTATTTAGATTTTTGGATTTGTAAATTAATGTTTATTGTGTATGTATGAAAATTATAATTATGTAAAAAATATAGAATAGTGAAATTAACATCTCACAAGGTTTTGAAAGAGTTAATGGAAGAGGGGGGAATGTGTTGAGCTTGAGCTAGGGTTGGAGTCGGTGCTAGGGTTTTGATTTTGGGTACCATGGCGGGATGCGCAAGGGGGAGTGCGGCTCCCTCCTACAGTTAGGTAGTTACAGATAGAAGTAAAGAAGAAGGGAAGCACCATTTCAAAAAACCTCTGGAGAAGGTTTCAGAGGCAAGAAGCAAGGGAACATTGGGAAGAAACGGACTTCAAGAACAAGAAGGGGATTAGTAGGAAAAGGGTAAGGATAAGGAAAATGGGGGTAGCACTGAAAAATATGCTTCCATAGGGCAATTGGGATCTACAAACCCAAGTCAAACACTATTCTGCGGGTCATATTGAGTGATCCAGTGCTTCAAGCGCACAGAGATCATATGACAGAACATGCGATCATACGTAAATTCATGGGGTTATGGCCAACGGAGAGGGTGTTACACGTCTGGATAAGGAGCCACTGGAAGACAAAGGGGGAAATACACCTACATCTGGGTTCTAAGGGTTTCTTCATAGTGGTGTTCACGAGCCTAGAGGACAAAGATAGAGTGTTTGAAGGGGGGCCTTATTTCTACGCTACTGCAGGACTCTACATGCGGCCATGGATGATGAAATTTGTCCCGGAACGTGAAACATTCACATCGGTACCGGTATTGATCAGACTATACTCCATTCCTCTAGATTATTGGCTACCAGAATCTCTGAAAACAATAAGAAATAAACTAGGGCATTTTCTAAAGATCTCAGAGGCAACTCTAAAAGGAAAATATACCCCCTTTGCCTGGATATGTGTGGAAATGGACCTATTAGGAGCCATTCCAGAATCAATAATTTTAGAAGTGTATGATGAATAATGGGCGCAGACTGTGGACTATGAGCACATCCCATTCAGGTGCCACAAATTCCATGAACATGGGCATTTATTCAAAGACTACCCAACAATCAATATGGAAGGTAATATGAAAAATACTACGAATAGAAGTCACGAGGGTTTCACCAAGGTTGGGGGAAAAGGGAAAGGTGGTAAACTTCCACAAAAGAAACTGAGGATAAACAATCAAGACATAATCGTTACAAGATCCTGGAGGAAGAAGAGGGAAACAAGGAAACAGTCCAGGATATGGAGAACATAATCAAGGAACAGGAAAAGATAGTGGACATGTAGGATATCACCATAGACAACCAGCAAAAAGACGATATACCAAGCTGTATGGAAATAAGTAGGGACCATGAGATGACTCCAAGTGAAACGGGAACGGAGGACCATGAAATACAGGAGATTCTAGATAGGGAAAATCTAGATCTTGAAAAGTTTCTGGAACAAGGGATGACCATAGGAGTGGACTCCTTGCCAAAAGAGGATTATGACAGAGTCCAACAACTCTTTCTATGGAGATCACAATCGAAGGGATTTGGAGTCAAAAGAAACCATGAAAGCCAGGAGCACAGTGGGGTCAAAATGATGGAGAACATATAGGTACAATCTCCAAAGAACTCAGGAAGGAAAAGAGGAAGAAAAAGACAGAATGAGCTGCTAAACGAATGTGGAAAACTATTGATTAACTCAGGTAAGATGAAATATCTCACCAGATATTCCTTCACTAACCTCTCTTAATGAAGCTCACCACTTGGAATATTAGAGGCATAGGAAATAGAAGGAAACAAAGAAATCTTAGCAACAGAATTAAAGAGGGTAAACCGGATATGGTTTTTATTCAGGAGACAAAATGTTTGATGGATAGGATTAGAGAAATTCATAATAAGTGGCTTATCAAGTATTAGTATCTATAGGTTAAAGCAAATAGCTCGGCAGAGGCGATTCTCACGCTGTGGGATCCATAGAAGTTTGGAATCCTGGATGTTGAAGCATCTAGGAACTACCTTTCTATGGTATGTCAACCTGTAGGTAATAAAGAGATATACATGATCATTATTGTTTATGGACCTCAAAAGCAAGCAGATAAACTCCATCTTCTCATCTCCCTTGAGGATCTAAGAGCAAGACACCCAACATGCCTTAGATCATTGCAGGAGATTTCAATATGATAAGATCTCTTTCAGAGAAAAAAGGTGGTATTAGACAACTAGGAAGAGACTCCATGGCCTTCCAAAACTTCATTGTGAACATGGGGCTAGTGAATACTGAAACAATAAATGGAACCTTCACCTGGAACAACAAGAGGGGAGGGGCTTCTCAAGTGGCCTCCAAACTCGATCGATTTATTATCTCAGAGGACCTCCTTCTCACAGGCCCTGCCATGACAGCCTCTATTCTGCCCTTTGGAGGTTTGAATCACTGGCCTGTACAACTGGAAGCCACCTTTATGGGCACACCAAGAAACAGACCTTTCAGGTTTGAAACACTTGGCTCTCTCACCCTAAATTCACCAGCAACATTGATAAATGGTGGTGAGAGGATTTGAACATTCAAGGCACTAGGACATTCATGCTCCAACAAAAACTTAAACACATCAAATCCAGGCTTAAAGATTGGAACAAAAAGGAAGTTGGGGATATATTCAAAGCCAAAAGAGAAACTGAGCAAAAGCTCCAGGAGATCAATCAGATCAACATCACAGATGGCTTCACCGAAGAGCGGCAAAAGCTAACTGACTCTTTGCAGGTAGAATGGGAAGACCGATGCTTGCAAGAGGAAATTTTCTGGAGACAGAAATCAAGGATACAGTGGATTAGAGAGGGAGAAAGAAATACAAAATTCTTTCATAGATCCACCATGGCTCACAGGGCACACAACAGAATCATAAAGATCAAAGATTCTCAAGGGATTGAGCTTGTCTCTCACAATGATATGGAATCAGTCCTTGTACAACACTTCCTCAACATAGCAAAGGAGCCACTGGAGGATAGATCCAGGTTCATCGACCAATTCACTCAGTATATCCCTTAGCTGGTTACTAGAGAGGACAACCATAATCTCAACAGGCCAGTGTCGGAGGAGGAGGTCAGTGAAGTGATTAATGAAATGAAAAATGGAAAAGCACCAAGCCCGGATGGGTTCAATGTAGATTTCTTCAAACCCTGCTGAGAGACAGTCAAATAGGATATCCTTGAGGTTGTGGAAGACTCAAGAAAATCCAAAAAGGTTCTGAAGGCTCTTAATGCTTCCTTCATAGCTTTGATTCCAAAATAGGAAAATTCCATAACTCCGGATGGTTTTAAACCCATAACCCTATGTAATGTAGTGTATAAAATTATTTCTAAAGTGATAGCCAATAGACTCAAGCCCCTTCTATCTTCTCTCATCTCGGAGGAGCAAATAGGCTATGTGGAAGGAAGACAAATCCTCAACAACATCATCCAAGCTCATGAGGTGGTACACTCTCTCAAAACCAACAAACAAGTTGGTATGATCATTCAGTTGGACCTAGCGAAAGCCTATGACAAACTAAGTTGGTCTTATATAAGAGCAATTCTAAGAGCCTATGGCTTCGACCAAAATTGGATAAGATGGGTTATGGCACTTGTAACCATGACCAGTTTTTCCATACTGCTTAATGGAGCTCCATCAAGAACCTTCACTCCCTCCAGAGGTCTCAGATAGGGAGATCCACTCTCACCTTTCCTCTTCGTTCTCATGATGGAAGGGCTAGGCAAAGCGATCAAAATGGAAAATGCTGAAGGGCGAATACAGGGCATCAAACTCACCTTGGATGGAGTGGAAAATACTCATCTGCAGGGCATACCCATAGTCAGGGAAGCCAAAGCAATCAAAAGCATCTTAAATGACTTTGCTATGGCAGTAGGCACAGACGTAAGCCTCAACAAATCCAAAGTTTTTTTTCCTTAACACTAATATTGTTATTTAGAGAAACATTAGCAGAATTTAGGAGTTTCAAAGGGAACAACTACCTTCCATGTATTTAGGCATACCTCTTATTGATAAACCCCTAAGCAAGAAAGTGTGGGAGCCAATTATAATTAAACTTCAGGACAAGGTCAGAAAATGGACATGTAGGTCATTAAATTTGGCAGGGTGTTTGGTGCTCACACAGGCAGTCCTACAGGAAATTCCTATTTTCATGTTCTCAGCTCTTCCTGCTCCTAAGAGTATTAAGCAGCAAATCAGAAGCATAAAAAGGGATTTTTTGTGTGGCAGAGGAGAAGAAAAAAATAAGTGGGCATTAGTAGCCTGGGACAAGATATGTAAGCCCAAAAGGCATGGTGGATTGGGGCTTCATGACCTTGAAACCCTCAATAGAGTTTCGGGTGCCAAACTTTGGTGGAGGTGGATCAAGGAGTCGACAGCTCCCTAGGCTATATCTTTGGAAACAAAAATATGCTAAGTATTGGCAAGAGAAGGATCATATTAGAATGTCATGGCAAATCAAGGGCTCCCACATTTGGAACCTTGCGTGGGAAAATAAAAGTATTGTTCAGCAACATAGTTTCTGGGAAATTTGAGCAGGGAACCTAGCACGATTCTGGGAGGAAAACTCGCAACAGGAACCCAATCTATATAAGGATGAATTAGCAGCACTCAAGAGTGACACAGATAGCAAAGGTCTACTTATGGTAAAAGACTTCTGGGACCAGGAAAGGAATAATGGAAAATGGAGGAAGTGGAAGGATCTAGGCCACAGTGATGAGAGTCCTCTGAAAGCCCAGGCAGAGGCTCTCACCTAGGATCTAGAGCACAGAAGGATTCTGGTTTCCTCCTTTCCTGACCAATTAAGATGGGGAAAAAATACCGAAGGTAACTTTAACCTCAAAGAAGCTAAACAGGAAATAACAGGATTTAACTATATGAATCTTGATCAAGTCTGGAAGAAACTATGGCAGAGCCCCCACTGGATGAAAATAAAGTTATTCATCTGGATGGTGCATCAAAGGAAAATATTAACTTGGGAGAATCTCCTAAGAAAAGGCTTCGTTGGTCCTTCCAAATGTTACCTTTGTGGCTCACACGAGGAGACGATGGAACACCTTCTCAACCTCTATCCTTTCACATCCAACATGTGGGACTGGGTGGCCTCTATCTTCAGACAAACAGATAGGGATAGACTCAGCATATCCAACACTTTGAAGAACTGGAGGAAAAACTTCTCAAAGAATGAAATCATTAATAAAGCCTGGCTTCTGGTTCCAGGCTTTGTTATCTGGAATATTTGGAAAGAGCGCAACAGTCGGATCTTCAAAAACAAAGCAAGCGAGCCCCAACTCTTAATTGACCAAATTCTAAGGCAGCTCAAAGACACTTTAAGAAGCTTGTTGAGGACACTTCCCAAGGATCCTCCTCTGCCCCAAGAGGCAAGTATTCTACTTCACTTGGGTCTCCAGTCCATAAGCCCACAAGGCATAATTAAGGGAGTGAGCCAATTAAAATCAGCTATTAACATTTGGAAGCCCCTCCTTACGGCTTCGAAGCTTCTAAGGACAACCCAAGATTAGCTGGCTTTGGGGGTGCTATAAGAGATGATCAAGGTCAGATAAAGAAGATATTCCATGGCCACTTGGGGAAGGCCACTAATAACATGGCGGAGCTCATGGCACTAGAGCAATGCTTGGAAATCTTGGTGGATTCAAATTCACAGAATGTTATCATTGAAGCAGATTCAGAATTGACCATTAGAGCAGCCAAGAAAATATGCAATGGCACTTCTCCTGATAAAGTGTCGAAGCATTGGAAGCTTTTGCAGGTCTTTCACTGTATCTACTCCCATCTGCAAACTTTAAGAACTATCAGATTTGTCCATGTAAAAATCAAAGCTAACATGTTAGCGGATCGTTTGGCGAACGAAGGAGTCACCAATATGGATAGGGATTCTCGGTATGTCTGGGATTTGTTACCCCCAGGCAAACTGTTGGAGGATTGTCTCTGTCAAGCCAACAAAGATATGTAGCTATGGATTAATAGGATGGACCTAAATTATGTAGGAGACAAGTAGGAGGACAGGGAACCCTAAATCGGATGCCCAGTTTGGCACTGGCCGCAATCCAAAGCTTAACGTTCCATTGGAGGTGTGTCGAAAGGACCGACTTGGGGAGCACCATAGGTTTGGTTGTTAATTTTCATTTCGCTTTGATGGGGTTTGGCAAAGGGTATGGGAGGATGGCTCATGAACCGTTCAATGGACTTGATTATCAGCTATCGCTTGGCGACAGAGCGAGCAAGATTTTCTGCGAGGCAATCGTTTCTAAACCAGTTGTGGTTTATCAGACGGGGTCCCAGTGGTTTTTGGTTTTTTGAGGAAAGGCCCCGATTCCACTCTCTGTGCAACACGTAGTAGTGAGGAGGCGAGAGAAAACCGCTCTCATCGGGTGGTTATTCCTTGCGCTATTTATCCACCCGATATCTACGAAGACCGTTGGATCTACGTTGGGTGATCAATGATGTAGATACGTTCGGGCAAGTTGGTTTGGTGTCGCAGACCCGAAAAAGTTTAGAGAGCTAGCCTAAAGTTTTCTTTGGATCCGTAAGAGAGATTTAAGTGTGGTTGGTTGTTGGCTCATTTTCAGCGCGTGGTCTTTTCATTGTTTTTTGTCCAAATTGTTTAGTTGGAACCCTCTAGTTCTCTTGTTCGGGCTTCTCATGGATTGGGTGTGTTGTTCAGTTTTTGCCTGCCTCGCTACCTGTTGAACTCTCACAGTGCGGGGGCGGCTTCATGTACATTATGTATTATTGGTTAGATTAATAGAAGATCCTACTCTTACTTGATAAAAAAAAAAAGAAATTAACATCTCACAAACTATGATTGAAACAATATACATCCTAGAAAACCCTTTTGGGAAAAAAAACCTATTAGAAATAAGATAAAAAACCGATTAAAAGTGAGATTGCTCTAATTATTTTTCTCTAAATGACAAAGTGACAAAGTGCACAAATGCTTTCTATGGATTCCCTCTGCCTCTCAACTACTTTATTCATCTATAAAACAAGTTATATTAAAGAAACGCAAAGATCTATGAACCTCTTGACTGGTACATAACATAGATAAATAGGAGAAAAGTTAAAGTAAAGATTACTCGCCAAGTGAAGAGGGGTATTAAAATATTTTTCGACACCAACGAGAAGGAGAGTGAAACATAACATCCGTTTTTCTGAGATGAGTGGAATATATCAATTTGTTACAGTTTCTTGGCGAATATATAGTTTGAACCCAAAAAATATTCTCAAATCCAATTAAGAAATGCTCCTTCAAACAAAACAAAAAAATATTATGAAATCTACAATCTGCCTAAGGAAAACACCTAAACCAAAAAAAAAAAAGTAAAAAGTCATAGATCAGATTATGAAGAATGGATATATATGCACTGATCCAACTTACAGAGATCCATGACAAGAGCACACCCTGTAGAATGAGTATAAAGTAGATTTTAATTTTCTTCTGATTTCCTTTTTTCTCTATCTTGGCTTTCTACCAGTACATACCATCGTGCCCTCAACACAGATTCCAAGCCGTTTCGGTTTTGGTCATTAGCTTCAAGCATCTCACGCAACTCTCTAGTTTTGACACGCTTGTTTAAATCATCTATGATTGTCCACAATGCATCTGCTTGCTTTTTCAGCTTCAGTTCCAACTCTCCGTCTTCTGCTGAAGATCCTTCTCGCAAATTAATATCTAAATTCTCAGACCTCGTATTTGGTTTTTTACGAGACAATGCTTCACGTTCATCAACCTTACGCTTCTTGGAATCCCTTTTCCGTCGATGTTCTTCTGCAAGACAGAAACGCAAATATGTATTAACATGATTTCTCATCCAAACAATAATACTCCTGCGATTATGTTTTCTGTTAGTATCCGTTTAGGGGCATTGCACCACTAAATACGATTTTATGAACTATGATACCTTCGTTGGACTTCTGAATGTATGGTTTTGCAATGCTTTGAACCAATTCTTTATCTTCATCAGTCAGCTTATCCCATCCAGGCATCTTTTCCATTGAACTAGTCCACAAGCCCCTGCCCACAAAGCATTTGGCATGATGCCAGGCTGGCGCTTCCCCACGTTTCCTGGACGGATTTGCTATGGGCATGGATGAAATGCGGACCTGCACCGCCCGCAAGAAAATTAGCGATAGAGTATAAATGAATTGCCATAAAATAGCAGATCACTACTAAGCGACCAATGTTCCTTTATATGCCTATTGCCAAAATTCAACCTGAATGCAATAGGCCATCTAGATTTTATAATTAAAAATATATATATTTTTAAGTCCAGAGATTTATTTTACAATTCAGTATAATGTGTAATTCTCCCACCAAATTTGAAATTTTGTTCATGTCCATAAAAAAAAATCTAAAAAAAATAAATAACTATACAAAAAATAATATATACTCATAAAAATATTTACAGGTGAAAAAATTAAATCCCTCTCAATCTATATTAAATCCATATTTAAACAAATTTATACTAATTTTTAATAAAAAACGACACCGAACACTATCATCGTTACCATCAGCTTAGAATGATTTCTTTCCATTCTTGTAATGAAGTATAAACCGGATACCAATTATAATGAACCTAAAACTTACCTGTGCTAAATAAAAAACTTCCCAATACCAGTTCGGACAAAAATATATATTTTTGCCAAAATAACATAAATTTAATCAACCAAGCTTGTACTTATATTAGGATTTGCAAATAGCTAAATGGTTTCATTAACATGCGTCAAAAAAATTATCTTTAAACGATGAGCTACATCATTTCGAAATTAATAAAACCCTTTTGAATAACCCTCAATCGCATATCTCAATGGCCAAAGTTGTTTTTTATAAAGAAGAATTACTGTTCTGGTTATTCCCACGATTTTATTTGTTTTTTTAAACAATTACTCTTCTCATGGTTGGCCAGAATAAAAAAAAAATAGTATAATTAAAATAATAATTTTAATCAAGATAACCAATGATATCATATCATATTACAATGAAACTTGAACCTATGTGGTGGAGGGATGTAGGGGTAAGTGGAGAGGTTTTCATTACGGCCTCAAGATACACTGAATTGACAAAACGGGGAAAGTCGTTATCCATTCGTCTAAAAACCCTAAAAAAACGGCCGGGCAGCTCTGATTTTAGCCAGTTTTCATCGGATTCTCATATTGCAGAGCCGCGAGGCTTTGCATCTAGCGGAGGGCCGTGCAGGCAAAGTATCCGAAGATATCAGGCAAAGTGATGTGTTGTTGCCGAAGATATCATGGCCGAGACGCATTCTGACTGTTGTTGACCTTTTATTTAAACATGTTTTTTAATCTGCATCCAGGATGTCTGCAAGCTTCGTGATATCTATGGATCCCTCTGGCATTTGCAGCTCTTAAGGAATTTGTAGCTGCGAGGATAATGTTGTATTTGATTAGCGTCAACCAATTGGATGCAGTCCAAGGAAGAATCCCGTATGCAGGGCAACCAACCAATTGCTGAAGCTAGATGGCGTAAATTATTTTGCAGCTACGAGGATTATGTTGTATTTCATTAGTTTCAACTAACTATTTGATGCAGTCCAAGGAAGAATCCCAAGCTAGATGGGGTAAATTATTTTGCAAAAGGATACATGAATCTGGGGACTGCCAGCCTCCAGCTATTGAGGGGTTCATGCCTGCCGAATTTTTCTAGTGTTGTCGCCTTATTCTTGGAGAACTATCGAGGCTGTTACTATTATTAAGCGATCAAATCCCTAAGACAAGTCTTAGATCAGAGTGTTAGGGTATTCTGCATGGTCAGCCAGGGTTTGTTCAAGAAACCCCGGTGCCCACCAGAGGAAAACGAATGTTTTAGTCATTGTTGCAGGAGGAGTTTGCATTTGTATTGTTTTCTACGTTTCTGCACTGGGTTTTGTTGTATGGAGATACAAGGTGAACAGGAAAGTGTGGAAGTCCAAATCTGAAGATAATGAATTTCTAAATAATTTACCAAGCTTTCTCCCAAGATTTTCATATATGAAAATGGAAGAGGCTGCTGAAGGGTTCAGTACACAACTTGCTGCTGCTGGGTTTGAGGTAGTGTTTGCAGGAAATTGTCTATTCGAACAATAGTTGCAGTAAGGAAGTTGGATAATGCTGATAAGGGGCAGTTGTGGTTTTCTTCAGATGGGTTACCAACTATAAGGAGTGATTAACGAGCTATATCTAATGGGTATTGGGAACTACAAACTCTTACTAAAATTTGCTATATAGTAAGCATGATAGGTTAGTTGTAAGGCATTAATTTGCTAGCTTATTAGCCTACTAGCACTAGTATACCGATGTTTCTTTAAGATTCGACGAGCTCACACAGTATCAAGTTCACTCAGCAGTCTATTAGGGCCCCATGTCTTTAGCATTCGGTCGGTCAGGATCCGGGCCAGAAAGGCTTCCTTCCAGCATATAAAATAAAGAAACAAAGATGCACAACAGAAATAAAGACATGTTTAGAATGAATTGAACAACGACAGATTTGTCTCAAGAGCTATCCTATCAACCTTTCGAACATATTGATCTCTCTTCATACAAGGTAAGGTCTAATTGAGATTAGATGATCTCTCTTCTTTATGAAACATGATATGTTATCTCACTTAGGTAAGGTTTCCTATTGTAAGACCACCATTTTCATTGGTTTGTGATCTTGTTCATTTGATAGATCAGTGGGGTACGTTTGATTGATTGAGTTAATACTTGAGCAACCCAAAATAGATGACCAGTGTATAGAGCAATAGATTTTTTTAAAAGAATTAAATGATTCAAGCATACTTAACTTTTCCTATGAAGAAATTGAATTAAAAAATAAGAGGAGTTTTAATTAATAAATAGGTAACGAGTGTATAGAGCAATGGATTTTTTTAAAAGAATTAAATGATTCAAGTATAAAAAAATTCAATTAAAAAAAAAAAGAAATTTAATTAAAAAATAGGTAACAGCTAGTGTAAAGGCCCCATCAAGTAGGTAGGGGTACTTTTAGACCCATGTGAAAAAGGAAAGTTTTATTTATTTTAGGTCAATAGTTGACTTGTCATGATTCAACCTTCTGGCTATTTCTATATACCTAGAATAAGAAAACAATAGTTAGGTTTTTCAAATTAACAACAACTAATGTATAAGGCCAAGGTACTAATTTTGATTTTGGACCTGAAAGTCTTGGGACTTTCAGGTACTAGGTCAATTTTGGAGCAAGTATGGTCTCGAGTCCTGGTTTTTGCTTTCCCTATCAACCTTAGCTCTGGATCTATAGTGCAAGAAAATAAGAGGAGGGATCCTACCAAAGGTATCTAACACTTGAGAATAATTCGTTTCTCATCCTTCAAGCAAGTATGTTATTTAACTGTAATCCTACTTCTTTAACAAAGACTGCTTAGTTCTAATTCTACATCTTGGCCCAAACAACTACTCCTCGTTCCTTTTCTTAATTAATAAATTAAATGAATTCTTATTCATTGAATTATTAAAGTAAATGAACTCTATAAATTGTGTAATGACTACTCTGTCTTCTTGAAATATGAGTTGTGTCACGCGTGAAAATAATGTAAACGAAATCATATATTTACACAATTTCTTGTGACCCTTGCAAGTAGAAACACAAACAGTCTCTCTTCATTCTTGCAAGCGGAAACAAAAGCACTCTCTTCATTCGTGCACATAAAAATAGAGGCGTTCGTCCTCCAAAAAATGAAAAGGAGGTAAGGAGCAAGCAAATCACTTACAATTTCCACATAAGTACGCTTCCTCGCCCTCATGACCTAACAATTATTTTGGTCAAAAAAATTTGGTTCATTGGAATGCTTGTGTAATGCAAGTCTAGTCATCAAAGAAACCTTAAAGATGCAGTGATTGCAACAACGCAGGTAATGTGGGACCAGTCATCAAAGAAACCTCAGAGGCGCAGTGATTCCAACAATGCATGCTAGTCTTCAAAGAAACCTTCGAGATGCAGTGATTGGAGCAACGGATTCTGTGTGTGTGGACTCCTCGAACTCCCTTGTGCAATTCGGTCTTTATCGTTTCTATTGCAAGATTAGGCTATACAGAAATAGCCTTGAGAAATCATTGGAAGAACTCTTGAAATCAATTTGGGCTTAGGGTATAGAGAAATCATTTCCAAAGCTCTTGAAATTAGTTTGGATAAATAGTCAAGTAACCTTGAGGTCTTGCATGCATTTCATGTTAAAAATATGCAACTATGGTCAAATTCCACTTTGGACAACTCATTTGATGGAGATGATGATGGCTTTGAAATTGGATAAGTGAAAGTGTACTTATGAAGGAAAGTCCATATATGCACATTTGAACAAGGTCAGCCCTAAAGAAAATTGGACACCCATAGAAGCCTATAAATGCAAGTGACCTCAAGCTCATTTGGAAATCATCACCATGCATCTTCTTATTTTCTTCTTCATTGATTGGTTTGCACGAGTATGAGGCAGGGACAACATCAAAGGTTCACAAAGGTCTGAAATTACAAGGTATTTGGCTCGCATCTGTTTTAGGGTTTTGGGCTAGAGTTGTTGGCTTTCCATAGGGAAAATTCGACCACAGTCGCAGGCATCACAGGCTCAAGGGAGTAACTGGAAAACTTCAATCTCACACAAAAATCCTCATCCGTGCGACCAAGAAATTTGACTCATTTGACCGAGGAATGAAGTTTACCACAGTTGGCTGTAGATGGGAAAAGTTGTCTCTGATATATTTTGATGCTAGAAACATATTTCTAAATATTGTTGGGTTGTTTTCCTACATGATATTGTATTAGGCTCATTGTACTCTTTGTTGAACATTTTATGACAATCTAATAGAAGAATATTTTTCAAAGGGTTTTCCCCCTAGTGGGGTTTTTCCCTTTTCTTTGACCAAATCTCATGTCTCTTGTTGATGTGTTAATTGTCTCCTTTGTCATTGCATTTATTGTTCTATTTTCAGTTACTGTTGATGAATGGAAAGACTAATTGTATTTGAAAATATTGCTAATTGAAGTATTGAATTAGCATAAAATAATTGATACAACATAAAACAATATGAAAAATTAACATGGTATCAAAGCTAAGATGAAAGACAAGCCCAAAAGGAGACAATCATTGAAACAATCATATTTGGAAAGTTGAAGGATCTAATCTAGTCAAGTCAAGATGTCTCGTTCTTCAAGGAAAATGAAAAGTTGGGTGACTCATCTAATTTTGTTGCATGGAAAGTTAGGTTGGGGATCATAGTTGATAACAATGATGTTTTCATTTAAATTCAAGGAAAAGTACTTGATCCTCCGAAGAATGCTTTCGTTGTTGCCAAGAAAATGCACAATTATAGATGATGCTTTGCAATATAATCTACTTGCATATGTTGGAAATTTGAGAAGGTCTAAAGATATGTATGATAAGATAGATGGCATGTATGAAGTCAAAAACTTGAATGAAATCATCTCCTTGAAATATCAACTCAAAGACACAAAAATGAAAAAGGAAGAGTTTGTGCAATCCTACATTATGAGGATATCTCGCCTTAGATACCAATTGCAAAGAGTTGGGAAAATTGTGTCTTACAAGGAATTGGTGATTGTAACTCTAAGATGTCTGCCTCCTGTTTGGGAAACCTTCATCACTACCATAAGCAACGAAAATGCCCTCTCATCATTTGATGAAATAGTTGGAAAGCTCACTCAAGAATAATCAAGGATGATATCAAAAGGAAGGATTCAAAATCATGAATAAGGAGAACCCGCTGCATTTGTGACACAAAATAAGAAGAAGAAAGGAAACGAAGGTCCATCATGAAAGTATCCACCTCGAGATACAAAAAGGAGGAATTATAGAACATAAACTCACATTGAATGCTACAATTGTCACAAGAAGGGCCATTATGCTCAAGATTTCCCTGAGAAGATCAATGGTCCACACTACAACACTAGAAGAAACAATAGTTTTAATGATAAAAGAAGAAGAGTTGACTGAAGGAGTGATCACAATGGAAGAGATGAAAGAAGAAGAAGAAATGCTCCAAGTTACCATGAAGAAGATCTTCGTAGAAGATCTGGCTCAGAGTCCTTGTGCTATGTCAGTGTTAGACGTACTCCAATCGTGCCTTGCATAGAGGAGTGCATTACTCTCGGCAATCGGAGCAGTAGATATAAAAAATTCTCTTGTGCTTACTTTTGATATGTCAAACATCAAAAAGAGACTCCCGCATCATATGGCTTTCTAGATAAAGTCCCCATATCGAAAGACCCACATCTTTTGAACTGTTATAGATGAGGGAGCTTCCATATGTTTGATGTCCATGTCATGTTGGAAGGCCATTGGATCGCCTCAAGTTGTTCCTTCACCTACTCTATTGATGGCATTTGATGGACATTATCATAGGCTGCACAAGATTATTCCATCCTTTCCCATCTATGTTAGGGGAAAGGGGGTAAATATTGACGTAGAAATAGTCAATGTGAATCTGGATTACAACATCATTTTAAGAAGGAATTGGATTTATGAGATGGATGCCATAGTATCATCATTATTTCACATCCTTTATTTTCCTCATGAAGGGAGGATCATAAAATTTGATCAGATGGATTATTCTCCGAGTGACTCCCATGCATCTTCTGAGTCTATTGTTCCATTAGTGGACAATCCCAGGCAACCTATAGAGAATTTAGGAGTTGGAATGTACTCTTCCTTAATGGGTAATTTTGATCTTCCTACTCCTACAACTAGAATCAATGCTATTTCATCCTCCAAGGGACCTTCTCAAAGAGAGTTCTTTTGAACTCATTATTTTTTGGACCCTTGGCCTTTACCCTCATCTATCACCACATTAGATGGAGGGAAGGTAGGTGGAATGACATGTCCTATGTCTGCAACAGAAATTTCTTATCAGTCTATTGTTAACTCTGCAAACTCCCATCCTACTCCTTTCTCACCGAAGGAGTTAGATGAAGATGTGGCTCTGGCTTGAACCCTCGATTCAACTTTGGCTCAAGATTGCTTAGATATTGTCTTACCATCTGGGGAAGCAATTATAGAAGCAATGATGGGTATTGATAGACCATGGGATGACCTACATCATCATTCGTAGGTCCTCCCTCATTTGCAAGAAATTGAGTCGAGTTTGTCTAGTCCTTCTACTAGTGATCTTCATACAATTTTAAATCCTTTGGCCCCAGCACTATTTTCTGCCGAAGGTAACATGTCTCTTAACTCACAAACTGTACCAGTGAACATCTCTAGGAATCCTAACATAATTGAAAATTTCTTCATTGGAGCCAACTGTTCCCCTGAATAAATTCAAACTTATACCAATCTCTTCAAAGAGTTTTGTGATGTGTTCACTTGGTCTTATGAGGAAATGCCTAGAATAGATCCATCTATAGTCCAACATGAGATCAAGACATATGAAAATGATAAACCTATTCGTCAAAAACTTCGACTAGTTAATCCTAGAAAAGCAACAGCTATCAAAGTTGAAGTCGAGAAGTTGCTAAGGTGGGTTTCATATACCCCGTTCCTTTAACTGAGTGGGTCTTTAATCTAGTCCCCATAGACAAAAAGCAAGGAACGATTCGAGTATGCATTGACTTTAGGGACCTAAATAAGGTTTGTCTGAAAGACAATTACCCCACGCCCTTTATTGATAAAATTATTGATGAATGTGCGAGTAATGAAATTTTTTCATTCATGGACGGATTTTCTGGTTATAATCAAATTACTATCCCTCTAGAAGATTAGCACAAGACAACCTTTATTTATCTCTCGGGTACGTTTTCATAAAAAAATATGCCTTTTGGCCTCAAAAAGGTTGGAGCCACTTTTCAGTGGACCATGTCTTACGCTTTTCACGACATCAAGTACATTATCGAAGCATATCTAGATGATTTAGCTGCTCATTCTCGAAATAGAATTGATCATCCTAAGAATCTTCAGTTTATCTTTGAGTGATGTCGTTTTTATAAAATACAGTTGAATCTGAATAAGTGTGTTTTCACAGTCACATCGGGTCGGTTATTAGGATTCATCGTGTCAATGGAGGGGATTAGTGTAGATCCCTTCAAGGTTGAGGCAATACTTCAATTGCCTCCCCCATCTTCCATACATCAACTTCAAAGTCTCTAGGGAAAAGCAAATTTCTTGAGGAGATTTATAGTCAATTATGTCGAGATTACAACAGGATTTATGCGTTTTCTTAAGAAAGGGGTCCTATTTGTATGGGATGATTTTGCTCTTTGAAAAAAGCATTAACCTATGCCCCATTGTTGAGTCCACATGATTATAACAGAGATATCCTCTTGTATCTCGATGCAGCAGAATCAACCATAGGTATGGTTCTAATTCAGGAAGATGATGCCTTATGTGAGAATGTAATCTACTATCTAAGTCGAGGTTTGGTAGGTCCTGAACTGTGCTATTCTCCCATCGAGAAATTACTTTTGGCAGCTATCCATGTTGTCTAGTGGCTTGGGAATTACATTCTTCTTCGAAAAATGTTTGTCTTAGCAGTCATCAATCCATTTTAGTTTGTTCTTAGTAGGGGACTGATTGGTGGAAAATATAATATATGGATTGTCATTTTGCAAGAATTCGATCTCGAATTCATGTCTGCTAAATCTAAGAGATATTTAGTATTTGCGGAGTTGATATCAGAGTTTCCTTGTGAGGAAGAAATTATACACGAGGAAAGTTTTCCTAATGAACATTTATTTCTTATTTCCTCACAAGATCCTTGGTATGTGGATATCATTATATATCTCTTGACTTCGATGTTTCCACCCGCTTTTTCCAAGGACGAGCATAGAAAGTTGCGTCACCTTGCTAAGAATTATGTTATTATAGGTGACACATTGTATCGTCACGGGATTGATTCAATCCTTAGGCATTGTTTAACCTTGGAAGAAGCTGAGTCAGTTCTTAATGATTTCCACAGTTGGATAGAGATCAACGACATTAATAATAAAAATACCTACATAGCAATATGTTATTCCCCCCCATCAATTCTAACTTCTATAAGAAGAAGAATCTAGATAAAAATAACCCTTACAATGGTTTAGAGAATGATATTTCTAGCCTAAGGAATGAAGGTAATATCCTTTTAATAGGTGACTTTAATGCTCGAACTTCAAGCAACCAAGCTATTATTCTAAGCAATCATTCCAACCCTAATCCTCTTTGGTTAGACGAAGACCCTACTCTGGCTAGTAGGTACAAAAGGAACTTTGAAGACCTCAGGGAAATTTGTTTGGGTCGAAGCTAGCCAAGCTTTGTAGTGCTCAGGATCTCATAATCTGCAATGGTCTAAAGAAGTGGCCCAATTCCAGCAAGATGACCTGCATCCATGGACTTGGTAGCAGTGTGGTAGATTATGGTATTTTCGATCTCCCATTATCCAACGAAATAATAAATTTTGACATCTTAAACGACCACGAGCCTGAATCTGATCATAGGCCTTTACTTATAGCTCTCAATTTTGTCATGCATAGAGATCACACAGAAAATAATCCTTATAGCCAGAAGAACTTAATATTTGATAGAAATAAAAACAATCTCTTTCTAAATGAATTAAAAACTAATTTTCTTCCTTTATCTAGTATAGACAACATAGAAGACCTCTATCATAATTTTACTACAACCCTCTCATATTCTATTAATAAGTTCTCAATTGAAGTTTCAAATAATAAAAGAAATAACAAAACCAACCCATGGTATGACAAAGATTGTAAAAATGCGAGGAGAGAAATTAAGGAAGTTGTTGATGAATCTCTTAAAATGGACAAGATAAAAATATACAAAGCCCTAACTAAAAGGAAAAAGAGACAGTACATTCGTCAAAGACAAGAGAATCTCTTACACCTCTCTAAGGTGGCTCCTAAGAAATTTTGGAGGCAGATTCTGACGAGGAAGACTAAAGATAATAATAAAATTGCTCTTCACGATTGGAATTCCTATCTTAAAAGGCTTTATGAATCTCCACATGTCATGGATAACTTGGAAATCCTGCCCACAACGAAGGAAGTCTTCTCTTTAGAAGACATTAAGTTTGGGGTTAATCACCTCGCTAATGGAAAAGCCAAGGACATTGAAGGTTACCAAGTGGAAATCTTAAAAATTGGAGGTCTCGTCCTCATACCCCACATCCACAATCTTTTCAATCAAGTTGTTAAGCAAGGGTTCCCTAAACCTTCGACTGAGAGCCTCATTATCCCTATTTTTGAAAGTGGGGATACAAATAACCCCTCTAACTATCGAACAATTATGATCAACCCTTTCTTAGCCAAGTTATATGGTAGTATTTTGGAAACGAAGTTAAGCATTTGGCTTGAAAGTGAAGGTAAGTGGGCTAAAGGTCAAGTAGGTTTTAGGATGCATCACTCAACAACAGACCACCTCGTTATGCTTAGGATCATTGTGGAGGAATGTCGTAATGATAAATCCAATTTCTTCTGTTGCTTTGTGGACTTTAGAAAGGCTTTCGATACGGTTCCTAGATACAACCTTTGGAATAGATTAGAAGAGCTAAAGGTTCCTCTCGAGTTAAGAGCTGCTGCTATAAGGTTATATGATAATGTAATTGCCAATATTAAGAGCAATGAGGGGTGGTCGAAAGATATTAAGTGTAATATCGGAGTTAAGCAAGGTTTCCCCCTCTCCCCTACCCTATTTGGCATTTACATCGACAAGCTCGAAGGCTATTTAGAGGAATCAGGATGTGCTGGCACGATATTAGCTGGGATTGTCGTCATCTTTCTTCTCTATGCTGACGATATTGTTCTTCTCGCAAGGTGCTCATCTGATCTTGATAAGCAACTCAGGCTTCTTAAGGATTTCTGCTCCACCATGGGTATGGCTGTTAACACTGACAAAAAAAAAAAGTTATGATTATCAAATCCAAGAAGGACACTACGCTAATTTTATGCATGACAATAATAACTTGGAGGAAGTGTATTCTTACAAGTACCTAGGAATCGATATTCATCACAAGTTCAACTGGAACTATAACATTGAGAAAAGGAATAATGGGGGGTGGAAACTTATTTTGGTCCTGAAAATAATTGTGAAATGACAAACCTCATAACATGGGATAAAAAGAAGTTCCTCTTTGAAACTTTAGTCACTCCTGTTATCTTATATGGATGTGAGGTTTGGGGTTGCAGCATCTCTAGAGAATCCTGGAGAAAGATTGAGCAAATCCAGAAGTGTTTTATAATGTATAACCTGAAAATTAAAAGTAATAAACCCTATCCTATTCTCCTTATTGAAGTAGGTCTTTCCCCTATCGAGAGCCTAGCTATGATTAGGCTTTTGTTGTACAAGCACAAACTCAATAACATAGGTGATCATAGACTTCCTAAGCTAGCTTTAAATTTCAGCCAAAACCACCTAAGGCTCAAGCAGGGGTGGTATAAAGACACGAGGGCCTGGTTAAACTAGTGGGAGATCAACAACAATGATGCATTACAAAACATTAATAACATTAAAGATAATGTTACTTCTAAGTTCAAAAAAAATTGTGGTTTGAGAAAGATTTAGCGGCTAAAAGAAAATTAAGATATTATAAGAAGGTCATCAACCCCACCCTAAAGGATCAAAAGTATCTCTCTATTTTAACTAGCTCAAAGAAGAAAATCAATATAGCAAAGATTAGAACAAATTCTCATGAGCTCCATAGTGAAACAGGTCATTGGGCAGTTCCTAAAACACCATGGATGGAAAGGATTTGCCATCTATGTGAGAATAGGAACATCGAGGATGAAAACCACTTCCTCTTAGAGTGCCCCGCGTACAACCACATTAGATCTCAATTTCATAATCTTTGTCACAATACTGACCTTCCTAACCTTTTACAATGTCAAAATTATAGTGAGCTCGGGAGGCTTCTCTCCAAGCTTTTTGAGCATAGGAATAAAATCTTAAATCAAAATAAATAATTTGCTTCTTTAGGTCTGATAGACCAAAGTTTGGTCTCAGCAGACGTTAACCATCATCATCATCATCATCATCATCATCATCATTATTCTAATGATATTTATAATATTTCAAGAATATCTTAACGAGTGTGATGTTTCAAATGTGGTTAACTATTATCAAATAAAAATGGGAGTCACATTTGACTTGCATACGTCCATATCAATTATTGTCATTGATCTAGTTCCTTGAAAAGATCCAACTTAATGATTATCATTGATCAAGTTTCTTTAAATTCAAATGGTTATTTATTTTACTACTCAATGATGAGCCTTTCTCTTAGAAGAATCATTTTAGACCTCGAATTTTCTTTAGTGAAGTTGGATCTAAGTTAATTTATTGTTTCTATTATTATCTTTTTGGTGAACGTACGATAACATTAGTGTTTTAATTGGGATGTAGAATAAGTTTTTCAATGCACTAAGAATCTTCCAACTTATCTTTCATGAAATGTTTCCAACATAAAAACATATGATACTATAATATTTAGCAAACTATCCCTAATGTACTATTTAACAAGCATTTGGAGGCCAGTCACTTTGTGTCTTTAATATTTCCTCTTACATCACTTCAACCTATGGTTGACATTGTGCTTCCCTTCTCATTGTGCTCTTCTAAGAGAATATATTCTTTAAATCAATCTATTTGGTGAATTGGTTTGTACTCTAATGCCTACTTTCTATGTAGATAAAGGGCATTTTAATTGATCACATCCTCCTCTAAATTTTATTTAAGTGCTCTTCCTTATCTCATGCCATTGCTAATGTGTCTTGCTATGTAGAGAAAGAATATGGGAATTTATCACATCCCTCCATCTAAATTTTATCTAAGTGCTCCTCCTCATATCATGCCACGACCAAAGAGGATATTTATATAATGTTTGTGAAAAGTATTGGACTTAATCCATGCAAATATCTTACTCCATGTTAGATTTCCATGCCAATAATTTTCAACAAATCTTTTATGGTCTAATTATTTTTCTAACAACTAGTGACATCATTAGTATCATGATATTAATTTCCTTCTTGGTCATATTAAGCTATGTTCGTGTGAATTGGAAATTGAGAGTGATATTTACATCCCTCCCATTCAAATCGTAGGATTTACATATTTTGGTCACTTTAAGATTGATCGAGTTGCTAGAAATATATCAGAGAGTAATCACGAAGGTTGGAATTTATAACCATAATGAGTGCAATTAACACCATGTATCTTCTAATGGGGGAGAGTGACATCCATGTCTCCCTCATATAATGATTATGGTGATAGTATGATGCCACCCTCACCTCCCCCTTCCTACATTCTCACCCCATTTGAGGTTCATTATTTCTCATTTATATCAGCTTTATGGTTACATAAAATTAGGAGGAATACATTCGCACATAGAGGAAATTTGAGATAATCTCTAACAAAAATGTATTTTATTGAATAAAAAAGTAATTTATATGCTAAAAAAATGATTTTCCTCGAAATATGTATTTGGAGTGTATTTCATTGTAGGTTACTAAAAGCATAAAATTTGAATACTCATTGGATGCATAATTTAATTATATATCTAATGAGTAACCACATTTGATACTTCAGTGAACCTAGAGCAATTGAAACAAAAATAAGTGGCAAATTTTTGTTTCTATTTTTTCTCTCCAAAATAATCAGTAGAATTTAAAATATTATTTCCTTTTTCATTTTAAAAATATTAGTAATATAAAATATTTAACATATTCTAAACTAACTTTATTTCAATAATAACCTAATTATGGTACTAATTAATGAAATTTTTATTTTTCAATAAATAATAGTGATAATACAAAATTCCCCAATTTTATTATTCTAATGATATTTAGCATATTTTAAGAATATCTTCACCATTGTGAGGTTTCAAATGTGGTTAACTATTATCAAATAAAAATAGGAGTCACATTTGACTTGTATAGTTCCATCTAATTTGTTGTCCTTGATCTAGTTAGTTTAAAGGCTCCAACTCAATGATTATCATTGATCCAAATTCTTGAAATTCAAATGGTTATTTATTTTTTCTACTCAATGATGATCCTTTCTCTTAGGAGGTTCATTTTAGACCTCAAATTTTATTTAGTGAAGTTGGATCTAAGTTAATATATTGTTTTTATTATTAGCTTTTGGGTCAATGTATGATAACATTAGTGTTTTACTTGGGATGTAGAATAAATTTATCAATGCAATAACAATCTTCCAACTTATCTTTCATGATACTTTTCTAACATGAGAACATATGATACTATAATATTTAACAAATGATCCCTAATGTACTATTTAACAAACATTTGGAGGCTATTCACTTTGTCCTTAATATTTCCTCTTACAACACTTCAACCTATGGTTGACATTGTGTTTCCCTTCTCATTGTGCTCTTCTAAGAGGATATATTCTTTAAATCAATTTATTTGGTGAATTGGTTTGTACTCTAATGCCTACTTGCTATGTAGATAAAGGGAATTCTAATTGATCACATCCTCCTCTAAATTTTCTTTAAGTATGCTTCCTCATCTCATGCCATTACTAATGTTTCTTGCTATGTAGAGAGAATATGGGAATTGACCACAACCCCCCATGTAAATTCTCTCTAAGTGGTCCTCCTCATATAATGCCACTACCAAAGAGGATCTTTATAGAATGTTTGTGAAGAGTATTGGACATACTCCATGCAAATATCTTACTCCATGTTAGCTTTCTATGCCAATAATTTTCAACAAATCTTTGATGGAATAATTATTTGTCTAACTACTAGTGACATCATTGGTATCATGATCTTAGATTCTTTCTCAATCATATTAAGCTATGCTCATGTGAATTGGAAATTGAGAGTGATATTTACATCCGTCTCATTCAAATGGTAGGATTTACATATTTTGGTCACTTTAAGATGGCTAGAGTTGTTGGACATATATCAGAGAGTAATCACGAAGGTTGGAATTTATAACCATAACGAGTGCAATTAACACCATGTATCTTCTAATGGGGAGGGTGGCATCCATGTCTCCCTCATATAATGATTAAGGTGATAATGTGATCTCACCCTCACCTCCCTCTGCCCACCTTCTCACCCCCATTTGAGGTTTATTATTTCTCATTTATATAGGCTTTATGGTTACATGAAATTAGAAGGAATAGATTTGCAGATATGCCATAGAGGAATTTGAGATAATCTTTAACAAAAATATATTTTATTCAATAAAAAATTAATTAATATGTTTAGAAGCTAAAAATAAAAAAATATTTAGAAATTAAATATGTATTTAGAGTGTATTTCATGGTAGGTTACTAAAAATATCAAATTTAACTACCCATGGGATACGTAATTTAATTTTACATCTAATTAGTAACCAGATTTAATGCTTTAACGTATATAAACAAGAAGATATTTATTTATCAATATTATATCCAGTGTTAATGACTAACATGGTCCCAATGCTCAATTTTGACGAAATTGGAGTGCGAATTCTAAAAAAGTTTAAGCATCAATTAGTCTTCCATGTGAAAAATGTAAGTAGCTTAAGATTCTATTAATACATCATAATAACTTCGAGAGACATCACATGGTAAAGCTAACGCCATAAAAATTGAAGATCAAAACATATACAGAATCAATAACCTAGGATAAAACTAAAACTACAATTTCGACAAGGAAAGTAAAGAAAAATGGACAAACTTCCAGGGATCCATGCATTCTTTCTCTAAGGAAACCAATGCATAGAGTATAACGTCTATTATGATTATTAGATAGATGCATTTTACACAGTGCATGGATATATATATCAAAGAAACCGTACCTCTCCCTTCACTATTTTTGCATTGCAACTTTTACAGGTTGCATGAGAACTTTTGGCATTCTCTATGGCAAACTCATTGCTACTGCGATCTGGAGTACTTCCACCACTACCTTGGCCAGGACCTCCAATATATTTAATAATTCTCTCTTGATCTTTCCATCTAAGTTCGTCAACTCCTTCCACTTCATGTAATCTGAAATTACATTAGAGAAATAAATAGCAAATTAGGCCTTGAATACTTCTGGCAACAAAGAAAATTATAAAATAATGTTGAAGGCTAAGAGACATACGCTTGAAATGGATGTCGAAACTTTGGAAAGCAAGTTGCATGATTCCATGTCTGGGACAGAAGCCAATAAAATCACAAATCAATATGTTTCTAATATGTGAAATCTAAGAATATAAAATGTCAAGATCAGGTGGTGTGAGGGAAAACCCACCAAAGGCACTTGAAAGCGAAAGCAATGTCAAAATTAAAATGATAATCTGGTAAAGAATACTCATAAACATAGAACATAGCTACCAGAATTCAATACAATATGATAAAAAATTTGATTTCTGAAAATATTCTATATGTATATAGTTTCTTTTGACTAATAGTAACGCTATTTTGCCAATTTTCAAATAATATTTGTATTTTTCTGATAAACATTTATTCTTTTCATAACTTAAATCTAAAAATTTTATTTAAATAAATAAATACATATTCATAAAATCAGTTTTCAAAATTTATTTTTTTTAAAAAAATTGGGATAAAAGCAGGCATGGATAGGTTTTTGTGTTGATCCGTGTTCTCTATTTGTGTTTAGGTGGGTACTTTCTTTAACATCTTATGCTAGGGAAATAACAAATTTCTATCAATTTGTGTTTAGGTGGGTACTTTCTTTAACATCTTATACTAAGGAAATAATAAATCTCTATCAAAAAGCTTAGATTCATCTTAAGCACGGATCTAACATGAGCCAAGAGGGATCAAATTTCTTTAGGTGCAAACTTATTGTAGAGTAAAAAAAAACAATGTGTAATTTTTTATTGTTTAAATTATGTTTTTGAATATTATAGAGATTACATAACATGTGTATTGAGCCATTTTATGAGGGTAAGTTAAACTGATTTTTTTATTGTTAATATATTTTTAAATATATGTTAATTTTAATTCATATTAAAATATTTTATTCATAATTCATATTGGATATCGTGGCTAATTAAATATGCATAGCATATTTTTTTTATTATAATCTACATTACTTTTCTATTTAGAGAATATTTTATTTTTACTTTAAGACAGACATACGTACTTACACATCACCTTCACAATTGGCTATAGAATGAGCCTCTAGACTCAATAAATTACAAAACATGAGTGATGTTAGTTAGCCTAGACTTATTCCTTCTTATTTTTTACTTAAATAGCTTTGTTTAAGTGAGAGAGGACTTCAATTAATGAAAGAGGATCTATCTACACCTTATAAAAAAATTATTAGAAGATATCTCAGGCTAGTTTTAAAAAATTTAAATATATTTAAAGAATTTTTATTTAGTAAATTTATCACAAATTTATCAAAATATTTATTTAGTAAATCTATGGCATAATATAAGCTTTTTGGAATATTAAATAATATCTCTTAATTTGACTAGAGGTTGATAAATACTTTCTAATACTTTTAGTTTATCACCCTCCTAATACATATATTTAACTAGAAAAATATCCAATTTTACTACATATTTACTATTTTTACTAATTACTTTTTTATACAAGAATAAGCTCCCCAATATTAAATTCCACTAAATATTAATAAATATTTTCCAAAACCTTTTTGTTTATTCCTCTTCCAATACATATTTTCAATAATAAAACACCCCTTTTCTATTTTTGCTTAATATCTTTTTATTATACTCTCAGTACCAATAAACTCCAATACTCACATCTACCTCCCCGAAGATAATATATCATCTGAGTATACATTACTGATATCATACGAGTTCTAAAAATAGAGCGACTAAATAACAAATTAACAACAACCAAAAAAGGGGACCCTCTCTCTATCTTATATAATAAAACTTAATTAAAACAATTAAATAAGCTAGTCGTTTTTAGTATTTTCCTTTTCTTTCTCCACGAGTGAGAAGTGAGACATTATTTCACAATTAATTATTAAATAAGTGCCTCATTAACATCTTTTCAACTATTCGTTTTGCTCATTCATTTAAATCACCCTCAATTGCATGAATTTTTTAATTTGCAAGCCTTTTTGTGGTTTGTCAACCCATGTATAAAGATTTAAATTTGGGCAAGGTCAAATTCTATTCTTCAACAAACCTATGCAATGTAAATATGCCAATTGCATAAGAACATCAAGATTGATTCTAGATGATCTTACATTTGTTCCAAGGTGCACCATGTGTTGATTTTCAATCTTCTACCTTTGGCATCATGATTCAGTTGTACAATGTTGATCCATGTACTAGGGATGAAGGCGGTCAACCATGTTATGTATATAATGTCAAGATTACAAGGTTATGCATGCAGATTCAAAGGCACGATCAATCATACAAATATATGAATGGATAAAAAAGAATACAATTAAATTCATGTTACAAGATTTTGCAATATCAAAAAATAAATAAAATATAAAATAGGTTAAAATTTTGATATTTTTAAAGAATATTGTAAAGATGGAATGATTAGTGAACCTGAGTGTAAAGGGTTATGTTGGTTAAAAAGAAAATACACAAAATAGTTTGATTATTAATGTATGTTAATGATCCATATTAATTATTAGATGGTTTTCGGGTAGCCCATAAAATGTGATTAACTTGAAACAAGGTATATAGTGATCATGAGAGATCAAGGGATTGAATGCGTTATAGAGAAGTTGAAAAATTATGTATAGTTGAAGAAAACAAATCATGATAAGCTCAAAATAAAAAAAGGGAAGTACCTGCACCTTCTTAACAACATGTCATTTCACCTCTTAGAAATCAAAGCTTTATAGGAAACATAGACTACAAAATCAAAGGCCATACCGCTACTTACTAAGGGATATAGAAAAATTTAAAGAAAAGAGAGACAAGTGATAGTAGTGTACTTCAATGGGAGGATAGGGAAGGAAAGCTCCATGTGGTTAGTTTTATAAAGAGCATATACCCCATATGGTTGATAAGAGATGACAAGATTTGGAACAAGGAATCAGTAAATGAGAATAAAAAAGTATTTCACATTGGTGGATAGATTGGATACTTATGCAATGCGCACAACATATAATCATGTAATGCTCTTAGGAAATGCAAAGGATGGAATGGAATCCATGTGTCACACAAATACCATTAAAATGTGTAATAGATTACATAATGAATTCAATGGATATAATAGAAAAAAAAAAAAAAAATAAATTTCATGACTCATAATTGTAGTGAGGAGGTTATTAGACCATGACAACTATTTATGGAGTTAACTAAAATAGAATGAGTTTGGGAGATAATATGTCAATAAAAAAGTACCACAAAAAGAAATAGTTGTTACTATGAAAATGTAGAAAACTTCAATGTGGAAATTGAAAGAATCACCTCCCCATTGGGGTTCATGAACAAAACCAAGACAATAATAGATCTATGCAAGGATATATAAAGGGAAGGAAATCTAAATAACATTTGAATGTTGCAACTTAGCTAGGACACTAAAGACAGGAACAAAAATGACAAACTTTTTCCAATGAATCCAAGGTTTAACAAACAATGAACAAAGAGTGTAAGGAAGCAAGGGAAATGTATAGGAAAGAGCTAGAAAAATAAAAGAGAACTCACTCTATATACGCTAATTGGTAATAAATGAAAAGGTAAATCTATGGTGTTTGAATGACAAAAAATGTGAAAGATAGTAAAGAAAAACCCAACAAGCCTTTTCAAGGTAATTATAGACATGAAAACAAGTGGTAGTGATTGACTTCATATCGAGCTAGTGATTGTCTCATGTGAGAAACATGTATCAAAATTTAGTATGGAGAAAGCAACCATGAATAATTCGTTTAGAGAAACATGTCTTCATAGAAGATGATGTGAAAGAGGGTATCAAAAATATGGTATAAAGGAATGAAAAATTCATCAAACAAATGTAAGAAAAATACCTTAAATGAGTAG
Source organism: Pinus tabuliformis (assembly GCA_031772625.1). Classification (NCBI taxonomy): domain Eukaryota; kingdom Viridiplantae; phylum Streptophyta; class Pinopsida; order Pinales; family Pinaceae; genus Pinus; species Pinus tabuliformis. The sequence continues at coordinate 1,489,759,798 of CM062816.1, read as the reverse complement.
AATTTCCTCATTTGACATATCATAACCCCACTTAATAACATGGCCTAGGAGGGAATCCTAAGTTGTTGGGAAATAAGCCTCATTTTTTCCGTATTTAAAGAAGGATACAAAAGTAGTATCAAGAACTACTGAAGTATCACGACTTCCCTAGTGTTTACCAAGCTCATATGAGGGATAATCGAAGGAAAAAGTGAGGAAATGGGATAGAAAAAGGGAAAATAAGACAAATAAATAATGTGCCTCCAACCAAATAAATCCACCATTAACCATTTCCTAAGACCTATGGATGGACAAATGTAATTCTTCCCTCTCACAATGTGTTATTTGCAATGAAAATCTATAAGGAAAAAAGTAATCTATTGAATATGAGGAATTATTTGAGTTAAATGCACAAGTTATCAAAATATGTTGGAAAAGGATGAAATATAATGAATTGATTTAGTTTCCAAAATATATAAATTTTATAAATCAACCATTTTCTTCTAATAGTGTGTTAAAATTATGATCACAATGGGGGGCTTGAATCAATGTAATGTCTAATTTAATTTAAAAAAAAATCACAATTCAAAATAATTGAAATCATAATAGTGCATCCATAAAATAAATCATCACATCAATACACATAAACACCATATATATGTGGAAACCCTTGCGACAGAAAACCATAAATCTTATTATATTCTTCAATCTTTAATTAGATCAATTGTAGGAACCAACCTCTAAAATCTACAAGCACCAAATTGTTGTAGGCTCCAACTTGATTGAGGCACCAACCTCTGAAATCTACAAGCACCAACTTGTTTTAGGATCCAACCTAATTGAGGCACCAACATCTGAAATCGACAAGAACGAACTTGTTGTATGCTCCAACGTTACTAAGGCACCAACCTCTAATAGAGGCACCCACCTCCTTCACCAAAACATAGTATACCACCTTTCACAATCTTTCAAATTGGATCCACATGATCAAATCACAACAAATACCCCTAAAAAATCTAATAAGTCAATGAAGCCTCAACATGTTCCTCAATCATCGATAGTAGCATCTTCTTCATTTCTCATTTTAATCACTAAGACTATACTTGTTCATGAGCACCAGAACATTTTCACAACTACAAAAAAAATATAGCCTCTTGCTCTCAAATATCTATCTTCATGACTTTTCATGTCCCCCTTTCAGATTACAAAATAAATCTTACCATTTTCCCCTTTTCAAAAATCAATTTGGACCTCAAAATGACCCACAAAAATTATAAAAATTAACAGTTCAACAAAATGACCTTTATGGGTTGACAAAATGCACCTTTCTGATCCATTGTCCACATAATGCACTTGTCGATGTGTGATCAATAGAATGTACCTCGCTAGTTAGATAGAATGAACTACTCAAGTTCAACAAGATGCCTCTCTTCGTACATTATTTGAAAATACCAAAAAAAAAAAATAGCCTTGGAATCGAATCCCTGATGACCACTGTGTTAGTCACCACCACCAACATGTGAACTATATATTTTTTATCAAATACTATGGTTCCCACATCATTCTTATATGAATTCTATTAATCAACGATGATAAAACAATGGGCGAGGGGGATCAAGCTCAAGACTGCACATATAATATTCCACCATGACAATATTTTTCTATATGTGTTACTTGTTTGGAACCACAACACAATAGTTCGTTAAGATTGAATGTTATCATGGAGCCATAACAAAATAGTAGTTCAAGACAGAAATCTGAAACTCCCTGCCTAGTAAACAAGCTCAACAACAATCATGCCACTATGTTATGCATTCAAACACTTGGCACAAATTTTTTTTCACCTCACGGAGTCGCATACAAGCTACAGAAACAAACTTGAACCAAATTCAAGCTCATGACCAATCAAACCATAACATTTTGAAAGCTCTGTGTTGACCACATGCATATATCATAAGCATTGTAAAAACATTATATCATTCCAATACTCTATATGCCCACGGTTTTATACATGAAGCACCAAATGATCACACCCTTTAGGGCTTGGGGATGACCCATGTGACCTCATTCATGTGACCCAAACTTAACCAAGCACAAAATAGTTATGCCCTTTAGGGCTTAAGGCTGACCCATGCAACCTAATTAATATGAGCCAAACTTTATCAGGCTAGCCCTAGCATCTTATGGGCTAAGCCCATTTTCTTCATACAACCATTTGCTAAGACGCGTGGCTTAATGGTCCATAGGCAAAGAAATTTTGATGTCAATATGATGTCACCATGCCATGTGTCACCTAGTTATAGTCTACTTGGCCAACCAAAGTGACATGTCAACATAACACATGGCACCCATGTCATGTTGCCACATCATCAAACATGTGTACGTCCATATCATTAACCACATATACCTATGCACTATTCTCATGTTGTCACTTCTCAATAATATTTTGCTTTCACCTATGAACAATCTAGTGCTACCACTTATGCATCCACATTGAAGGGCCACATCATCACTTGCCTATGTTGGAGGTTCCAGTTGTCATCCATTTAAATGGTCCATCTGGCACTTGCCACGTGTGAACATTTCATTGGTGGAGGAGATCCATGTGGAAGAGGTTGAAAGGAATGGTTGGGGGCAGGGGGGGCCTCCCTTAACTGTTATGCAAGTTTGCACACAATCCACCAATCCTCAACCTTAATTCATCGATAACCATCAAATTTGCTAGTGTTTTGTGGAATTTGAAATTTTAAACAATGCACATGTTTGAAAATTTAGTTTTTTACCTTTTTTTTCCCTTATCTATTTTCAAACTAACTTTTCTCCTCATTTTGGAGTTAGACCAAGTGCATTATATCATTGGAAAGTTCTCAAAGAAGGCCACCCAACAAAACCATCTGTATATTCGTTTGATCAACATGGCTCCAAAAAATCATCAAAAACTTCAAGGATATCCTACTTACTATAACATTAATTGTCATCAAACACATGCTCATAGATCTTCAGGATGTCATACCTCCTTTGACAACAATGATATTGGTTGTCCTTCGACAAGTTCTTGAGCTATCATACCTCCTTTGACATCAATGAAATTGGTTGTCATCCAACAAATGTGTGAACTATCGTAAATCCTTTGACATTACTGGCATTGGTTGTCATCAATGACACCAAGTTATACAACATAGTGATATCTTAATTTCTCTCTAAAATATAATGCATATATTCAAGCTAAAACATTATTTTAATACCTAGATGACATGATTTCTTAATACAAATTTACATAAATGTAGATAATAGTTAGCTCTTGTGCACAACTATTTTTCCATCTATATATACCTAAAATTGCAATGTTAATATTCAACATTGGGTTTAGGGGTCCTAACATAATCAATTAATTTTTGGTGTGTAGAGCTTGGTTTCTTATGTTCCATATAACATTTTTTCCAAATGGGTGAACCAATGAAGTTACTATAGAAATAATATATATGTGTACTTTAGAATTGTGATATATATAAAGGTAAAATATATTTTAAAAAAAACCATGTTTATATGTGAGAGAGAGAGAGCAACCCAAACATTTGAATTTTTTAACTTATTCTAATGACTATCACCATAATTCGAGTACACAATTGTTTGTGAAAATGCAGGGTTTTATTACTCAAATGAATTTTTGAATCCATAGGAATATTCAACACTTCTAAAAATCCTTGGCGTAACTAGATTATGCAATTTCAACAGCTAATGTTTACAATTTTCATTATTTTTCTAAATTTTAGGTTGAATTTTGGGAAAAACCAATTACAAAATGTGATAAGGAAAAGTTTAAAAAGTTGAATGTTATGCTCTCACACACACATAGTGAGAAAGTTTTACATGGCTATTATTTTATACAAAATAGCATGTGTACAGTCCCATGAATTAAGAAAAAAGTGTGGGAATGTCTCTTTTCTTATACATGTTAGATGAGTTGTTTTCTTTAGTTTTAGATTCAAAGTGATGAATCTAGTGGTTTTGGTTACATAAATGAAATCAAGTTCATTTTTCTAGCTCTCTATTATTATCTCCATTTTCAATGTAGTTTTTAACATGGTCCACATATTCATCATTGATGAAACTAAATGCACATATAGAGCTATGTTTTCAAATTCCATGTCTCAATGTCTCTAGGTGTTGCTCATGGTACTTGAATTCAAAAAGGTTTAAGTAGTGTTTAAGATCATTATTTCCCCCTTACCATGTTTATGCTTTAACATGCATTCCCAATGCAAAAAAGCTATTCATGATGCATGCATAGTACTTAGAGGCTAAATACCCCCTAAAAATATACCTTATGTTGATGAGAGGATTTTTTCAAGTCCCTTGATATTGATAGGATTCAACAAGATCCTAAGGCACTTATTTTTTATCCTTTGATGATGGTTAAGGATTCATGACTTATCCATGGTCCACAAAAGATTTTAATGGTGTCCATAACCAAATTGAATGTCAAATATCCCCTATAAAGGTGTGGTTCCATATTGTTTTCATGGTGCTTGATTTAGAAAAGATTTGTTTGAGGCATAAGGGCCTTCTTTCCTCCCTTGGTGTTGGTTTTACCTCAATAACCATTGTTGGTGCTCATGACCTGTTCCTACCACCCATATCCTTCTAGTATGTCAATGATACCATAGTACATGGGGTATTGTGTAGTGGTTTGACCATCTATTCATGGTGTTTAAGCATAAGGATTTATGTTTTGGGGAAAAGGTTTTTATTTCCCTCCCTAAATAATGGTTAAGGGAACAAGGTTGTTATTTCTCTACCATGTCCATAGTTGTGGTCAAAACACTCATTTGCAATGAAAAAAACATATAAATGGTACAAATACCCATCTCCTAGCCCAATGGACTCCTAGTCAGGGCTCATGTCACATTTTGTAGGCGATGTTCATGTTGCTTGAGATAAACAAGATTTAATTAGGGATTAAGGCCCTTGTTTTTATCATTAACCATGTTTAGGGATTAAGACCCATTTTCAATGTACATAACCTACTCATGACACCTATATCCCACTCAGAGCCTATAAAGAACCCCTGTAAAATATTCATGTATTAGTTTGAGGATGAATTCAAGATTGTTGAACTTGAGAAGATCTAATAATATCTTGACTTTCGACAGATGTTGATGACCTTCATCAACTAAATAATTTCACCTTAAGGAGAAATTTGAATCAAAATTCACACTATTTTGAATAGGGATCCATCCAAATTATACCATGGCTATTGTAATGTTTATAAAAAAGGAAAATAATCTAAAATAAAATCCACAAATTATAATAAAAAATTGTGCCTAATAGAAAATAAATGTTTTTTGTTCATTAATGATGATAATCCTAAAGAAATAGGACGATAATCAAGGAATCCTAAATTAAAATTACTAATTAGATATATGCATCGATGTGGTAGAAATCATTAAATGATAGAAGTAATAATGAAATAAGAATACAAGTGAATGCTTTACAAGATATATGAACATTCTCATAAGTCATTAGAATGCAAATAAATAGTTACACAAAAATAATATACACCAAAATCAATCTTCCAAAAACAATTATCACCTTCTCCCTTCACATGAAAAGATTTTATATAGTTAAAGAAAATCCTTCCCCGCATTCTTTGACTCATCTCATCACCCTCCCACATCCTACTTTGAGTTATAAGAATTTAATTTTAAGAAATTTTGGTGACTCTTTGTTATAACTCTCTTTACCACTCCACTATACTGAGAGAGATTGTAATTCAACTTACCTTGGTTGTTGGCTAGAATGCAATGCCTTTCACCATTTTTATACTTATATGGGTCTTACAAGAAAAATTTTAGATGCTATAGAATTGAAATTATATAATTGAGTAATTTCTCATAATTATTTTGTCACAATTTCATCATTATGAAATAACAATTATTCATAATTGAGAAGAAGTTTCTTCATGAGTTAGGAAAATATCATAATTGAGCATGAAACTTGTCCATGACATGTAATTTTTTGATTCACAACCATCAAGTATATCCATGATTTGTATCCACCCATTTCACATGCCATCAAGACTAACTTCTCATGCCTCTAGGTATCTAGATACATTCCTAGGTTTAGAAAAAACAAATATAGAGAGACACTATAAAAAGAAAAACTCATCAATAGAAATAATATAGCTCAATTATATTGGTATAATTTTGCCATAATATTTCCTTACGCGTGACATCTTCCCAATCCATAGATAATTCAAAGAGAGTAAGCGACCAAATATGAGAAAGGATGTCTCACTACTTGAAGGTATAATATATATTGTAATTCTTACTTATGAATGGAAAAGGTGTATTTATCTTCATAGTTTATGTTCTATTATGAATGAACGTGATTTGAATGATGTTATGGTTATTAATGCACACTAAATTGCCTCACAAAAAGGAAAACATCATCTTGTTTGGTGGTGTCTAGCTGTAGGTTATTAGATTAGGGATTTTGTAGTGAGATCTTTAGGCTAAAACAAGTACTCCTAGAAGTCTACAGGATCTATGATCTATATCATCTAGCAGGTATATATATGTATGAGCCTTTTGACCACTTTATGTGGAATGATAAATTGTTTATATATCGTATCTAGATAGTTTCACTTGAGTTCCATCACACACTATTTGACGAATCTAAAGATAATATCTATGGAGAAATAACTCCTCAGATTTTGAAAATATTCAAAAGTAACGCTATTAGCCTCCCACTTATCTATGACCTTTCAAATTCCTTTTTCTTTTATATGAACATTCAAATAACTTTTTCTTGATTCTTTTGTTTTTTTTTACAATCTCATCCCTTCCTCAAGAGGGCTTTTGTAACTTTGAAAAATCCCTTTTACCATTTGTCATTTCTCCTTTCACTATTCATCCAAAATTCAGGGTTAACATATTTACATTCAATTTTTTGTTTATAGAAATTTCAGGTATATAATGAATCAAATTGTTTTGACAAGAAAATCCAATGAGTTCCATTACTTTGGCTTATATTTTCTTACTACATATAACCAAACCTTTTTTTTTTTTTTTGGTTTATACGCTTACCGTTGAGAAACTGGGCATCCTTATGTTGATTTTGGATTCTCAAAATATTTTGAGATCTCATGGAAATGGGCGATGTCAAATAATTTACCTTTCCTATGTCTGTTGGATCTCAGAATATTCTGGGAATCTGCAATCGACTTAAACTTAGAGTGAGAAACAATGTAGTTGTCAACATAGGTATGGAGGATCCATTAATTGTTAAAGCAAAACTTCTTATTTTCAATATTTTTTTTTTGTTGATATTAATTGTGTCTCTAGAATTGGCATAGAAGTAAAAATACATATTATTTGTTCAAATTAAGAATTATCGTTTTAATGGTAAGAAATTCCTGAAATTATTACCGCCCTATCTCAATTCATGATTAACAAATACCCTATAAATCCTTTGAAATTATTTTTATAAAACAATTCATCTAGTAATGAAAATCATGAAGCTCATTGTTTTTCTTCTCTATGCAACCTTGAAATTATGCATTTCTCTATTTCTAAGTTTGTGCAAGAGATACCCATCATTAACTTATATTTTTTTTCCTTGACCATCATTAATTCATACTATATTTGAACCAATGATGGAATTTTGGAACCATGCTAGTATCTATATGTATTGATCCCCAAAGTAACGATTATTACTAAATTAGAATGTTTTCAATACGTCTGGTATAGAATCAGTTATTGATCCCTACATCAACTAAAAATTTGAAAACCCTATATATTTCTCTTGTATAAATTGATGATATTTTCCCATGATAAAATTATCAATACTTTTGATCTTTACCATGAAAAGTTCTCACTGATGCTTACCATGCTATGTGTGAGGTTAATGGAATGCTACTTGTTGTCACCTTTTGCAAAAAGTGTTCCAGTTGTAAAAAGAGTACAAAGGAGCAGATAGGTTTGCAACCATCTTCCAAGCGATAGAAGCACACAAAGCCCAATTCAAACCCCCTCCAAATGAAATTTCTCTGAGGAAGATTTCCAATGGTATGAGGAAGTCCCAGAATGGGCTTCTAGATAAAAAGTTAGAGAAAGTTGAAGTTTTACTTCTTAAAACCAGAAAACAAAGGAAAAACATGAAAATTTCTAAGTTCAAGTTGGTGTCCTTATGCCATGTGTCAAATTGTAAATCAGTGATTAGAAATGGAGGCATATGGTACATCACAGACTAGAGGTCCCTGGCAGCAATGAGGCAAATTGGAGGTTTGGGGTGAAATTGACAATTGTCAATCGCAACAGCGCCAGGCATGTCAAAAGTCAGCAATCAACAATCTTTAAGGGACCACTATAAAGGAATTGAGAGGAAAATGTGTCGATAGTGTAAAATGTCGAGGGAGCGCCTTGAGGCTTTTAAAAAAGGAATCCCATCACAAAACCAAAAGAGGGCAGGCCTTTTCTCTCTCCTCTCGAGGGCCATGTGGCATAATACCATTGGTCCCGATAAAGTGATGTGGCATCTGACATCATCATGACGTAGCAGTACAGCGGACACGTCGCATTCAAATTAGGTGCTTTGAGGGGTCATAAGGGGCTAAAATAGTGTGACACAAGTCACCACTCATGAGATGACACGTGGCAAAGGATGGAATCAAATCATAGATCGGCAATCAGAATCTAAGTAATATCGTTGCATCGAGTTAATTCTTCCAATTAGGATTCTCCGCTTAAGGGGCTTCGATGTGGGGGTTGGTCCACGTTCACAAATAGTTTGAAGAACCAAAGGTGGGGCCGAGCATAAGGGGGTGATCATAGATCAACGATTGCAACAATAGAGTAGCATGTCATCAACATTTTATAGAGGATCATATTGGGGTTTCTTCTGATATTCATATTGGAGAAACTTCTGATACCATGGGCCCAAAGCGATGTGTACATGTGGCACAAGGCAGTAGCATAAATATGTGTCTTTGGTGCATTTCGATCAATGGTTGGGTGGAAGGTTAAAAAATGCTTTTATAAAGTGGAGAAAGTGTTATCAAAAGTTTTATAAGTTAAAGCCTTGGCATGGGCCCTTCCTCATTCCCTCTCCACGTGGATCGGGTCATGTCACAAGTCACATATCACAACTTTTCGTAGGGCACAACTAGAGGAAAGGATATGAAATCCTCGATCTCCGAGTTCCTATATTGCAAAGGGGCCCAAGCGCATATGTGTTATGGTCCTATGTATTATGCATTGGGACTAGGTATAATGAAATATTTCAAAGAATCGGCCCCCATCCTAGATAAAGGGTTTTAAGCCCCTAAAGGATTTGGCCCTGAGTCCCTAGGCCCCTATCAAGTATTTTCCACCCAAGCCCCCGAGGCCAAGGTAGAGGGGAGCAAAGGAGATTTGTGTTTGTAGTTTTGTCAAGACTATTCAATTTAAATTCCTCGAACAGCCTGAGCTCCAATACACTTGTAAGATGTTTTAGAAGGCATGTTGGCTTCTGGTGGCTTGATAAAGCAAAGGGGACAAATGAGTTGGTAGTTGTGCCCAAAATATGATATGATCTTCACGGTTGATCGCTCTCAGCTCTTGTAAAGGAATAACTATAACCGTTAAGACTGAAAGTGACAGGAAACCAGTCGAGAGAGTATAAGGCATAATGTGGCTAGACTAGAGGCCATCCAAGGAAGTGGCATGGAGTATTTTTACAAAACCATAATTTCAATTTTGCATGGTAATTATGTTTTGTTTTATTTGGTTAATTTAGTTAATGTATTTTAAAGAAAGGCATCTTTCGGTTGTAATAATTTGAGGCGACAGAGCCTGCATGCTGAGACAACTAGTTAAGCAGATAGTTGGATGCTCAGGCCTAAGATATTTTGTAACTGATTTCCAAGTTCTCCCTCTCCTTATAAAAAGAAGGAAGAAACACTTAACAAAGGTTCAGATTTTTTGGCGAAAGACTTCTCTCTTACAGGACCTTTTCCTGGTTTCCTAAAGGCCTGTCTAAAGCCTGTTGTATGTTATTTTTCCTCAAGAGATTAATACAAAGTTTCTAGTGATTGCAACTGATTTGGATTGCAGTGTTGGGAATGGGTCTCCTGGGGGTCAATTTTGGGGTTAAAAACCCAAGTTTTGGGGCAAAAGGCCCAAATTTTGTATAAAGAAATGTAAAGTCTCCACATTTTGTGGTCACGAAGTGCGAAGATATCTAGGTGAAAGACTTCTCTCTTACAGGACCTTTTCCTGGTTTCCTAAAGGCTTGTCTAAAGCCTGTTGTATGTTATTTTTCCTCAAGAGATTAATACAAAGTTTCTGGTGATTGCAACTGATTTGGATTGCAGTGTTGGGAATGGGTCTCCTGGGGGTCAATTTTGGGGTTAAAAACCCAAGTTTTGGGGCAGAAGGCCCGAAGTTTGTATAAAGAAATGTAAAGTCTCCACATTTTGTGGTCACGAAGCGCAAAGATATCTATAGTCAAAAAGGCTTTTCCGCCCTTAGTCTAGATATGTTGTGTCGGTCTTAGAGATCTGCCCTTGGTCCGTGGACCATGGGATTGTATAAAAAGGAGATCTTAGAGGAAGGGAGAAAAGAGGGGGAAAGTAGAAGTACTTGATGAATCTGTAAAGAGCTAAGAGAGAGAGTCTTAGTGTAGGAAGAGGCTCTGCAGCTGAGTGCGCAGAGGCTTAGCATAGAAGTCCGCAGCTGAGTGTGTGGACCCCTGCAGCTGTGTGCGCATGGCAAATAGAGTCTGTATTGAGAATCTGAATCATCAATAAAGACAACTATTCTGAAATTATTGTGTACTTTACATCTATGTACGCGTTAATTTATTTCTACTATGAATGATGTATTTATGCTATGCTGAATACTGGGGTTACGAATTAATGCTATATTGAGGCGCGAATCTATGTATTTCACTCTATCATATGAACGCAAGTAATAATATATGTTATGTGAAGATAACCATAATACATGTTAAAGTTAACCAATACTTAAGCTAATCTGGGTAGACATAGAAGTAAGGATAATCATAGAGGTGCGTAAGCACCTGATCTATCTATTTAGGGTCTGCAAAGAATGATCAAAGACTTCCGCAGAGGCTCCATGGATGAATAAGAGAAGTACATTGATATTCCCTAAAGGGCTTATCAATCTGCACGAAGGCATAGCGAAGGTCTAAAATATGACATGACAACCATCTCAGGGTGCGGAAACTTGGTTCTTGCATCCCCCCATATTGCTTCGGGTGAGACTTTAGTCTGCACTCTGCGAATTGATGCCGAAAGGGCTAGTAGTGTAGGGATTTTTATGGTTTCTTAACATTGAACCTGGGTTAGGGCCCATTAAGCCAACAGATTGTTCTGTTGCTGGTACCGGGATCTGCATAACAAGATGTGTGATGTCATATCATTGGAATCCAACTAAGAAAGAGATCGAAAACTATTTGGATAGAAAGATCCATGAATTTGCGGTGCAAGAGAACAAGAATCCATGATTGACGAAAGAATAGTGGTTGAACAGATATTTGTACACAGAAATACACGAAATATTCTTTTGTTCCTTCCTGGTTGAGTTATACGAGTGGATGAAAAGTTGGCAGACGGCCAAGGAAGGTGGACGCTTAACAATTCAACTGTTTGAACACCGGAGTTAGTGCGGAGATTGGAAGTCTCTGAAGATAAGATCACATGCACTGTCGACCAGTGGTTCAACTGCATCCTAGGAGGATTTGTGACATAGTTCGTGTTTGATACTTCTGTCAGTTACAGTGAAGCAGGGCACCACTTCTTAAAAGGACTGCGAGGTAAGTATTTAAAATCACTAAATACTTGGATTAAGATGCTCTTATGTGAAAAGCGGGTCATGCAATTACCTTGATTTTTGCAGCTATGTGAAATGGAAGGTATTCCAGGGATGGAGGAAGGAAAGGTCCTGAGTATAGCCCGTTGATTGAACCTCCTTTGACTGACAACGAAGGAGCAATGCAATCTTCTCCACGGAGTTTTATTCTGTTAATAAGACAAGGGTTCCCGTGAATACCTACACTGCCCCCATCCTTGTCCCATCCATCCACACCACCTCCGTCCTCACCTCCACCACTCACCCCATCACCCACACCACCGCCACCTCCACCACTATTCAACATGGTGAACTCCATAAAGCTACCTGTATTCAAGGGCATAGGGAATGAAGATCTAGACCAGTTTTGGTTCGTTGTAAAGGCTATGTGGGAAGCTCAGGGCATCACGAACAACCAAATGAAGAAATTCACGTTGGTTAGTGCTTTGCAGGACTACGTACTAACGTGGTAGATTAAGTACAGTACTAATAACCCAACGTCTGCGTTGGCAGATATCCAGGCTACGTTGAATAGAGAATTCAGTAGACCTAAGTCTCAAGCACAATCAATTGTGCAATTCAAGGAGATCATGATGAATCTTGGGGAGACACCATAGGATTTGGATCAAAGATTCAATTATACGATCCGTGAAGCCAACATCAACCTAGCTGATGGGCAGCATTGTGAATGGTTCGTGGCCTCGCTCCTGCCCCACCTAAGGGTTGTGCTATCACAACAAAAGATTGGGACCCAGGTAGAAGCTCTAGAAATCGCGATGATACTGCATGAGAAACCAATGCAGGATGCTAATGTGGGGGTTCAACAAATTCACATGTAGTTGCAAAACCTTTGCCTGAAAATGAAAAGTCTGAAGACAGAACAACTCGGCCGGAGGTGTGCAAAGAAGTTTGGTGCCTAAAATGCAAAGGTCGAGGGCATGACAAGGATCACTATCCAGTCTGTCTGAACTATGTCGCAGCAGGGAAGCCAATGCCTCTAAGGCCGGAAGCTACGGTGGGGCCAAGTGCAGGGCCGCGCTATGGTGTGCCATATGCCAAGTAGCTGGGAAACATGCGACTGACAACTGCCATTTGCTGCACAAATTTGTACAGACACCACAACAACTCTTCTGCAATTTCTGTCAATCAGTAGGTCACGACGAGCGTAATTGTCGTAGCTACGAATTAATGTTGGATAGGACACCTGCATACCAGGTGCAAGTAGAAACATAGCCTCTAGACCAAGGCATTGGGGGAACGAGAGGTGAGTATCAGGGGAGCAGCCAAGGCCAAGGTGGAGGGGGCCCTGGTAGAGTCCAAGGGCAGCTTATTTGTTACAATTTTTTAGGACCAACACATTACGCAAGAGACTATCCGAATCTGACACGACTGTCATGCCACTATTGTACTTAGTTTGACCATGCGACTAAGGATTGCCCTATTTTGCTGGCTAAGATTCACGAAAAGGGGCCGCAGCCTCCGCAGCTGACACAGAACCTCCAGATGATGAGAGTTGAGCCTCACGGGGAAGAAACATTATGCTATGGAGTGGAATGACGACTGGGGAGGATAAACAGAAGCACCCTGCAAAAGGTGAATGGGTTTACAGAGAACCAGAAAAGGACACTGGGTTTCATTTGGAGAACGCGAAATCAACATTTATGGAAGTAAAGAAAAGCTTCGCTGAGGCCTCTCCCTCAGGAAGTCAGGAGAAAGCAATTGAATAAATGGACCCATCCATTATTACCATGTTCTTGGAGACCTCCATGAAACTGCTCTGCGATAGTAAGGTTTTTAAGGGCCTACGGGAACTGATCAATCGGTGTGCTGGCAAGGACGGAGCTACTAGCAAACTACGCATAGTCAAAAAGATTGGCAAGCATAAGGCAAGGACTAGGCGTGAGATGAGGCTCACCCTGCAGATAGAGGAATACGAAATGGACCAAGTTATCTTAGATCTGGGGTCCAATGTGAATGTTTTGCCAAAACAAACATGGGAAAGAAGGGGGAGACCTGGGCTCCAATGGTCTTTGATCCAATTGAGGATGGTGAATCAACAGAAAATTATCCCAATGGAGAGGCTATAAGGGGTAACAATTGACATCTAAGGCACGAGCGCACTAACGGATTTTGAGGTAATAGAAATTTTGGATGATAACAATCCCTACCTTGTGCTCCTTGGAATCGATTGGGCCATTGACATGAATGGGGTAATCAACCTGAAGAATCGAAAGATGATATTTGAAAAGAAATCGCTCCACGTAGTGGTGCCACTAAATCCTACAGAAGGACCGCGCTATACAGAACCATTCCATGATTATGAAAGTGATGACGATTTCGACCAAATTTACAAGATAATGGCACGAGACCAGGATTGGGTAAATCCGACAGAAAACCGACGTATTGCATGGGGCTGCGAGACATCCTACACATTAGATTTGGACGAAGAATTAGAGCACTAGTAGAACCGACTGCATGAAGTATCTATGTTGCATTATAATATGATGACTAAGTCACTGCACTGCGTATCATCAGAGGCAAGGAATTTGACTCACTCTGATGGGATAACTGATGTTTATCTCTCTCTGGATGCATTTGAGAGAGAAGAGCTGGAAAAGCATCGCTTCTAGGCCTTGGATTGGGCACTGCGTGCTACACCGATAAGATGGTGGGGTACGTACAAGGATAATTTTGGTGATTGGCATGACTATAGGATGATGATGAGAATACATTTTGGATAGGTGAAAATGCGGATGATAGACAAGTATGATGGAAAGGATGATTCGTGTGATCAACTGGCCAAATGGGCTAAGGCTTATGGAGTGGAGACCCAGCCTGAATGGGTACATCTTTTTTGTCATACCTTGGATGTCATAGCAATGAATTGGTACTTGGAAACATAGCTCTGCCATGGCACTGAAGAATGGGACATCTTGCGCCAGGGGTTTTAAATGACGTTCAACTTTGAAGATGGGTTTGACTGTATTGACGTGGTGCTATAGGAGGTTAAAGCAACAATCTTTAGGATACGGCAGGATCCTTTGGAATTGATTCAACCTGATTGGACTACCCAACAGAACCATGCGCTAGAATGCTATAACGTGACCATTGAAGGAGAAGACGAGGATCGCAGAAAGATTAATGAAGGTCCACAGATAGAGGATCCAGACATAACCACACCGCTGAAAAATAGGCAGGTCAACATTGGCACAGAGGTAGAGCCAAAATTTGCAAAGATTGGGGACTATTGGGACGATGCGATAGTAGACAAGGTCACTGAGCTCCTCCGTAAATATCAGGATTTGTTCCCCATGAAGTTTTCTGATCTGAAGGGAATAATAGGAGACCTGGGCATCATGAAGATCACCCTGAAACTAGACACGAAACCTGTGAAACAAAGACCTTACCACCTTAATCCGAACTATAAGGAAAGGGTTCACACTGAGTTAGATAAGATGTTCATGGTAAGAATTATTGAACCGGTGGAAGAATTTGATTGGGTAAGCCCAATAGTGGTTCAGGAAAAGAAACAAAAAGAAGAAATAAGGATATGCGTGGATCTCTGGAAATTGAATGACGCTTGTGTGCATGATCCTTTCCCGACCCCATTCACTAATGAGGTCTTGGATAATGTAGGTGGCCAAGAAGCATACTCTTTCACTGATGGGTTCTCTGGGTACCATCAAATCAAAATCACGCCTGAGGATAGAAGCAAGACAACCTTCATGACTGAATGGGGATGTTTTCAGTACACCGTAATTCCTTTTGGGCTAAAGAATGTGCCAACAGTCTTTTCGTGCATAGTCATTGTGGCATTCAAAGACTTCATTCATCAATTTCTGGAGGTATACTTTGACAATTAGACAATGTTTGGATTGGTCAAGTGCCATGTGGCAAGTTTGCGCTTGATGCTAGATACATGTCGGAGATACCAAATCGCGCTCAATTTGAAGAAGTGTCTATTTTATGTCCCTTTTGGGATCCTGCTGGGTCATGTGGTATGCAGACAAGGATTGATGGTAGACCCCGCGAAGATCGCAGTGATAATCAACTTGGAGGTGCCAAGGAATGTGAAACAGCTACGTGCAACTCTAGGGCATACTAGATACTATAGGAAGTTCATCAAGAGCTATTCCCATATCACCGTGCCTATGGATAAATTGTTGAAAAAGGATGCTACGTTATGTTGGAATGATGAATGTCAGAAGAGCTTGGATGTCATGAAAGAGAAAATGGTCATTGCGTCGATCCTAGTCTTCCCGGACTGGAAGAAGGAATTTAATGTGCACGTGAACGCATCGTGTATTGCGCTGGGGGTCATGCTGACATAGGCCAGTGAGGGAGAACTAGATCACCCTATAGCGTTCGCAAGTAGGAAGTTATCTAAAGTAGAGAAAAATTATTCCACGACAAAGCGCAAAGGATTAGCTATGGTGTATGTGCTTCAGAAGTTCAGGCACTATTTTTTGGGAGGACACTTTAAGATGTATATGGATCATTCCGTGTTGAAGCACCTGGTCAACAAGCCTATGTTGGGGGGAAAAATATGTAGGTGGATGTTGTTTTTCCAGGAGTACGACTTTTAAGTTATTGTGAAGCCAGGACGAGTGAATGCGGGACCTGTAGGTTTTAACCCTGTATAGAAATTACCTGCATACGAATTTTAAAAGATAGAAAATAAACAATGCGAGAGCATAACACATAAAACACATATACACAGAGATTTTCCCCTGGATCCCAAAACTGAGACTACTAGATTGATTTTTCATTATGTTCCTTTCAATGTTACAATACATATTTATACATGTCGAAGCATCCAATACCATGGACCGAAAACCATCGCATCCAAAACCATGGACTGAAAACCATAGGTAGGTCTGCCCAACCTAATATAGGGTGCAAAAAAAAATTTCCCGGGGCGCTGCCTCGGACCCCGTAAAGGGGGACTACCCGCCCCCCTCAAACCCCCCTTGGGGGAACCCGTTCCCAAAAACTTGTAAATGAATTATCAATGTATCTATTACCTAGTGGATGAAATTACAATTGATGTGTTCAGGAATCAATGCTTATTAGTGATACTCAGCTAAGTGTGGGACCCTTATTCTCAGATTTATTATTTACACTTGTAGATTACACATTTGTGATATGTTTGACGAAATTCCTGTCATGGTTAGTAGGGTCTAGTCAAGGTCTCATTCAAGTGTTTTCATTTATACTGTCATTTCCTTGTTATTTTATTGTTCTAAATATGTGATTCAATTTTGGGCGGTGACCTGCGCTATGGGCCTGAAAAAGTGGCTCAAATCCCGGGGATGTTGGCACAACATTGTGTAAAAGAGTCCCTATACACTATCTTGAAGGCTTGAGAGAGCATCCAAAGGTCCCTAGACATTGGCATTCCCATAGCATGAGAGCGTCCAAAGGTCAAGTGGTCCAAAAGCTTAGTGGGACCCAGGGGCTTATTGGCAGAAAGGTTGGATTAGTTCATGAAGGTATTAATGTTGATGTTGAATGTATGTATGGCATTTTTTCGTCAGTTCCACTCCTTAATTTGACTTAGGAGGTCTAATCATATCATAGTGGCCTCTCATCGCATATTTACCCTGGCTGGTCAGTTGCTTGGGTAGATGTGTGAGGAGCATGGTTACCCCTTAACGGGTCCCTTAGGAAAACAATACATCATTGAGAAACTAGGAGCTCACAATGATTTTTAATCCATGGCTAAGTCTTTCCTCACATTTTTTCATTTTCCAATATGTCATGATACTAGATTGAAAATACTCATCTTTTCGAAAAATGTGTCCAACAATATTGCATATCATCCACATCTTAATCCCAATGGATCTAGTGGATGCATTAACCCATATGTTGGGGTTAATACCTCTTACCCTCAAAATTTTGTAAGGTGACTCTCCATTCTTTACAATTATCATAATTCCCCTTATTATTCTTCTTGTACTTCATCTCAATTAGGCATCGTCACCTCACATGTTGTGCATGGGCATGCTTGTACTAGTTCCACTTATCATATGGAAACCTTGAATGAATATGATCCTATATATAGCTCCCCACTAGTAGCATTAGTTCCTCTAGTGATAGTACCCCAAACCTCTATTGGTCAACCTACATCTCCTCCTCAAGTTCAACAATGAAAGGAAGAATAAGGGGAAGTACAAACAAAGTGACCAACACCAGAACCAAAATCAAAGGAACTAAAACTAAAAACCCACTACCAATGTTAAGGGTAAGTAGAATGCACAAATCAAGTTCAAAGCAATAATCACCAACCCAAATAGAGGAAGAACCCTTATATTTGTATGAATAAACCTTTCTCCATTTGTTATCTTTATGGAAATTACATCCATGATTGTTTGTTTTTACCTAAGTTGATCTTCTTTAAGGAAGTGGTTAACAAATCTCATGTTGTAACCAATAAATTTAATCAACCTAACTAACCTTCATTTTTACAACCAAGTATGTTACAAAAGCCTTGTCTATCAAAAAGATTATTATCCACACCAAAATCCAAATCCTTCCATCAACCTACCAATTCCAAACCTTATATATTTGGAACTTATAAAATCCTATTCATGGATTTTACCAATATTAACTTGTCTACCCAATACCATTAGTATGGCATGCCCCTTGAAGCAACACCTTTCAACCGTAATGATCTTCCTCCATTCATTAATGGACCTTTGCAATTTCCTTGTCCTATTATCAATCTTCACTCCAAGGTGCCAAACATTCCTTTATAGTGAAACACCTCCTAACATCATGTTTTAATTTCCCATAACTATAGCATAGCCTATGATCTAACTCAATCTCGTACAACTATGTCATCATTAGAAGTACTTTAAACTTCTACCTCATAATGGAAGGATTTACTATATGCTCTTGTTTGTTGTTGACCGTTCTAATAGTAGTATGATTGTGTTGGATAATGATTAATCCAAACCTCATCTACCACCTTTTGTCATCCTCAAAATTCCAATAACCATTAAGAATGACATTATTCATCAATGTATCATTGATGAAAGTGCACCATTTTCATAGGAATGGAAGAATTTAGGTTCTTGTGAGATTATTCTATATATAATGACCCTCCATGCATATGATGGTTAACTATCAATGTCTATTACAGTTTACTTCACTAGAAAGTAGTGAATCAAATAAATAAACACTTTAATCCCACACCTTTTTAATACCAAAAAAAATTCAGCGTATTTTTTGTCAACATCTCTTGAATTTTCTTCCCAATTGTGCTACTTGTATATTTGAGGGAATCCATATATGAAGAAGCTATCATCCTTGAGTTTTCTAGGATTTCTCTTTTTCTAAAAGTTCTAGTGGTGAAGGAGCAAGTTGTGGCTCCATGCAATTGCCTAATGGATTGTCCTTCATGAAAACTTTCATGCGAGTAGAAAGGCTAAGTGAATTATGCAATGATAACCATTGGGTGGCAATAACGCAATGACCATGTAAGGTGAGGTGGCAATCTAGCGAGTTGTGAGGTGGGTTGTTGCCTATGCATCCCATCAGAGCCTTCTTGATTGTAGCATTGAGTACAAAGTCCTCAACGCCATTCCTCAACTACACCATTTCTCAAAGGTCAAAGCTAGTGTTAAATTCTACCAAAACAATCATTTAGAACTTTGTTATTTTTAATTCATTGTAAACTATAAAAATTGAGAAAAAGAAAGTGCATATACCATGCCAATTAAGTCATATCACATAGTTTTTAAACAATTGAAAACTAAATTTAATAAATAAAAAATAAATCCTATCAATATAAAATTTCCATCAAAATTTTAATATAGGTTGTGAAATTGAATAAGCTGGTGATCCGTAAACCACCATAGATATTCCACGGAATAGCTTGTTACAACATATCTGATAATATTATATTAAAAATATGAAATTCTACACTATTATAGTTTTACTAAATTTCTAGATCTATAGATTTTGCTATAATTAGTGCATGCATGTGAACGATAATTATGCATAAAATAGAGAATGAAAAAATAAAATCTCTCACACACACATAAGACGCAATATATGCTTTGAGAAACCCTTTCGGGAGAAAACCCAACTGGAAGATGAGGTTGCTCCACTCTCTTTCTCTGTCTGTAAATATGGTTTCAGGTACAAAGAAATATGGTCTATGGCCCATGGGCTGCTACAATGCACAAATCATCTTTTTATGCTCTACCTCCTATTCCTATTGGTTATTTTTGCTTAGATATGGAACAAATGCACTCGAAAGAATGGAATGCCTCTTCCTCCTAGTGGCCTGATTATAACACAGCTCGATAACCTATTAGTGGTTAATTTTGACTACCTCAAATCTTAACCAGAGTTACAATATAGACACTTATAGAGTATTTTACATCAAAATCATGTGGTTATCCCCTTTTCCATGAATAATGGGGACAGACGTGGCATCTTCTCGAACCATGGTCATGAAAACGGGAAGTTCAACTTCTAAGTGACATAACTTTCGCATACATACTCCGATTAGCACACTTTTAATGTTGTTGGAAAGATATTTGTGTAGAGTAACATGAAAATATGTCACACGAGAGCAGAAAATTTTTACTCCCAAAAAATGTCATTTGATGCCTCAAAATGCTCCCGAAATGTTTCAAACCCTATTTTTCAAAACTTGGTCCCGCCAATAAAAGTGGTCCTATGAGTTGATTCCTCCAATTTTTCCACTCTTAATGCATCAAGATGGATGAAAAAACTATAATGATCCAATCCCAATCACACCTCCCCATTTTGGAAGGCTTTTGGTCCCCATGATCTTCTACTGAAAGAGGTGAGGAAATTTTTCATCGACCTTCTTTCTGGTGTACCATTTAGCTTTTCCTGGAGGTTGTCCTTTCAACTCAATCTACCAAAGGTCACGTTGCCCCTATATTGTAGTTTTGGACCGCTTCCACAAAATTGTATTTTCTATCAATTCTGCCTAAGCATTTGGTGCCAAATCCTCCACAGAAGGTAGGACATGTTCCTTTTCCTGATCTAGCATGGAATTCTCATAGAGTTTCAAATTCTCTACATTCACAACTAATTAAATGTACATAAATGGTGGAAAATTGAGTCGATAGGCATTATCACCCACATTTTCTAGTATCTCAAAGGGACCATACCTTAGAGCCTTGACTTTCTTACCAGGCCCCTGCAACCTTTCCTTGTTCAATTGTAGCCATATTTTATCACCCACCTTGAACTATTTCTCTATTTTGTGCTCATCATGCCTGGAATTATACTTATCCTACGACTTCTACAGTGTTTCTTGTACCTGTATATGGATTTAAATTATCTTCTTTATAAATTTTTCAGCCCTCAAATCATCTCCTGTAATATCTCCCCTCGCTCCTATTTGATGCCCATATGCAATATACAAAGGTGAATGTGGCAAGTATCCAAACCAAGCTTCAAATAGGGACTTTCATGTATAAGTGTGGACTGGTCTATTTTAAGAATGTTGTATATATACCAAATATTTATCCTAGGTCTTCGGATGCTTCTAGTTGTATCCCCTCAAAAGTTGCACCAAAGTCTTGTTGGCTACTTTTGTCTGCCCATCTATCTATGGATGGAATATTGTAGATCTATTCAACTTTGTGTTCATCTTCTCCCACAATGTAGTCCAAAAAGCACTGGTAAATCTTGTATCCCTGTCTGAAGTTATGCTCCTTGATATCCCAAAGTGTATCCAGACCTATCCAAAGAACAAGTTTGTTGTTTCTTTCCCACTAATGGTATTTTTACAGGGAATCAAAACACACATCTTGTTGAACATGTTAACTACCATGAATAGGTATTCATGTCTCTTCCTGGTTGTTGGTAAAACACCCACAAATTCCTTGGAAATGTTTTCCCAAGGATGAGTAGGTACAAGTAAGGGGTGATATAGACCTTGTTTCATGTTATTAGGCTTGTTGGTAAAACAAAAGATGCATCCTCTTATGAACCTAACTACCTGCTCTTGCATCTTGGGCCAATACACATAACCCTGCAAGTTATCCATATTCTTCCCTACAACAAAGTTCCCTGCAACCTTGGAGATGTGAGCCTCTCTAATCAACTGCAATCACTCACATTTAAGGACACATAACTTATCCATCTTGTATAGTAACCCATCCTACAGATGGTAGTCAATGGTGTTGTCACCATCATGCACATGAATCTGGATTTGCAACTCATGAAACCCCTCCTTGAAGTTCTCATCCTCTGAATATGCCTCTCTGTATGCATCATGGGTGAATGGATCCATGTGTATAAGATTCCCCAAAGTTGTGATCTTTGATTTTGGTGGCCTTGAAATCATGTCATCCAAATTGTTTGTGTTTCCCTTCTTATAGTTTATCACCAAATGAAACTATTGTAAAAACCCCATCCACTTGTAATGCCTGGTCTGTTGTAGTTTGCTCTAGGTCTGCAAGTACTATAATGGTTGGTGAGATGTGTGGATTACTGTCTCATTTCCCATAAGATAGTGCTTCCACTTCTTTACATCTTGCACCATGGCATAGAGATCCTTGTCATGGGTAGGGTAGTTAATAACTTCCCCTTGAAATACTTCAGAATGGTAGCATATATGCCTTCCTCCCTGCATCAAGATAGCTCCCATAGCATACCCACTAGCATTTGTCTCCACTTGAAAGGGTCTTTGCAAGTTTGGTAATGTCGAAACTAGTGTTTGACTAATGTTCTTCTTTAGATCCTTGAAAGCCTTTTGCTCACCTTTTCCCCACTGGAAACTCTTGCCACTTGTTGTTATGGCATGGAGTAGTGTTGCTACGATTGAAAATGAGGCTATGAATTTATCCAAGTAATGTGTTTCCCTAATGAAAATCTTGACCTCAGAAACATGAGTAGGCAACAACCATTTCATGATGGTCTCCATCTTAGAAGGATATATCTCCACTTATCTTCCATTGATCACATACCCCAGATACACCAAATACTGTTGAACAAAGTCGCACATCTTGATATTTGTTAGCAGTTGGTGTTTCTTCAATGTTTCCATCACTTGCGTCAAATGTGAAATGTGCTCCTCCTAGGTAGTACTAGGTACCAATATATCATCCAAATAGACAATAACAAATGAATCTATAAAAGGGTGTAGTACATCATTCATTAATTTCGTAAACGTAGTTGGTGCATTACATAGGAAATTGGCATGACTTACCACTCATGCATACCATGCCTGGTTTTGAAGGCATTCTTCTAGGTATCTTCTTCTTTGACTCAAACTTGGTGATATCTAGACTTCAAGTCCATCTTGGTAAAGTATTTTTCTTGCTGCAATTAATCAAACATATCATTTATCCTGGGCAGGGGGTATCTGTTCTTGAGCATGATTTTATTCAACACCCTGTAATATGTACAAATCCACCAAGTCTCATCCTTCTTTGGCACAATGATGATGGGTTACCCACATGGTGATGTACTCGATTGAATGACACCATGTTCTAGCAATTGCTGCAATTGTTTCTTCACCTCACTTGCTTCTATAATAGACTACCTATATAGCCTAATATTTGGAAATGGGGAGTCCAACAATAGTTGGATCTTATGCTCCACTTCTCTCTTATGTGGTAACCCTTTAGGCTCTCAGAACACATCCCTATATGTCTGTAACACATACTCCAATTCTTGTTTTTGTTTCTTAGTACACCCCTCAAGAGATGCCTTGCCTCTTATTAACTCCATTGAAGACTGACTTTCTCTTAGAAACAATAAAACATACTTCTTGGCTTGGTTGGCACTTACCAGTGAAATTTTTGACTTGCCTTTGTGTGTGTTGTTATGAATGATTTTCCATCCTTGATAAGTCAATACTGGTTGAATCTCCTCATGAATATTGCATCTCATATGGTATGCACTCCCGAACACAACTCCACATACATCAAGGGGAACCACATCTAGATCTACTTCATCAATCAAATCAGTACTGAGAGAAAATCTAATTGTCCATTATTTTGTTACCTTAAGATCTGCTCCCTTATTTACTGATCCTAGTCTATATGGGCTTGGACAATCATGAACTTCCAACCCAAACTTCTTGACCATCTCTGCTGCAATGAGATCCTCCTGCAATCCTAAGTCAAATAGAGCATCACTTGTTTTCTTCTTGACTTGCATATTTATATGGAAGAGTTTGGTTATTTATTTCTCTTCTTGTTGTTAAAGGCTACTTAGATACCTCCTTCTGCACTAACGTACATACAATCTTCTCATCCATGTCTGAGTTTCTTTCAACTTGGCTACTCGAATCAGTGGCCATGATATTCTTCTTCTTATTATATTTCTTATTGTTCATAGGGTTTACATCTGGATGCAGCTTCTGCCCTTCTTCTCTATATGGCCATCAATGTTGTAGTGGTTGCTAGGATTTTTACACTGATGTCTTGTGGTTGTTGTCCTTTTATCTATTTCCTTTTTTTCCTTCTTCTTTCCCTCCTTAGAAGCATCATGTTGCTCCTTCTACTTCGATCCACTTTATTTCGCTCTCTACAGTCCTATGTTCTCCAAGTATTGTGCCTGTACACAAGCCTCATCCACCGATTTGGGCTTAAACAACATTACTTGCTCACGCAGATGGCAATGCAGACCCCCAAAATACTTTATGAATACATTTGGGTTCTTTGGAGAGATACCCAACATTATAGTTTTCTTTCTAAACTTCGTGGTGTACTCTTGCATGCTTTGGACCGACTTTTGCCTGAAGTAGTGCCACTGAATCCATTGGTCCTCTACATACACAATGGGATAAAACTATTTCTCAATGAGGGTTTTGAACTCCTCCCACTTATTCATTAGAGGTTCTCCCTCCAACCTTAGGGTCTTCGTGTGGTTCTCCCATCAAGTTAGTGCATGGCCCTCTAATTTCAATTGCGCCAATGAGATATGTTGTCCTTCCTCAATTTGATGGACGCTGAAATAAATTTCAGTTGTTGCCAGCAGTGATTCAAGTTCAAAGCGTCGATCTCATCGTGGTACAACTTTATATCGATTTTTTCTTCCATTTTAAAATATGGTTTGTGATTTGTTCACAACACTCGAACTAGGTTGATATTTTTTGGGTTCTTTCTTTGGATAGTTCTTTGTTTCTCCCTGATACCCTGATCCCCTAATCCCTCTTCTGATTTATCCTCTGCATTTGAACCCCGTCTTCTCCAAATATCCCAATATTATTGCTTAGGGCCACCATAAGGAGGTTTACATTGCAATTTATATAATATGTGACTTGTTGTTCCAGCAGTGAAAACTTCAACTCTATAGGATCACAAGGGTCATTTATAGATTCGTCGGCCATGATTAGGGTTGTATGATTTTTGGCCCCACCGATCTAGATCCCCTGCAAATATCCACAAAATACCCAAAGAAACCTTCTCTGATGCTAATATGATCCGTAAACTGCCATGGATATTCCGCTGGACAGTTCGTCACAACAAATCTGATAATATTATATAAAAAATATGAAATCCTACACTATTACAGTGTTATTAAATTTCTAGATCTGTAGATTTTACTGTAATTAGTGCATGCATGTGTATGGTAATTAGGCAGAAAATAGAGAATAAAAAATAAAATCTCCCACGTGCATAAGACACAATATATGCTTTGGGAAACCCTTTTCGAAGAAAACCCAACTGGAAGGTGAGGTCACTTCGATCTCTTTCTCTGTCTTGAAATATGGTTGTAGGTACAAATAAGTATGGCTTATGGCTTGTGGGCTGATATAGTGAACAAATCATCTTTGTGTGCTCTATCTCCTTTTCCTATTGGATATTTTTTCTCAACTATGGAACAAATGAACTCGAAAGAATGAAATGTCTCTTCCTCATAGTGGCCCAATTATAACACAACCTGATAGTCTACTAGTGATTAAGTTTGACTACCTCAACTCTTAATCATAGTTATAGTATAGTCTCTTCAAGAGTATTTCACATCAAAATCACGTGGTTAGCCTCTTTTCCATGAATAATGGGGTTGACGTTGCATGCTCTCGAACCATAGTGGTGAAAATAGGAAGGTCAACTTCTGAGTGGCATAACTTTCGCATACAGACTTCGTTTAATGCACTTCTTATATCATTGGAAAGATCTCTATGTGGACAATAGCACAAAAAAGTGTTGCACTACTGCAACAATGTTTTACCCCAAAAAGACGTCATTTGATGCTTCAAAATGCTCCTAGAAGGTTTCAGAGCTCGTTTTGTCAAATGGGTCCCACTGGTAAAAACGGTCCCATGAGTTGATTCCTCCACTTTTCCACTCTGAATGCATCGATATGGATGACAAACATATAATGATCCGATCCAAACCAACTAGTCAAAGTTACACTCCCTAACAAAAGTAAAGATTAATAATAATATAATTCTTTCATATATATGACCAATAATACTATATTCTCTCATATAATTGTGCATGTTTAAATGACAGTGATATTAAGTCAGTCTTACAACAAAATTAATCTTTGTTAAAGAAAAGTTTCGCATTACAGGAAAGAAAGTACATATTGAAGAAGAGACACGAAGTGATGAGTTGTTCCAAGCAATTGACATTAAAATTACCAATATGTTTATTTATCTTACGTTAAAGGTCAACAAAATAATAATAAAACGTCTGCAAAATATTGTATATTGTGGAAATGTGAATTATTTTGGATATAGACCAACCGGCCAAACTGGGCTTTCGATTATTCATTCCTTCCTTATTGAAGGGGATGGAATTCCATTGTTATCCGTAATATTTCTAAAACAAAGTGCACTTTTATTTACTCCATTGTAATTAATTTCAATTAATGTGAGTGTTATCGAACAATAAAAATAACTACCCATATCAAACCAATATAACATTAACCACAATACTTCAAAAAAACACATAATACAAAATGTCAATCATATAACATATTTAGAATATTTCAAAAATAATGTTCATATAATTTTAAATGTGAATTGTAAAAATATATTTATAATATTCCAAAAATAGTATTCATGCATTTAAGAAACAATGCCAACTACTGTAGTTGTCAAAGAATGCTCCTTCACAAAAAAAAAGTCATGGAAATAAAGAGTTTGAATGGTGTTATATATATAGAAATGTTAAATGTCAAATTAAAAGTGTATTTAGAATATTAAATAATTTAATATTTAGTAAAATTTAAAGACTTTCTAACTCATGGTTGATCATGGAAATTATTGAAATTAAAAATTAGGGGTAAACCACGATAATCACCATGAAAATGAAAATTTAGAAGTATAATTATAATGTTGTGTGATATGTTAGAAAGGACTCTTTATCCAGTGGAATGTTGTTTAAATTGAATATTGGGTAAAAATGCATGTTACCTCACAATTTACCATTTCATACTGGAATGTTATTTAAATTAAATATTGGGTAAAAATGCATGTTACCTCACAATTTACCATTTCATACTACAAACACTTAGAATTAATAATTTATAGCTGGTCATTAAAATTTTGAAAGGTAAAAATTACGTGCAAGCCATGATAATGAAAAATGAAAATGTAAAAATATAAATGTAATGTTGTGAGATATGTTAGCAAGTACTCCTAGTGCAATGTTATGTATAAGTTAAATAATGAGTTAAAATGCATATTATCTCACAACTAACTTACCATTTCATACTACAAACACTTAAACACTTAATGATATGATAAGGCATTTTTAGAAGAGTAAGATATCACCATTTTTAGTCTTTGGTTTCCAAAAAAAAGTTTATATAGTTAAATTTGATCTTACATTCTCAATGTATTATGGGTTAGAGTTACGAAACTAAATTGTGCTCACACCTAACAATTACCCAATCCTAAAATACTTGGTATCCTCCTAGCTATGATTATTTGTTTGGCCCAAATTTTGATTTCTTGATTAGTTGTTTTATTATCATTAAGGTTTTGTGTGTTCCTTTTCCCTTTTGACTATTACTCCTTGAGTTTAACTTTGACTAATTATCCCAAATAATCTTAAAACTAGACATTTAATCTATTTAATATTGATTTTTCATTTCTCAAATTGCAATGTGTTCAAATAGGCAACTAGGGCCAAATTCCACTTTGGACAACTCATTTGATGGAGATGATGATGTTGAGAAATCTATGGCATAAATATTAGATGATTTCTCTTATAATGATAACTTCTTGTGAGGACTTTTTATTTTTATTAATTAGGCTCTTCTTGTACTTGATTATTATTATGTGTTTTTCCTCATAAAACAACTACCAAACCATAAATAACAATGAGACAAAGGACATAAGATGTAGGTGATCAGCTAGGGCCAACACCTCTCCAAGCTTGAGAGGAAAACCTAACGAATTCTTCTTCTTATAGAATCTTCAATTGACAAATTCCAAGACCTGGACCCTTGACCAAGAACCCTTCCAAGACCAAGTCAATGCTCCTTCTTTGAGTAGCTCCTCTTTCCAGCAATTTTAGCCTATCCTGCAATTGCACCTTTGACTTTCTCGAAAATTGCAACTTTGACTTGCCCAAAAACTGCAACTTTGACTTTTCCTATAAACAACAACTTCTCTTCTTTGCTTAGGTAGATTCTCTCTCCTAGAGAACTTGAATTACAGAACAACTCTTCTTGGTGACCTAACTTCACTTCTTTCACTGCAACAAAATGTTCCCTAATTCATTCACACGTGTGGAGAGAAGTAGTCCAAAACAAAAACCAAAATTTGACTTCTTTGCCTTCATTTAATCTCCTCTTCTTCACACTTCTTTTGTCTCTATGATCGAACTTGTGTGAGTAAGAGTGAGTTCTCCAAATGAGGTTGAGGTCTTCATTATATAGGCTTCACATATGGTCTAATTGATTCCTTTAGGCTACCTAGAAGTTTCCTTAGGCTGACTTGAACTTTGTACCATGACTAGGTCTTTGAGGGTCTTTTGACTTGATTATGACTCAATAAATTTTTCTTTACAATATGTAACATGCCCAAATGGGTCATTCATACATGACAATGACTCAATGACTTTATAACAAACCTAGAAGCACTCAGTTGGTGCTTTTACCTATAAAATAAATTCTCTTGAGCATGAAACCCACGCCTACAGATTTACAATAATAAATTCATTTTTATCTTTTCATAAAAATTATGATTACATTTGTCATTATGAAGACTAAAGCTAGTTACATATTTCAACACTCCCTCTTAAGTAGGGATTTATTCATAATCCATACAAGGTACTTGTACATTCTCAATATGAAGAATTATCATAAGAAGATTTGGATTGGTAACCCATTTGTCTAGCATTATATCATCCAACATTGTCATAGAGAAAGGCCTTGACTAACAGCTCTATCTCTCCACAAGATCAGAGCACAATGTTGGTGAGACTAATGATTTATAGAAACCTTGATCGTTGTTTCTCTCGTAACATAACCTACCCAAGTTCTCTCAGAGTATGTTCCCACGTGACTATTCTTTTCTTGGATTCCTAGTCCTTAAAGAATATTGGTCCTATACAACTACTCTTATCCTGAATTCCCTAACACATATTTAGAGAGTATCGGATGCTAGATGTGTACCCAATACTCCATTCTATCTTCCCAAGTGAATACAATAATCATGTGTCTATCTCTCCCTCTTAATTAGGGAGGATATACCTATTCCAATTAAGAAATGTACTCATTCCTACAAAAGGAATGTACATAAGCTCCCTCTTGGCTTAGGAATTAGCTTCCAAGTTTCTACAAAGTTAGAAACTTGTTTCCATACTCCCTCCTAATTAGGGACCTACAACAACTCTTTAGGTGGAGATCATGGGACAAGCATCTCCTTGAAGAAATCCTTCTTACAATGTCATGAATTTTTTTTCTTTATTCAGGAGTCTTCATGTCTTTGGGACTTTTTTGTAGGGAACATACCATCCATCACTTTCATTCATGAATCTTGTCAGTCATGTCATCCTTCCTTTCATTGGAAAGTGATCTATTAGTCCATATCTGGTCTTTCTCCATGCCATGTATCCTTCAGGATCTTTCATCCTACTACATGGGCATCAGTTGCAAAATACATCCACAGTTCTTGGAAGCCTTGCATAAGCCCATATAGATATTATTCAAAATGAACATTAAATGAAAATTACCTTTGTGATGGTCTTTCATCATGACATCTTTCATTTTGCTTTAGCACCCTGCATACATATTAACACATCTCCAAAAGATACATACTATCAAGGGTCTCTTTCTTTTTCAAATTTCATCAATGCCTTCATATCTTTCATGCAGATATCATATTCAAAGCTTTCAATCATTTGATGTTGATTTCCGTTTCCATAGTTGCATATTTCATGATCTCTTCCTTTATTCACACATTTCCTCCCAGGAACTTCTAATCATAGTTCCTTTAACCTTGTCAACCACCTCATATTTCATATGAGGACATATTATGTTGATTTCATCTAGTTGATGTGTGACCCATGCCTTTCTTGCATCCTTCCAAGGGAGGGGATCCTTTCTTTTGATCATGCTCTCGAATTAAAGAAATTATAATATATGCAACCACATGACATGAATTAACATATATATATATATATATATATATATATATATCTATATATATATATATATATATATATATGAGGTATGTGTGTGTGTGTGTGTGTGTGTGTGTGTGGATATACACACACATACCTCATTTCTTTCTTTAGGTCATCTAGAATTCCTTTAGTAGCTTCCTCGATTGAGTTAACTTCAATCCCTTGACATGCTTCACTTCTTTCGACATCATACCATCATCCCATGAATTCTATACAAGTTGGAATTCCCGGCAAGACACTTGCTTCTTCCAAAAGGTGAACCTTCCAATAAAGATTCCAACGGAGGATCTTGATCATCCTCATCATGCAAATGCTCCTTATGAATGATGTATGGTGACCTCTATGTTATATGACTTTATTTTTCCCATAAGTACTACTTATGCTTCTAATGATGTTACCAAGAGCTGAATCCTTATATAGGTGACAACCATAGACTTCTATTTCAACTATATTTCATGCTTCTTTACGATGACGTCACGAGATCTTGCTTTCAAACATATGCCTCTATGATGCCATCTCCTAACATGATGCACCATATCATGATTCTAATGATTTCTAACATGATAGTTACACTCTATAATAGAAAACAGAAGATTGAGAAGAACTAGGTGAGGAAAACTTATCTAAATAATAGTAGAGATATTTTACTTCCTCCTTGAATTTATCCTTTTTAGCTTCTTCCACTTCCTCATTGATATGGGCTTCTTCCCTTCTTCGTTTGTTGTTGTCCTTCTTGATGTTAGGACAACCTCTCTTATAGTGACCATATCCTTGACATCCACAACATTGGATCGAAGACATATTTATCCTTTTCTCTTTCTAAGGACCAACCTTGCCAAATACCCCTTTGCTTCTTGACATGAAAACAAATTTTTGACCCTGCTTATTTGATCTTGTATCACTTTTTTCCTTCAACTTTTTTGATTTGAACTTAAACAAGAATGCAACAAATTATAGATATAACCATAAACACAGAGATGTAGTAGAAATAACACTTCATTTCATTAATAACAGAATATTGAAATATGCTTACAAACACAATGGAAATAAACTAACTTGGGCGATGGTAGCTTATCTCTAAGAAGATATGTGGCGGCTACATGCCTCTAAACTATATTACAATGAGGCTCAAGGGACTATTTATTATTGAACAATAAAATAAAACCCTAAACAACCAAAATCGTAACCCTAGGAAATCTAACGCCAAGAGTTTGTGGGCTCCGTTGGGGTTAGTTGGGCAACCAATTTCTTGGGGTCGTAACTTGGTCATATTATCTCTGTTTGGCGCATATGATACCTTGTTGGAAATTTATCTTTGATTAATATAGGATTTTTGGAAGGCTACCACAATGGGTCTGCAACAGAACTCAAAAAAACGTCGTTTAAGGGGTCAAAACTGCTCCAAAAGTTCAGGACCCGAAAAAATGCTAAAAATAGTAAATGTTGAAATAAACAAGGAAACAGATGAAACTGACTGGAGGTCTAGGTGGAATAGGTAGGTGGCCACCAATATCCACATGGATCATTCCTCCCCCCTTAGGAAGCAATGTTCCCCATTGTGTGCAGAGCCTCCATGAGGTGAGGAAATTTTTGTTGAACCTGGTCCCTGGTGAACCATTTGCCCTGGTGAAGGAGTTGGCCTTCTTTGACAACTTGATATAGCTTAATCCTCTATTGGTTAGTTTTCTTTGTCTGTGTTTCTACGAGCTGATAAGTTCTGGCATGTTCCATGCAGTTCGGGTTGAGCTTGGTTTGTGTGAGTTGTTCTGCAATGTCATATGTGTCCAACAATGGTGGAAAGTATGGCCGAAGGCAGTCTACATTGAACATTGTGTTTAGGCCGAGGAATGGTGGGATGTTGAGCTTGAAGGCATTACCACTGAAATCCTTGGTGATGGTTTATGGCCCATATCGAAGCGAATGAAGCTTGTGGTGGGGTCTAGCAAGGATCTCCTTTTGAAAATGTAGCCAAACTTTGTCGCCCACCTGGAACTTGTGTGGCACTCGATGTTGATCATGGTGCTCCTTGTACTGAGTATTGGCTCTGTCCAATGTATCATGGAACTTCTGGCGTATGTGTTGAATGCACTCAATGAAGCGGTCAGACCTGTCGGCTTCGGACTGGACATGAGTCAAGTTAGAGTTGACTATTTAATTTATAATTAATTTGGTTATTGGGTTTGAGATTAATAAGTTGGTAATTGGTGGATGAAAAGTTGAACCAATTTTAGAATAGCATATGGTCATCTACTTTAATAATTATGATTATAACATTGTACTGGTCAACATTTAGAATAATAATGTCAATAGTATCATTTGAAACATTTAAGTGAAGATAATTCATTTTTGGTAAATTAGATTTTAAAGTTTTAGAAAATCTAAGAAGACTGGAGTAATTATTACGGATTTCTTCAATGTGATGCATAAGAAGAGAATAAATGGTTGATTCGATGTTGGAAAATATCTCTTCTTAAAGGAGTTGTTTTGTTGTAAGGGAAAAATTGAACCCTTTTTTTGAGAGTCTTTGGGTGGGGATTTTAGCTTTAATGTTCGAGAGGTTCATTTTAGTGTGTAATGTCTATTTTCCCAAAAGTGGGAAATGAGGAAAAACGCAATACCCTAGTCAATTCCCATGAGCTAGAAATAAGAATTAGTTGAAAAATACAAAGGGATAATTAATTAAAGTGACTATCGAAAAGAAATTTCATAAAAGTTACATTTGTAAATGGAGAAAAAGTGATCTACGGTATTCGAATGACCCATGGTATTTAGATCACCATTTCAATAAGAGAAAGGAAGGGGCTCATTAGGGAGTTGTGATTGGATATTTGTTGAATTGATTTTTTGGGCTCACTTATTTTTGTGTGGGGTTTTGTAACCCTAAGTGTATACCTCCTTCGGGAGTGAAACGATCCTCCCTAGGGATCAATACTAGTTTGAGTGTTGAAAGATACACCCTAGCTAGTCATTAGGAGGGATCACTCAAATTCCTCATTGGATTAATTTGTGGAGTTTTATTTGTATCATTACGAATAACGAGGCTAAAGGATGTTTCAGTAAAGTTGTCTTCTTACCCCTGGATGAGCTACAGAAGAAATTTATCAACAAATTTTTAAGAGGACTTCAACCTTTGCAAGGTAATTCTAATATTAATGGAGTCAGAAATTTATAGCACTTGTAGCAACAACAACATAGGGATCAAATTAAATCATAGACACATATGGAAGGGTCAAGATTGAGTAGCAACATCTCTCTTGTAGTAGTGTGCTAGCTATAACAACATTCTTGTAGAATCAAGTTGAGGGTCTTGTTCGCAACTATACAACCCTGAAGATAATAACCAATGCATGGTATTAAGGATCGAGAAGCGAGTAACTATCGTGAATGAATTATATCCTTGCAAACATTAGATAATTTTTGAGGTAAAAAATGGACCTCAAGACAAAAATGTACAAAAAAAATCAACTTTATAAGAACTAATAAGATTCAATATGATTGTTGTCAACCATGGGGGATGATTCACCATTTTTGGAGTAAAAAGGTAAAATGATAAAAATAAAAAACTATTTTTTCGACTCATATTTTCAACTTATCTTCCTACTATTTTACTCAAATTTCGAGTCACAACACTCATTAGATGCATAATTTGATTTTGCATCCAAGGAGTACCCATGTTGCCGAATTTTGATGGACCCTACTACACGAAAAATGTGAAATACATGAAAAATGTGATTACAATCATGGTTTTTCATGTATTTGATATTTTTCATGTAGTAGGGTCCATCAAACATATGTCGCATGGGTACTCCTTGGATGGAAAATTGAATTTCACATCCAATGAGTGCTTCTGCTCGAACATTGAGTAAAATCATACGAAGATAAGTTGAAAATATGAATTGAAAAAGTAGTTTTTTCTTTTTTCCCTCCAACAATTGATGGGGTAATCTAATATTATTTTATTATTTCCACTATTATTTTATAATATACCTTATAAGGCCCACTTTATACCTAAAAAATTATCTGATGGATACCTATACATAGAGCTACGATGAGACTCTTCTTGTATAGTGAGATTTTGCAGACACATACCCATGGAGACAACATATTGCTTGGATCTAGCTGACTGGAATCATTTCCAACACCCTAACCAAATGTTTTGGAAATAATTATTAACGAGGTGTTTAATCACAAGGAGATTGGTACCATTGGAACTAGAAACTACCTAGAGCAATGTTGTAGCTTGTGGGTATCTCCTCGATGCAAATCAATGGAATTAGATCAATGAGTGGCAAATCAATGGAGTAAGGAAGATCAAGTTATGATAACAGTAAGAAAATGGCATAATAGGGATGAGAAAGGCCTGATTATATCATGTAGCAAGTAGATTATTGATAAAATAGTGTTCTTATCCAATATATTCCAGTGACAGAATTGATTTGGAGAAAGCCAAGAAAAGCCAAGAAAAGCCAAGGGTGTCATCATGAAACTATGTTAGTGATATGTTTTGGGTGCCACTAACTGATATTCATTTCATATTTTATAAGTGAATAATTATATTTTGTCTTCAAGATACTTATCTATTCTGACACACTAGGTGTAATGCTACTTGTAAATCCCTTAATAATAAATCATATGAAGGATTCATATTCTAATTGTAAGTTGTTTCTTATTGACTAAATTTTTTTCTATTGTAAGTGGGCATTAATGTTTTTCTCTACTGTAACAAATTGCATTCATTGTGTTCATATCAAGTGTTCGTTGAAAGGTCACTAAGAACATCTTAAGGGACAATTAAGCATACTTAACATTAAATTTTATTGGATCAACTATAGTGTCCTCAAAATAAATTGAAATTAACTAAAGGGATCATTATCATGGTGTCAGAGTTAGTATTACTAGAAACCTAAGGGGTTGTACCAATTGATGAATCTATAAGACAAGGATTTTGTGACATTTAGGAAAAAGAATAAAGGAAAGTAATGTCCTTGTCCAAAATCGAAGGAGGACAAAGTGGAAATGGGTTATTGAAAAGATCAACTGTAGGGAAGAATTATGCATGCTTTGAGTGATTTAGATAGGGGGAACTAGGAGTTGGTATAGGGACAACAAGAATTGGTGCAACCATCACTTCATTGATGGCAAGCTTGCAAGGGAATTAGTAGAATAACAACATTAGTGGCACTGGGAGGTTAAATGGTCATAATGGGCAGCATGTTGAGAAAATAAATGCTTCAAATATAGTCTAATCGAACTCGTAGTCACCCCGTAGAATGAAACATAGACCACCCCTACAATATTTTTTGGAGGAATAACCAGTGGATATATAGGGTGGAAGCAGAGGGGAAAGAATTTTGATGACTAAATAAAATAATATTGAGCAATGGGGGAATATTAATTCATGTGGCTATGTCTCTTTAGGACTTTTTCACCATCAAGCCTAGGGAGTATGGATGGGGTTCATAGAACTATGATCTTTCAAAAAGGGAAAGAAAAATAACTCCACCCACTTTTGATGCAACATCTAGTTGTGCTACCAAGGCATGGGTTCAAAATTTGGATACATACTTCCAACTCAACCCTATAACTGAGACAAAGGCCATATAGTATGCTACTCTACATTTGGAAGGTGAATCTCATGAGTGGTGGTACCATGGGCTCACTACCTTTGGGCATTCCAACATCACATCCTACTAGGATTTCACATAATGGTTAATTGATCAGTTCTGAACGAAGACTTTGGAGCTTCATTTTCGAGAACTATCTCAGCTCAAGCAGACAATAAATCTAGATATGTATATCTCTAAGTTCCAACGAATAGTAGTCATGGTGTCTGACGTGTCAAAATACAGGCTGGTCATGATATTCAGAAAGGGATTATTTGAACCTTTATGGGTTTGGGTTAAGGCCTTGAAGCCACAATCATTATAGGATTCCATTATTAGGACGAGAGATGTGGAAGATGTGGTGCCTAAAAATAAAGCACCTTCAAAACCATGACTTCCTCAACATACTAAATATAAGAAGCTCTTTCAAAAGGAAGAATTCAAGAGAGGAAGATTAGATGGAGAGATTTGAGATGAGTTAAGGAGAAATAAGCCTCGTTTTAGTTGCATGGAACCTTGAGATCCGGGACATAAATGCAAGGGAAAAGGTAAGGTGTACTACATTGAGGTGTTTTCCAAGAGAAACAAGGAGGAAGAGTAAATGTTGGTACGGGGTGAGGATATTAGCATTTTGGAAGATGAGCAACCACAATTAGAAATTGGAGGTGGCACCATAGACACACATTCATGAGTTCCAAGCTACAACAATTTTAGAGTTAGAGGAATCATAAAGTGGAAGTGGGTCATTATTCTAATTTATTGAGGGTCAACCCACAATGTCACTGAATTAGATTTTTAGCCAAGAGAGGCATCCCTACAGAGGAATTTGGATATTATAATGTGGAGATGAAAAGTAGATTCAATGTGACATGTAACCAGAAGGTTCCAAGATCAAAATTGAAGATGGGAAACTGTACAATGATTGATGATTTCCATGTGCTGAATTTTTCAAACATTGACTTGATATTGAGTTTCTAATTGCTTGTCACTATAGGAAGGAATTCAAACAATTATCAGAGCCTGGAGATGGGGTTCATTTCAGAGAATGTTCGAAAGGTAGTATTGAGAGGCAAGAATGAGGTTTCCCCAAAAATTGGAGCAGCTAAACAAATGAATTTCTTGAGTAAATATGAACACATATAGAGGTCAACAAGAAACAAGGTTATATCATAGGATAATTAGCATAAAAGCACTCAAATTTTTCCAGGCAATAGGAGCAACTCACAACTGATCCTGAGAACGAGGATTCAACTTGGTTTCAACTTGGTTGAGAAATTATTAGTAAGGGATATATGCTCAAAGAAGTTGTGTGAAATAGAGAAAGGTAGCTATCTATAGTTTGGAGGACTTATTCAACAACATATGCTAGAAAAGAAATGAAAGATAATGAGGATTGAGCTAACAAGATTTGAGCTTCCATAATAAACTAGTCTATAGAGAGAACTGTGGGTGGCAATAAAAACATGTATATATCTTATATTTGTCTACCTTATCAACAATATTTTTAGGTGGATGAGGTCTTTCCTTACCATTTCATCTATTGATCACCACCTTGGTTTAGTTATGAAAAATCAGAGAAAACAACTAGATTTCATCACTAGTGGAAAAAGGGAGTAATTTATGGGTCATGTTAACACTATAGGTGTCAAAGGCTACTATAGAAGCCCTCTTCAAATTGGGATCAATGGAGCATGCAGAAACATGTTGAAGCACTTGATTCCTTTAGAATTTGTTTTTGGGATTGTGGAGCAACCTATTCCATGGGATGTCAAGGGATATGCTATGAAGAGGGATCATGAGGATCTATGCTTGTCAATATCAACAAGAATTCTCATTAAGGATAGGTTACATGAATTTCTTCAAGGTAAGGAAACATAGGGAAATGATGTCAAATTTATCAATATTTAGATGATACAACAACAATTATGGGCTAAACATTCCATAGACATGCTTGGGATTCTAGTATTCGAATATGGATTTCTTGAGGATGGGCAATTTTGGGAAGGAGGAATATATATCCCATTTCTCTAAAGTGGGGAATGAAGAATAGCTAAGTAGCCTAGTCAAGCCTCATGGGATAAAAATTAGAATTAATTGATAAATACCAGGGAACACCTAATTAAAGTGACTATAGAAAAATAATTTCATAAAAGTCACTTTAGTAAATGAAGAAAAGGTGACCCATGGTATTCATATGACACATGGCATTTAGATAGACATCTCAATAAAATAAAGACAAGGGCTCATTCAAGGAGTATGATTGGATTGTTGAAATATGGCAACAATAATATTCCAATTTAATTTTTCCTTGAATTAAATTGGGAATTAAAATCGAATTTAGTCTTAACAGCTACTTGTAAATAATTAATTAATTCGATTTGAATTAATTAGTTGGAGAAATTCAAGTTAGAAGTCATTTTGAAGTCATGCAAGAGTTATACCTTAAATTAAGGAGATAAGACTGAGTTATATTTGAGTTGTAATTAGTTAACTCAGTTTACTAAGTTAAGTCCAGTTAAATTAGTTCCAAACTGTTTGAGGAACTAATAGTGAGTTAAAAGTGAGTTGATGCATGCATGCACTCAACTAGTGCTACTCCAGTTAACTAAATATTCCCTCATCAGAAACTCATGCATGTGTATTCTGAGAAAGACCCAGTTGAGATTAAAGTCAAGGATAGTGTACTATCAATTGCATGTGTTTTATCAAAGAGAAAACTCATGCATGCAGTCAAGGATAAATCCTTGAGGATTGCACAGTTTTGAAGTGTGTGAGATCAGATCATCCACTTGGTTGGAGGCAAATCATCCCAAAGGAACATCGCAGGGAAATAGGAGCTTGGAGGGTAGAGAGGAAAGCTAGAGAGAAGCCAAGATTTCCTATGAGCATCTGTGAGGATTGTACTAAGAGTTGGCTAGTTGTGAGAGCTAAGGCTTTGTATAATTCCTATGTATTTCCACATGTATGATAATGCAATAGTGTGGGGTTTTTAGCTGAGGCTTTCCCCAAAGTATTTTCATGTGTATTGTGCATTGATTCTTCTTCTTCTGGTTATATTGTT
The DNA here is from genome assembly GCA_031772625.1 of Pinus tabuliformis. Classification (NCBI taxonomy): domain Eukaryota; kingdom Viridiplantae; phylum Streptophyta; class Pinopsida; order Pinales; family Pinaceae; genus Pinus; species Pinus tabuliformis. The sequence goes on along the minus strand of CM062816.1, from coordinate 1,489,720,710 downwards.
CAGCTCAATCTTTAAGCTTCCACAAATTGATAGTAGAAGTAGGTTATAGTATTCTTCTTTAATTTATATTGCATTATTGGGTTAACCTACATTAGATTTTCTACATGGTATCAGAGCGAGGTTTGTAGAAATTTCTACATGGTATTAGAGCTATATTTGTAGAAATTATCTACATGGTATCAGAGTTGTGAATAGTATACTGAGAAGAGAATTCGAAGTTTGAAGTTTGGGGTTGTAGGTGCAAATCGAATTCATATCATACTTCAAGGTTGACCAATGGTGTTCTATGGCTTGAGACTCAAGTATGCCTTGGAAGGTAGCTCAAATTACATAGCATGGAAAGATAGAATAGAGGTTGTATTAGAAGACAATGGCTTGAAGGAATTCATTGATCAAGAAATCCCAAAGCCAGCTTCAACTAATGCACAAGAGTTGGCTGAGTGGAAGAAGTGTGTGGCAAAGGTGAGATAGATCATCCTTGAGGGAGTTCGAGACCATATTGTCTCGAGTCTCCATGGGAAGGATACTCCATTTTCAATGTGGAAGACATTGAAGGACCTCTACCAAAACAGTAGTGACCAGAGGAAATTGGCGCTCAAGGATAAGCTTCAAAGAATCAAGATGGAGAAGGGCGATACTATTTCCACATATCTGAACAAGCTCACCACCTGCAGAGATGAGCTTGGCAATGTGGAATAACTACTTCCAATGATGATATGGCGAGCCTCGCTCTCCTTGGCCTTCCAAAGAGTTGGAATAGCTACTAGGACTCTGTGAATGGAAGGGAGAAACTGTTGGATTGGGAAGGACTATGGTCAGATCTTATGAAGGAGGAGATTAGGAGGAGGACACGAGATGGTTCTTCATCCAAGAATGATGATGAAGAAAATCAAGCCTTAGCAAGTAAAGCAACGAAAGGGAAGGGGAAGGCTTCCCATTCCAAATCAAATTCTTCTCATGGAGGGAAGAAGGATGACATGTCTAAGTGAGATGCTTTAATTGTCACGAGATGGGACATTATGCGACTAATTGCCCATCGAAGAAGTCCAAGAAGGGATCCTCAGAAGGATCGGAAGTTGAGGCATTAGCCTTTCAGTTCAAAATGGACTTTACCCTCATCGCATGCATGGTGTCATCGATGATGGGTTGTGTCTAGTATCTTGATAGTGGAGCTTTATTCCACATGACTGGTGATAAAAATTTATTCAATGCCTTGGGGGAGAAAGACCTCAAGATGCACATAGAGATGGGTGACGACGGAAGGTATAGTGTTCCAGGAGTGGGCACGATTGCTTGTCAGAGGGATCATAGAGCTCCTCTCACCTTGACATATGTGATGTATGTGCCTGGACTGAAGAAGAACTTGGTATCGGTCGCGATGTTGGAGGACAAAGGCTACGATGTTGTCTTCAATAAAGGAAAGGCGTTCCTAAGACACATAGCCATGGGTCAGACCAAGAGGATAGGGATTTTGGTGAAGGATCTTTATAAAATAGAGGTAGATGATTGTGCAACATTAAGTACGAAAGCAGAATTGGTGCAAAGCCAAGACATTAGTGAGTTGTGGCACAGGCGGTTGGACCATTTGCATCATGGGGCTTTGAAGATAATGCAACAGATATCCACAAGACTTCCCAAAGGTAAACTTGAGCAAGTTAACACATGCAAAGGTTGTACCTTGGGAAAGTACACCAAGTCTTCCTTTCATGATCGAGACAATCGAGCAAAGGATATCTTAGAGAGAGTTCATACTGATTTGTGTGGACCATTCTCGATGGCATCCACAGCGAAGCAAAGGTATTATGTGATTTTCATTGATGACTATTCTTGTAAATGCTGGATTTATTTCATGCAGAAGAATGACCAAACTTTCACAAAGTTTTGTGAGTTCAAAGCTTTGGTCGAGAAAGAGTCAAGGAAGAATATCAAGGCCTTGAGAAGTGACAATGGTGGAGAATATGTCTCTCAAGATTTTAAGGACTTCTGTGCTGTGGAAGGAATTAAACGAGAGTTGACGGCACCTCATAACCCACAGTAGAATGGTGTGGCCGAGAGGAAGAATAGAACTATTGTAGGGGAAGCACGGACAATGTTGCATGATGAAGGCCTACCACTTCACTTATGGGATGAGGCATGCAACACAGCAGTCTATTTGCAGAATAGAAGTCTGCATCGCATACTTGGGATGAAGACACTAGAGGAAGCTTTCTCCGGTGAGAGACCAGATGTGGGTCACTTCAGGGTCTTTGGCTCATCGGTATATTTCAATGTGACAAAGGATGCACGGAAGAAGCTTGAGCCAACAGCAGAGTTGGGGATATTTGTGGGGTACACTGATACACCTCATAACTATCGGGTGTACTTGCCTACCAGTCGGAGGACAGTGGTTCGCAGAGATCTCAAGTTTGATGAGCAGAAGGCCATGCAAGTTTCCCTTGAGGGGGAGCTCCAACTATAGGCTGTGGAGGAACTGTTGGTTCCTAAGGAGGAGGAGCCTCAGACTGATGCAGAGCAGCCACACGCAGAGGTTCCAGGAGTGGAGACATCAACTGAAGCAGAGTCTTCCAGAGATGGACAGAAGCGCACAAGAGAAGTTGACAGATTGTTGGAGGATGCAAGAGAGAATGTTGGAGCACCATCTTCTCAGCACAAATAGAGGAGGTCACCTAAGAGGTACACTGGATACATGGCCCTTACTGAGGAATGTGTTGATACCGAGCCATCTTCCTTTGAGGAAGTAGTGCAGCATCCGATTTGGGCTGATGCTATGGTGGAGGAGTATGACTCCATAGTTCGTAACAGTGTTTGGGAGGTGGTTCCAAGACTGGAGAACAAGTCAGTTGTGAGTTCCCATTGGCTTTACAAGGTAAAGCAAGCTATTGATGGTAGTGTGGAGAAGCATAAGGCAAGATTTGTTGCCCGTGGCTCTTCACAGGTTGAGAGGATCATGTTGTTGCAGTATATTTTGATAGAGGAGCAAGATGCTGACATTTTGACAAAGGCATTGTGAAAGTGTAAATTCGAGTTCCATAGAGACAGGATCGGGGTGGCAGATAATCCCTTTCTTGTTGAGAGGGAGTGTTGAAATATAGCAACAAGAATATTCCAATTTAATTTGTCCTTGAATTAAATTGTAAATTAAAATTGAATTTAGTCTTAACGGCTACTTGGAAATAATTAATTAATTCGATTTGAATTAATTAGTTAGAGAAATTCAAGTTAGAAGTCTTTCTAAAGTCATGCAAGATTTATCCCTTAAATTAATGAGATAAGATTGAGTTATATTTGATTTGTAATTAGTTAGCTCAGTTTAATGAGTTAAGTCCAGTTAAATTAGTTCCAAACTGTTTGAGGAACTAACAGTGAGTTAAAAGTGAGTTGATGCATGCATGCACTCAACTAGTGTTACTCTAGTTAACTAAAGATTCCCTCATGAGAAACTCATGCATGTCTATTCTGAGAAAGACCCAGTTGAGATTAAAGTCAAGGATAGTGTACTATCAGTGGCATGTGTTTTCTCAAAGAGAAAACTCATGCATGCAGTTAAGGATAAATCCTTGAGGATTGCGTAGTTTTGAAGTGTGTGAGATCAGATCATCCACTTGGTTGCAGGAAAATCATCCCAAAGGAACAACGCAAGGAAATAGGAGCTTGGACGGCAGAGAGGAAGGTTGGAGAGAAGTCAAGATTTTCTATGAGCATCTGTGAGGATTGTACTAAGAGCTGGCTAGCTGTGACAGCTAAGGCTTTGTATAATTCTTACGTATTTCCACCTGTATGATTAAATACAATAGTGTGGGGTTTTTAGCTAAGGCTTTCCCCAAAGTATTTTCATGTGTATTGTGCATTGATTCTTCTTCTGGTTATATTGTTCAACTCAATCTTTAAGCTTCCGCAAATTGATAGTAGAAGTAGGTTATAGTATTCTGCTTTGATTTATATTGCATTATCATGTTAACCTACATCAGATTTTCTACATGGATATTTGTCGAATTAATTTTGTGGGCTAATTGAGCTTTGTGTGGGGGTTTGTAAATTTTAAATATAGATCTTTTTTGGGGGGTAAAACTATCATCCCTAAGGATCAATAATAGTTTTTTTCTTGCAACATACACCCTAGTTAATCATTAGAAGGATCACTCAGATTCCTCGTTGGGTTAATTTTTGGAGTTTTATTTGTAGCATTATGAATAAGGAGGTTGAGGGATGTTTTAGAAAAGTTGTCTTATTACCCTTGGGATGAGTTATAGAAGAGCTTTATCAACAAATTTGTAAGAGGACTTCATCCTTTTCATGGTCATTCTAATAATATTGGATCCAAAAATTTATAGCACGTGTAGCAACTACAACATATGGATCAAATTAAATCATAGATCACAGGCACATATGGAAGGATCGAGACTGAGTAGAAGCATCTAATCTATAGAAACTTGTTGCTTGTAGTGACATTCTTGTAGTATCTTGTTGACAGTCTCATTGGAAGCTATACAACCTTGAAGATAATAGCCAACACATGGTGTTAAGGATTAACGAGGGAGTAATTTCCTAGAATGAATTATATCCTTGCAAAGATACCTATACATGGAGTAAGCAAAAGACTCTTCATGTAGACTCATATTTTGCAAAGACAAACATGTGGAGGCAACACATTCCTTGGATCTGGCCGACTAGATTAATTTCCATCACCCTAACTAAATGTTGCTGGAATAATTATTCAAGAGGTGTTTAATCATAGGTCAATTAGTGCCATTAGAACTAGGAACCAACTAGGTCCACATTATAGCTCATGGGGATTTCCTCACCATGGCATAAATCCATGGATTTAGATCAATGAGTGATCCAAAATGGATTTTGGATAGACTCCTATGTCTAAGTGTTCCTCACTGAGGAAAATGAAAGACCAAGGAAGTTCCTGGACATAGCCCCATTGCAAAGATCTTTTAATTCTAAATCTACAACAATTTGAATGGGAAAAAATGGACTTAGGATGCAGAAGTTATCACCAAACGAAGATGTCCTATGTTCTTTAGAAAAGAGGAAAAATCCTCTAAAATGAGCAAAAACCCTTATAAAGGGAAATCACATAGGAGGAGGGCCAAAGGTGGACTTAAGTGGAGAGCGAAGCCACCCCCGATTCCCGATCCCCGACATATCGAGTCAAAGGCAGGCCTACACATATAACATAAGGTAAGGACTCACCCGGGCCGATGCGATATGCCGATCACCGAAATCGACAGATTGGCATCGGTGATGACATGGGACTTAAGGCGGGACCATAGGTTGAGCGACATTGCGATCACCGAAATCAGAAAATTGGGAGATCGGCCATCCCCAATACATAGGGCCGATGCGATGAGCGATGCCGATAAAAAGCCCAAACCCGATAAGTTTTCAAAGCCTGATTGTATAAAATTTCAGGTCCAGGAATTTGGATTTTCACGTATTTCCCGTGTATTTGGGATTTTACCCAAAACACATGCGACATGATAAGTGATGAATCCAAACCTAAAAGGGTTTATAAATGCAAATGTATATTGTTTGAAGTCCACCATAAAGCCATTCGACAGTATTTCAGTGTTTTAATGTATTCTTAAAAATACAAAGGAAAATGCCCGAAAGCGATAAAACCAGACCCAAAGGGGAATTTAGGTGCGATATATATAATTTGAGTTCCGTAAAGGTGGATTTCGGGCGAGCCTCATGCTGTAAATGGTTTTGGGCTGGCTCCGCCTGATCCCACACAATGAATGACGCATGGCTTGGCGGAGGAACAAGGAAGCTGCCTTTTCGAGCGGGTAACCCCATACTGCTAAGCCGCCCGAAAATGCATAGATTCCGTAGATTGATGGTGGAGAGCATAATAGTGGCCAAAGCCAGACCCGATGCAATATTAGGGTGGATGCGATATAATTTGAAGTCCGATAGGCTGTGTTTTGGCGAATTTTCCTGTGTTTTACAGTGTTTCTCTGTGTAAACAGGGAACAACTGTTTCTGGGGATTTCAAGCGCCGATGGTTCCTTCCATTACAGAACAGGTGGCCACCATCCTTGAAGGTGTTTAGCAATGATTGCTAATGCTCAGAGGGGGATTTGAGCAGACAAAGGCTGGGAGCCAAAGAGCCCAGAAGAGGAAACAAATGGACAACGCTGATTGGCTTAAAAGCCACAGAATGACAGAGAAGAGGGGCACTAAGGAAATGCTGAGACAGGAGCGCAGAAGGCTAAGAAAAAGCCAGAGAGTTGCAGAGAGCCAAAGAAGCCAGAGTTGAGAGCCAGAGCGAGAACCGGGAGCCAGAAAGCTGAGAGCTTCAAGAGCCAGGGATAAAATGGTGTCTAAACCCATTGTTTCTATGTAAAACAGTGGAGAAGAGCAAAGAGCTTGTAAAAAGGACTTTTCCATAATCCCAGAGAGCCTAGTTGAGTTGACTAGAGCTCATGGAGACGTAGCCCAAGAGTTTTGGGTGAACTCCTAATTAAATTGTTTTTCTATGTGTTTTGTTTTATTGCTACATTGTTTACTGTTATATATATGTTGTATCAGCATAATAACATAATATTAAAAGCACATAAATATTTCTAAAATAGACATAGGCATACACGTTATTTTCAAGCACATATTTAATTCCCCATTGGTTAATCATAAAGACTTGGAAATAAATAAGCTTTGGAAGTGGGAGAGGTTCTTGTAAGTTAGACAAGAAGCCTAAGTGCCCCATTTTCAGATCAGGTGGTATTGGAGCTTGAGATTGATTAACCACACCTTCAAAAGAAGGTTATATCAGATTGCTTGATTGACAGAGCAAAGATTGCTTGTCTGAAAGGTGTTTAAACAATCAGAGGTTGATTGTATGCTTGTCGCGGACTAACTATTGTTTGAGTTTGCAGAGGTGAAGGGAAATTTGTTGATAGCTCAGCCCAGGAAGGACAATAAGAAAGAAGGGCTAAAGGCATTCTTCTATTCCAAAGGACCTCAAAGCAATCCTTGAAGCACAAGAGGTTTGTTGCAAAAGGTTTCTTAATAAAGCACTTTATTAATCTTGTTTGAAGTTCTTTTGTTCATTGGTATAATGACAACTTCTACAAGTGAATCCTCAAATTCCTCCTTCATCACAAGACTCTATGATGGAGACTTGAAGCAAGACTTGTTCATCATGATGGACAAGGTGAGAGAAATGTATGAGGATGGAAGAAAGAGCAGCATACTTAGAGAGCAGTTGAATTCCATGAAGGAAGAGAAGCAGTTGCTTTCTGACAGACTATAGGAAATGGAGAGGCAACTTCATATTGCAAATATGAACCTGAAAAGGATGCATGAGTTGGAGTCACAACTCTTTTTTGCCAAAGAAGCCTTGGTCAAGTATCAGCTTGAAGAAGAGGTAAGCCATTCTAGTTTGTCTTCAAATTCCTCTAAGAATGCTTATATTGGTTCTTTTGAAAAACATACCAAAGGCATAGGTTCCAAGCTAATGTCCAAGATGGGCTATGAAGGAAAAGGCTTGGGTAGACATGCACAAGGTATTGTTGAGCCAATAATAATTGAGGAAAGGCCTAAGTATTTGGGTCTTGGCTATGGACAAGCTTATGGAGAAAGTTCCAAAGCCGCCATGAAGGCCATTAAAACAACTCCAAGAAGGAGTTGCGTTGAAGAGTGTGAAGATTGTATTCAGGAGGAATGCAATGGCTTGAAACATCATTTGTAGGATGTAGGTGTTCAGAAGCACACACTTGAACCAGAGAGTTGTGTAGACTCTGATAGCCTTGAAGAGAGTGATGATGTTCCAAAGGGAGCCACTTCTTCATTTGCTTCACCTCCTCATGAAGGCAATAAAGGTGAAAGAGAAAGGTATAAATCTGGTTCTACTCATCTTCCTTTTGATTTTGCAAAGCATGATAAATTTCCACATAAGCATGGGAAAAGAATTGCATGTTCCTTTTGTGGTTTGGATAACCATCATGTTTCTTGATGTTTGAATAGAATGGCTACATACAGGAAACTTTTGAAGGAAAAGAAGAAAAAATCCAGAGGTCCATTGGACAAGGCAAATCATGTTGTCAAGAGGATGCACATGTGTTGCACTTACTGCCATAAGCAAGGGCATCTTACTGAAAGATGTTGGACTCTGAATCCAACAATGCTTCCACAAAAGCTGAAGAAAATGGAAAGAGAAAATAGCAGAAATGGAAAGGAAGATTCCATGGATGATGTGTCTCAGGATGATTCACATGTTGATGCTGATGTGTAGACAAAGGTAATACCTTTGAAAGGGATTGGTGAGAAATGGCTAGAGTTCTTATCCAATTAAGGTTGCATGTCTATTGATGCATCTATTTGCATTTCTTTGTTAATGATATGCAAGTTGTAGGATTTTACAAAGAAGGCGAGTGGAAAAGTTGAGTACGAGGCTCACTTTTTTGCTGCAACATTATATTTCATTTCAGCTTCGAATGTATAGTGTACTTAAGTGAAAGTTGAAGGATGAAATGCATGCATGAGTATGATGTGCATGGACATATGGATGTTGATGTTTTCCTTGTTTTGGACATGTATGTGTAATTAACTAGTAGGGTTGATTGCTTTGACATGCATGTCATGAAATGTTGACTTGGGAGAAGTTAACTTGGTCTCCAAGATGGAGATAATAATGAAGTGTTTCATCTTTTGAAAAGAGTCCTAATGGTATTTTTCTACATGCTTGACTTGAAGAGTCATTTGTTTAAATGCATGTTTTGTGGGCTTGTTATCTAGTCCATCATTTGTATGCAGATGTAAGACATGGAGGTGTTCACAAGCTGTGAAATCTATTTCTTTTGTTGAAGCAGGAGTTTAGGCCATCCAGTTGTTGTCTATATTTCTGTTGTTGTTAACAGTTGTTGTTGACAGCTTGTCAAACAGATACAAATGAAAGTTTTGTGGAGCAGATGAAATTCACATTTGTTTGAACCACCTTGGATCAATGATCAAGGCAAAGAAGTTCAAACCACCTTCTATGACCATTTCAGCAGAAGTTCTGCAGGAAGGCAAGGAGGAAGATAGTTCTTCCTAGGAAGACCAGCCCATCCAAGAAGGGAAGTGGTCAGAGACTTTGGTTCAGAGGCACTATGCAAGGCAAGTGTGTGGAGGCTGAAAGAAGAGGGTACTTTTACTCTCAGGTACTATTCATATCAATATATCAGTCTTTTGGAGACCAAAATTTATTTTAGTGGGAAGGCATGATCCAAAATGGGTTTTGGATAGACTCCTAAGTCTAGGTGTTCCTCACTGAGGAAAATGAAAGTCTAAGGAAGTTCCTAGACATAGCCCCATTGCAGAGATCTTTTCATTCTTAATATACTACAACTTGAATAGGAAAAAATGGACTTAGGATGCAGAAGTTATCACCAAAAGAAGATGCCCTATGTTCTTTAGAAAAAGAGGAAAAATCCTCTAAAATGAGAAAAAACCCTTATAAAGGGAAATCACATCGGAGAGAGCCAAAGGCGGACTTAAACGGAGAGCGAAGCCACCCCCGATTGCTGATCCCTGACATATCGGGTCAGAGGTAGGCCTGCGCATATAATATAAGATAAGGACCCCGCCAAGCCGATGCGATATGCCAATCACCGAAATCGGCAGATCAGCGTCAGTGATGGCATGGGACTTAAGGCGGGACCTCGAGCCGAGCGACATTGTGATCGCCGAAATCGGCAGATCGGGAGATCGGCCATCCCCGATACACAGGGCCGATGCGATGAGCGATGCCGATAAAAAAACTGGACCCAATAATTTTTCAAAGCCCGATTGTATAAAATTTTAGGTCTGGGAATTCGGATTTTCACGTATTTCCCATGTATTTAGGATTTTACCCAAAACACATATGCGATGTGATAAGCGATGAATCCAGACCCGAAAGGGTTTATAAATGTAAATGTATATTGTTTGAAGTCTACCATAAAGCCATTCGATGGTATTTCAGTGTTTTAATGTATTCTTAAAAATACAAAGGAAAACGCCCGAAAGTGATAAAACTGGACCCGAAGGGAAATTTAGGCACGGTATATATAATTTGAGTTTCGTAAAGGAAAATTTTAGGTGGGCCTCATGCAGTAAATGGTTTTGGGCTGGCTCCACCCGATCCCACATAATGAACGACACGTGGCTTGGCAAAGGAATAGGGAAACCGCCTTTTTGGGCAGGTAACCCCGTACTCTTAAGCCGCCCGAAAATGCATGGTAACCATTGGATCAGAGATCCCGTATATCAATGGTGGAGAGTACGATAGCGGCCAAAGGTAGACCCAATGCAATGTTAGGGTGGATGCAATATAATTTGAAGTTCAATAGGCTGTGTTTTGGTGGATTTTCCTGTGTTTTACAGTGTTTCTCTATGTAAATAGGGAACCACTGTTTCTGGGGATTTCAAGTGCTGATGGTTCCTTCCGTTACAGAACAAGTGGCCACCATCCTTGAAGGCGTTTAGCAATGATTGCTAACGCTCAGAGGGGGATTTGAGAGAACAGAGGTCGGGAGCCAAAGAGCCCAGAAGAGGAAACGAACGGACAACGTCGATTGGCTTACAAGCCACAGAATGACAGAGAAGAGGGGTGCTAAGGTAGTGCTGAGATAGGAGCGCAGAAAGCTAAACAAAAGCCAGAGAGCTACATAGAGCCAAAGAAGCTAGAGCCGAGAGCCAGAAAGTCGAGAGCTTTAAGAGCCAAGGATAAAATGGTGTCTAAACCCATTGTTTCTATGTAAAACAATGGATTTGAGCCAAGAGCTTGTAAAAAGGACTTTGCCATAATCCCAGAAAGCCTAGTTGAGTTGACTAGAGATCACGGAGACGTAGCCCAAGTGTTTTGGGTGAACTAATTAAATTGTTGTTCTTTCTGTTTTGTTTTATTGTTGCATTGTTTATTGTTATATATATGTTGTATCAGCATAACAATAGAATATTAAAAGAACATAAACAGTTCTAAAACAGACATAAGCATACACCTTATTTTCAAGCACATATTTAATTCTGCATTGGTTAATCATAAAGACTTGGGAATAAATAAGCTTTGCGAGTGGGAGAGGTTCTTATAAGTTAGACAAGAAGCCTAAGTGCCCCATTTTCAGATCAATGAGTGGAAAATCGATGGAATAAGAAGGACCGCGTTATGATAACAATCAGTGCATGGCATAATAGGGACAAGAAAGGCTTGGTTTTATCATGTAGCAAGCATATTATTGACGAAAGGGTGTTCTTGACCAAGTTATTCCAGCGACAACATTATTTTGGAGAAAGTTGATAGCGTCATCATCAAACCATGCGAGTAATAAGTTCCAAGTACCACTAACTGATATTCATTTCATAACTCAGAAGTGTATAATCATATTGTGCCTTTAGGATGCTTATATGTTCAAACACACCGGGTGTAATGTTTCTTGTAACTCTCTTAATAATAAAGCATCTGAGGGTTTTGTGTTTTAGCTACTAGCACAACCACATTAATAAATGTGGTTGATATACATTGTAGGCTTCAACTTAATATATAATATATTATAAACTCAATTTGCTAAATTAATATATTAATATATCAAATATAAGATTAATATAAAAAAATCTAAGATTATAAAGTCAAGGAATCATAAACCCAAGGGATTATTAATATTATAAACCCAAGGAATTAAGAAACCAATGAGATTAATATTATAAACCCAAAGGATGAATAAACCAAGGAATTAATAAACCCAAGGATTAATAAACCTAAGGAATAAATATTGAAAATCCAAAGGAATAATAATAAACCAAATGAATTAATATTAAAAACTCAAGGGATTATTAATATTATAAACCTAAGAAATTGATAAACCCAACACATTAATATTAAAAACCCTTGGGATTAATATTAAAAACCCAAGAGATTATTAATATTACAAACCCAAGCATAAATATTCATGGGGTTTAATATTATTCCCTTGGGTTTTTAGTATTAATAAATGTGGTTGATATACGCTGATAAGTATATATCAACCACATTATTAAATGTGATTGATATATGCCAATAGGCCTCAATGGATATGAATACAATATTAATGTTAATATTGATATTAATAAATATATAAATATAATAATAATACAATAATAATAAACCCAAGGGATTAATATAGAGAACCCAATAGATTAATATTATAAACCCTATCATTAATATTATACCCTAGGAATATGAACCCTTAGATTAATAAACCCAAGGGATTGATATTATAAACCTAAGGCACTAATCAACCCAAGGGTTTAATACTAAAAACTGAAAGGAATAGTATTAAACCCAAGGGATTAATATTGTAAGATGAATGTATATAAACCTTAAGATAAATATTATAAATCCTAAAACAAACATGGTTGACCATGGCTGACCATCATTGATTTTCATATTGAGACAATATTTGTCACAATGTGATGTTGGACCATGGTTGACCATGGTTGATTTTCATATTGAGAAAATATTTGTCACAATGTGACGTTGGACCATGGTTGACCATGATTATAAACCAAAGGGATTTATATTAAACCTCAGGACTAATGCTTCTTTTTTTTTAACCACATGGTGAATCGGTAACTGCCAATCCTAATCTAAGGGAGACCTAGGATCAATCCTCGTAGCTACCACTATAACACCAAGAGTACATCCAACTACCTGCAAGTCGATATACTAAGATCCTATGATTTTATCAAAGCGAGACTCTCATGCTACCAAGGCAGGGGTGGGGAATCTGCTTCTCGAGCCGCCACCACAGCAGGTCAATGTATTCAATGAGATTTGAACTGCGATCTCTTGAGCTTCGCCCAAGTAGACTTACTGTCAAAACTTAGGATTAATTTTATAAACCATGGTTGATATTCATATTGAGACAATCTTTGTCATAATGTGGAATTGGACCATGGTATACCACAAGTAACCATGTTGGCCATAATCTTTGTGACAATGTGACCATGGTTATTTATCATGGTTGACCATTATTGACCATGATTGATTTTCGTATTGAGAAAATCTTTCTCATAGTACAATGTTGGACCATGGTTGACCATGGTTGATATTCATATTGAGACAATCTTCGTCAAAATGTCATGTTGGACCATGGTAGACCATAATTAGATATGTTTGACTATGTTTGACCAATGTTGACCATGATTGACCATGGTTGACCATGGTTGACCATAGTTGACCATGATTGTTTTCAATATTGAGAAAATATTTCTCATAAACACATATTGGGATTATTATAAACTTAAGGGATTAATATTTATAACCCAAAGGATTAAAAAACCCAAGGACTTTATATTATAAACCCAAGGGATTTATATTAAACCCTAGGAATAAACCCAAGGCACTGATAAACCCAAGGGATTAATACTAAAAACCAAGGGAATAATATTAAACCCAAGGGATTAATATTGTAAACCCAAGGTATATAAAACCTAAGATAAATATTATAAACCCTAAAACAAACATAGTTGACCATGGTTGACCATGGTTGATTTTCATATTGAGACAATCTTTGCCACAATGCGACGTTAGACTATGGTTGACCATGGTTCACCGTGTTTGACCATGATTGACAATGGTTGACCATGGTAGATTTTCATATTGAGCCAATCTTTTTCACAATGCGACATTGGACCATGGTTGACCATGGTTGTCATAATGTGACGTTGGACCATTAGACAATCTTTGACATAATGTGACCATGGTTGACCATAGTTGATTTTCATATTGAGACAATCTTTGTCACAATGCGACATTGGATTGTGGTTGACAATGGTTAATGATGGTTGATAACGATTGATTATGGTTAAAAATATTTGTCACAATGCGACGCTGGGCCCTCGTTGACCATGGTTGCTTTTTATATTAAGATAATCTTTGTCACAATGTGACATTGGATCATGGTTGGCCATGGATGACCATGGTTATTGATCATGGATGACCATGATTGACCATGATTGACCATGGTTGACCATGGTAAATTTTCATATTGAGACAATCTTTGTCATAATCCAATGATCGACCATGGTTGACCATGCCTAACCATGGTTGACCATGGTAGATTTTCATATTGAGACAATCTTTGTCACAATATGGCATTCAACCATGGTTGATCATGATTTATCATCTTTGACCATGGTTGACCATGGTTGATCATGATTGACCATGGTTAAATATGGATGACCATGGTTCATGTTCATATTGAGACAATCTTTGTCAACATGTGACATTCGACCTTGATTGACCATGATTGATTTTCATATTGAGACAATCTTTGTCACAATGTGACAAAGATTGACCATGGTTGATATTCATATTGATACATTCTTTGTCACAATGTGGTGTTGGACCATGGTACACCATAATTAACCATGGTGAATCATGGTTGACCATAGTTGACCATGATTGATTTCCATATTGAGAAAAATTTTGTCACAAACGCATATTGGGATAATTATAAACCTAAGATATTAATAATCCCATGGGATTAATAAACCCAAGGAATTTATATTATAAACCCAAGGGATTTATATTAAACCATAGGAATAATATTATAAACCCTATCAATAATATTAAACCCTAAGCAAGGAAAATTTTAAGGATGGAAATTTATCATAAAGTTTAGAAACCTTGGCAAATATTAGTAGTCCTTAATATGCAAATTGTGAAATGTTTAGTGATATTTTTTGTAGAAATATTTAGATTTCCAATGATTATATAGTACTCGATGCCAAATTTTAGCAACTTTTAAGGTAAAATAATTTTATACTTTAAAATTTGGGAGAATATTTTTTAGAAAGAAATGGAAATTGGCGAATCTTTTTCTTGGAAAAAGCATGGAAAATTAGCCCACCTGCGAATATTCGCCCCTAAAATTTTCCCTGACCATAACCCCTGGATTAATAAACCCAAGGGATTAAGGCTAAAACCCCAAGGGAATAATATTAAACCCAAGGGATTAATCTTGTAAACCAAGGTATATAAAACCTAAGATAAATATTATAAACCCTAAAACAAACATTTTTTACCACGGTTGACCATGGTTGATTTTCATATTGACACAATATTTGCCACAATGCAACGTTGGACTATGGTTTACCATGGTTTACCATAGTTGACAATTATTGACCATGATTGACCATTATTGACCGTGGTTGACCATGGTTGATTTTCATATTGAGCCAATATTTTTCGCAATGCGAGCTTGGAACATGGTTGACCATCATTGTCACAATGTGGCATTGGACCATTAAACAATCTTTGACACAATGTGACCATGGTTGCCCATAGATTATTTGCATATTAAGACAATATATGTCACAATGTGGCACTAGACTGTGGTTGATAATGGTTAACGATGGTTGATCACCTTTGATGATGGTTGAAAATCTTTGTCGCAATGTTATGTTGGACCCTGGTTGACCATGATTGACCACAACTAACCATGGTCTATTTTTATATTCATATAATCTTTGTCACAATGCAACATTGGATCATAGTTGACCATGGATGACCATGGTTAATGAGCATGGATGACCATGATTGACCATGGTTAACCATGGTAGATTTTCATATTAAGACAATCTTTGTCACAATGTGACATTAGACCATGATTGACCATGATTGATTTTCATATTGAGACAATCTTTGTCACAATTTTATGTTGGACCATGATTAACCATGGTTGACCATGAGTGAAAATGGTTCACCATGAGTGAACATGGTTGACCATGGCTCACCATGGTTGACCATGAGTGAACATGGTTGACCATGGTTGACCATGAGTGAACATGGTTGACGATGGTTGACTATGGTCGATTTTCATATTGGGACAATCTTTGTCACAATGTGACATTGGACAGTGGTTGACCATAGTTGATCATGGTTGTCGAAATGTGATGTTGGACCATGAGGCAATATTTGTCACAATTCGACCATGCTTATTAACAATGGTTGACCATGATTTATTTTCATATTGAGAAAATATCTCTCACAACACAACGTTGGACCTTGGTTGATATTCATATTGAGATAATCTCTATCACAATGTGACATGGAACCATGGTATAGCATAATTGACCATGGTTGTTCATGATTGATCTTAGTTGACCCTAGTTGACCATGATTTCTTTCCATATTGAGAAAATTTGTCGCAAACCTATATTGGCAGTGTTGTAAACCTAAGGGATTAGTAAACCCAAGAATTTAGATTATGAACCCAATGGATTATAAACCCAAGGGATTTATATTAAACCCAAGGTATTTATGATTGACCATGGTTGACCATGGTATATTTTCATATTGAGAAAATCTTTGTCACGATCTGACATTGAACCATGGTTGACCATGGCTGATCATGATTCACCATCATTAACAATGGTTGACCATGGTTGATCATGATTCACCATCATTAACGATGGTTGACCATGGTTGATCATGATTTACCATGGTTAACTATGGATGACCATGGTTCATGTTCATATTGAGACAATCTTTGTCACAATGTGACATTGGACCATGATTGACCATGATTGATTTTCATATTGAGACAATCTTTGTCACAATGTGACAAAGATTGACCATGGTTGATCATCGTTGATATTCATATTGCGACATTCTTCGTCAAAATGTGGTGTTGGACTATGGTACACCATAACTAGCCATGATTGACTATGCTTGACCAATGTTGACCATGATTGACCATGGTTGATGATAGTTGACCACAATTGCTATCCATATTGAGAAAATATTTGTCACAAATGCATATTGGGATAATTATAAACCTAAGAGATTAATAAACCCAAGGGATTAATACTAAGAAACCAACGGATTAACAAACCCAAGGAATTTTATATTATAAACCCAAGGGATTAAGACTAAAAACCCAAGGGAATAATATTAAACCAAAGGGATTAATCTTGTAAACCTAAGGTATATAAAATATAAGATAAATATTATAAACCCTAAAAACAACATAGTTGACCACGGTTGACCAAGATTGATTTTCATATTGAAGAAATCTTCCATAATGCGATGTTGGACTATGGTTGACCATGTTTGACCATTATTGACCCTGGTTGATGATGGTTGATTTTCATATTGAGCCAATCTTTGTCACAATGTGATGTTGAAGCATGGTTGATCATCGTTGTCACAATGTGACGTTGGACCATTAAACAATATTTTACACAATGTGACCATGGTTATTGGCCATGGTTTACCATAGTTTATTTGAAAATTGAGACAATCTTTGTCACAATGTGACGCTGGACTATGGCTGATAATGGTTAACGATGGTTGATGAAATTTTATGATGGTTGAAAATCTTTGCCACAATGAAACGTTGGATGTTGGTTGACCATGATTGACCATGATTGAGCATGGTTTGTTTTCATATTGAGATAATATTTGGCACAATGCAACATTGGACCATGGTTGACCATGGATGACCATGGTTATTGAGCATGGATGACCATGATTGACCATGGTTAACCATGGTAGATTTTCATATTGAGACAATATTTGTCACAATCCAACATTGGATCATTGTTGACCATGGCTCTCCATGGTTGATCATGATTTACCATGGTTCAAGATGATGGTTGACCATGGTTGATCATGACTGACCATGGTTAACTATGGTTGACCATGGTTCATGTTCATATTGAGACAATATTTTTCACAATGTGGCATTGGACCATGATTGATTTTCATATTGAGACAATCTTCATCACAATGTGACATTGGACCATGATTGACCATGGTTAAGCATGAGTGAACATGGTTGACCATGGTTGACCATGGCTAACCATGGCTGACCATAAGTGAACATTGTTGAACATGGATGACCATGAGTGAACATGGTTGATGATGGTTGCCTATGGTTGGTTTTCATATTGAGAAAATCTTTGTCACAATGTGATGTTGGACCATGTTTGACCATAGTTGACCATGGTTGTTGAAATGTGATGTCAGACCATGAGGCATTATTTGTCACAATATGACCATGCTTATTAACAATGGTTGAGCATGACTGACCATGGTTGACCATGATTGATTTTCATATTGAGAAAATCTCTCTCACAATATGACTGGACCTTGGTTGACCATGGATGATGTTCATATTGAGACAATTGTTGATTTGTGTAGCTTGGGAGGTACTCCAAGCCCTAGGCTTCAGGGTTTGGAGGGAAAAGCACCGCAAGGGACACATGTGGGCTTGGAACCCAAGTATGGGGTTTTTCACCCAATCATGTTTTGGGCATTTCCAAGAGCACATTTCTACATGTGATGGCATGAGGCAATAGAGGGCAAAAAGGAGAATCCAATACTTCAAGAATCGTTGAATTCTTAGTTGTAGAAGTGGAGAAATGAATCTTTTAAGTTGACAAGTAATTATTGGTTTTCAAGTCATGTAGGCTTGAAGTAAAATTTAGCCAATAGATGTGTCTCTTCACTGATTCGTTGGAGCCCCTTTATTGGGAATAAATAAAGGGTGATCTTATCTGTTATAGGCATCCATTTGTGCAACGTCTCTTCTAGAGGAAGATCTCAAGCCTAGCCACAACAAAGAAGGAGTTCTTGACAACGTGAGGAGAAGGGTCTGAAGTCTGTACTGGAGGCCAAGTAAGATAAGGTACAGGGGTCTATTTTTGGGTTAAAACATTGATGTTCTAGAGGCCGAGTAGCCTTGTTGTTGGGCCAAGTATAGGAGTAACGATACGTTGTTGTTGGTGGACTATTTGGGCACACTTCTTGGACGTCGAGGCTATAGGACAATTGTTTTTCTAGGCCACAGGTCATAGCACACAGCTAGGGACTGTGTGTGGGTTGTTAAGGGTGGACATTGCCCCAAGGAGGTAGTGTGGGTGTAAAGGAAGCCTTCCAAGGTGGGTCGCAACCCTTAAAGGGTTGGTTTGTTGACTGTGGGGTGTGTTTAAGGCTGCAGTAAGTGCCCTAACCAGGACTGCAACCAACATCAGTATGAAAACATAAATGATACTTGTGTTTTGTGGAGGAACATTGGGACAAGAGATGACCAGTTTGGATTAGGTTGACTTGCAACCCGTGGGAGCCAATTTGGAGACGAGATTGGGTGGTCATTAGAGGAAATTTTGACCTAGAAGTGCCCATGAAACTTTCACGTAATATCCTTGTCATAATACGTAAACCAATCAAAATCCTTTAAATTTAAAAAGAGGTACATGTCCTAAATAATTTTAAATTGTTTAATTTGAGTATCAGTGAAATATTTTATTATTAATTTAGGTATCAATGAAATATTTTTATTATTAATTTGGGATTCATGAAATATTTTATTAATGTTATTTACCTACCTTACCCATATGAATTAGAATATCAAAACAGTAATTAATACAATGTAAATCTTCATATTAGCATAGTTGAACTTATAGACAAAATAAAAAATTTCACCAGAATCAGCAAAAATAATTTCAAGAAAGAATGTGATTTTTTGTTGTTTAAAAAACATTTTTGAATGAATAAATGGATTTAGCACCCTGACAAAACCCTGGGGCACTTGCTTTCTACATAATAAACAACTTAATATTAAAATATTAAAATATTATTTATTTAGTCAAATCTAACCATTATATTTATATGAAAATATTATTTATTTAGTCAAATATAACCGTTATATTATAACAGCGAAATTTTTATTCTCTTCATCTATTTCACTTAATGCCAAGATATTGTTCTTCATCTTGTCTTGACAATGAACCACACTGGATGGTTCAAAACGCGTCAACAAAACTCTGATGATGTGATTTTTACCGAAAGTTTTCTTACTTTTCAACTTAAATTCAAGTTTTTAAAAATATTTGTTAGATTTTGATTAAAATTAGCCAGAAAAAATGTCGTGAAAAAAGGCCATTTCGTCTATAAGTTAGACTACACTGTGAACAATATAAATTAAAAATGCGGGTCCATTTGACATTAATAACCATGACACCAAAACACCAAAAAAAATAGTTAAATATAAAAAAAATATAGAAAGTTAAACATAAAATAGCTTAATAGTTAAAAAATAGTTAAATACAAAATACAAAATATAGAAGAGTTAAATAGTTCAAAATAAAATATAGTTATAGTTACATATAAAATAGTTAGATAGTTAAAAAATAGTTATAAGAAGTATTCCAAAAAGGAAAAATTAGCGATTCGGGTGAAAAACATAGAATATATTGTTAAAAGTAAAATAATATTAAAAAATTGTCTACATGGAATTTTTTATTAGTTTCTTGATTTTTCCTTAGGAGGCCACTTTTAGGCTGGAATTTCCTCTAATGCATGTGTCTTCATTGGTGCAGATTCCGCGGTGATTAGATTGAGTGTCATTGATCTTATTTGAGGGCAGTGTGTTGGCTACCCAAAGTATCCCTAGAGAAACATACAAGAAGGATGTTTTTTGGTGTGTGATTGGGTGAAGTTTTCAGCCTTATGAGTAGCTCTTTGATGGACAAAGAGGCTAATAGAAGGAAAAATGGAGCTTGGGAATTAGGTCTACCTAGAGAGTAGATTTATGAGCCCATGTACATGCAAAAGAAGTTGTTGGTGGCAGCCCTCCTGGAGTCTCGATGTGTAGTGGCCTTGATGGACAAGGCATTACTAATGAGAAGTATGGAAGTGAAGAACCGACTGGAGATGATATGAGTACATAAAAGTTGCAGCGAAGATTGTCATTGTATCTTGTATACCATATAATGTTGTATTAATCAGATTTGGTTTAATATAATGAAGATTGAGAGTTTACAATATTGTACAATTTTGTTAAAAAGTGTGTTGTTGTAGTGGCTGCAACACCCTCCAAAATTTTCTCTTGTATCCAAATTTTGGAGCCTCCTTGGTTTTTCTTTGATGGTTGCGAACACTCGAGCTCACTCCATGAGCTCTTGTGAATTCTTTTCACCTTTTTTATTATTTAACCAGAGGTCATCTTTCGGCATGTTGATTTCTTTGCCATGCTTGTGATCTAATTCTAGTGAGTTTGAAGGTCCGTCTTTGTGTGTTTGGGTTGTATTCGCTATGTAAACATCCTCCATACTCACACACAAAGTTGTAAACATTGTTGTGGAAGTGTCAACACAGTCATCCAAAGGTCTATCACAAGTGTTGCGCTTGTCACTCTCAGCTCTAAGATAGTCTCACTGAGGGCATGTTTTGTCTTATTGTCATGGTGGTCTATGTTGTCACGTTTTCAAGTATGCTAAGTGTATGATCACAATGTCAGTCTACACAAGTTCACATTCTATCAACACTTAGCCATTTTCCTAAAAACATTCCCGACCGGACAGCCCTCTTCCACCAGACCCTGACTTAGATGCACTACGTAGTCTCAGCCCTCAGTTATCCTGCTCTGCTGCCTGGAATCGCACAATGCTTGAGGTTGTCCTCTAGGTCAGCTACACTACACAATATCAGAGGTGAGCAGTCTGTAGGTCTTCCAGAATTGCACAGAAACTGCCTCCCTACCCAACTGAACTGTGCATTTCCCGAGAACAAACATCAACCCTCCTCCTTTCATATAGGAAACTTGTATTGCTTTGAGACTTGGGTTTGCAGTGTTCCCCAAAATTGCGCAGACTTGCCCAGCTAGTCATATGTTGCCTTGCTCTGTACTGTTCCCAAAAATTGTGCAGAGCTTCCCAGATGACCCTTGTTACGATACTCTGTCGTGCCTCCAGAAATTGCACAGACATGTTTGGCAGTGCCCTTGCTACCTGTCCTGCACTGTTCCCAGAAATTGCGCAGTCATGTTTAGTAGGTCCCTCTATAGCCCTGCTCTGTCCTCCCTCTAGAAATTATGTAGTCATGACCAACAGTCCCTCTATAGCATTCCTCTATCCTATGTCCGGAAACTGCATATAACTTCCTAGCGGTCCCTTTGCAGCCCCTCTCTGTCTTCCCTCATAAAACTGCATAGAGGTGTCTCCCTTCCAGGTCCCACCTTGCAACTGACACTGGTGACTTTCACTGCGCAATCCTTCCTCCTAGTCATCACTGCGCAGTTTTTCCCGACAATGCAGGTTGTCCTTTCGGAATGCCTCATTCCAGCCTAAGTTGTGCTCTGTGTTGTCTTAGTGAGTTTTCCTCCCTCCCTGTCACCTGGAACATGAGAACAATGCATCGTTCTAGACTAGGAGGTTTTGGATTTGATTTCTTCCTATCATGAGTGAATTGCGAGAACAGTTACACTGCTAGATCATGGTGATATGATGAACATGATGAAGAAGGAGCGCACATGCAAGAAGACTTGCCTGCAGCTGGATGAACGTGCCAAACATATCAAACAAAAAGAAAGAGGAACATGCATTCAACCATCAAGAAAAACCAAGACCATCGAAGACCCCGCATCACTATGCCATGTGAAGGAGAAGACAAAGCACACCAATAGTACATCCATCACTCAACAGCACAATAGCTTGACATGGACACCACAGTCAGTCAATACATGCCAGCAATGTCATGTCAAGTTGTTTCATGAGTTGACTCAGCCACATCACCATTATGGGCCATATCTGTTGTAACTGAATGTAAAGTAAAGTGAAGTCCAATGGACGCACACAAAAGTTGAAGAGTCATGTTAGTTGAAAATTCATGGGAAATTGAACATTCATGAGGGTAGTCCAAGAGTCACAAGGTTCAAGCATCACCCTTGGCTATATATACCCCTCCCATTGTATGAGCAAGCACTTTTCACCTTGGCTCCTCCCACATAGCCTTGAGAGTTTGTAGTATGTTATTTGAGGAGCGAGGAGTGGATCCAATGTCCCACTACTGGGAATAGTGATGTATGGTGTACAGATGTGTTTAGGGGATTTTTCTTAATTCAGAAGCCTGTTTCAGGCTAGCTCGTTTTCACGCATGTTTTGTGATGTTTGTAAGACTACTCTTTAAACATTTATAATGAATGTTTGCTTAACCTGCACTAAGATAGTTGAACTACTTCGTTTATTTTGGTACTTACATTGTTGAATACGTTTTGTATTTTTTATCATTGTTGTCTCGTTTGTGTGGACTACTGCGTAGCACATTTGACAAACCATTCTAATTGTAGGTTTTAACCCCGTACAGAAATTACCGGCATACGAATTCTAGAACACAGAAAATAAACAATGCGAAAGCATAACACATAAAACACATATACACAAAGATTTTCCCCCGGATCCCAAAATTGGGGCTACCAGCTTGATTTTTCATTGTATTCCTTTCAATGTTACAATACATATTTATACATGCCGAAGCATCCAATACCATGGACCGAAAACCATCGCGTCCAAAACCATGTGCGAAAAATCATGCACAAAACCATAGGCAGGTCCGTCCAACCTAATATAGGGTCCCCATAGAGTGGGGTTACCTGCAACCCTCAAACCCCCTGTGACTCCCCCCGCTACGCAATCGGCGCAACGAAGGGGGGGCTCCACCCCCCTGCTAACCCCTCGGTTAACTACGCAGGCTAGTAGTGGAAACAATATAACACAACCCAACATTCTCCCACTTGTTGTTTTCTTTCCATAGGGGGCCATAAGAGAGCTTAGTCATTTATCCAGCCCGGCAACACCCATTGTTTTTCTACACAAAGAGAACTTCTCAAAGTTCACAGATTTTGTCAATGCATCTGTAGTATTCTTCAAAGTGTACACCTTTACCAGCAACACCCTTTTGTCTTCTATCATATCCCTCACAAAGTGACACTGAACATCAATGTGCTTTGTCTTTGAATGATATGCAGGGTTCTTTGCCAAGAATATTGCACTTTGGTTGTCATAGTCAATCCTTATAGCTCCATATACTAACCCCATACTTGAACACAATCTCTGCAACCAAACTGCTTCCTTGCTTGCATGAGTGGCAGCCATGTATTCTGCCTCTGTAGTTGATAGTGCCACTACAGATTTTTTCTTACTCATCCAACTGACTACACCTCCAAATAGGTTAAAAACATACCCACTTGTAGATCTTCTCTGATCCAGATCTCCAGCCCAGTCTACATCAACAAAGCCACGAATATCCAACACTCTGTCCAACCCTGGTCTTCCTTTGGAGCATAAACCATAATCACTAGTGCCACACAAATACATGAAAATCCACTTCACTGTTGTCCAGTGCTCCTTCCCTATTTTGACATAAACCTACTCAATACTCCCACTGCATGTTCAATTTTTGGTCTAGTACAGACCATCGCATACATCAGGCTACCGACTGCACTTGCTTATGGAACACGGGACATTTCCTCTTCCTCTTCTTGTGTCTTGGGACACTACTCAACAGATAACTTTACACCTACAAGAATAGGAACTTTCACCAGTTTACTATCCTGCATATTAAACCTCTGCAATATTGTCTCGACATACTTCCTCTAGTTTAACTAGAGCTTCCTCTTTGTTTGATCTCTTTTAATTTCCATGCCCAAAATATAGTTTGTAGCACCAAGATCTTTCATGTCGAATTTGGAGGACAAATGGGTCTTCAAATCCTGGATAATTTCTTTGTCATTTCCAACCAGCAACATATCATCCACATACAAGACCAGATAAATAACACGGTCACCAATTAATTTAAAATACACACAATGATCTACTTTGCTTCTAGTGAAGCCAAGTCCCCGTATAAATGTATCAAATTTCTGATACCACATCCTTGGTGACTGTTTTAAACCGTACAGAGACTTCTTTAACTTGCATACCAGTTCTTTCTTACCCTTCACCGCAAAGCCTTCAGGTTGCTTCATGTAGATCTCCTCTTCCAGATCCCCGTGAAGAAATGTTGTCTTCACATCCATCTATTCTACCTCAAAATCAAAAGCAGAAGCAATAGATAAAAGTAATCTAATAGAAGTTACCTTGGCAACAAGAGAAAAAATATCACCAAAATCAATTCCCGACACCTAGGAATAACCTTTTGCTACCAACCGAACTTTGTATTTCTCCACCTTTCCTTCTACATTTGTCTTCTTCTTGAACACCCATTTGCTGCCAATGGGTTTCCTTCCAGCCGGCAACTCTACCAGATCCCAAGCCTCATTTTTGTGCAAAGATGCCATTTCATCAACCATGGCCTCTTTCTAGAGTTTTCCATCCTCTGAACCTATTGCTTCCTTCACAGTTCTGGGATCATCATCAATAATAGATAAAGCAAAATTTGAATAGAAAGCAGATGGACTATACCTTTCTGGCTGCCTTCTTTGTCGAACTGATCTTCTCACACTTTAAGTTTATGGCTCTTCATCTTCTGATTCCTCCTTTGTTGTAGAGTCTGATTCTTCCTCCCTTAGCTCAAACTCTATCTTCTCAGGTTCTTTTGGTTGGACTTTATGTTTAATAATGTATTTTACCACTTTGAACACCACATCTCGGTTGTACACAACCTTCCTTGTTACTGGGTTCCAAAGCTTATAACCCTTTAAACCATCCTTATACCCAATAAAGATGCACTTTTCAGATTTACTATCCAACTTGGTTCGTTTCTCCTCTGGAACATGTACACATACATCACATCCAAATACCCTTAGATGTGAAAGAGAGGGTTTCTTACCAGTCCATACCTCTTGTGGAGTCTTATCCTCCAACGCTGATGAAGGTGATCTATTAACTAGGTAACATGTTGTCTCCACCGCCTCTACCCACAATTCCTGTCCTAACCCAGCACCACTTAGCATGCTTCTTGCCCTTTCCATCAACGTCTTGTTCATTCTTTATGCAACTCCATTTTTCTAAGGTGTATATGGAATAGTCTTCTGCTATGCTATACCACACTTCTTACAGAATTCTTCAAATTCCTTATTGAAAAACTCTCCACTGTTATCTGTCCTCAGCACCTTTATCTTCTTCTCTATCTAGTTTTCCACCAGAGCCTTAAATTCTTTAAACCTGTCAAAGAATTCAGATTTATTCTTAAGGAAATATATCCATGTATTCCTTGAGAAGTCATCTATAAATGATACATAGTACACAGACTTACCCAGTGATGGAACTTTCATAGGTCCAAACACATCACTGTGCACAAGCTCTAAAATCTATTTCTCCCTCTTACCACTAGAGGGGAAACTCACCCGATTATGCTTCTCATATACATAATTTTCATAGAAATCAAAATCCAGAGAGCTATTACTCATACCTTCTACCATACCTTTACCATGAAGTATTTGAAGGCCCTTCTCTCCAATATGTCCAAGCCTTTGATCCCACAGCATGGTCTTCTCTCCAGAGACCACTAGATTTTCTACACCACTTTCAGGAACCATAGAACTGTTGCACCCATCAACAACAGTGCTACCTTGCAGCTTGTACAGAGTTCCAATCCGAACTCCCCGCATCAATACCAGTGCTCCCCGAACTATCTTGTAGGTATCCTTCTCAAACACTATTTTTACACCTACATCATCTAGCTTGCTTACAGAAATCAGATTTTTGGCTAATGCAGGAATATGTAGAACACCCAGAAGTGTTCTAACCCTTCCACCTTGCAACTTCAACTTCACTTTTCCACGACCAATGATTCTAGCCTTCCTATCATCCCCTAAGAAGACATCACCACCATTGTATTTCTCATACTCGCAGAACCACTCTCTATGGGGAGTGAAGTGAAAGGATGCACCTGAGTCAATCAACCATGCCTCATGATCTACATGTGTACTTAAAGAAGCCAAGTACACATCCTAACCTTCATCTAAGGTGGTTTTTGCCTCTGCAGAAGGAGCATCATTAGATCACTTTCCTTTGTCAGGAGATTTAGATTTATAGTCCCTTTTGTAGTGCCCTTCCTTTCTGCATTTCCAACACACCACCTTTACAGGTTTTCCTAGAGATTTAGATCTCCCTCTAGATTTAGATCTCCCACTCGATAACTTATTTTTGTTTCTTTTCTGGGACCGTCCTCGTACAGACAAGGCATCACCATTCTAGCTCTCCATATTTTTCCATCTCATCTCCTACATCAGCAAGGATGAGACTATTTCATCAAACTACAAGGCAGTTTCATTGCTACCTATTGCAATAACTAGACTATCCCACGAATCTGGTAGAAAACACAACAAACTAATGCACTTATCTTCATTAGAAATTTTTATTTCAACAAACTATAACTGACTTACCATAGTATTAAACACATTTAGATGCTATGTCACTAAGTCTCCATCTTTCATCCTCAGGTTATACAGTTTTTTCCGTAGGAATGGTTTATTCATGAGAGACTTAGATTGGTACAAAGTCCCTAACTTGTCCCACAAAGCCTTCATTGTAGCTTCCCCTGATACATTCAGCAATACTAAATCTGAGACACACAATCATATTGTGCTCTTTGCCTTCCGATCCAACTTCTTCCATTCTTCATCAGACACTCCCGTTGGTTTAGTAGCCAGATCTACCGCAATCCATTGATCTTTATCCACCAACAGATCCTCCATCTTGAGTTTCCATAACTCAAAACTCTGACCATTAAATTTCTCGATCTCTATCTTTCCACTGCTCACCATCTTCTTTCACCACCAGAATCAATCCCGTAGATCTCCCACTAAACCAGGCCCGAGCGAAACCCCTCAACAGCAAAGCCGTCCCGTTGAAGCCAAAACAACTCTGATATCAAATGTAGGTTTTAACCCCATATAGAAATTACCTGCATACGAATTCTAGAACACAGAAAATAAACAATGCAAGAGCATAACACATAAAACACATATCCACAGATATTTTGCCCTGGATCCCAAAACCGGGACTACCAACTTGATTTTTCATTGTATTCCTTTCAATGTTACAATACATATTTATACATGCTGAAGCATCCAATACCATGGACCGAAAACCATCGCGTCCAAAACCATGTGCGAAAAATCATGCACAAAACCATAGGTAGGTCTGCCCAACCTAATATATGGTCCAAAACAAAATTTTCCAAGGCACTACCCTGGACCCCATAGAGTGGGGTTACGTGCACCCATCAAACCCCCTGTGACTCCCCCTACTACACAATCAGCACAACGAAGGGGGGGCTTCCCCCCCTTATAGCCCCTCGGTTAACTACGTGGGCTAGTCGTGGAAAGAATATAACACAACCCAACACTAATTTTCCTAGTTATAATGACCATCACCTACGTGTGGACTACAATGCTGGATGGTGTACATGTTTTCGCCTTGCACTTTGGTTTTAATGACTGTCATGTCTGTTGTGGACTACTCTGCTGGATGTTGGACGGACCCTTGTTCCTTTGCGTGTGTCTCTCCCTGGGTGCTACTACTACCTCTCATCTAGAGGCTCACTCTTACCCTCTCCTTTACAGTAAGAGAACTAGGACACAAGTTACATTACGCACTCACCAGGCACACTCACATCATTTTTTGAATATACAAGCATAACATTCTCATGTGTTGAACACCAAGAGCTAAGGAAAACCTCTAAGATAATGGAAATCAAGCCATCATACCGGATGGGACTCCTACACCAAATGGTGTGAGGTCTAGTTGGGACTTCATATCAGGGAGATCCCCTAAATGTTGGTAGGTCCATCATTGTCAACATTTATGGCACTCGAAGGAGTGCTGCTAGTAGTTTATGGCTAAATGTCCTACGAACCCCACTTATCTATCATTTGTTCAAGGTAATAACATGAATACCCTCTCTCCCATGTGTAACTCTAAAATTGGTTATTCCTCACCTCCCAGACCTGAACAATAAATCTCATATCATCACACTTGCATTGTCCATCTCATCACCTGTCATTTTTCTAAAGTTGTTGGACTGATTCCAGGAGTGCACACTCTTCCCTATTTGCAGAGCAAGCAAAAGACTACTCCCATAGGAGTGGTAGTATCATATATGGAAGAAAAAATCCTCGCCACTCTTGAAGAGTTGCAAAAAGCTGTTGAAAATAAAGAGGAACCTCCAGTATTCTTAGAAGGGGAAGAAGATAACCTCTTGCTCTTGGGCTCAGATTCCAATAGAGGTGGCGGAGGGGAAGGCAGTTGAGGAGGTGGAGGTGGAGATGAACCAACATATTCGGAGGTTTAATCATCAGATTTAGAAGAAGAGGAGGAGGACGAAGAAGAGGACAACATGGCTGACCAAAATATGGAATGGATGACACAGGACCCATTGGCACTCCCATGTGTCTTGCACAATATGCCAAGACACGTAGAGAAGTTGTTGACAAAGTATGACCCTGATGAGATAGTGAAAGCGGAAGATCATTTAGACATGTTCTACCTACATCTACATACACTTGAGGTACATTATGATGATGTTGCATGTAGACTGTTTCCATGTACCTTGGATGGAAGAGCAGTTGTATGGTACCACAACCTTCCTGTGAACTCCATTCAGAAATGGGGGGTGTTTAAGATAATTTTCCTTGAAAATTTTGTTGAAGACAAAACCCCTGCCATGTTGCTAAACGAGTTGGGTAGTCTCAAGATGGAGCATAAAGAAAAATTTAAAGATTTTAACTAGAGGTTTAACCGTATCATGAACAAGTTCACAGCAAGCACCAAACCTCACAACTCCATCAGATTTGACTACTACACATCTGCACTACCAATGAACACTTTGTCAAGTGAGCTGCGAAACCAACACTTTTGGAAAATTGTGAAGAGGCAATTGTTGTGGAAAACGACCTGTGTGCTATTGGAGACATTGTAGATGACAAATCAACTAAGGACTCCAAAGACATGGACAGGAGGTCTCATACTACTATGAGTAAGGCAAAGGAAAAGGAAGCAAGTGAAATTGAAAGCCTTACTCATCTCGCCAAGTCCTTGACAACCGAAGTCTCTGAACTCAAGCAGCGGACGAGCAAGACAACCATGAATAGTAGGCCTCCCAGATTTCACAGAAGAAGAACTCAGCTTCAAGCAGCAGTAGTAGTCACCCAGCCAAATCTATGTAGGGCTCTAACCTTATGCTCAAGCTAGATGTAATCACGACAGATCATTATTACAAGTTCCATAGCGAATGACATTCATAAAAGACTTGCCCAAGATGGAACCAAGGAATGAGAACTCTAGCAACACAATTGACTGATCAATTTGCATAAAATGAGTAGGCTCAGCCTTAGGGTGGATATGAAGAAGAAGATGCTTCATATGATGAAGCTCCAAGTGTTGGGCATCTATTAAACATGTATCAATGTGCTCACATTTCCCAGCAAACGACCACCAAGAAGGAGACTCTGAGTGACCGTCTGGCCCTGAAGAAAAACAATCGATACAATTTGAGGAGTCAAGGGGCCCCCACTATTTTTGAGATACCGAGAGAAAAATTAAGACAACATCTACTCAAAGCAGTTGATCCCCGATCAAATCAACACAAAAAACACAAGGGAAGTCTGGGAAGAAAACTACAACTAAAAGTACATTTGTGAGTAGGAAAGACAAAAGAAGCCCACCGAACAACATGAACACAAGTCTACACCTGGACATCTCGGTGAGTCTTCCCACTCTAGACTACAACATTGTTGAAGACATGAAAAAGACCCATGCGAACATCTCTCTTTATGAGTTAACTAAGATCATGGGTCATCAGGATATTCTTTTGTGCGCACTAGGGAAAACCTCCACAGACAGTGTTGCCTCTTCCAGCAAGGGACCAAGCAAGTCTCTCGACACACTCGCATATGTGCTCAATGCACTTCACATGGAAGAAGCGAACTCACTCTTCCCATCATTTTTGTTATCATTCGAAATATTTAAATTCAATGTACACAATTTTTTGGTTGATTTTGGCACGTCAGTCAATGTCATGCCACTCTCCTTTGCTAAGAGGATCAATGCTCAATGGAGTAGTGTTTGGTCAATTTAGTGTCCTAAATTGCTTTACATAAATTATCAGTCCGGGTATTGTAAACTGATGAAGTGTAGTGCATTGTTTGTGCTAGATGACCCTTCTTACTTCGTTGTTTTTGTGTTTTATGTTGTTTTGGGGGTTTTTGGTCCTTTAATCCCTAATGATTTACAATGTCACTATCAAAATATTAAATCTAACTTCTGTAAAGACTGCTAAGATTCTAAAAAAATGAGAAATAAAAGAGCTTAAGGAATATTTGGAATCAAAGTTTAATCAAGAAATGAAAACAGAGTTTCTATTCATGTTCTTATCATTATTTCCAAATCATGAACTTAAAACTAAAACTGAAATTGCAACTAGTGTCTAATCAATTACAGAAACAAAACTAAATGAAATACTTAGTTGCTTTGCCTCTCAATTTTGGCAGAAAAATATCCTTGTGATGACTTTTGAGGAATTTTGTACTTCATTATTCTAAGAGAAAATAAATGCAGAAATGCAAAAAAGACTCATTGCATGAATGAAGTATTCAACCACTTAGTTTAAGATGAGTTATCAACTAGAAGGGCTCTTTAGAAACACTCATTAACACTATGAGTCAATAAACTAGTAATAAAATGGTAAGAACAGTAATGGCACTGATCAGTCTATTTGAAAATTTAAAGACTAGTGAAACAATAAATGAAATAAACTAAATTACACTACTGAATTTCAACTTCTAACTACTGATAAAACTAGAAAGAAATTAAGCAAAAAGAAGCTATTCTGCACTAAAAGAAGCTATTCTGCATTAGTAAGAAAATGATAAAAGTTGCATTATAAACAAGGTTAGTACGAAAATGATTATGAACACTGTGAGAGGAAATGATGAATTTACAGTTTAACTAGAAAAGACAAAACAAAATGAAATAAAACCTCATTCAGCGCAGGGGCCCTCTGCAACTGATCAGGTTATGCGTGCTTAATCAATCTCCAAGAAACTCTTTCATATGCCCATAAAACATATGGTCTTCATATTAAAAACAGGGAATAAGTTTCAAAATTACAGAACAGTAAGTCTGAGCTTAATACATGAGGAAATTCGAACTCCTTCCGAGTTCTTTACAACTGATATTTAAAGAAAAATCTTAACTATCCTTGAGAGAATTTAGCTATAGGTGGTCCACGTATTACAATAGTTCTGCGTGAATGGGTGATCAGCTACAGGTGACTTTAAGTCAGCAAGGTAGTTGCGTGAATCTGTTATCACCGGTGGCTGGTTCAAGTAAATGCTGCAACAGAAGCTGTCAGATTTATTAAATAGCCACGAAGAATGGACACAGAGTCCTATTGCTCCCGAGTTTCCTCATTTGACTCCACCTTTGACTGTGGTCTTGAGCTGGTTTCTTTGTCGATTTGGGCTGGTTGACTAGGATAGGATCCATGTCGTGACCATTCCAGAGATGCCCATGTGGCCGGTTTCCTTGTTTGACACATGTAACCTGTTAAAGCATGAAGGTAGCTACGGAATAGTCGATTAGCTGCAGAATAGGCTGCATTCCATAGCTAAAAGACAAAAAATTATTCAAATAGCAAAACATAAAATCATAACATGTAAATCACTAAATGTCCTCCTTAAGGCAATATATACTGGTCATTGATGATAAGAATGCATTTTCTTCATGGAAAAACAAAGAAAAGGGATGAGAAGAGTTGCTAGGGAAAGAGTAGTTTTGAGGCTCAACAAGTAGTACAACTACGCAGATCATCCAACTTGACAGAACATGTGTGCCATCCATTGATGAAATTTGGGATGTGATCTAATGGGTGAGTTCATCAATGCAACATTGTGATTGTGGACATCCCGGAAGCATATGGCTTCCTTCTCAGCAGAGACTAGTCCAACAAGCTGCAAGGATACATTTCTATGGGTTGATCACACTTATGGTTTCTGCACAAGGGTAGAAACAACTAGATTGGGGTGTTGTCGGAAAGATATATGAAACATGATGTTACCCCCTTGAATGGTGGAAATAAACCATTGGCTTTCGTAGAACTTATTTTCAACAATTGCTTTCTAGAAATGCAGTTGGGGTGTTTTCTCGTACAGCCAGCCCCAACCCCACCAGACACATAGTTGGGTCTCCTTCCTTACCCAACTGGAAAAAATGAAACTTATATCATAGATTATATCAGTAATAGAAGTAGCGACATTAGTACTATCACAGAAAGTGGTCCTTGTAAAGATAATATGTGGACCCTATACTTTAAAGGATCCAAGTGATGCAGGAGCATTCAACCCAAGAGAAAATTATTGTAATTAGTAGACATAGGGGTTCATGTGTTTTAGGGAAATTAGTTTCATAAGTCTCAAGTCAATGTAATATTTAGGTTTTTAAGTGATTTAATTAGATAATGGGAGAATATGTAAATTCTCTCAAATAAATGAGAACATGAGTGGGAATAATGACAAAAGAGTCTAAAGTCAATTAGGACTCTTAAAAAGTTCCATGATTCAAGGAACAAGAGAGGGCTTTTAGGAATTAATTAAAGTAGAAGTGGATAGAGTGTATCTAGGAGTCAATTCACTAGATTTAGAAGTCAACCCAGGAATAGTTCAACTGAACCATTCTGGGCTTAAACATAAGCCTACGGGTAGAGTAGAAGGAAAGAGGTCACTAATAGTATAATCAAGCTTGTGCGTGTGTGAGAGACCAAGAGTCTCAAATGTAATCAATTATTTTTATATTTATACACAAAGGAGAAATTCAATTCCTGACTGTGTTAGAGTGTGTGAATTGAATGTTTTATGATTGATTATGGTGAAATCGTAGGTTATGTAGTAGGGGGTTGCAGACAGAGTTCTGCAGAACACGTTGAGGAGAAAAATGATTCAGAGGAATCATATAGGGATCATTGAATCCAACTAAAAGACAAAGTTTTCTTTGGAGAGGAGTTGCAAAGCAAGAATTCGCTAAGGAGTCCAACTCAGAGAAAGATGAACAGTGGAAGCAGAAGGTAGAGCTTGAAGGACGTGCAGAGAAGAAGAGCGATTCAGAGAAATCATATTGATCCACTTGAAAGATCAAGAGTTTCTTTGAAGTAGAAGTGCATGCAAAGTGAAGCTCAGAAGGAAGAGTCGCAGCGAAATAGCGAAGGAGGAAGAACCTCTGAATAACCCAAAAGAGCTGCAGAAACCATTGAAAATGGTGTAAATTCTAAGTAAAGGGATAAGCGGAGAAGTAAAGAATTGATGCTCAGTAGCCGTTGGATCTTCAAATATCAACAACCACGATTGAAAGTCGTAATTGCATTTCAGGGGTGCCAAGGGATCGCAGCAACTGAAATAACGAACTCTGACGCGAAATGTGGCAATATTGTAGATAGACTGATCGGCAATCGCTTAATCGAAGGTTCACAGTGGAAGAAGTTAGGCACAGGTGAAGAAGCGATAGCCGGTAGCGATTATCGGACTATCAGAGCTCAGACCCATCTCGGCACAGTGGAAGCGTGGACTAAGTAGAGACCGGACCCGACGATAATCATAGTGGCGGGTCTATAGTATTTGAAGTCCGTGTATGCTGTTTAGAGGGGAATTTCCTTTGTATTCCTGTGTATTATCATGCGTGATAGTTGATATGGTTCTGAGGGTTCTATGGAAAAAGCGCTAATAATGTTTCCGATAGTGATTGTGTAGTCGCATGTCGGAGGAAAAGGGGTGATACAACACACAAGTGGTAAGACTGTGGAACTTGCGATGTTTGAATGCGATAAAGGGAAAAGACAGCCTCGGAATTTGTGTAGGAGCCATATAAAGGTGGAAAAGGTGGGCTTGTGTATGTGTTTCCTTTGGAAAAGGAAAAGGTGTTATATATATATAGCCGAGGAGTTAACCAAAGGCATAACTTATGGTTCATGGGTTTTAAAGTCCCGATAAGGAAGAATTAATAGAAAGCTTTAATAAAAATGAGATTGAACATTGTGAAGGATTTAAATCCCGATAGGAGGTTTTGGCGGGGTGATTGAAGTTCTAATAAAAGGAACTTATAAAGGGGTCATAACCATTAAATGGTTGAATATTTGATTCCATTTCAGAGTTAAATACCTTGGCAGTTGTGGATGCATTTTTAATATGCATACTGTGGGTATATGCTGGGTAACCCTGGAATCAGTTTGGCTAAGTATGGTTATATGTCAGGGACTCATGCATCATTAGTGGTATCGGAGCATAATTTTGTATTCAGAGCAGATCTGTAATCTGAGTCAGAATTATAATCAGAGTAGAATTATAATCAGAGTGAGGAAGGAGTCTGCACACAGAAGAGGTAATGTGCATAAGACTACAACAAGAAGACTGTAAAGGAACTTTGAAGTTCTTGGAAGATTGCAGCAGTTCCAGTAGAGGCTTGGAGTAAATAGGAACAGAGGATTCCTTGAAGGAAAGAAAAAGCAAGATTGCTTAATGTAAGTTCTGAAGGAAAGAGGACTTGGAGACCAAACAGAAGACAAGCCATTCAAAGTGCAGAAGAATGGTGAAGCAAGATCATGCATAGATCTTGAAGGTAAGACAATGTGTTTTTATCTCAAAGTTGAATTGAAGATTGTTTGTTGCAGATAAAAATATCTCAGCAAAGGACAGCAAGAGAAGCTGTGAGAGGAGAACTAGATGCATTCTTGAAGGCAGAGTAAGGCAAATACTCTGAAGGAGAAGTGGCAGTGAACCTGAAGAATCCAACAAGAGATTGGACAGAGAGGACAGCTGAAGTGTTCTCAAGAGAGAGTGAGAGATTGCAGAAGCCTAGAAGGAGCAAAGGTGTTTCTCAAAGATGAGGTTCCAAACAGAGGACCGTGTTTACCAAAAGACTGAGTGAGGAGATCTTGGTGAGGTAAGTTGCAACAAGAAGGACTTGTTGTTGCAAAGGTTTTAATGCAACTCATAGTAAATGAGTGAGGAGCTCATGAAGATAGAGGAGAAGAAGGTGACTACTGATAGTCATAGAAGAGGTTCAGAAGGAAGCCACAACAGAAGAAAGATGAGCAAAGAGGATGCCAAGGCAAATGGTTAAAGGATAAGTCAAGAAGAGGTTTACAAAGAGATTTTCGAGTTAAAAGAACAACTCGATGCATTATGAAGAATACTAGAAGAAAACCAAAGACTAGGTTGGGTTTTGAGGGAAAAGCCAGTGGAATGGCATGAGATTCAGAGAAGGCTATAGAAAAATCAAGTAAAATGGCTGATGGGAAAACTCAAGGAAGTTGAGATGGAAATGGAAATGGAAGATTCCATTTGTGAACCAAAAAAAGGTGAAATTCAGGGGGAAAGTGAAGACTACACTGAAGATGAAGACTTGAAGACTGAAAATTCAAGTGAGGCCAAAGGGTCACATGGTTTTAAGTCTGACAATTTTTGTATGTTTGCAAGTGAAACATGTGAAGGAAAATTTGCTGATATTGTCATAAACGAGGAAGAAGACCAGCAGAATCAAAATTATGTTTTGGAAGAAGATGAGAAAGATAAGTCTCATATACAATTGGGGAAAGACATCAAGCAACCAAGTGAAGGGCTTGAAGAGATTAAAGAAGAGACCATCGAAGAATTTCTGAATCAAATGAAGGATTTACAACAAAAAGGATATATGATGGCTGAAACATCAAGTGGGACCATAGGATCTTATGTTTTTAAGACTGATAGTTTGTCTGTGGATGCAGATACATCACAGGAGAATGAACAAACTTTAGAGTTCATTAGAGAGAAGGAGAAGAATCTGAAATCTTTTTAGATCAAGAATGAGAGGGTAAGATCTCAGAACTAGAAGGAGACAGAAGAGTCACCTAAGGGTAGGAAGCAGAATGTTAGAGCTGTCATAAAAGAGGAAGATGAAAGTCTTATTCCAATAATGACTAAAGAAATTTTGTCCAAAAGAAATAATCCAATGAATGCAATTGGGGAAAAACAAAGATTGTTTGAAGATGTTGAGACAAGGATAACTCTGGGAGAAGAGTTACAGAGGGACAACAAATCAAAATGTATTGAAGAAGAAGAAACTATGTTAGCTAAAAACATAGTAAAGGACCAGAAATTCACCATGATGATAGGCACAGTTGAAATAGCCATGGGAGCTATTGAGACAGACAATGAAGAAGAAGAACATCTACTGAAAGATGTTAAGGAAGAAAAAGTATATGGGAAAGACTTAGAAAAAGGAGAAAGGGCATCTGATGGTCTATCCATAAAAAAGGAAGGTATGGAGAATTGTGTGAAATTTCCAAAATCTACTCCAATTGAAATTATTGAGTTATATAGAAAATTAGATTTTCAAAGAAGGGAGTTGGAAAAACAAAGAATAGATGTTCAAGAGAGACTGTTGAAAAAGGAAAACAAAAACATTGTCATAAGTGACTATCTTAAGGAAAAGGAGATGGATATGGAAGTTCAGTAGATTGACACTACAAAAGGAGTTCACTACGGTGGACAAGAGTAGGAAGACATCATTAGAGCAGATGGTGTGGAAGAGAGACTAGTTGACAGTCTCATGAGTTCTTTTGAGAATTCAAAACAGCATACCGATGTGTTAACAAAGGAGGAGAAAATAGAGCAACAAGCTGAAATGTTGCCAAAGGAAAAAGAGGCACTAAGGCCTTATGTTTTATACCTTAACAAATGGTTTGTGAATTCAAGCTTAGTTGTAGATGCTGGAGGAGAATTGGCACAGATGAGCAGCAAAATAAAGATGAAAGAAGAAGACTCCATGGGAAAATTTAATCCATGGAACAAAGATGTTAAAATGCTGGAGAGAGTGCTAGACAGTCATGATTTAATCATGAAAGAGGGTAAGGAAGATAGGGAGGCAGCAAAAATGGCAGCAAGCCAAGCAGGAGTCAGCATAGGAGTCAGCATAGCAAGCAAAGCAAAAGAGGAGGCAATGTCTACAACAAAAGTGGAGGCAAAGTCTACAACAATGTCTACAATGGCAGCAAGCAAAGCTAGCGTAGAAGACAACAGCAACAACCTGGAACAAAGAGAAAGAGGTAGAAGTAAGTGGCAATGTAAAGACCAGTCCAAAGATGTGCTGGAAAAGGAAATTGAAGAAATGTGGCAGCTGATGATGCAGCAGTTCAAATGGAGGAAAATGGTAGCAGCAGGAAGGATGATCAATCAGAGTTTGAAGTTTATTGACAAGAAGGAGAACATGGAGAAAAAGACAACAGATATACAGCAGCAACAAAGGTACAGAGCGTTTGGACCACTACAAAATAAAATGTGGGATCCAGGAAGGCAAAGATCAGAAGGCACATGATCAGGAGATCGTGAATATTTTCTACTTTAGGAGTCTGATGCAAGAGCATTCAACCGAAGAGAAAATCATTGTAATTAGTTGACATAGGGGGTCATGCTTTTTAGGGAAATTATTTTCCTAAGTCTCAAGTCAATGTAATAGTTAGGCTTTTAAGTGATTTAATTAGATAATGGGAGAATATGTAAATGCTCTCAAATAAATGAGAACATGACTGGGAATAATGACAAAAGAGTCTAAAGTCAATTAGGACTCTTAAACAGTTCCATGATTCAAAGAACAAGAGAGGGCTTTTAGGAATTAATTAGAGTAGAAGTGGACAGAGTGTATCTAGGAGTCAGTTCACTAGATTTAGGAGTCAACCCAGGAATAGTTCAACTAAACCATTCTGGGCTTAAATGTAAGCCTACGGGTAGAGTAGAAGGAAAGAGGCCACTAATAGTAGAATTATGCCTGTGCATGTGTGAGAGACCAAGAGTCTCAAATGTAATCAATTATTTTTATATTTATACACAGAGGAGAAATTCGATTCCTGACTGTGTCAGAGTGTGTGAATCGAATGTTTTATGATTGATTATGGTGAACTCGCAAGTTCTGTAGCAGGGGGTTGCAGACAGAGTTCTGCAGAACACGCAGAGGAGAAAAATGATTCAGAGGAATCATATAGGGATCATTGAATCCAAGTGAAAGACAGAGTTTGCTTTGGAGAGGAGTTGCGAAGCAAGAATTCGCTAAGGAGTCCAGCTCAGAGAAAGCTGAATAGTGGAAGCAGAAGGCAGAGTTTGAAGGATGCGCAGAGAAGAAGAGCGATTCGGAGAAATCGTATTGATCCACTTGAAATATCAAGAGTTGCTTTGAAGTAGAGGTGCATGGAAAGTGAAGCTCAGAAGGAAGAGTCACAGCAAAATAGCGAAGGAGGAAGAACCTCTGAAGAACCCAAAAGAGCCGCAGAAACCATTGAAAATGGCATAAATTCTAAGTAAAGGGATGAGCGGAGAAGTAAAGAATTGATGCTCAGTAGTTGTTGGATCTTCAAAGATCAATGAACACGATTGAAATTCATAATCGCATTTCGAAGGTGCCAAGGGATGACGACAACCAAAATAGCAAACTCCGACGAGCGATGTGGCGATATTGCCGATAGACCGATCGACAATTGCACAATCAGAGGTTCGCAGTGGAAGAAGTTAGGCATGGGTGAAGAAGCGATAGACGATAGCGATTATCGGAATATCGGAGCTCAGACCCATCGAAGTTCGGCGCAACAGAAGCGTGGAGTAAGTAGAGACCAGACTCGACGATAATCATAGTCACGGGTCTATAGTATTTGAAGTCTGTGTATGTTGTTCAGAGGGGAATTTCCTTTGTATTCCTGTGTATTATCATGCATGATAGTTGATATGGTTCTGAAGGTTCTATTGAAAAAGCGCTAATAATGTTTTTGATAGCGATTTTTTAGTCGCATGTCAAAGGAAAAGGGGTGATACG
Organism: Pinus tabuliformis; assembly: GCA_031772625.1. NCBI lineage: Eukaryota > Viridiplantae > Streptophyta > Pinopsida > Pinales > Pinaceae > Pinus > Pinus tabuliformis. Next base: position 1,489,681,149 of record CM062816.1, on the reverse strand, counting down.
ACACACAAGTGGTAAGACCGTGGAACTTGCGATGTCCGAATGCGATAAAGGGAAAAGATAGCCTCAGAATTTGTGCAGGAGCTGTATAAAGGCGAAAAAGGTGGGTTTGTGTATGTGTTTCCTTTGGAAAAGGAAAAGGTGTTATATATATACGGCCGAGGAGTTAACCAAAGGCATAACTTATGGTTCATGGGTTTTAAAGTCCCGATAAGGAAGAATTAATAGAAAGCTTTAATAAAAAGGAGATTGAATGTTGTGAAGGATTTAAAGCCTGAAAGGAGGTTTTGGCAGGGTGATTGAAGTTCCGATAAAAGGAACTTATAAAGGGGTCATAACCATTAAATGGCTGAAGATTTGACTCCATTTCAGATTTAAATACCTGAGCAATTGTGGATGCATTTTTAATATGCATATTGTGGGTATATGTTGGGTAACCCTGGCATAATTTTGGCTAAGTATGGTTATATGTCGGGGACTCATGCATTGCCAAGACATGGGAGGGCTATGGATCCAGTTGTGTTTTGATAGACCCGTTGCAAAGGAAACATTTAGTCTCAAGCCGCTTGGATTTTGAGTGCACGAACAACACTGCCGAGTATGAAGCACTCATTTTGGGCTTACAGAAAATCATTAGCCTCAACATTGTTGTGCTTAAAGTGTAAGGTGATTCAAAGATCATGGTATGTCAGGTTCGTAACACCATACACTATGTTTCACCCCATCTTAAGAGTTACCAACAAGAGGTATGGTGACTTATCTATAACTTCCAAGATTTCAATATCATTTTTATACCAAGAATGCGTAATGCAGCCGCAGATGCTCTAGAAAATGCAACTACTAGGATGACACCTCTTAGGGATAGATTTTCTGTTGAAATTTTGTATAAGCCATCTATCCTTGATAACATCACTAATTTACATGTTTTTGAAGATGATCAATAGATACTTCATTTCATGGAAAACGCTGACGTCTTCAAGGACACAACAATAGATGAAGACGAGCACAAGTAGTCTCTACAAAGTGAAGTTGATGATAGTAAAGGAAACCTCATCCCCAAGGGTGTGGTATCACTCAAAAAGTTGTATGACTTGCAGAACTGCTTTCAGGGGCCAGTGAATGCCAAAACCCACAGTTCCACAATGATGTACGAATAGATCAACCTAGGAACTAACAAAGATCCGAAGTTTGTGAATCTCGGTACATGTTTCACACCAGAAGAGCAGCAATCTTTTGTACGCCTGTTCAGACAATACCATGTTGTGTTTGTATGGACATACACGTGAATAATCCAGCATGTCATTCCGATCAAAGAAGGGGCCAAGTCGTTCCAGCAGAAGCTAAGAAAAGTGCATCCATCACTTGAGCCCCTCATTCAGAATGAATTGACTAAGTTTCTAGATGCTCGAACCATTTACAAGGTTCGTCATTTCACATGGGTTTCAAACTTAGTCCCTGTCAAGAAGAAGTCCGGGGAGATCTGCCTGTGCGTTGATTTCCATAATTTGAACTATGCCTCAAACAAAGATAACTACCTAGTGCCGTCTATGGAGAACATATTACAGACAGTATCTAGAGCAGAGATGTTCTCTTTTCTAGATGGTTTCTCAGGATACAATTAGGTTCTGGTAGCAGAGCCTGACAAACTGAAAACAACATTCCGTACCAAGTGGGGTATGTTCACTTATCGTAGAATGTCATTTGGGTAGGTAAATGTGGGTGCTACATTTCAGCATTCAATGGGCATCACTTTTCATGGGCTCATCAGACAAAGCATAGTGGTCTACCTCGATGACATGGCAATATTCTCTAGATAGCAGTCATACCACCTGCACCATCTCAAGAAAATATTTGAGTGATGTTGAAAGTACGGGATATCCTTGAATACCAAGAAGAGTGTCTTCTCAGTGTCTGAGGGTAACCTCCTTGGGCACATCATTTCCAAGAGTGGGATCAAGGTAGATTCAGATAGAGTCCAAACCATCATGTAGATTCCTCATCTCGTGAACAAGAAAGTTATGTAGTACTTCCTGGGGAAGATCAACTTCCACAGAAAGTTCATCTTTGATTATGCGTAGATTATCAAACCCATTCAAGAGATGACTAAGAAGGACGTAGTGTACAGTTGGGGAAAAATGAAAAGGAAGCATTTTCTTGGATTAAGCAATCTATAGAAACTTCAACAAAGATTTCTTGCTCTACACGTTTGCTTCCGACACTTCACTCGTTGTTGTGCTCACTCAGAAATACAAGTTGAGCAATGAATGACCCATCTCTTTCATGAGCGTAAGCTTGCAAGTTCCTGAATTTAACTATCCCACCATGGAAAAACAAGCATATGCAGTATACAAGGCAGTTAAACATTTTAGACCCTACCTCTTGAAAAGACAGTGCATTATCTTTGTGTCGCACCTAGCAGTCAGATCACTGCTTTTTCAGCAAGAAATAGGTCAAATAAGGGAAAACTAGATGATAGGACTACAAGAGTATGACCTTGACATCTAGCCATTTCACACCATAAAGGGTCATAGTCTTTGCAGATTAGAATTTGAAGTAGTACATGCGTAAGAGGAAGAAGTAGAGCTCACCAGCTAGGAGCAATAAATTGAAATGTATAATGTTGAGAAATCCCCCCACCCCACTTCGTACAGAAACTCTTGGTACGTAGACATGTGCTAGTACCTTGAGCATGGCACCATGCCCTCTCATTTCTCTATGCAGCAGAATAGGGCTCTACAGCTGAAAGCTTTATCTTACCAGTTGGTGCATGGAATGCTTTACAGAAAACATCACAATGATGTTTTTCTTAGGTGCCTGGAGGCATAGGATTCATAAAGGTTGTTACATGATCTCCATTATGGACCAATCAAGGGTCACTTCGCGGGAAATACAACGGCACACAAGGTCATGCAGGCTAGCTTCTATTGGCCTACATTATTCAAATATGCACATTTCTATGTCCGCAAGTGTCTGGTTTGTTAGAGATGTTCCAACAGAAATGAAGCTCAGCAGCCCCACTACAACCTATTGCAGTGGAAAAAACATTCCAATGGTGGGGCTTGGACATCATTGGCAAGATTTTCCCACATTCGTAAAAGCAGCACCTCTACATCTTAACTGCTACACACTACTTCACGCGGTGGATGGAAGCAATTCTGTTGAAATAAGTGAATGACCAGGAAGACATTAGCTTCCTAAAACAGAACATCATCTTGAGGTTTGGCATTCTTGTATCACTTGTTTTTGACAATGCAACATATTTTTCTTCGTTAAATCTTTATGACTTTGCATTGCAAAATGGTATTGTGTTAAAGCATTCAGCTAACTACTACCCATAGGGAAATGGTCTTATCGAGTCTACAAACAAAAATCTTATCTGCATCATAAAAAATATGATTTACTCTGAAAAATGAAACTAGCACTCCATTCTGGTTAATGCTTTATGGGCTGATCGAGTTACACTTAAACCCTCTCTGAATACCTCCCCCTACTTCCAGGTATACGGAAAAGAATCCATCCTCCCAATGAATATCTACTTGTCTGCTCTCCAATTGTCCCAAGAGTACCAAGGCAAGTTGTGTCTATTGGTTCAGCGTAGGATGGACACATTACACAAGCTATAGGAAGAAAGGGTGAAAGAAAAAGAAAAGTTCATACTTCACTAGAACCATATCAAGAGATGGTTCGGCAGAAAGTCTGCAGGGAGTACCAGCTTCGTTGTGGATGACTTAGTCTTGTGGTGGGATAAACCCCATGAAGACAACGGAAAACATAGGAAGTTTTGGTCCTTGTGGATTGGCCCATTCATAGTTCACGAGCAGCTTGGCCAACACATGTATCATTTACAATCACTTGATGGGAAGATTGATACTCTCCCTGTCAATGGCTAAGACTTAAAATTTTATTTTCAATGATCTGGGGCCACACCCTACACCATGTACATACTTCTTTCATAGTTGTTATTTTATTTTATTTTCTTTTTTTGCTATGCTTTATTGTTTTGTTCTTTGCTTTGCTGATTTTCTCTACTTTGTTGTTATGTTGTTTTTTTTGTAAATAAGTGTTGTCCTACACTGCATTTTGGCTTCTAAATGTGCATGCGACTGAAATTCAAAGAGTCTTGTGACACTGCAGCACTTGGCAAGTCCCATGTCTGTCTTATTTGTTCTTGGTTGTAACTTTTGGCCGATGAAGTCTTGACAGAAAATATGATCCATCTTTAGGGAAATCTTTCGTCAAACCATGAACCAGTGTCCAGTCTGGGAAACCTCATGCCTATACTCAGTTTTCTGCTATATGTTTTCGAGCTATCCAACTAGTAGAAACTGAGAAGGGTAAAACCTAAACGAGAAAACCTAAATCATAGGTCTTTACATTCTTCTATGAAGTAACAACCTCTTCTTATCTCAATAATTTTGGATCCCTCTTCTGCCCCAAAAAGAAATAAGTGCCTATGCATAGTCCTCTTACAAAAAATAACAAATTCAAAAGAAGAGAAAGGCTTCCTGTGCAGAGAGGTGAAGCAAGAAACTACACTAGGGTACTGTCTAGGCTCACTGGCAGTGGAGAAATTTTTTTGTTCCTACGTGACTTCGTCAAGGTACTATCCAGGCCTACTAATAATGAAGCAACACTAGAGATGAAAAACTTATACTCTAAAAATCTTAAGGAAGCGAGCGAAATCACCCTTCATGCTTTGAAACACTGTGATCTGGTTGAATTTTTGTGTTGTTTTCAACTGAGTGTGTACAAGGTGAACTGCGTCTATCTATGGGGTAAGTGGGGAAACTGAAGTGATCTACACAATGAATCAATACTTCCCGAAAGGCCAAGGCCCTGCACTGAAAATGAACCAAAACAGAGAAGCTCGTATTCAACTAGTGTATCACCAAGTGTTGTAGCGGCAGAAACACCCTCCAAAATTTTTGCTTGCATCCAAATTTCAGAGCCTTCCTTGTTTTTTCCTTTAATGGTTGCAAACACTCGAGCTCACCCCATAATCTCGTGTGAAGTCTTTTCACCTTTTTTCTTGTTTGACCAACGTTCATCTTTCGACATGTTGATTTCTTTTCCATGCTTGTGATCTAATTCTGGTGAGTTTGAAGGTTTTCCTTTGTGTGTTTGGGTTGCCTTCGCTGTGTAAACATATGTCATACTCACACACAAAGTTTTAAACATTGTCACGCAAGTGTCATCATGGTCGTCCAAAGGTCTATCACAAGTGTTGCGCTTGTCGCTCTCAGCTCTAAGACAACCTCACTGAGGACATGTTTTGTCTTGTTGTCATGGTGGTCTATGTTGTCTCATCATCAAGTATGCTAAGTGTATGATCACAATGTTAGTTTGCACAAGTTCACTTTCTTTCGACACTTGGCCATTTTCTTGAAAATATACCTGACCGGACAACCCTCTTCCACCTAACCCTGACTGTACTGCACTGGGAAATCTCAATCCTCACTAACCCTACTCTGCTGCTCGAAACTGCATAGTGCTTGAGGTTTTCATCCAGGTCATCTACACTATGCAATCCTAGAGGTGAGCAGCATGTCTGCCTCCTAGAATTGCACAGAATTGCTTCCCTTTCCAACTTACATGCACATTTCCCAAGCACATTCATCAACCCTCCTCCTTTGCTACCAGAAGCTTGCACTACTCTAAGACTTGGGTTTGTATTGTTCCCCAAAATTACGTAGACATGCCCAGCTGGTCATCTGTTACCTTTCTTTGCATTGTTCCCAAAAATTGTGCAAAGTTGACTAGATGACCCTAGTTTCCTTTCTCTTCCCTGCCTCCATAAATTGCGCATACATGTCTGGTATTTCCCCTACTACCTATCCCACACTGTTCCCAAAAATTGTACAGTCATGTTCAATAGGTCCCTCTGCATCCTTGCTTTGTCTTCCCTCTGGAAATTGTGTTATCATGACCATTAGTCCCTGTGCAACCCTGCTTTGTCCTCCCTCTGGAAATTATGCAGAACTACCTAATAGTCCTCTAGAGCCCCACTCTATCTTCCCTTAGAAAATTGCACAGAGGTGTCTCCCTTCTGGGTCCCACCTTGCAACTGACACTGGTGACTTTCATTGCGCAATCCTACATATCAGTGATCACTGCACAGTTTTTCTAGATAGTGCAAGTTGTCCTCCCGGAATGTCTCATTGCAGCCTAAGCTGTGCTTTGTGTTGTCTTAGTGAGTTTTCCTCCCTCCCTATCACCGAGAACACAAGAACAATGCTTCATGCTAGACTAGGAGGTTTTGGATTTGATGCCATCCTGTCATGAGTGAATTGCAGGAACAGGTACACTGGTAGATCATGCGAGACGACGAACAAGATGAAGAAGGAGCACACATGCTAGAAGACTTGCTTGTAGCTAGACATACATACCAAGCATATCAAGGAACAAGCTAGAGGAACACATGCATTGAACCATCAAGCAAGACCAAGACCATCGAAGACCTAGCAGCACTATGCCATGCGGAGGAGAAGACAAATCACACCAAGAGTACGTTCATCACTCAACAGCACAGTAGCTTGACATGGACACCACAGTCAGCCAGTACATGTTAGCAATGTCATGTCGAGTTGTGTCATGAGTTTCCTTGGCCACGTCACCATTTTGGGCCATATCCATTGTAACTGAATGTAATGTAAAGTGAATTCCAATGGACGCACACAGAAGTTGAAGAGTCATGTCAATTGAAAAGTCATGGGAAGTTGAGCAATCATGAGGGTAGTCCAAGAGTCACAAGGGTCAAGCATCACCCTTGGCTATATATACACCTCCCATTGTATGAGAAATCACTTTTCACCTTGGCTCCTCCCACATAGCCTTAAGAGTATGTAGTATGTTCTTTGAGGAGTGAGGAGTGGCTCCAATGTCCCACTACTGGGAATAGTGATGTATGGTGTGTTGTACCTTAAGAAACCAATTTCCTGGTTGTGGAGAAATTGTGCTTAAGACATTAATGATTATTATTTGTTGTCACATATTTGTCACTTTATTATTTCTTGTATTCTTAAATGAAGGACTTGGAAAACTTGGTCTTTAACCCTTAATACATATGTGACCGGAAAATCTCAGAATGCCATTTGTTGCTAGATATAAAAGATGAATGAAGAAAGATTGAAGGAGAAGTTTAATATAATATGTTGCTTAACACATAACCTACTATCCATCACTTAGAAGAATTATGAAAATGAGAACTGAATCATAGACAATATGTTGTTTGACATAGAAACTATTATCTACGACCCGTGGAGAAGTTAAAGTTAATATGTTGCCTTACACAGAAACTATTATCTATAACTTAGAAAGGAAGATGAAAACTTCAAGTATAGGAGTGCTCTTTTAAGGGATTTTAACTTTATCTACATAAGAAAATAAAGCCCTGCAGCTTCATTACTAAACTTGAAAGAAGAAAACATAAGATGACACATGACAGAAAAGTTACAAAATTATACCCAACAATTCATGGAAACTTCTGATTATTTCATTAATCAACAACTATATCAGGAATACAGTAGCTTAGTCTCCAGGTTCTCCAAAATTCGAACCCCCCTTCTCTGTAAATTTTCCTCTTTTTATACATTGTGAAATAGTTGTTGATTTTTGAAACTGTCAAACTACTAAAACTGTTTCTCTAACTATCTGAAGTAAGAATTATTACAAAATATTACACAGAGGGTAAAGACATCTCAAAGAACATAAAATAACTGAACATGACAATGACTGCTGGATTTTCGGCTCTTGAATTCTTTTGTAGATGCTTTAATAATGATTAATCTACTTTAACCATAATAAACAATGTTTGACTTTGACTTGTGCATAGCTCCGGGCTTACGCATGTATCGGGCCCGCTTTAATTGGCCAAAACACAATTGAACCGCACTAATTACCTTCCTTTGAATTTTCCTCTAACACTGATTTTTCCTGCAACCTTTGATTATTATGGAACTCAAAAAGAATTAATTCTGCTTCACAAATCCATCGGATCCGCCCGTTCAATACTCCATTGACTTTGTATCGCAAATCAAAATTGGTGCCTTCAATTGATATATCAATACAAAACTTAACGACATGCGACATAATGGATGCACCAGAAGAATTAAACATAATATATACCATATCGGGTCTGGCTTGTCACAAATCGTAATCGGCATAACCATATACATATACATAAAGCATTATGTGATATCGCGGACCCGCCGACATTATAAAACGTAACATATATTTTCAGGTTCGGATTTTCCATCACTCATTGTAATTGGAAAAGGAACCAACACATATGCAAAGACTCTTTGCGGACCCACCAGGACTTATAAAATGCAACATATAGTTCTTCGGGTCCGGCCCATCATCGCAAATCGCAATCAGTGATTCCGTGGTGATAACATAAATGCCCATTACATTTTTTGCAATTGCAATTAACTGCATCGCTAACACACACACACACACACACATATATATATATATATATTATATATTATATATATATATATATTATATATATATATATATATATATATATATATATATATATATATATATATATATATATATATATATATATATATTATATATATATATATATATATATATATATATATATATATCGGGTCTGGCTCCATATAACCATTTATATAGCGATTTGATTTGTTCGTATAGCGACCTTGGCTACACCGGGGCCGATTCTTTTACACTTCTTTCTTTTGTGATTTCGATATATAATAAACAAAATACTTCATTTCCCTTAGACTCTGCAGATGTAAAGAAAATAAGGGAGCTTCATTAAGGTTGAACCCCTGCAGTGATTTTTAGACCACGCATTGTGATAAAAGTGATAAATAAGCTTAAACACAATATAAGCTACAACATGTTGTATAGGTGTGTCTTGGTACATTTGCTTAATTCAGAAGCCTGTTTCAAGCTAGCATGTTTTAACACATGTTTTGTAGATGTTTGTAAGACTACTCTTTAAACATTTGTAATGCATGTTTTCTTAACCTGTACTAAGACAGTTGAACTACTTCGGTTATTTTGGTACTTACATTGTTGAAGATGTGTTGTATTGTTTATCGCTATTGTCTCATCCTTGTGGACTACTCCGTAGGATATTAGACATAGCATTCTCATTTTCTTAGTTATAACGACTGTCTCCTCTGTGTGGACTACTCTGTTGGATGGTGTACATGTTTTCCCTTTGCACTTTGGTTTTAACGATTGCCACATCCGCTATGGACTACTCCATTGGATGCAGGATAGACCCTTGTTTTTTCGCATGTGTCTCTCCCTAGGTGGTACTACTACCTCTCATTTAGAGGCTCACTCTTACCCCCCTTTATAGTAAGAGAATAGGGACACAACTTACATTACGCACTCACTAGGCACACTCACCTCACTTTTTGAAGACACAAGCATAACACTCTCGTGTGTTGAACAGAAAGAGCTAAGGCAAAGCTCTAAGATAATGGAAACTAGGCCATCATACCGGATGGAACTCCTACACCAAACAGTGTGAGGTCTAGTTGGGACTTCATACCAGGGAGATCTACTACATGTTGGCGGGTCCAACACCGTCAACATGTGTATATTTGTGCATATGTGATTTATTGTTTTATATTTCCACTATTCAAAGTAGTTTATGGTTGAGATTCTTGGTTTCGTAGCATCAGAGATTTAAAGACTCTAACCTAGATCTAAGGTAGTGGAAATTTAACATGGTATCAAAGCATGTCTGAGCTACTTTGGAAGGAAGTAAATCAAAGTTGTGCACAAAAAAGTACAGTGTGAGAGGGAGTTGATCACATTGTAAGTGAAGGGGTCGCTACAATGTCGAATTTGTAGACAGGTCTCTGGTACAAGGACAGGTTGGAAGGTTTCTCCATCTATACTCCTTGGAAGGAGAGGATCAAGTTGGTCTTGCAGGTCAACAAGATCTGGAATTTTGCTGAGAAAGATATCAAGAAGCCAACCAACCCTAAGGAGCTAGAAATATGGGATGATTTGGATGTGAGAGTGAGATTGATCATCCTAGATGGTGTGAAGGATTCCCTAATACCTCATTTGTCTAGGAAGAACAATGCACATGAGATGTGGTTGGCTCTTCAGAATTTGTTCAAGAATAAGAATGAGAACTGGGTACTGGTATTGGAGGATAACTTGAAGTCCACCAAGATGATAAAGGGTGAAAGAGTGACCTTATATCTCATGAGATTGTCTCAGGTCAAAGATGAGCTTGTTGCCATCGGTGTGACTATCGCAGATGGAGATATGGTAAGGATTTCCTTGAAAGGGTTCACTGAGGAATGGAAGCCCTTCATCAAAGGGATCATTTCCAAGGAGAAGCTGCCAGACTGGGATAGGTTGTGGGATGACATGATTCGGGAAGAGTTGGGAAACAAGAATCTTCATCCAAAGAAGAATTTTTTCAATGAGGACATGGCACTTGCAGCACGAATGAAGGGTAAGCACAAGAAGGACTTGAGTAAAGTCAAGTTCTTCAACTATGGTGAGACAGGTCATTAATCGTCAAGATGTCTGATGAAGAAGAAGGGAGATGATGAGAAGAGGAAAGGAAAGAAGGTCGTTGATGTTGCCACTTGAGCTGAGATAGATGATCTCTTTAGGAGATTGGAAGAGGAGGACTTTACTATTATTTCTCATTTCTCATAGGTTATTGTCAATGAGGATGGATGGTATGTGGACAGTGGTGTAATGAAGCATATGACAGGGTCACAGGAGGTTTTTGAGACTCCATTTGAATGGGACTCGAAGTTGCACATGGTGTTGGGTGACAAGAGTCAGTGGAGATCCAAGGATCGAGAGTTTTTCCATTGAGGTTGGAGATAGGACGTGTGATGCAGATCCAAGATGTAGTGTTCGTACGAGGACTCAGATAAGAATGATTTCCATCTCGATGATCAAGAGGAAGGGGTTTGAGGTCTTGTTCCAGGATAGGAAGGCAATACTCAGGCCTAGAGGCTCTAGGTCTGATGGGATTGTACTCGAAGTTAGAGATCATGGTCTTTACAGGTTGACGGGAAAGGCTGTGGATCATGGGAAGAACCAGGTGGAGCAGGTGTAGGTTCTAGAGAAGTAGGATCAGGTGCAGCTGCAGGTGCAGGCTTTAAAGGAGAAGGTATAGGTTCCCGAGAAGAAGTACACCTTCCTGAGAAGGTCCAAGTTTTAAAGACTCAAAGGGAGTCTAGTTCACGAGAGAGCTTACAAATTTAGAAAGAGAATCTGCAACCCAAGAAGAGCATGTGGTCAGTGGGGAGAAAGGGTGATCCTACAAGTGCCAAGAAGGAATCATGGAGAGAGTGGAAGTCATCAGAGGATAAGAAGAAGAAGCAGGGTGCTTCCAGCAGTGACAACGACACTTTCGAGAAGGGCATAGTTCACCATACAGGGATTGTTTCAATTGTGACTGCCAGGAGTTGGGCAAGTGTTGCGAGTAGTGATGATGATGATGAGTTACTTCCTAGTCTTGGAATTACCTCCCGTGCCAAGAGGGATTTTTTATTTGTGTAGCTTGGGAGGTACTCCAAGCCCTAGGGTTTAGGGTTTGGAGAGCAAAGCGCCACAAGGGTCACTTGTGGGCTTGGAACCCAAGTATGGGGTTTTGCACCCAATCGTGTTTGGGGAATTTATGGGAGCACATTTCTACATGTGATGGAATGAGATAATAGAGGGTAGAAAGGAGAATGAAACACTTTGAGAATCATTGAATTCTGAGTTGTAGAAGTGGAGAAATGAATTTTTGAAGTTGACAAGTAATTATTGGTTTTCAAGTCATGTGGGCTTGAAGTAAAATTTAGACAATAGGTGTGTCTCTTCACTAATTCGTTGGAGCCCCTTTATTGACAATAAATAAAGGTTGATTTGATGTGTTATAGGCATCCATTTTTGCGATGTCTCTTTTAGAGAAAGACTTGGTGGAGAGGAGGATCTCAAGCCTAGCCGCAACAAAGAAGGAGTTTTGAACAACATGAGGAGGAGGGTCCGAGTTTGTACTGGAGACCGAGTAAGCTAAGGTACAAGGGTATCTTTTTGGGTTAAAACATTTGTCTTCTAGAGGTTGACTAGGCTTATTGTTGGGCCGAGTATAGGAGGAACTATACACTATTGTTGGAGGACTATTTAGGCATCATTCTTGGAGGCTGAGGCTATAAGACAATTGTTGTGTTAGGCCGTAGGCCATAGCATACAGCTAGGGACTATGTGAGGGTTGTCAAGGGTGGACAATGCCCTAAGGAGATAGCCTGGGCTTAGAGGAAGCCTTCCATGGTGGCTTGCAGCCCTTAAAGGCCTAGTTTTTTTACTGTGGGGTGTGTTTATGGCTGTAGTAAGTGCCCTCACTAGGACTACAGCAAACAAAAGTATGTAATAATAAATGACATCAGTGTTTTGTGGAGTAACATTGGGTCAAGAGGTGACCGGTTTGGATTAAATTGACTTGCAACCTGTGGGAGCCAATTTGGAGATGATATTGGGTGATTGTGTGTCTTCATTGGTGCAAATTCTGTAATGTTTGGATTGGGTGCCATTTATCTAATTAGAGGGTAGTGTGTTAGCTACCCAAAGTAGCCCTAGAGTATCACACAAGAAGGGTGTTCTTTGGTGTGTGATTGGGTGAAGTTTGCAGCCTTATGAGTAGCTCTTTGATGAACAAAAGAGGATACTAGAAGGGAGATTGGAGCTCGGTAATTAGGCCTACCCAAAGAGCAAATTTATGATCCTATGTACATACAAAAGAAGTGGCATGCAATATTGTGAGGTGGCAACCCTCCTGGACTCTCGATGTGTAGTGGCCTTAATGGAATAAGGCACTACTAGTGAGCAGTATGGAAGCGAAGGATCAGCAGGACAGGATATGACATAGAAGTTGCAACAAAGTTTGTCATTGTATCTTGTATACCATAGATTATTGTATTATTTAGATTTGGTTTAATATAATGAAGATTAGGATTGTACAATTTTGTTAAAAAATGTGTATATTTGTGCATATGTGATTTATTGCTTTATATTTCTAGTGTGCAAACTAGTTTATGGTTGAGATTCTTGGTTTGGTAGCATCAGAGATTTTAAGACTCTAACTTAGATCCAAGGTCGTGGAAATTCAACAACAATCTCTATCAAAATATGACATTGGACCATGGTACACCATAATTGACCATGGTCGACCATGTTTGACTAATGTGGACCATATTTGACCATGGTTGTTCATGATTGACCTTACTTGGCCCTCGTTGGCCATGATTGCTTTCCATCTTGAGAATATTTGTCACAAACCCATATTGGCAGTATTATAAACCTAAGGGATTAATAAACCCAAGAATTTATATTATAAACCCAATGGATTATAAACCCTAGGAATAATATTATAAACCCTATCAATAATATTATACCCTAGGAATATGAACCCTTATATTAATAAACCCAAGGGATTGATATTATAAACCCAAGGCACTAATAAACCCACGGGATTAATATTGTAAACCCAAACTATATAAACCCTGAGGTAAATATTATAAACCCTAAAACAAACATGGTTGGCCACGGTTGACCATAGTTGATTTTCATATTGAGATAATCTTTGTCATAATGCAACGTTGGACCATGGTTGACAATGATTGATTTTCATATTGAGAGAATCTTTATAAAAATGTGACACTGACCCCTAGTTGACCATTATTGACAATAGTTGACCCCTGGAACACCATAATTCACTATGGTTGACTATGTTTGACCAATGTTGACCATGATTGACCATGGTTGACCATAGTTCATTATGATTGCTTTCCATATTGAGAAAATCTTTGTCACAAATGCATATTAGGATTATTATAAACCTAAGAGATTAAAAAGCCTGAGGGATTAATACTAAAAAACCAAGGGATTTATATTAAGCAATAATAACAATATTATAAACCCTACCAATAATATTAAACTCCAAGAATATGAACCCTTGGATTAATAAACCCAAGGGATTGATATTATAAACCCAAGGCACTAATAAACCCAAGGATTAATACTAAAAACCCAAGGGAATAATATTAAACCAAGGCATATAAAACCTAAGATAAATATTATAAACCCTGAAACAAATATAGTTGACCACAATTGACCATGGTTGATTTTCATATTGAAACAATATTTGCCACAATGTGACGTTGGACTATGGTTGACCATTGTTGACCATGGTTGACCATGGTTGATTTTCATATTGAGTCAATCTTTGTCACAATGTGAGGTTGGACCATGGTTGACCATCATTGTCATAATGTGACATTGGAGCTTTAGACAATCTTTGACACAATGTGACCATGGTTATAAAAAAATGATGATCATAGGTGATTTTCATATTGAGACAATCTTTGTCACATGCAACCCTGGACTGTGGTTGAAAATGATTAATGATGGTTAATGACATTTGATTATGGTTGGAAATATTTGTCACAATGTGATGTTGGACCCTGGTTGACCATGATTGACCACAATTGACCATGGTTTATTTTCATATTGAAATAATCTTTGTCACAATGTGACATTGGATCAAGGTTGATCATGGATGACCATGGTTATTAACCAGGGATGACCATGATTAACCATGGTTAACCATGGTAGATTTTCATATTGAGACAATCTTTGTCACAATCCGACATTGGACCATGGTTGACCATGGCTGACTATGGTTGATCATGATTTACCATGGTTCAAGAGGATGGTTGACCATGGTTGATCATGATTGAGCATAGTTAACTATGGTTGACCATGTTTTATGTTCATATTGAGACAATCTTTTTCACAATGTGACATTGGACCATGATTAACAATGATTAATTTTCATATTGAGACAATCTTTGTCACAATGTGACGTTGGAACTTGGTTGAACATGGTTGACCATGGTTGACCATGAGTGAACATGGTTGACCATGGTTAACCATGGCTGACCATGAGTGAACATGGTTGACGATGGTTGACCATGATTGAACATGGTTGACTATGGTCGATTTTCATATTGAGACAATCTTTGTCACAATGCAACGTTGAACCATGGTTGACCATAGTTGACCATGGTTGTTGAAATGTGACGTCGGACCATGAGGCAATCTTTGTCACAATGTGACCATGCTTATTAACCATGGTTGACCATGATTGATTTTCATATTGAGAAAATATCTCTCACAATACGACGTTGGACCTTGGTTAACCATGGTTGATATTCATATTGAGACAATCTCTATCACAATGTGACATTGGACCATGGTACACCATAATTGACCATGGTTGACCATGTTTGACTAATGTGGACCATGATTGACCATGGTTGTTCATGATTGACCTTAATTGGCCTTACTTGACCATGATTGCTTTCCATATTGAGAAAAATTGTCACAAACCCATATTGGTGGTATTATAAACCTAAGAGATTAGTAAACCCAAGAATTTATATTATAAACCCAGGGGATTTATATTAAACTCCATCAATAATATTATACCCCATGAATATGAACCCTTAGACTAATAAACCCAAGAGATTGATATTATAAACCCAAGGCACTAATAAACCCAAGGGATTAATACGAAGAACCGAAGGGAATAATATTAAAACCAAGGGATTAATATTGTAAACCGAAGCTATATAAACCCAAAAACAAAAATGGTTGACCACGATTTACTATGATTGATTTTCATATTGGGACAATCTTTGTCATAATGCGACGTTGAACCATGATTAATTTTCATATTGAGAGAATCTTTATCACAATGCGACACTAACCCTTGGTTGACCATGGTTGACCATGATTGAAGATGGTTGACAATGGTTGATTTTCATATTGAGAGAATCTTTGTCACAATGCGACATTGGATCAAGGTTGACCATGATTGCCACAATGTGACGTTGGACCATGATACAATCTTTGACACACTGTAATCATAGATATTGACCATGGTTGACCATGGTTTATTTTCATATTGAGATAATCTTTGTCATAATGCGACATTTGACCATGGTTGACAATAGTTGATTATGGTTGACCATCATTAACCATGGTTCACCATGGTTCACATATGGTTGATGTTCATATTGAGACAATACTTGTTACAATGTGGCGTAGGACCATGGCTAACCACGACTCACCATGACTAACCATGATTGACCATGGTTGATTTTCATATTGACAATGATTGACCATGATTGATTTTAACATTGAGACAATCTTTATCACAATGTGATGTTGGACCATGGTTGACCATGGTTTATTTTCATATTGAGAAAATATTTGTCACAATGTGACATTGGACCATGGTTGGCCATGATTATAAACCCAAGGGATTTATATTAAACCCTAGGATTAATATTATAAACCCTATGAATAATATTATGCCCTAAGAATATGAACCTTTAGATTAATACATCCAAAGGATTGATATTATAAACCCAAGGGTCTAATAAATAATAATAATAATAAAATAATTGATCCAATCTTTATAAATAAATATTAATAATTAATAATAGTAAAGCTTTGTGAATTCAAAGTGTTTTTTGTTTTGTTTTGGTAATTGCATTAGTGGCTATAAATGTCATATTATGTCTTTATTACCAATGATTAGAGAAATATCTACAATCCAACCAGAAATCATTAAAGAAAACTTTCAATTTGGTTTGGTGTAAGTCCAAATCTTATTTTTACAATAGTTTGAATACCATCATCACACTAATTCCATGACATAGGATGTTTTAGAATATATTAAAATTTGATATTTAATTACATTAATTTTAATTATCTTATTATTATTATTTTAATGAAAATATCAAATAAAAATTAAAGAGCACAATATTAAACCTTAGGAATGTGAATCCTTAGATTAATAAACCCAAGGGATAAAAATTATAAACCCTAAAATAAACATGGTTGACCATGGTTTATTTCCATATTGAGACAATCCTTATCACAAAGTGATGTTGGACCACGGTTGACAAAGCATGACCATGATTGATTTTCATGTCCAAAGAATCTTTGCCACAATGCAATGTTGGACCATGGTTGATTTTCATATTGAGACAATCTTTGTGACAATGCGAAGTTCGACCATGGTTGATCATGTTTGATTTTATAAAACATGGTTGACGATGGTTGACCATGATTGTCCTTAGTTGACCATCATAATTGATCATGATGAAAGAGATTTGAATCAAGGTTAATCATGGTTAATCATGATTGACCATCATTAATTGTGCCAGATAATGGTTGACTATGATTGACCATGGTTGTTTGTCACAGTGCGACATTTGACCATAGTTAACAATAATTGATGATCAACCATTTTATAATAGAAGAACATTTTATTAATATATATTTAATTAATTGATGATATTTGTATTTAATTAACAATATTTATATTAATAAATATTAATTTAAATAACAATATTTAATATAAATATTTATTTAAATAACAATATTTATATTAATAAAACATTATTAATATTAATGAATATTTATTTAAAACGGAATAAAACATTATTAATAAATATTTATTTAAAAACTAATTATTTATAATAAAATTATAAATTAGAATTATATATATATTTTAATACTGTTTTTTAGGTTTTACGTATGAAGATGTGAATCTTGAACATTAATCTTAATTATATACATATTAGATATAAATTTTCTATTAATATATTATTTTTTCTGAAAATATAAAACCACTATTAAAATCACGCTTTAATAATTATTTATAATAAAATTATATATTAGAATTATATATATTTTAATATTTTTTTTAGATTTGACTTACGAAAATGTGAATCTTAAACATTAACTTTATTAGATATCATTTTGGGATTCAACTGCGTTAAGTAAGTCATTCAAACGTATGACCATTTCCATGAGAGGTAGTCGTAACTGACTAATTTCTCATGATTTTTTAATAGTTCACTTAGCACTCATTGCATCGGGTGATGCTCACAGGGGTGAAGAAGTGGGATTGAAACTAGTGAAATGTGGAGAACGAATCACATAGCATCAATCATCACTTCCGGGGCTTGCACCCGGTAACCAGGACTTCCCAGGGGGTCACCCATCCCAGAACTCCTCTGGCTCAAGCGCGCTTAACTGTGGAGTTTTTCCACAATGAAGCCCACTTAGCTTGCTACCCCATTTGCAAAACCTTAGCAAGTATTGTGCCTCATGAACCATTCAAGTAGAGATCCCTTGACTCTTTTTGAATTTAAGTATGGGGATTTACGCAGTGCATTATATTAGATATCATTTTGGGATTCAACTGCGTTAAGTAAGTCATTCAAACGTATGACCATTTCCATGAGAGGTAGTCGTAACTGACTAATTTCTCATGATTTTTTAATAGTTCACTTAGCACTCATTGCATCGGGTGATGCTCACAGGGGTGAAGAAGTAGGATTGAAACTAGTGAAATGTGGAGAACGAATCACATAGCATCAATCATCACTTCCGGGGCTTGCACCCGATAACTAGGACTTCCCAGGAGGTCACCCATCCCAGAACTCCTCTGGCTCAAGCGCGCTTAACTGTGGAGTTTTTCCACAATCAAGCCCACTTAGCTTGCTACCCCATTTGCAAAACCTTAGCAAGTATTGTGCCTCATGAACCATTCAAGTAGAGATCCATTAACTTTAGTTATATACATATTAATATAATATAATATAATAGTAGGAGGACGATTAGCCCCTAAAATGGATGGTGCTGAAGCGCGCAACTGATACTCGACTGTCTGAGCAATTGCCTGGTTTCGATGAGTAGGAAGACGATGAATAAGAGGACGCGGGGTCGTTGAGAAACCTCGGGCGTGAGGTTGAGTGGATCGGCCCCCGGTGCAAATCTTGGTGGTAGTAGCAAATATTCAAATGAGACATTGAGTGTAACAACTCACCTGCAGAATCAACTAAGTGCAGAGCTTGAGTGGATCGGCCCCCGGTGCAGATCTTGGTGGTAGTAGCAAATATTCAGATGAGAAAGTAACAACTCACTTGCGGAATCAACTAGCCCCCATAAATTAAAATAATTATTTTTAATAAAATTATAAATTAGAATTATATATATATTAATAAATTAAAATAGTTATTTTTAATAAAATATAAATTAGAATTATATATATATTAATAATAAAAAAATAAATTGGACTTATGAAGATGTGAATCTTGAACATTAACCTAATTATATACATATTAGATATAAAATTTTCTATAAATATAATATTTTTCAGAAAATATAAAATATACGCATATAACTTAACATATATGTATAAACCACTGTTAGAATAACGCTTTAAATATAGTTTCCAAGTCATCGTAAGGAATCTTAAACGTAACATCACCGAGGAACCGCTGTTTTTAAAGATGGGGAAAATAAATCAAAGACGATGGCTTAAAATAAGGCAAACGTAATAAGTTACATTAACAGAAGTTTCTTCGCTAGATAAACTTATTTATTGCCATCTATTTACGGTTCCGCCATTAAATAACTGATCGAAAATTGCGCCCCAATTTATTGCGAAAACTGTGAACGAAACAGGGACTCCGACCCGTCCAGCTATCGAATTCCCGTAAGGAATCAGAATTCGTTCTTTCAATTGTATCAGGATTCGTGAGTGACAGGGTGAAAAAAAGGGAAAACCCTCATAATCGGTGCCGAGGTTCGTGGAGTCTGATAAATTTTCCACAGATTTGAAATATAAAGAAATTCCGACACATACACAGAGAAACAGGGCTAGTAATGGAGGACAGTGACGTTGTATTCAACGACTGCATTGTCGGTATTTAACTCGAAGGAATGGGTGCAAGCCCATGCGTAGCCTCGAGCAAACCTAAATAATCCGCTCCCTCCGACGATCGGCATTTCTCTGACCTGTTCGAGAGCCGCATTCTTCCCGATCATGGCGAGGGTGCTGCCGTTGTACTTGCCGCTCTCAAAAACAAAGGTGGTGGCCATGAGCAGGTGGACTTTCTCTTGGCTCGACGAAACGTAGATACCCTGCGCTCTGCCCACCATTTTGGAGGTGGCCTCCGGCCCTTCCGTAAGCCAGTCATCCATCGCCGTCACCGCGCCGAACAGAGTAGCCGAAGAGTTTGTGGTGGGAGCGGAGGCCACCTTCACGGCGGTCACATTTTTCCCGGCCACTAAATCATGGAAATAGAAGTGCAGGTGGCTTATCTTCTCCCGCATGGGCAAACGCAGAGATGGAAACGAAGGGACAGGGCGACGTTTCAAATAAATCGCCGCCACAAAACTAATTTTTTTTTTTTTTTTGTTTTATTATCGATTCTCTCCCTCGCGCCATAGCCGCCGATCTCAGACTCAGACGAAGCATGTACTAGAGATATTAGCTTACAATAAATCCCAGCCATTCAATTCAATTAAATTAATAAAAAAAAAAAAATCAATGACCCCCCATCCACCAGGGGCCGATATAGAAACGCCTACGGCAAAACTATTTTTTTTATTGTTATCGATTCTCTCCCTCGCGCCATAGCCGCCGATCTCAGACTCAGGCTCAGACTGACTCAGACGAAGCATATACTAGAGATATTAGCTTACAATAAATCCCAGCCATTCAATTAAATTAAAAATAAATTAAAAAAAAAAGGTCAACGACGCCCCATCCACCAGGGGCCGATAGGAATGCCTACGGCGAACAAGTTGTTTCTCATTGAGGAAAGTTTGTTCTATTATCAAGTGGGCTGTAATGATTGGTGTCTGCTATAACAAATTACACTTACTATGTGCTTATCAAAATGTTTAAGGACGTCTTAAGGGCCAATTGAGTATACCTAACATTAAAGTTTAAAGGAATAGCTAATAATGTCCCCGAAATCAATTGAAATTACCTAAGGGATCATTTCATAGTGGTTGCTAATGGTCCCTAAAGATATCTTAAGGGCCAATTAAGTGTACTTAACATTAAATTTTAAAGGAATAGCTATAATGTCCCCAAAATCAACTGAAATTACCTAAAGGAATCATTAGATAATGGTAGCTAGTGGGAGGAAATGGGAAGCTAAGGTTGTTAATGGAGAAAATACAAATTATAAGTGGTGAACGTTTAAAGTAAGAATTACGAGAACTCGGTATAATTTGAGAATTAATAAGAGCAGTGAAGGAAGAGATGGGATTTTAGAAATTGAATTTAAATATTATATTTATTATATAATTAATCATTTTAGAGGACATTATTAAGAAATCATTTTTTGTGTGAAAGATAAAAGAAAAGTTTTCTAATTATTATGTTTTTGGAAATTTTGACTAAAAACAATTTTTATTCAATTATAAATTTTTGTTATTAAAAATATATAAATAATAAAAAATTTATCATTGAAAATTGTAATGGGAATAAACCTTTACTATTTTTAAAACAAATTTAACCAAAATATATATATATATATATATATATATATATATATATATATATATAATCAAAATCATTATCATTATCAGTAAGCAAACTGCGGCAAAAGAAAATGTCAAATGGAGAGCAATAGCGTACTAGACCAATAAGCATGCTAGAACAATAGCGTGGTGGACCATAATCATGGACGTGAAAGAAGCATGCTGGAGCGTACACCGTTCATTTAGATCCAACGCTGTACACGTTTACATGGCATTAAACAATATTGCCCCCATACTCATGACGGCCTTTCATGGCTGAAAGTATGAAATTTCAATTTTCCGATTGTTTTAAAATCAGAAACAGAGAAGTATTAAGTGGTCAAGGTTCATCCACTCGTCCAGATTCACATAAACTTCATATTGATAGGATCAGGGTTTAAGAATTTAAGTGGGGGTGTTTTAATTTTTTGGGTAAGGTTATGGCTTTTTTCTTTCGTAATAAAATTTGAAACAAAATAAAAAATAAAAATATTTAGAAATGAATTATAATTATAATAATATGAAAATATTAATGTAGTTGATATAGTGGAAAACTTCATAAATATAATAAAAAAATTATTGCAATATTAAGAATGTTTTACCAATTTACACATTTACTTAATTAACTATCTATAAAAAAGTAATGGGCCAATTTTAATTTAAGAATAAAAGGAATTACATGTCTTATTGTAAAATGGATCATTTTGCTAAATAAAATTTAGTTAAATATAAATGAATGTTATAAATAATAATGATAACTTATCATGGAAGAACTTATCAAAATTGAAATAATCTCAAATCCCTAGCAAATTGGTGGGCAAGGAGCCACTTGGCAAGAATCTAACCTTTTAAATTTATTAAAAATAATGGACCATTTTGCTAAATAAAACTTGATTATATATAAAATGAATTTTATAAATATTGAAGAACTTATCATAAAAAAGATTATTAAAATTGGTGGGGAGGTACTTGACACGAATCTAATTTTTTAAATTTATTAAAAATCATTGTAACCTAACAAAACTCTGTAACACATTATAATAAGCATATTCCCTTACAAATTAATCTAAATAATCAATTAAAATTATTTTAAAAAATCAACAAATTAAAATAAAAAACCTTCTCCCAGGAATAAAACATAACAACACGGACTAACCTGACGCTCTTCTTCATGGCTGTGCAAAGCCTGAAAGCGTGAGAGAGAACCATCTGAGTGCACTTTAGTATAGAGAGTTTGACTATGATGGATTTAAGGAAAATTGAACATGTGACTTATGATAGATGATAGATATAGAGTGCATTTCAAACAAAAATAGTTTGACTTTTTATATATATAATTTTTTTTTGTGAAATTCAAATTTTATTTTCGTAATAAAATAAATAAAATATTTTTTAAAATTCCTAAATTATTATTATGTATTTCACAACACAAATCTCAATCTACCACATTTTAAACAAAATTAATGTTACGAGTTATATTATTACAATAAAACGATAAATCAGAACAAGATAATGGATAAAAGCTACAGCATTGGGAAATCGTACATATTTGTCATCTAAATTGAAATCTAAAATCATAAAGAAAAAAATCCCTTGAAAAGTCCGGGTTAACTATTTTTAGCTACTGCACAGCCCCACCTCGGGGATAAGACAGATCTATTCAAATTCCAAAAGATTGAACTGCATTGTATCCATTCAAACTAACCGTGGTTTGGACAGATCTGATTATTGGGGTTCAAATTCCAAAAGATTGAACTGCATTGTATCCATTCAAACTAACCGTAGTTGGACAGATCTGATTGTTGGGGTTCTGTTAAAAACCCTACGTTATTCTGCGCCAGCGCCACAAAAATAAATACTAATGAAGTGCACTAGTGCCCCAATTTGAGCACAGTAAGCTCGTTCAAGGCAAAACTGCAAAGCAATCGCTTACAGTTTCACCAAAATTCAACTTCAATGTCCTATTTTCGAAATGACAGCAACAGAGTAAATAAATCTTTTACTGACCAACTAGTTTTAAGCCAACCTGACCGAACTATTAATGAAATACGGCGTAAAATCTTCGTCGACGCCGCCATATTTTTCAGTAATTTGAAATACACAGGGCACCGCAGTAATCTATGGTAAATGATAATATAAGAGCCACGAATATTTATTCTAAGAAATGCATTGAACTGTTAATGAGAAGAGGCCGAAGAGAATTACAGTCATGAAGCCATCGTGGAATGGAGAAGCGACCCTCCTGCCGATTCTGAGCACGTCTTTGCTGATTGTCTTCTTGCAAGTGTTGCAGGAAGATCTTGAAGTACTGGAGTAGTCGACAATCCATGACTTTGGAAGATTCGCCATCAAGTTGAATAGCTCTTAGCAGAAGATTAATGCACCAATATTGCGCAACAAAAGGATAAGAAGAGAATAGTTCTTAATAGCATACCAGCATGTCATTATATCACATAACCACA
Organism: Pinus tabuliformis; assembly: GCA_031772625.1. Taxonomy (NCBI): domain Eukaryota; kingdom Viridiplantae; phylum Streptophyta; class Pinopsida; order Pinales; family Pinaceae; genus Pinus; species Pinus tabuliformis. The sequence goes on along the minus strand of CM062816.1, from coordinate 1,489,657,276 downwards.
TTGGAAGAGATTCCGGAGGTGTACGTCACCCAGATTTTGAAGATGTACGTCACCCAGATTTTTAAATATGTACGTCACCGAGATTTTGAAGATGTACGTCACCTTGCCAAGCAAGTCGTGGGATGTAGGACGGACATTTAGTAGAAAATAAGTTACCTCTATGGTCGAAACTCGAAGTTATACGAGACAAGACGAACTCTGGAAACCCTTTGCCGATGATTGTGAACTTTTTTTTTCCAAAAGAAAACACTGCAACTTGCTATTCTATAAATAAAATCAAAGGATGTATGTAATAAAAAAAACAGAATTATGAAGGCAAAGCTTACTCATAAATCTGAAAAAAAAGTACTTTAGAAACTCAACAAGTACCTTGTGGCGCTTGATATGCCTCTTATACAATCAGATTATACTAATGTATTGAAAAAAATATTAATTTATTGGGAAAACTCATGTAGTACTAGATACCATAGTGGGATAAAACTAAACATGTCTATGAGAGAAAAAAAATAAATATTGTGTAACATCTTTTTCTCACATCTACCTAAGTAACCAGGCAACTGGGGTAAACATGTGACGAGAGACTACTATGATATGATTCAACCTCCTAGGTGACCTTAAGGAAGTGGAATCGACGGAAGCACATCAAACATACCTTCAACATCAGCAACAACACTCCTAGGAGCCATCCCAACTACACAGGTAGCATGCCCCTAGGTCCCACTGAGTTTGTAAGCTATTAAACCTCTAGATGCTCCCATGCTATGCGCATGCCACCGTCCAAAGAGCTCTAGACACTCCCATAAGCCTGCATGCCTGCATCTATGGACTATTTCCAGTAGACTTATGCCAGAGTCCAACGAATTTAAGGCACTTTTCAAGCTTAGAATTCCAGCCACTGCTCCAGAACTTGTTGTAACTTCCAGAATCCATTAAGCACATGATGACAAGACTAATAAACCAAAAACCAACTTTAGGACTAGGCCTGACCATCCCCAACTACGACTGACATTCTATTAAACACTTGACATCAATGCAATCTACAGATGTAAACAATAGATCTAAGCATAGGGGTCTCATACTTATCTGAGATTCGGCATGAATCATTGTTTCCTTATCACATTAGCTGCAGTTTCATCCATTAGGCCATTGACACATTGTTCATTCATTTATAAGTAGAAACATGATGAGAGCCATACATAGCCATTGTCATAATACATATTCATAACTAACATAATAACAACAAAAATACCAAGGAAACAACAGCCATATAATTCACATATAAACCAGTATAATACTCATGAGATAACAAGGAGAAATAACCTCATATTAATGATGCAAAATCCAAACTAGTAGGGGACTACTACGTTCCACTCTAGACCATAGAATGGCTGAGCCAAATCTCTCTTCAACCATTCACCCTCGTGCCATATTCCAAGCATGAATGTGGGATCTCATAAAACACATCAATCAAAACCATCCAGGGCTTCCAAAGGCCAAACCAACTCAACCCATCAAACAGTGATTCCACCTTATGGTCGGACAAAAAAACCATCATCAAATTGCTCTCTACCCAAGCCTTCCAAGGCTCCAAAGCGTTTGTTCTAACGAAGGCTTCCAGGACTAGTAACCCACAATTGTCATCGGGCTTCCAGAGCGTTTTTCCAACCAGGGCTTCCAGGACTAGTAATTCAACCCACCAAGGGCTTCCAGAGCGTTTGTCCAACCAAGGCTTCCAGGACTAGTAACTCAACCCAAGCTATTACAGGGCTTCTAGAGCGTTTGTCCAACCAGGGCTTCCAGGAATTAATAAATCAACCCAAGCTAAAGGAAACATGAGAACTAACCAGAAAAACAAAGAAATAAACCAACAACACCATGTCTATCCAGGAAATGACAAGGATAGGAAAATCCACTATCAATCCAGGCAATCCTCCATGTTAGTGATAGATCATGACCAATAAACCACATGCATATGCCATGCATGCCAAAACTATTGAGGAAAACATAAATGCAACTTGGTACCTGCAAGCAAAACTTGTTGTAGCTACTAATCCCGATGTCCTCTTGCACTTTCATGCTCTTCCTTTACCTTCTTGCTCCAAAACAACAAGTATGCCACACTCCTTCAAGAGTACTCCAAGAAACTCTAAGTATCCAAGAGTATGAGAGAGAGAGAATAGAAGAGAGCTCCACCAAAACTTGTCAAAAGCCTACCAACTGATCCTCATAAGCCTTTTTTATCAATGAGGCCTCTATTTTCTTCATTCTCCATTATTTTCCTTCATTTTTATCCTCACATGCAACCTGTGACTTTTAACCTCCCTTTTCTCCTAATTTCCATTATTTTCATAAATAAAATGCCAATAAATACCTCATGACTTTCCAAAGCCTTTGCCATTACCTTTGCCAATTTCCTTAGCCATATAAACCGAAATGAACACCCGCACTAGGATGTTTTTCCCACCATTCAGTTTGGAATATGTGTCCCATGACCATCGTTTTATATATTTTTACATGATTTTTTAACCAGTGCTGTTACAGAACCCTCCCCCTTGGGAGAACACCGTCCTTGGTGTTTAATGACACCTATAACCAACAAGACTGCTAAAAACATAACATACTGCCCATGGAACTTTATAACACAGCGCATTGTAGTATTTACAATGACATCATGTTGAAAATATGATAGACATATTGTTTACTGGAGCTTTATAACACAACTCATTATGGTATTTACAATCCACATATACTCATACACCTTGTGCTTCAACTAGCAAATAACCATAATATCTATGGAGCTCTATAAATCTAGCTTCATACATTATTTACAATCATATACACATATACATATTTTCTCAACTAGCAAATAAAAAGATATGATGCCTGCATCCGCAACAAGGGACTCCAAAGGCTCACACCCCTACCCTCAAAGTAATACCAAGATTCACCTCCTTCTCAGGAAGATCAAAATCCACTGCAAAGTCAAATCTGCATCCAATGTCTAGTGTTGTAATCCTGTGCCACTTGTCCTCTCATTGAATAGTTACCGACTCATTATTCAAGGGCACACTCCCAATGTGCATCTGATTCCATCTGGAAATGTTAATGACCAAAAAAAATATATCATTGGACTTCCCTTCTCTGCTACATAGTCCCTCGAGCAATTAGGTCACCCTCTTCCATGCAGTCACACACCTTCCAAGTTCCATTGGCACCCCCATCTCGGGCAGTCCATCCATTGGCAAGGCTCTCTCGCACCGAAAGATACAAAATCTAAGGCATATCCCTGCCTTAAACCATCACACCGGTCATAGCATGCTCATGGCAATCAATGAACACTATTAGGTACCAGTGTCCCACAATGGCCCGGATCCTGAAGTGCTTTACCAACATACTACTGTTTGTTCTAATTTCTTTTGATGTTGTTGCTAATTCTTGTTGTCGGTTTCAACCACCCAACCAGACATTTCATGTTTTCCTGTACCAAGCACATAAATTCCATTATATTCAAAATAAATTGAAATAACTTCAAATCATACCTCATTGGTGGCCCATCAATAACGTATACTTGTAATCCCGTTTACTTCCTGTCACAACAAGTCAAACTAACATCTTTGACCAAATCAACATGTATAAAAATATCACATTAGGTTAGCTCAAAACACAACCATCATAGATCAAAACCATGAATCACATGCAATCATCATAAACCAGAATCATAGATCACATGTAATCAACATAGACCATAATTATAGATCACAGTAATCAACATAGACCAGAATCATAAATCACATGCATAAGAAAAATGGAATAAAATTTTGATACTTATCCTTTAATCAATCCTTAACTTCTACCTTTGTCCTTATTTCGTATGCACTCTAGATCGGTTGCCACACTCGACAAATACCCAGTGCCTTCTCTGCAACCGTGTACACATACACATAGTGTGTATCACACACATACAACCACACACAACATACAACACCATGCAATACATACATGTACACCTTGCACACAATACTTACACCTACACCCAGTGTATAACACAACACAATATATGCGCCTACACCCAGTGTACACCACCACACAATACATACACCTACATCTAATGTACAACACAATACATGCATCTATACCTGATTTACAGCCCCACACAATACATATACATACACAAAGTACAACACAACGAATACACATGTCACAATACCATGACTATACAATGCACATACATAGTACCACATGCCCGCAACACAGCATGTACGACATGCACACAATACCAAATGTACACTAGTACCATATGTACAACACGTATACAGTACCACCTACACAATGTGTGCACATCATCACATGTACATGACACCACCTGCACAACGCGTACACAATGCCACATGTATATCATACCACCTATACAACATGTACACAATGCCAGACATACACAGGACCACATGCACGACATGTACACAACACCACATGCACGACATGTACACAACACCACATGTACATAGCACCACATGCACGGCATGTATACAACACCCCCTGCACACAACACCATATGTACAACATGCACACAATACTACATGCACACATAATCACATGTACAATCATGCACACAACACCATATGTACATAGTACCAAATGTACAACATGCTCACAACACCATATGTACATAGCACTGCATATACAACATGTACATAGCACTGTATATACAACATTTACATAACACTCTATGTACACAACACTGCATATCCAATATGCATACAACACCATATGCACACAACACCGCATATCCATCATGCGTACAATACAATATGTACACAACACTGCATATCTAACATGCACATAGCACCATCTATACCTAGACTACATATGCAACATTCACACAATACTATATATACCACCCTGTACATAACATTGCATAAACAACATATACACACACTATATATACACAATACCGCATGTGCACAACATCACAGATGCAACATGTAAAACATATACAACATATGCACAACAATAGTACCACACATCCAAAACCACATTGCCTCTACCAAGCAACCTTGCTTCCAGTATCTTATCCATGCTTCTTCGAGCATGTCGCAGACCACCCCGCTTTCATTTCGCTGATGTATACCTCGGTATAGCCTGATCATAACATAGACATAATATAATCACATAATATAAACTCATAACCACATGATACTGACCTCATAGATTTGTGAGGGTTACTCCTCCCAATTGATTTCTTGTAAGACCAAGAACCTCTTCATGCCATTTATCTACATAAGCAATCATTCATCCACAAGAATGATCCTTGATGACCATGTCAGACAATGACATAGATACATGGATACATACATACATATACATAAACATTAGCATAAACAATCATGATCATGTCAGACAATGATATGCATACATACACATACATACATATAAACATCAACCTAAAATAATAATGATCTAGTCAGTCAACAACATATATACATACATATGTACACATAAACATTAGCATAAAATAATCATGAGCCATGATGACCCTATCATACATGACATACATACATACATACATGTATACACATATAGACATTACCATAATCATGATCACAACATAATTAGTAGATATCATAAGTTCAAGATTAGGAGAACTCCCTTTATGCGTGCAACACATGCGTGACATTGAGAAAAACAGTTCCCAACATAGCCAAGGCAAATGACGTCCCAAATCCATTCACCTTACCTTCCTTGATTGCTTTTTCCATGATTGTCCCATCATCGTCTATTTACACCAATGGACCCAACCAGTCCAACTGGCTATCATAATCTTGCCTTCAACTTCCTTTATACATGCCCTGGCTTCATCTGAGTCTTACATTGAATATTGGATTTCATTCAACTCTCTCCGAGATCCACTAGCTTTCCTCTTTCCCAACCAATTCCCAAGACTCAAAAGAATAAAATGGGAGACCAAGAAAAAAACAAGAAGAAAACCACAGAAAACCAACAACAATATGACACCACAAACAAAGTGGCATGATCATGTACTAGACGCAATCAAGACCACAAATCAAGTGAAACAAATCACAAAATATCAAAAGCACAAGACTAGAAACAAACACCATGACTCAATCCCCATGGGTTCCCAGTGCTTCCAAAGGAAAGTTCAACCCGAGCTTTCTTCAAGATTTCATGGTAGCCTCTTTTCCATGCAATCCCTTGCATCATACTGCCATCAACACATAACTATCAGTGCATAAATAAACATAACAATATATTGGTTTCCTTACCTTTCTCTACCAAGCATGTTTCTTGCAACTAAACACATCTATGCCATCTCTCAGGGGACTCCAATTACCTTGATAGATCCACTTGTAATTAAAGACTAGCTAATATACCTGTCAAATACATGTTCATGAATCTAGCACATATCCACATAATGTCAGACAAGATTAAGGTTAAGAAGACTTCATGTATGAAAAACACTCATTCGTTTGGAATTAGGGTTTCCAAACATAGCCAAAGGAATTATGGCCCAATTCCTTTCCTTTACCTTTAACTTGTTGCAACTATTTTTACTATGCACTGTCACATCACCCAATTATTAGTTATGTAAACACATCAAATATTACTTTGTCATGTTAATACCAAGAATGTTTCCTGCAACTATTCACACATGTTCCAAATATCAAGACAATCATATATATCACTTTGAAATCAACCTTTACCAAGACTAATGATCATGTCATACTTAACAATCAACTCACATTCATCAATCATAATACATAATGCTACAACTATCACTTACTTACACTCAAGTACATATTAGTTGTCTCAACACATATGTGTTAGTACAATCATCTTAAAACAAGATCATTGGAACACATACTCATATTATGCAATTCATCAAACATTGAACCAATTTGCAAACATACCATGTAAAATAAATCAACTAGACAACATAATAGACACCAAATACTCAAACACCAAATAGACGTCATAATCAAACCGTCAAGAAAAAAGTAGATGACATAAGCAAGTTCATACCTTAATGTATTTTAGGGGAGGCAATCTTGTCTGCACAATCAATCCATATTAGCATGATTTAATTTCATAACATATCAACTCAACCACAAAAAGGTCATGATATCCATAATAGTCACTAGCTAACATGTCTACATCATAAGCTCATAAACATTCATCATTCATACATAATAATCACATTTACATAGTCTAGATTAGTATGACATAATATCACAACTTATTAACTCATACCTGAATGTCATAACCCTAACCATTCACATAGACCAATCCAACTTAGTATGATATATATAACATCAAGATATTAATGCAATAACCCTAATCATCAAGTTACTAGTGTATAACAACAACAAGTTATATATCATGCTCATCAACAACATATAACCTAATCATCATGCTAACTATCATATAACAACAACAAGTTATATATCATGTTCATCAACAACATATAACCTAATTATAAAGCTAACTATCATATAACAACAACAAGTTATTCATCAATGACATATAACCTAATCATCAGGCTAACTATCATATAACAACAAGTTAACCTATAACATACTCATCAACATATAACATAATCATTAGGTTATCTAACATAATGCATACAATCACAGGGTACTATCATTCATAACCATCTGACACATTTGCATATGGCTACACTAATCAACTAGGATCTATCATGTATGTAACCATAACATCAATAGAATGAAAGACATACACATAACCACAATGCACATAAAAATTCTTACTCTACATATCTGTATGCCCAACATACAAACATGTATGATGACATGCTCTCGCCTTGAGGTCCAATGCTGCAACTTCACTTTAATTATCTGCATCTCCTGCTCTATGCCAGCCAACATATCAACATCATAACAAACCAATATCATCATGATGACCTAATTGTATACAATGACTTCACAGTGCATGTTTGACCTACCATACATGCATAACCATAACCATGACAATGCATGCATATAGACACTGACACGCATAACAATGCATATACAACCATAAACTCATAACGACACATCCAACAACAACACCATCAACCTATACATGACGACATCACTACAACCATGTTCAACACTATGGAAATGGAACAAGAACATTGACTACAAGCATAAGCAACACATATGAAACTGACATGAATGCATGACCAACACACCACCCATCTAGTCCGAGGGGTGAACCATGCTCTGATACCACTTTGTAACACCCTCCTCCCACATCTACTCAAGTAACCAGCCAACTGGGGTAAACATGTGATGAAAGGCTACTATGATATGGTTCAACTTCCTCGGTGAACTTAAAGAAGTGGAATCGACGGAGACACATTAAACATACCTTAAACATCAGGAAAAAACTAATCCAGGTGGATATTGGTGGCCACCCGCCTATTCCATCTAGCCCTCCCAATCAGTTTAATCGGTTTCTTTGTTCATTTCATCATTTACTATTTTTAGCAGTTTTTCGGGTCCTAAACTTTTGGAGTAGTTTTGACCCCCTAAACGGTGTTTTTTTGGGGTCCGCAATAGGCCTGTGGTCCTAAGCAAGGAAATATGGCGAAACATGTAGTACTTAGATAGGCCTTTCCATTAAGGTATTGTACGCGCCTAACGGAGATAATATGACCAAGTTACGACCCCGGGAAGTTGGATGCCCAACTAACCCCAACGGGGCCCACAAACTTTTGGTGTTACATCTCCTGGGGTTAGGGTTTTATGATGTTTTCCAATAATAAATAGGCTCTTGAGCCTAATTGTAACACAGTTCAAAGGCATGTAGCATCCACGTCTCTTCTTAGAGATAAGCTACCATCGCCTAAGCTATCTTATTTCCATTTTGTTTGTAAGCATAGTTCAATATTTTTCTATTAATGAAATGAAGTAGTTTTTTGTTGCATCTCTGTGTTTATGATTATATCTGTAAGTTGTTGTGTTCCTGTTTAAGTTCGAATCAGTGGTATCAAAGCGGTGATCCGAACTTAAATAGGAACACAAGAACTTACATAAATAATCATAAACATAGAGATGCAACAAAAAAACACTTTATTCCATTAATAGAAACTACTGAATTATGCTTACAAACATAATGGAAATAAGATAGCTCGGGCGATGGTAGCTTATCTCGGAGAAGAGATGTGGTGACTACATTCCTCTGAACTATGTTACAATAAGGTTCAAGGGCCTATTTATTATTGGAAAACATGAAAAAACCCTAAACAACCAAAACCCTAACCTTAGGAGATGTAACACCAAGAGTTTGTGGGCCCCGTTGGGGTTAGTTGGGCAGCCAACTTCACGGTGTCGTAACTTGGTCATATTATCTCCATTTGGCATGTACAATACCTTGTTGGAAAGGTATCTATGAGTACTAAAAGTTTCACCGCAAGCCCCTATTTATGGCTATGGGCTTGCCACAAACCCCAAAAAAACGTTGTTTAGGGGGTCAAAAATGCTCCGAAAGTTCAGGACCCGAAAAACTGTTAACAATAGTAAATGTTGAAATAGAAAAGGAAACAAATGAAACTAACTGGGGGATCTAGGTGGAATAGGTGGGTGGCCACCAATATCCATCTAGATCATTCCTCCCCCCTTATGAAGCAATGGTCCTCATTGCATGCAGAGCCTCCATGAGGTGATGAAATTTCTGTTGAACCTGGTCCCTTGTGAACCACTTGCCCTGGTGAAATAGTTGGCTTGCTTTGACAACTTGATATAGTTGTATCCTCTACTGGCGAGTGTTCTTGATCTATGTGTCCATGATCTGATCAGTTGTGGCCTATTTCATGTAGTGTGGGTTGAGTTGTGCTGGTGTGTGTTGTTCTGCAATGTCAGATGTGTCATTAGGGGAATTTTGAGATCGAAAATGGGCCTCCTAAGAAAAATGTACAACCAAAATAAACTTTATAAGAACCAATAGGATTCAAGATGATGATGTCAACCATGGGGGATGATTCACCATTTTTGAAGTAAACAATTAAAAAAATTAAAAAATAATAAAATAATAAAACTACTTTTTCAACTTGTCTCCCTAAGTTTTTACTCAAATTTCAAGCGGGGGTAGTCGATGGATGCAAAATTTAACTCCTCATCCAAGGACTACCCATGTTTCATACTTTCGATGGTCCTTGCTACATGAAAAATGAGAAATACATAAAAAAACATTATTGCAATCACATTTTTCATGTATTTCTCATTTTTCGTGTAGTAAGATCCATCGAAAGTATGCAACATGGGTACTCCTTAGATGAGGAATCAAATTATGCATCCAGAGTGTCGCTGCTCAAAATTTGAGTAAACCCATAGGGAAATAAGTTGAAAATAAAAGTTGAAAAAATAGTTTTTTTATTTTTTCCCTCTAAAATTTGATGATGTATTCTAATCTTATTTTATTATTTCCACTATTATTTTATAATTTCCTTAGGAGGCCCATTTTAGACCTCAAATTTCCCCTAATGCCAACAATGGCAGAAAGTATGGCTGAAGGCGATCTACATTGAACACTCGGTCCAGACCAAGGAATAGTGGGATGCTGAGCTTGAAGGCATTGTCACCAACAACCTTGGTGATGGTGTATGGCCAATATTGGAGTAGGCGAAGCTTGCAGTGGGGTCCAACAAGACGCTCCTTCTGCAAATGTAGCCAAATTTTGTCGCCCGCCTGGAACCTATGCGACACTCGATGTTGATCATGGCACTGCTTCTACTTAGCATTGGCTCTGTCCAATATACCATAGACCTGCTGGCAGATGTGTTGAATGCGCTCAATGAAGCTATTAGCCCTTTCAGCTTTGGACTAAATGTGAGCCGAATCTACCTGAGTGGCTGCAAATGGTATGACCACATCAATGGGGCATAACGAATGAAATCCCAACCCTACTTGAAAGGGCCTGTGGCCTGTTGAGCTGTGGAGAGCTCTGTTGGAGATAGGGGAGACTTTCATCCCACATGTGTGGATTCTTTGAGTTGTACATGTGCAGAATGTGTACAATAATCTATTGACAACCTCTGTTTGGCCATCAGTTTAGGGATGGAAAGTTGTGTACTTAGTAAGTTTTGTATCTAGCATCAACCAGATACTTGGCCAGAATGCACTTAGGAATCTACTGTCCTAATTTGAGACAATGGATTGTGGCATCCTGAAGTGTACCCATACTCGCTCAAAGAAGAGCTTAGCAATGGCATCTACTATGATACTCTTTTTGCAGGCCACCATGATGGCCATCTTAGAGAATATGTTGACGACCACAAAAATGCAATCATTGTCGTGCTTAGTAGAAGGAAGTCCCGACATGTAATCCATGGAGGAAGATTCCCAAGGTCGGCTAGGAGTAGGTAGAGGAGGATACATGCCTTTCTTCTTGATCGTTGGTTTGGAAATGGCACAAGCGGTGCAAGATCTAATGTACTTCCCAACATCCTGATGAAGTTTTGGCCAATAAAAATACTTCTACAATACTGCCACTATTTTCTCTACTCTGAAATGTCCAGTGACCTGACTGTAGTGTGCCTCCCAAATCATCTTGGCACGCTCACTTGAAGGAACACAAACGTGTCCCAGGTGGCATAACAGTGCATCCTGAAGATGAAAATTTGAAACTTTCTTCCCTTCTAGGAGTGTCTGGTATATGCTGCCAAATTCTAGATCGCTCTTGTAAAGATGCAGCCACCCCGATGTCTCGTGCCCACAGGAGTCGAGCACAGTGATCAACGCCATGACTGGTGGTCGGCTGAGGCAATCAACAACATTATTGGTGTTGCCCTTCTTATACTTAATGTTCAAATGGAACTGTTGCAAATAGGTGAACCATTTCTGATGGAGGTCATTTTGCAACTTCCCTTGTGTCTGTATGAACTGTAGAGGTCGGCGGTCTATGTGGATGACCGTTTCCTTCCCTGGACTGTAATGATTCCATTGACGGTATGTCTGCACAATAGAATACATTTATTTGTCGTAAGTGGGGTACTTTTAGACTGTGCCTGAAAGTGTCTCACTGTGGTAAGCCACTTGAAGCCCATGCTGAGTAAGAATTGCACCAATAGCATAGCCAGAGGCATCTATCTCAATCTCAAATGGTTGTTGCAGGTCTGGTAATGTGAGCACTGGTGTAGAACAGAGGTGATTCTTCAACTTGGAGAATGCTTGTTGTTGGGTTTCCGACCAATTTTTTTTTTCTTTCGCTCTGCCCTTGGTGACTTGATTTAAAGGCCAAGTGATATGAGAGAACCCCAACACGAACCTACGGTAGAAATTGGCAAGATCGAAAAAGTTGCAGAGCTCTGTTAGAGTAGTTGGGGCTGGCCAATCCCGAATGACTTGTATCTTGAATGGGTCCACATGTACAACCTGATCATCAATGTTGTACCCTAGATATTGAACCTGGGTCAGGCCAAAGGTGCATTTCTCCAAGTTAGCACACAACTTGTGTTGCCGTAGGGTTTAAAGGACTTTTCGAATATGGTGGAGGTGCTCTTCCCAACTCTAGTTGAAGATCAATATGCCATCTAAATACACCACCACAAATGCATTGGTGAAGGGTCGCAAGATGTCATCCATTAGTCTCATGAAGGTTGTAGGGGCATTCGTCAATCCGAACACATGACCAACCATTCGAAAAGGCCCTCCTTGGATTTGAAGGCAGTCTTCCACACATCGGAGGGTTCGATAGGCACCTGGTGATAACCTAACTTCAAGTCAATCTTGTTGAAATATTTGGCCCCCTTGAGCTAGTCTAGAAGGTCATCAATCCATGGGATTGGGTACCTATTTCAGACAGTGATCTTGTTCAATGCCTGATAGTCAATACAAAGCCTCCAGGTCCCATCCTTCTTCTGTACCAATACAATTGGGCTCCCACAAGGTGATGAGCTTGGCTTGATGTGCCCTTTCTGCAATAGTTCCCAAATCTGCTTCTTTATCTCATCATTCTCTAGAACATAGCATCGATACATCATTCCATTGGGCAGCGACATGCCCGGGGTCAAATCGATGGAGTGTTTGACTTGACAGTGAAGAGGTACCCCTGTGGGTGAGGCGAAAATATCCTTGTACTCCTCCATGAGCTTGTGAATCTACTGCTACTGTGCAGAGGAGAACCTGCCTGGAAGTCGTGGCCACAACATTTTTCTTGCCCTGGGGGCGAATCATAAGGAAAACAAATTTCCTAGTCTGGGAAATGATCATACTACATTGCTTTCCAGTGATCAAAGAGATGGCGGTAGGTGCGAGTACCTCCGATATCCTATAAAACTTATTAGCCAAAGTAATAATCACAGAGTGAGGTCTAGACTCATATGCAACATGTCGCTTCCACAAGTATGGTTGTCCTAACAATATATCACAAACTTTAAGAGGAGAAACATCACATAATACCTCATCCATGAAGGGCTTGATGCTATAGGAAAAGTGACGCTACTAGCTGGCACGAAGATCTCGTCCTTGGTGAAGCCACCCGATGGTGTATGGTTGTGGATATGCTATAGTATTTAAGCCCAGCTGGTTCCCGATCTCTACTGAAATGAGGTTCTTTTGGCTCCCACTGTCGACAATGAACTGTAACGAAGAACCCTTCACCCACAACTGTGAGTGGAAGAGGCGTTCCCCCTCCTCTGGATCTTTAGGCTCACTCTTCTGGATCTTGGGGGTGACCACAGTGGCACTGGGCTCTGCATCAATGATCTGCTTCCCTTTGTTAGTTCCCTTATCAGGTTCTAATTCAGAGTCAGAACCTGCGTCTGATTTAGAAGCCTTCATCTCGGCCACAAGTGACTGCTTGACCTGACACTCACTTGTATTGTGAGTGGAGGTCTTATAGAACTCACACCATTTTCCCATGTCCTTCTTTGTCTTCGGGGTGTTCTTCTTTTCTTGTAGCTTCGGCAGACTGTCTTGGGTAGCACTGCCTTGGCTTGGTCCTTTGTTCTATGGTTTGGGGGCGCCTTTTCCTTGCTTTGGATTCATAGATCCAAAGTCCCACTTCTAATGTTTAAACTTCTACTCAATCTTGACAATGTATCGATACGTCATGCCGAGCGAGGAGATGTCCAGGAACTCCAGCTCGTCCTAGATGTACTTGTGTAGAAAACCACAGTACTTGAGCACCAAATGCCACTTAGTTTCCTTGATACCCAGTTTCGTGCGAAGGGTATGGAAAGTATTTGTGAACTCTGACACATCTTGGTCCCTTCCCTACCGTAGCATGGTCCACTTTATGTATTTGTCTTCATAGCTCCCGACAGGGTAATATTGTTCCTTGATGGTGTCTCAGAAATAATTCCAAGTGGGTGCAGCTGAAAATAGTGAGGGTTACCTCTCATCCTTTTGTCCATAGTAGGTTTCCCACCAATTCTTAACATGTGGGGCGGCTTTAAGAAGTGAAAAAGTAATATTTTCCCCATTGGAAAAGTCATGAACTGAAAAGTATCCTTCCAATAGATTTAACCATTTATTTACGGCTTCTGCATATATCAAGCCTTCTAATATGGGAATATCAAAGTTAACTTGTACCTTAACAAGCCTTCTAATATGGGAATATCAAAGTTAACTTGTACCTTAAAAGGAGTGGCGCCTTGAGAGTGGTTGCTGGATGAAGATGCATTGCTTGTGGGTAGCCATCGAAGGATCTGGGAAAAGTTATCCATCATCGCGTCCCTTTGTCGCTCAAGGGCTTCCTCGAGCAACATTTTGAAATGATCTCCTACCCCCTCATCTTTATTTTCTTCCGCCATGGGAGGTCTTCGGGTTTTACGAGGCTAATCTTGCAATGGTTCAACTAGATGAAGCCCTAACTCCTTATACCCTGACCTCATTGGGGACATGCAAAGAAAAGTAGAGAAAGAGCAGACCGCTCTGATACCATTGATCCGAACTTAAATAGGAATACAACAACTTACAAATATAATCATAAACACAAAGATGCAATAGAAAAACACTTTATTTCATTAATAGAAAAATATTGAACTATGCTTACAACCAGAATGGAAATAAGATAGCTCAAGCGATGGTAGTTTATCTCTGAGAAGAGATGTGGCAGCTACATGCCTCTAAACTATGTTAAAATAAGGCTCAAGGGCCTATTTATCATTCGAAAAAATGAGAAGACCCTAAACAACCAAAACCCTTACCCCAGGAGATGTAACACCAAAAGTTTGTGGGGCCTATTGGGGTTAGTTGGGCAACCAACTTCCTGGGGTCGTAACTTGGTCATATTATGTCTATTTGGCGTGTATGATACCTTGTTGGAAAGTTCTCTATGAATAATACAGGTTTTTTTGCATGCCCTTTCCTACGACTATAGGTCTGTCGCAGACCCCAAAAATATGTCGTTTAGGGGGTCAAAACTGCTACAGAAGTTCAGGTCTCAAAAAACTGCTAATAATAGTAAATGTTGAAATGAACAAGGAAACAGATGAAACTGATTAGGGGGTCTATGTGGAATAGGTAGGTGGCCACCAATATCCACCTGGATCAAGTGGTCTTATCTTTCTCTATTTTTCTTTGCGTGTCCCCAACGAGGTAAGGGTATAAGGAGTTAGGGCTTGATCTGGTTGAACCATTGCAAGATCAACCTCGCAAAACCTGACGACCTCCGATGGCGAAAGAAAAGAAAGATGAGGGGGCAATAGATTCTTTCAAAATGTTGCTCGAGGAGGCCCTTAAGTGACATAGGGACGTATTGATGGATAAATTTTCCCTGATCCTTCAACAACTACCCATAGGCGATGCATCTTCATCCAATAGCCACTCTGGAGGTGCCACTCCTTTTAAGGTACAAGTTAACTTCGATATTCCCATATTTGAAGGCCTGATAGATGTAGATGTCGTAGATAAATGGTTAAATATATTGAAAGGATATTTTTCATTTCATGACTTTCCCAATCAGGAAAATATTACTTTTTCACTTCTTAAATTCACCCCAAACATCAAGGATTGGTGGGAAACCTACTGTGAACAAAAGGACGAGAGTGAACCCTCACTGTTTTTAGCCGTACCCACTTGGAATTCTTTTCGAGATGCCATCAAGGAATAATATTACCCTGTCGGGAGCTATGAAGACAAATACTTAAAGTGGACCACACTACGACTGGGAAGGGACCAAGATGTGCCAGAATTCACAAATACTTTCCATACCCTTCGCACAAAGCTAGGTATCAAGAATATTGAGCAACATTTTGTGCTCAAGCACCATGGCTATCTACACAAGTACATCCAAGACGAGATGGATTTCCTAGAAATTTCCTCGCTCGGCACGTTGTATCAGTACGTTGTCAAGATTGAGCAGAAGTTTAAACAGAAGAAGCAAGACTTTGGATCTGCGAATCAAAAGCAAGGAAAAGGTGCCCCCAAACCATATAACAAAGGACAAAGCCAAGGTGGTGCTACCTAGGAAAACCCACCGAATCTGCAAGTAAGGAACAACACCCCAAAGATGAAGAAGGACATAGGAAAATGGTGTGAATTCCATAAGAGCTCCACTCACAATATAAGTGAGTGTTGGGCAAAGCAGTCACTGATGGCCAAGCTAAAGGCTTTCGAAGCAGACGCAAGTTATGACTCTAAATCAAAACCAGATAAGGGAACTAACAAAGGGAAGCATATCATTGATGCAAAGCCCAATCCCACCATGGCCACCACCAAGATCTAGAAGATTGTGCATGAAGATCCAGAGGAGGGGGAACACCTCTTCCACTCACAGATGTGGGTGAAGGGTACTCCGCTGCAGTTCATTATCGACAAGGGGAGCCAAAAGAACCTCATTTCAATAGAGGTCATGAAGTGGTTGGACCTAAATACTATAGCACATCTACAGCCATACAACATTTGGTGGCTTCACCAAGAACAAGATCTTCGTGTCAGCCATCAGTGTCACCTTCCCTACAACATCAAGTCCTTCACGGATAAGGTACTATGTGACGTTGCTCCTCTTGAAGTTTTTGATGTATTATTAGGACAACCATACTTGTGGAAGCGACATGTTTTATATGAGTCTAGACTTCACTATGTGATTATTACTTTGGCTAATAAGTTGTACAGGATACCATAGGTAGCCCCGCCTACCGCTATCTCTTTGATCACTACAAAGAAATGTAGTAAGATCATTTCCCTGACCAGGCAATTTGTTTTCCTTATGATTTTCCCTCAGGGCAAGAAGAAGGTTGTGTCCATGATTTCTAGGTAGGGATCCTCTGCACAGTAGCAGTAGATGGACAAGGTTGTTGAGGAGTACATGGATGTTTTCACCTCACCCACAGGGGTACCTCTGCATTGTTAGGTCAAGAACTCCATCGATCTGACCCCGGGTGCTCTGCTGCCCAATGGACTGATCTATTAACACTCTTTTCTAGAGAATGATGAGATCAATAGGAATATTTAGGAACTATTGTAGAAGGGCACATCAGGCCAATCTCATCACCTTGTGGGAGCCTGATTGTATTGGTACAAAAGAAGGATGGGAATTAAAGGCTCTTTATTGACTATCGGGCAGTGAACAAGATCACTGTCCGGAATAGGTACCCAATCCCATGGTTTGATGACCTTATAGACTAGCTCAAGGGGGCCAAATAGTTCAGCAAGATTGACTTGAAGTCAGTTTATCACCAGGTGCCTATCAAACCCTCTGATGTGTGGAAGACTGCCTTCAAATCCAAGGAGGGCCTTTTCGAATGGTTGTTCATGCCATTTGGATTGACGAATGTCCCTGCAACATTCATGAGACTGATGGACGACATCTTGGACCTTTCACCAATGCATTCGTGGTGGTGTATTTAGATGACATCTTGATCTTCAGCCAGTGTTGGGAAGAGCACCTCCACCATATTCGGCAGGTCCTTCAAACCTTGCGCCAACACAAGCTGTGTGCTAACTTGGAGAAATGAAGCTTTGGCTTGACCTAGGTTCAATATCTAGGGTACATCATTGATTAGCAGGGTTTACATGTGGACCCATTCAAGATACAAGTCATTCGGGATTGGCCAGCCCCAACCACCTAAAAGAGCTCCGCAGCTTTTTGCATCTTGCCAATTTCTACCGTAGGTTCGTGTTGGGGTTCTCTCATATCATGTGGCCTTTAAGTCAAGTCATCAAGGGCAGAGAGAAAGAACAGTTTTTTTGGTCAGAGACCCAAAAACAAGCATTCTCCGAGTTGAAGAATCATCTTTTTTCTGCACTAGTGCTCACATTACCAGACCTACAACAACCATTTGAGATCAAGATAGATGCCTCTAACTATCCTATTAGTGTGGTTCTTACTTAACATGGGCATCTAGTGGCTTACCACAGTGAGAAAACTTCAGAAACAGTCCGAAAGTACCCCACTTATGAAAAATAAATGTATTCCATTATGGAAGCATTACATTCTGGGGAAGGAAACAATCATCCACATAGACCACCGACCAATATAGCTCATACAGACACAAGGGAAGTTTCAGAACAATCGCCATTAGAAATGGTCCACCTATTTGCAACAGTTCCATTTCAACATTAAGTATAAGAAGGGTAGCACAAATAATGTTGTTGATTGCCTCAGTCGACCACCGGTCATGGCGTTGATCACTATGTTCGACTCCTGTGGGCACGAGACATTGGGGTGGCCACATCTTTACAAGAGCAAACTAGAATTCTGCAGCATATAGTAGACAATCCTAGAAGGGAAGCAAGTTCCAAATTTTCAGCTTTAGGATGCACTGTTATGCCACTTGGGACACATCTGTGTTCCTTCAAGTGAGTGTGCCAAGATGATTTGGGAGGCGCACTACAGTCGGGTCGCTGGACATTTTTGAGTAGAGAAAACAGTGGCGGTATTGGAAAAGTATTTTTATTGGCTGAAAGTTCATCAAGATGTTGAGAAGTACATTAGATCCTGCACCACCTGCATCATTGCCAAAACAACCATCAAGAAGCAAGGCCTGTATACTCCTTTACCTTCTCCTAGCCGTCCTTGGGAATCTGTCTCCATGGATTACATGTCAAGCCTTCCTTCTACTAAGCATGACAACGACTACATTTTCATGGTCATCGATAGATTCTCTAAGATGGCCATCACGGGGGCCTGCAAGAAGAGTATCACAACAGAGGCCACTGCTAAGATATTCTTTGAGCGAGTATGGGTACACTTTGAGATACCACAATCCATTCTTTTAGATCGGGACAATAGATTCCTAAGTGCATTTTGGTCAAGTCTCTGGTCAATGTTGGATACAAAACTTACTAATTCCACAACTTTCCATCCCCAAAATGATGGTTAAACAGAGGTTGTCAACAAGATGATCGTACACATTCCTTGCATGCACAACTCGAAGCATCAAGGCACGTGGGATGAAAGTCTCCCCTATGTCTAGCACAGCTATAATAGAGATCTCCACAACTCAACAAGCCATAACCAGGGAAAAATTTAAGGATGGAAATTTATCTTAAAGTTTAGAAACCTCAGCGAATCTTCGTAGTCTCTAATATAAAAACTATTAAATATTTGGTGAAATCTTTGTAAAATATTCAAATTTATTATGTTTTTATATATACTCTCTATACAATTTTGGCGATATTTAAGGTAAAATAATTTTATATTATAAAACTTGGGTGAATTATTTTTAGAAAAGATGGAAATTGGTGAACCTTTTTTTTTTTTAACCATGGAAAATTAGCCCACCTACGAATATTAGCCCCTAAAATTTTCCATGGCCACAACCCCTTTTAGGTAGGGCTAGGATTTCAACCATTATGCCCCATTGATGTGGCCATACCATTTGCAACCACTCAGGTAGATTCAGCTCACGTTTAGTCTGAAGCTGACAGGGCTAACAACTTCATTGAGCGCATTCAACACATCCACCAGCAGGTCCATGATATATTGGACAGAGGCAATGCTAAGTACAAGCAGCACCATGATCAACATCAAGTGTCGCAAAAGTTCTAGGTGGGTGACAAAGTTTGGCTACCTTTGCAGAAGGAGCACCTTGTTGGACCCCACCACAAGCTTCACCCGCTTCGATATGGGTTGTACACCATCACCAAGGTCATTGGTGACAATTCCTTCAAGCTCAACATACCACCGTTCCTTGGTCTACACCTAGTGTTCAATGTAGATCGCCTTCAACCATACTTTCCACCATTGTTAGACACATCTGACATTAAAGAAAAACTCACACTAACAGAGCTCAACCCGGATTGCATGGAACAAGCCACAACTGATCAGATCATGGAAACATAGATCAAGAACACTCGCCAATTGAGGATACAGCTATATCAAGTTGTCAAAGCAAGCCAAATGCTTCACCAGGGCAAGTGGTTCACAAGGGACCAGTTTCAACAGAAATTTCCTCACCTCATGGAGGCTCTGCATGCAATAGGGACCATTGCTTCCTATGGGGAAAGGAATGATCCAGGTGGATATTGGTGGCCACCCAACTATTCCACCTAGACCCCCCAGTCATTTTCATCTGTTTCCTTGTTCATTTCAGCATTTACTATTTTTAGTAGTTTTTCAGGTCTTGAACTTTCAGAGCATTTTTGACCCCCTAAACGACATTTTTTGGAGTCCGCGGTAGGCTCGTAGCCATAAGCAGGGGCTTGTGATGAAATTTCTAGTAATCAGAGAGACCTTCCCAACAATGTATCATACACACCAAATGGAGATAATATGACCAAGTTACAACCCCGGGACGTTGGCTACCCAACTAACCCCAACTGGGCCCACAAACTCTTGGTGTTACAGCTCGTGGGGTTATGGTTTTGGTTTTTTATGGTTTTCTCATGTTTTCCAATAATAAATAGGTCCTTGAGCCTCATTGTAGCACAGTTTAGAGGCATGTAGCCGCCACATCTCTTCTTAGAGATAAGCTACCATCACCTGAGCTATCTTATTTCCATTTTGTTTGTAAGCATAGTTCAATATTTTTCTACTAATTAAATGAAGTGTTTTTCTGCTGCATCTCTATGTTTATGATTATATATGTAAGTTATTGCATTCCTTTTTAAGTTCAGATCAACAACACTCCCAGCAGCCATCCAAACCACACATGTATCATTGCCTTGGGTCCCATTAGTTTTTTAAGATATTAAACCTCTAGACACTCCCATTCTATGGGAATGATAGTGTTCAGAGAGCTTTGGATGCTCCCACAAGCTTACATCATGCATGCCTATGTTCAGGGACTATTTCCAGGAGACCTATGCTAGAGTCAGGGAATTTAAGGCACTTTACAAGCCTAGAATTTCTGTCACTTCCCAAAACTTGCTATAACTTCTGGAATCCATTACACACGTGATGACATGACTAATAAACCAAAAAAAAACTCCAGGACTAGTCCTGACCATCCCAACTAGGACTGACATTTTTTAAAACACTTGGCATCAATGCAATCTACAGGTGTAAACAACATATCTAAGCATAAGGGTCTCATATTTATCTGAGATTCGCCATAAAGCATTGTTTCCTTATCACATTAGCTGTAGTTTCATCCATTAGGCAATTGATACATTATTCATCCATTTACAAGTATAAACATGATTAGAACCATACATAGCCACTATCATAATACATATTCATAACCAGCATAATAACAACAGAAATACCAAGGAAACAACAACCATATAATCCATATATAAACCAGTATAATATTCATGAGATAACAATAGGAGAAATAACCTCATATTAATGATGCAAAATCCAAACCAGTATGGGACTACCAAATTCCACCCGACCATAGAATGGCTGAGCTAAATCTCTCTTCAACCATTCACCCCCATGCCATATTCCAAGCATGAATGTGGGATGTCATAAAACACATGAATCAAAACCATCTAGGGCTTCCAAAGGCCAAACCACCTCAACCCATCAAACAGTGATTCCACCTCATGGTCGGACATCATGAAACCATCATAAAATTGGTCTCTACCCAAGCCTTCCAGGGCTCCAAAGTGTTTGTTCCAACCAAGGCTTCTAGGACTAGTAACTCAACCCACAACTGTCATCAGGCTTCCAGAGCGTTTGTCCAATTAGGGCTTCCAGGACTAGTAACTCAACCCACCAAGGGGTTCCAGAGAGTTTGTCCAACCAAGGCTTACAGGACTAGTAACTCAACCCAAGATGTTACAAAGCTTCTAGAGTTATTGTCCAACGAGGGTTTCCAGGAACTAATAACTCAACCCAAGCTAAAGGAAACATGAGAACCAACCTAAAAAATAAAGAAATAAACCCACAACACCATGATTTTCTAGGAAATGGAAAGGCTAGGTAAATCCACTATCAATCTAGGCAATCCTCCATGCCAGCTACAGATCATGACCAATAAACCACATGCATATTCCATGCATGCCAAAACTAGTGATGAAAACATACATGCAACTCGGTACTTGAAGCAAAACCCATTGTAGCTGTTGATCCCGATGTCCTCTTGCGCTTTCCTTCTTTTTCTTGGCCTTCTTGATCCAAAACTCCAAGTATTCCACACTCCTCCAAGAGTGCTCCAAGAAACTCTAAGTGTCCAAGAGTATGAGGGAGAGAGAATAGAAGACAGCTCCACCAAAACCTGTCAAAATCCTATCAACTGATCCTCAGAAGCCTTTTTATCAATGAGGCCTCTATTTTCTTCATTTTCCATTATTTTCCTTCATTTTCCTCCTCACATGAAACCTGTGACCTTTCACCTCCCTTTTCTCCTAATTTCCATTATTTTCATAAATAAAATGCCAATAAATTCTTCATGCCTTTCCAAAACCTTTGCCATTTCCTTTGCCAATTTACTTAGCCATATTAACCGAAATGAACACCATTACTAAGATGTTTTTCCCACCATTCATCTTGGAATATGTGTCCCATGACCATGGTCTTATATATTTTTACATATTGCCTTTGCCAATTTCCTTAGCCATATTAACTGAAATGAACACCCACAATAGGATGTTTTGCCCACTATTCAGCTTGGAATACGTGTCCCATGACCATGGTCTTATATATTTTTACATGAATTTTTAACCAGAGTTGTTACAAGTACAAAAACAACAAGTACTCTACCTGTTTTTATCATAAAGAGTCAAGTAAAATTGTCTTCATAAAACTAAGACAAATGTTATAAAGGAAAATTGTCTCTTTTGATCAGATTAGTGGACTGTCATTCTTCAAAGAAAATGATTCGAGAGGCCTCGGTAAGAGCTCTTTCCCTTGTATTCCATTTCCTATAAATATGTTGGAAAGTGAGATAATGGAACCTTTCCTTTAATGCCAATAATTTTCCCTCCCAATCGCTAGGATTGAGTACATGTACAGAACACCTATGAGTCAACCATTGTACAATGCATGTTGAATCCCTATAGACCTTCAATATTTGTGCCCTCTTCAAAGTTAATCCAGATATGATAAGACTTATTTCCTAGGAGTCTAATGAGGGCACCCCCACCACACACACCTCTGTGAGCGTCTCCAACAAAGAAGTTGTACTATTCTGATAACTAATGGGAAAGCTAGACAATCTAGAAGCATTGAGAAGTCTACACCTGGAAAACTAAAAAAGACATAATTTTTGGAATTGCCACCTTTATATTAATAGATAGATTTGTTTCTTTTTTCTCTCATTCTCCATAAACCCCATTCTATAAAGATGGGAAGAGTATTATGAATGCCCATATTTGTGTTCTATTACGAAAAGAATTAAAAGAAGACAAAGCATGTAAGTCTAGAATCTCTAGAGTGACATGCCAAACTTCTTTGAAACTGAGCAATAAATGAAGACATGGTCAATTGATTTTGATTCCAACTTATGAAGACAACAAATGTTAAGACCTGAGAAACCTCTTTTCATAAGATTAACCCAGGTTAGGATTTCATTCTCCAACATCTATGCAAGCTGCCTCGGTTTTTGCGATAGTTTCCAATTCCATAATTTTCTATGCCACCAAATGCTAGAGTAAAAAGAGGTAGATAATAAAGACGCATAAGCTTCTCTAGTTGTGAGTTTCCAATTCCATAATTTTCTATGCCACCAAATTCTATAATAAAGAATAAAGAGGCATAAGCGTTTGTAGCTGTAACTTGTCTAGTGGTAGTTTTCTAGGTCGAAACAAGAGAATCCTCCACCTCACTAAGGAAAATGCCATTGAAGTAAAGGCCTATGATAAAATTGTCCCATTCCAAAGCAAAGAGGCCAATATCACTAGCATTCAATCAATAACCAATTTTATGACAGTTGTGCATAGGATTTTTGATGTATCTCAACTTAAAAAATATTTTTATGTCAAGTGAATTGATAAACTCTATTGAAATAAGGTAATAATCAATAATTCCAATGAAAGGATGCTGTCCAATAATAATATAATTCCCATTCCCAACCTTCCAAGAAATCCAAGAGAAGAGACCAAAGGAGTCCATGAGACGTTTCCATATTATTGTACTTTTTTATAAAGTATTTTGATTGAATTTTCTAAGCTATTCAATGACAATTATGTTCTTCAAATACTTAGCCTTAATAAATTGTTGCTAAAGACTTGAAGCCATTTAAATCTCTCCATAAACTCTTTGTAGAGTCTCCAAAATGTATTCAAAATATCATCCACTTTCACCTTTATTGCCACCATTTCACTCACATGTCGCAACTCCGTGACCACATAATCTTTCATTAGCCTCCATTTTAAAAATTATATGGGTTCCATTTGTGTTTTCCAGAAGTTAATGATCTCTAGTATTATAAGTGAATTAAATGGTTAAAACTTAGAAAAATGACATATACTTGCTAATACTTAAAAGTGGCTTGAGTTTCATGACATTTGTAGGTCATTTGGAAGCTTCCAAGGAACCCTTATGTGGCCTCCAATGCTCAAATTCGAATTCCCTTCAAGATATGGAAGAATATTTGGATAAAGGTAAAAGAGGATATGTGTCTCATCATTATCTATTTGAGTTGTAACTCTATGATATTTTCTAGGGATCTAGGGAGAGAATAATGGACCTCCATTAATGAGGTAGATTCTTATGTTTTTGTATAAATAGGAGAGCCTCCTCCTTTCAAATGAATGTGAAAAGTTGGGGAAGTGCTCATGTTTTGAATATAGACTTTGGATTTGTCACCATACTCATGAGTGATGTTCACTTTGATTTGGTTATGCTTGTATTTGGAGCCTCTCAACTTTCCATCTCTCATGCTTTTGGATTGGCCACCTATAATGTGTGAGATTTTTTTTTCATAGATTAAGATTTATTGCTTTCATAGATTAAGATTTATTTCTTTCATGTCTTTTCCTATGTGAGAGATTAAGAGTGATTTTTTTTATTTGCTTTCATATCTAGAGGTTAAGAATGATTGTTTTTGCTTTCATTTCATATCATGTGGTTTTGATTATTAATTTCATAGGATCTTGATTTGATAATGCACACATGATCCCTTAGAGTATATTTAATTTCATGTAATTTCATTTCTGATAGAGTGGTTTGCTTTTCAATTCCTGCAAGTGTGGTTGTTGGGAGCAGGATCCCCCCATGACAGTTTTGGGGCTAAAAGCCCATGTTTTGGTCAAATTTTGTAATAAACTTGTAAAGACTCTGCATTTTGTGGCCACGGAGTGAGTAGGTGTCATAAGTCATAAAGGGCTTTCTGCCCTTAGTTTTGTAAAGTAAAGTTGGTTGTAAGAGATCTACCCATGGTCTGTGGACCATGGGATTGTATAAAAAGAGCTAAGTTCTAAGTAGTTTTAGAGACATCAATCAATGAAAATATGATGTAAGAGAGTCATAGCTATGAAGTAAGAAGTCTAAGTTTCATGTCGTAGTGTAGGTGGAGGCTCTGCAGCTGAGTGCGCAAAGGCCTAGGGTAGAAGTCCGCAGCTGAGTACACAGACCCCTGCAACTATGTGCGCAGGGTGGATAGAGTCTGTAATCACTTAGAAGATATCAATAAAGAGAAGTATTCTCCAATTTCTGTGTCTTTGTTCCGATTGATGCATCTTGTCATTTTATGTATGAATTTCCTTATAATGCTTATGTGATGCGCGAATGTGTATAATAATGTTGGATAACTGAACGCAACTAAGAATATCAGGTTACACGGTGCTAACTATGAGTATTTAATAAGATAAGTAAGATTCTTAAGATAACTGGACAATCTATGCGATACGCTGCCTTAGTAGCACAGAAGTATCTAAACCGAAGGTTAGCGTTGCACGAAGGTCAGTCGTAAACTTTCGCAAAGGTATTGAAGGGAGGAATAAGGGGCTAGGTAGACAGAGCCCTAGAACTAAGTGACCTACGTGAAGGCAGGAATACAAGGAATAAAACGACATCACGACCATCTTAGGGTGCGGAAACTTGGTTCCAGCATCCCCCCATACTGCTTCGGGTGAGACTTCAGTCCACGCTCCGCGGGCTAATGCCGAAAGGGCCAGTAGTGTAGGGATTTTTTTGGCTAATTAACGCTGAACCTGGGTCAGACACCCTCAAGACAACAAATGGTTCCGTTGCCAGGACCAGAATCTGCATAAGAGATGTGTGATGTCGTATCATTGGAATCCAACTAAGAAAGAGATCGGAGACTGGTTGGATAGAAAGATCCACGAATTCGCAACGCAGGAGAACAGAAACCCACGACTGACAAAGGAACAGTGGCTGGATAGGTACCTGTATACAGAGATCCACGAGATCTTTTTCTGCTCCTTTTCGGTTGAGCTATATGAGTGGATTGCGAAGCTAGCAGATAACCAAGGAAGGTGGAAACTTCACAGTCCTATTGTGTGGACCTCGGAACTAGTGCAAAGGTTGGAAGCATCAGAGGATAAGATCACTCGCTCTGTCAATCATTGGCTCGATCATGTCATAGGAGGATTTGTAACTGAATTTGCAGTTGACACCTCAGTCAGCTATAGCAAGGTGGAGCGACGTTTTTTCAAAGGACTGCGAGGTAAGTACGTGAAATATTTGAATACCTAGATTAAAATTTTATTGTGCAAAAAATGGATTATGAAGCTACCTTGATTTTTGGGGCTACGCGAAGCGAAAAAAATTATAGAAACAAAGCAAAAAAGGGTCCTAGATATAGTCCGTTGATTTCACCTCTGCGAAGTGATGAAGAGGGAATAACGAAGGTTTCTCTGCAAAGTGCTATTCAGTTAATAAGGTAAGGGTTCTTGCAAATACCACCTCCAACCACACCATCTCCAACTTCACCACCACCTCCTACAACTGCACCCGTACCACCTCCACCTCCATCACAGTTCAGTATGGAAAATTTAGTGAAGCTGCCTTTGTTCAAAGGCTTGGGGAATGAGGACCCAAACCAATTCTGGTTTGTTGTAAAAGTTGTATGGGAAGCTCAGGGCATTACAGATGATAACATGAAGAAGGCGACATTGGTTAGCACTCTGCAAGATCACGCGCTAACTTGGTATATCAAGTATGCTAATGATAACTCGAATGCTGGAGTGGCAGACATCTAGACAACACTGAATAGAGAATTCAGTAGGCCTAAATCTGAAGCACAGTCTATTGTAGGGTTCAAAGAAATCGCGATGCAACTAGGTGAGACACCTTGGGAACTCGATCAGAGGTTGAAGTGTACAATCCGCGAAGCTAACATGAACCTAATAGACGAACATCATCGCAAGTGGTTTGTGGCTTCGCTCCTGCCACACTTAAGGGTTGTGTTGTCGCAGCAGAAGATAACAACTCAGGTAGAGGCCTTGGAGATTGCAATGAGGCTACATGAAACACCAATGCAGGATCCAAATCTGGGGGTTCAGCAGATCCATGTGCAGTTGAAAAATCTTTGCCTTGAGATGCAAAGCTTGAAGCAGGACAAAACAATTCAACCAGAGGTGCGTGAAGAGGTATGGTGTTTGAAATGCAAGGGTCAGGGGCATGACAAAGACCATTGCCCAGTCTTTGTGAACTACCTAGCAGGAGGAGGGCCGATGCCCTTAAGGCCAGAAGCTCAGGCAGGACCAAGCGTGGGGCCTGCATTATGGTGCACTATCTATCAGGTAGCAGGAAAACATGCCACGGATAACTGTCATCTGTTGCAGAAGTTTGTACAGACACCGCAACAACTATTCTGCAACTTCTATAGGTCGGTAGGGCATGATGAGTGTAATTGTAGGAGTTATGAATTGATGATGGATAGAACTCCCGCCTATAGGGTTCAGGCCGAAACGTGGCCCCCTGACCAGAGTGTGGGGATGGCGCGGACAGGATTTCAGGGGCGCGGACAAGGCCGAGGCGGAGGAGGACCTGACAGAGGTCAGGGACAGTTGATTTGCTACAATTGCGGAGGACCAGGACATTATGCCCGCGATTGTACTAACCCAACACGTCCATCGTGCAAGTATTTCACTCTGTTTGATCATGAAATGGAAGACTGTCATACGCTGATAGTAAGGATACACGAAAAAGGAGCACTACCACTGCAGCCTACTCAGAACGTGTAGATGACTAGGTCTGAGCCGCGCGAAGAGGATCCGAACATGAATATAGTGCTCCGAAGTGGAATCGCAATAGGAGATGACAAGGGGAAATAGCCAGAATACAGTACATGGGTTCGCAAAGCTCCAACAAAGGAAACTGAGTTTGATTTGGAATGTGCACGTGAAACCTTCATGGAAGCGAAGAAGAGCTTCGCTGAGGCCTGCACCTCAGGAAGCAAGGATAACCTTGATCAGGAGATGGACCCTTCTATGCTTACAACTTTTTTGGAGACCTGTATGAAGTTATTGCACGATAGTAAGGCTATGAAGGGGTTACAAGAGCTTATAAATAGATGCGCCGGAAGCACCCCGAGTGAGCTGTGCATAGTGTGAAAGATAGGTAAGCATAAAACATGGACAGAACAAGAGATGAGACTGACCACGTAGATATGAGAGTATGAGATGGATCAAGTTATCTTAGACCTGGCGTCAGATGCGAACATCCTACCTAAACAGACTTGGGAGCGGATGGGAAGACCCGTGCTACAATGGTCTCTGATTCAGCTAAGGATGGTGAATCAACAGAAGATCATCCCCATGGGGCACTACAGGGGGTGACTATAGATATTAAGGGTGCGAGCGCGCTGGCTGATTTTGAAGTAATAGAAATTGTGGATGACAACAACCCCTATCCTGTGCTCCTTGGAATTGATTGGGCTACTGATATGAACGGGGTAATCAACCTAAAGAAGTGAAAGATGATATTTAAGAAGAAATCGCTACACGTCATAGTACCCTTAGATCCTGCTGAAACAATGTAAACTTTGAAATGGGAACTATACACTCAAAACGGGAACTCTAGCCAAAAAACCCCGAAAAAACATGAAAAACAGTGCTAAAAACGAAAAGTATGTATACTTGAATGATGGTTTTTTTTTAGGGTCAATTTTGAACATGTTTTAACAATGGTAGTGAAAACAATTTTTTTGTGCAAAAATTGTGCAAAAAACAACTTGAAAATGAAAAGTGTTAATACTAGAAAGATGACTTTTTTCAGGGTCAATTTTCAACATTTTAAAAAAATGCCAGTAAAACCGAATTTTTATGTGCAAAAATTGTGCAAAAAACACCCTCAAAATGAAAAGTGTTGATGCTCCAATAACACTTTCTTTTTTTTCTAGGGTAAATTTTCAACATTTTGAAATAATGGTGTAAAAGATTTTATCATGACTCCGAAAAACATTAAAATTTCAAAAAAATAATGAAAACATAAAATTAAAAATAAAAACAAAAATAAAAAAATGAAAAATGAAAAAAACACAAAAAATAAGTTTAATAAATAGCAAAATGTAAATAAAAATATATATTAAAAAAAAAATCAATCAATCTTTAAAAAAAAACAAAATTAACCTATAAAAGATAAGAATTAAAAAAATAAAAAAAAATATAAAGAAATAAATAATAAGAAAAACATATTTTCAAAAAAAATAACATTTTTTTTAATCTCCTAAACCATAAAAAATTTGGGAAAAAAAAATACCATAAAATTAAGTAAGTAAAAATAGAATTTTTTTAAAAAGCATTAACAAAAACTAAAAAAAAAACCAACGTAGATTAAAAAAAATAAAAAATTAACCAAAAAAACAAAAAAAAAAAATTAAAAACTACTAAAATTAAGATTAAAAAATTTAAAAAAACCATAAAAAAACAAAAATATGCTGAAATTTAAAAAAAACAAAACAAAAAACAAAAAACCAAAACATGAAAAACAATTAAAATTTTAAAAAATATACATATCTTCAAATTAAAAAAAAAATCAAAAAACATATATATATATATATATATATATATATATTTATTTATTTAAAATTTCGATTTAAAAAAAATTAAAATTAAAAACCATTTAAAATTAAAAAAAGCTAAATATATTTTTTAAAATAACATTTAATATATATATATATATATATATATATTCTACAAATATATATAAAATTAAAAAAAAAAACATTAAAAATTTAAATATAATTTTTTTTAAAATACAATTAACATATTTAACAAAATTTATTTTTTATTTTAAAAAACAATTTTATCAGCCACCGCCCCCACAGGCGGTCAGGCGGTGGCTATTCAGTTCTCGGAATCGAATAGCCACTGTCTGGGCACCTCCATGGACGGTCGGGCGGTGGCTGTCCGATTCTTGGAATCGTATAGCCACCACCCGGTCGCCCATGGGGGTGACCGAGCAGTGGCTGTCTGATTCTAAGAATCAAACAGCCACCGCCCAACGGCCCGTGGGGTTGGCGGGGCGGTGGCTATCTGATTCTCAGAATCGGATAGCCACCGCCCGACCGCCCGTGGGGGTGGCCGGGCGATGGCTGAGAATCGGATAGCCATCTCTCGGCCGCCCGTGGGGGTGGGCGGTCAGTGGCTATCTGATTCCGAGAATCGGATAGCCATCCGCACAGGCAGTCAGACGGTGGTTACCCGATTCCGAGAATCGGATAGCCATCCTCACGCGCAGTCAGACGGTGGTTACCCGATTCCGAGAATCGGATAGCCATCGCCTGACTGCCCGCGTGAGTGGCTAACCGATTCTTGGAATCGGATAGCCACTGCCCGTGGGGGCTCGGCCTTGGGTGGCGCAGCTGCGTGCGTATATGTTTTTTAAAGTTTTAATCGTAAATATATGTTTTTTGAAGTTTTAAATGTTTTTTATTTTTTTAAACTTGAAAATATATGTTTTTTCTTTTTAGTGGTTTTTTTTTTAAATCCAAAATATATATATTTTAAAATTTAAAGTGTTTTTAGGGTTTTTTTTTTTTAATATATATATTTTTTAATATTTTAATTGTTTTTTGTTTTTTGTTTTTTTTTTTTTAATTTGAGTATATTTTTGTTTTTTTGGGTTTTTTTTTTTTGTTTATTATAATCTTGATTTTAATACTTTTTAAGATTTTTATTGGTTTTTTTTTTTTTTTAATTTTCTATTTATTTTTTAATATAGTTTGTTTTAAATTTAAAAAAAAAAAATTGTAGATTTTTGTTAATGCTTTTTAAAAATTTTCTATTTTTAGTTACTTAATTTTATAGTTTTTTAATTTTTTTTTTGTTTTTTTTCCAAATTTTTTTTATGGTTTACTATATATATATATATATATATATATATATATATATTTACATTTTATGTTTTTTTTTTTTGTCTTTTTTATATATATTTTTATATTTGTTTTTTTTATGTCGAAAAAAAATTGACATAAAAAATTTTAAAGTGTAAAAAAATGTAACATTTAAAAAAAATATCCACACTTAATACATTAAAAAATTTAAAGTGTCAAAAATTGTTAAATTTAGAAAATAATTATTTACATTTCATACATTAGAAAATTTAAAGTAAAAAAATAGGTCTTTTAAAAAAAGGGCCTGATGCAGAATCACTATTTTTTTAAATCATCATGCAAATCACTAACATTCTAAAACGTAATGTACATAAAAAAAATTAAAATGCCAAAAACTATGCTCTAAAAAAAATATGTGTGTTTTGCATCGCCCCTTTTCAAAATTGGGTCACTTTTTTGCTATCTCTACGAAACGGGTAACAGTATCAGTTCCCGTTTTAAAGTTTACATTGTTCTGAGGGATCGCGCTATACTGAACCAGTACGTGATTATGAGTGCGATGATGATCTGAACTGTATCTATAAAATAATAGCGTGAGACCAAGATTGGGTGAATCCAACAACGGATGGACGAATTACCTAGGATCGCGAGAGTTCATGCACGTCGGACTCTGATGAAGAACTAGAGCACTGACAGAATTGGTTACATGAAGTAACCACGCTGAGCTGTAACATGATGACCCAGTCGCTACACTGTGTGTCGTCAGAGGTAAGAAATCTGCCTACTTATGATGGCCTGAATGATGTAGATATTTTTTTGGATGCATTTGAGAGGGAGGTACCAGAAAAGCAGCGCTTCCAGGCATTGGACTGGGCACTGCGCACTACACCCGCAAGGTGGTGGGGTACGCACAAGGGAAGCTTTGATGATTGGCGCGAATGTAGGAGGATGATGAGGACACACTTTAGGAAGCCAAAGGTGCGAATGACAGACAAGTATGATGGGCAGGATGATCCACGCGCACATTTGGCTAAATGGGCCAAGGCTTATGGAGAGAAGCCCCAACCTGAATGGGTGCACTTGTTCTGTCACACCCTGGATGTTGTCCCGATGAATTGGTACGTAGAAATAGAGCTTCGCCATGGTACAAGTGAATGGGATATTCTGTGCGAAGGATTCATAATGACATTCAGTTTTGAAGATGGGTTTGACTGTATTGATGAGGCGCTACAAGAGGTGAAAGCAGCAATCTTTAGGATATCGTAGAATCCTTTAGACCTGATTCAGCTTGAGTGGGCTACTCAGTTGAGTCACGCGCTAGAATGCTATAATGTAACTGCTGAAGAAGAATATGAGGATCCATGAAAGATTAACATCCTTGAAACGGAAGGTCATCGCGAGGTTGAAGGACCGCAGGTTAAGAATCCGGATATAACCACATCGCTGAAAATGAAACAAATGAACATTGGTATGGAGACAGGGCCCAAATTCGTGAAGATTGGAGATTACTGGGATGACACGATGGTGGATAAGGTAGCTGAATTGCTCCGCGAATACCAGGATTTAGTCCCTACCAAGTTTACGAATCTAAAAGGGATAACCAGGGACCTAGGCATTATGAATATCACGTTGAAACCCGACACGAAGCTGGTTAAGCAAAGACCTTACCATCTCAATCCGAAGTATAAGGAGAAGGTCCGCTTAGAGCTAGACAAGATGCTTGCGGCAGGCATCATTGAACCTGTGGAAGAATCTGACTGGGTAAGCCTAATGGTGGTATAGGAGAAGAAGTAGAAGGATGAAATAAGGATATGTGTGGATCTCAGAAAGCTGAATGACGCTTGTGTACATGATCCTTTCCTAACTCCGTTCACTGATGAAGTGTTGGACAATGTAGGTGGCCAGGAAGCATATTCCTTCACTGATGGGTTCTCAGGGTACCACCAGATCAAAATCACGTCAAAAGATAGGAGCAAGACAACCTTCGTGACTGAGTGGGGCTGCTTTCAATACACTGTAATGTCGTTAGGGTTGAAGAATGCGCCTACAATTTTCTCACGCATAGTCATTGTTGCGTTCAAAGAGTTTATTCATAAGTTCCTGGAAGTATACTTTGATGATTGGACTGTGTTTGGGCTGGTGAAACACCATGTAGCAAGCTTGTGCCTAATGCTGGATACTTGTCAAAGATACCAGATCGCGCTCAATCTAAAGAAGTGCTTGTTTTGTGTTCCCTTTGGGACCCTGCTAGGTCATGTGGTTTGTAGACAGGGACTAATGGTAGACCCCGCGAAGATCGCGGTGATACTGAACTTGGAAGCACCAAGGAGTGTGAAGCAGCTGTGCGCTACCTTAGGACACACAGGATATTACATAAATTTTATCAAAGGCTATGCCTAGATCACCGCACCTATGGAAAAATTGTTGAAGAAGGATGTTACATTCTGCTGGAACGAAGATTGTAAGAAGAGCTTGGATGTATTGAAAGAAAAGATGGTCACCGCGTCGATTCTAGTCTTCCCGGATTGGAAGAAGGAGTTTCATGTACATGTCGACGCGTCATGTATAGTGCTGGGAGTAGTACTGACACAGGCTGGTGGAGAAGACTTGGACCATCCTATCGCATTTGCAAGCAGAAGGTTATCCAAGGTGGAGAAGAACTATTCCACCACCGAGCGCGAAGGGTTAGCCATGGTGTATGCACTCCAGAAGTTTAGGCACTACTTGTTGGGTGGCCATTTTAAAATGTATACAGATCACTCTGTGCTGAAATACCTGGTCAATAAGCCTGTGCTGGGGGGGTAGAATCTGCATATGGTTGTTACTATTCCAGGAATATGATCTTGAGGTTATTGTGAAGCCTGGACGACTGAATGCAGGACCAGACCATATGTTGCGCATCGAAACAGGGCAAGAGCCCACTAATTGGGAGGAAGGATTGCCTAACGCGCAACTATTTGCAATGCACGTCGCGGATGGTCATTTTGAGGATATAATACACTTCCTAACAATAGGGACTTCCCTAAAGGGATACACCGTCCAGAAGAAGAAGGAATTAGTGGTGCGCGTGGCATATTCCTCTATCATTGCTGAGCATGTATACAAAATGGGGTCTGATGAGATATTGCAACGATATGTACCTGAATTTGAAAGAAGCAACATCCTTGCAGACACTCATGGGGGTGCCGCGGGAGGGAATTATGCAGGAAGAGAAATTGCGCAGAAGATTCTACGCATAGGGTTGTGGTGGCCAACCCTCCATCAGGACTCCAAAGTGTACTAAAAGGTGTGTGATGTGTGTCAAAGAACTGGCAGGCCATCGCAGAGGGATGAGATGCCTTTGAATCCATAGATGACGTTACAACCCTTTGAGAAGTGGGAAATAGATTTTGTGGGACCCATTCAGCCCCAAGGAAAGACAGGAGTGAGGTACATTATCACCACGATGGAATATTTGACTGGTTGGGCGGAGGCATAGCCTATGAAGGATTACACAGGTGCGACTACCACAAAGATCCTCTTTGAACATGTACTAATGCGATTTGGTTTTCTAAAGATTTTGATGATTGATCGCGGTATGCACTTTCTGAATGAGACGATTAGCGCGCTAACAGAGGAATTTCAGGTATATCACCAGAAGAGCACACCTTATCACCCGCGGGCTAATGGGATGGTGGAAGCTTTTAATAAAGTACTAGAGAACGCACTGACCAAGGTTTGCAATGCTCAATGAAGTGATTGGGACCTACGCATATCTGTAGTACTATGGGCTTATCGAACAACCTTCATGAAGTTGACTGGACAAACTCCCTTTAGGTTTGTCTATGGGGTTGAAGCGAAAATGCCTATGGAATATATTGTGCCTAGTCTGAACATAGCAACGCTCATAGGTATGATGGATTGCGGAGCTGTGGAGGAAAGGATCGCATAACTAGATGAGCTTGAGGAAGAAATATTTCTAGTCGGATTTCACCAACAGGTCCAAAAGCAGCGCGAAAAAGCATGGCATGATCGGCATATTAGGCTACGCACCTTTAAGGTAAATGACCTAGTTTTTTTATATGACAACAAGTTTGATAAATTTATGGGGAAATTCCGAATGCACTGGTTAGGGCCTTATGTCATTAAATAGATTACCGACAAAGGAGTGGTACAGCTAATCAAGTTGAATGGAGACCCTTCCCAGGAAAGGTGAATAGCAGTCGGTTGAAGCCATACATTGGTGGTCCGGCCATGTGACTAGATGAAGGTAGCACAGTCTTAGCGCTCCAGGCAGCTGAAAGGAGACACGAGACTATAAACTACACTGCCTGGATGGGGAAGCTGCGTGATTGGAGGTTTGAGCGAAGTAAGGAAGTGTCACTAGGTTTGTGGCAACGTGAAGAGAGCTGTGCTACCCAGGGAGAAATCACACAGGTCAGCCGGAAAGTGACCATTAAAGTCACTGTTCATGATTTGACGGTTGAAATGTGGCCAAATGGAGTGGGCGGCCAGCATTTAAGACGAAATTTATGGCTCAGATCCTTGAAAATCTGCCGCCAATCTGGCATTAATGAACTGAATTTGGGGGGAACGGTCGGATTTGAATTCAAAATGCCCTATAAATTACAAGTGGCTGTCCAACAAAAAACACTTGGCATTTTGAGAATTGAGTTGTTGAGCTCTCAGGCACCCATGAACCGAGAATTCTTCGAGGCTTTCAAAGAGACTCCCACATTTGCAAACTTTCCAGAGACGTTGCGAGCACTATTAGAAAGCGTTATGTCAGCACCCGCAGAAATTATAAATACCGAAGAAGTAGTAGAGGAGTCAGCATAGGAAATGGAAATAGAGGCAGAAGTAGCTTCTCCAGAGGTCACTAAGGTGCTCGTTGAAGTCCCTAAATCACCGAGAATGCCGAGACCGAAGCCGACCCCAACTAAAGAGACTGTGAAGGATAAAAAGGGCAAGTAGCCTACCATACCGATGCGCACATCACCAAGGAGAAACCCACCAAAACCCACCACACAGGAGAAAGGCAAGGCCATAAACTTAGAACCAGAGGAGGAAGACATTGAAGACATCCCGATGGACGATGAGGATGTGGGAGCTAAAGTGGAGGAGGTTGAAGCCCAGGGTGTGGACCCTATTACTCGGTTGTTGGAGTATGTCCCTCTGCGCAAGCCTAAGACCAAGATACCAAAGGACATCGATGAGAGAAAGACTCCCCTACAAACCCCTCTGCTGTCGAACGAAATTTGTTTTCAACGGACTGCGCTTGGCACGAGTGTCGCTACTGAAACTTGAAGACTGGGACTTGGTGGATCACGAGAAGTTCCCACACCTAATGACTGAGCAGCTGTTGCACCACATCATTGATACGAATACAGGAATGATCGCATTAGAGCTACAGAGGTGGCTCAAGGGAGTAGAGAAGGCAGGGTTGCTCAACCTGCTCTGGGTGCTGCACTACAGCCGCACCCCGGAGGCAGTTTTGGTCATCAAGCAACTGCTGTGCTTGGTGCATGATGGGTGTCTATGGCTGGAGGATCTGATACCCATCATGGATAGGTTGATTCACCAGATAACGCGATTGCCACATATAGGAGAGAATCTTGCCATGATATTTGGTAGAAAAGGTGGTGAACAGGCTCTCGCGGAGTCTATGAAGGAAAAATTTAAGCTAGTGAAGAAGCCGTGCAGATACGCTATATCCAGCATCTGCGACCCTGTTGTGAAGGTAGTCACGTAGATCCTCACTGGGAAAGTAATGAGGAAGTGTTGCACCGATGAGGTTCTGGCACCTGTCGTCGCGCTAGTAGCACAGTGCGCTAAAGGAGTCCAGTTCAACTTGTCGAACTACCTTCGCGGAGAGTTCCTGGCGAACTTCCACGAAGCGCAAGAGCTCAGCAAGACGTTCCACTATGCGTGTCTCTTGATGTCAATTGTGCTAGTAGCGTGGGAGCTGCCAAAGGACAACTAGCTCCCTTCGATCGCACCAGATCTCCCAGAAGCAGTGAAGTACACTTCACTATGGGCAACCAAGGACTCGCAGCAAGTTAGGGACAGCAAGGTCTTTTGGATCTTGATGGAGATGAATGACTGGATGGCCATCAATCACAAACCATGATTATCTCTTATGGTGTACACCAACCTATAGGGCTACATCAAATTTAAAGTAGACTTCCATCGAGTATCCATCAGGGCGTGGAAGGACCCTGCGCAGAAATGGTACGATTTGCCATATCTGGAAACAGATGATGCCATTGATGCAGTGCTTGATTAATGGCTGGAAAAGTGGTGCTCTACAACAGATTTGGCGGTGCACGGAAGCAAGTCTGCAACGCAAAAGAAAAAGGAGGAGGCCAAGCTTAAGATGAAACAACTAGCCGAAAAGAGGAAGAAGGAGGCTGCTGATAAGCCTCAGGTGGAGCGTGAGCCCACACAACAGACAGGGAAGTAGACAGGTGGGATAGAGCGAGGCTATAATAAAGGCGTGAGGTCGCCTTCACCTAAGATAGAGGAGGAGACAGATGAACAGCACGACGCAGACCCTCAGGAGACGTCCACCCGCATCAAGTGCCCAAGAGAGCTAGAGAAGGAGGGTCCAGGAAGAAATCAAAGGTGACCAAGACCTCACTAGACCTCATCACATTAATAGAGGATGACCTTCATGATATTGGTGACACAGTGAGGGATGTCACCGTAGAGGCCCTGCAACAATTTGAACAGCAACAACAGATCATCTTGGGGGCTATCCAGACAGGGTTGCAGGAGTTGCAAACTCGCGCGTCGCAGGTTAGCACAGTATCTACCAGCCTGGCCATCGGCATGTTAGAGGCTGTCGATATGCTACGCGAAGGCCTCCAGTGCAATAGTGCTGCCTAATGGAGCATTGACCACAGAGAATGAGACTGACAGGCCCATTGTTAGCGCCTTAAAGGGAGTCGAGTTGAACCTCACAACACTCCCACGTGAAGCACTCCACCTCTTCCAGGATGGAGTAATTACAGAGCTGAGGGCTCGAGAGCATCGCACCCTCCAGGTGATCAATGAACAGTTGATCAACAACGAGCATATGGCCCTACAGAGAAATGTTGTCATCGTCGCTGAGACCATGGTGACCAATCAGAGCAAGCACATTATGCAGGTCATCAAGGAAGCATGTTGAATGGTCCCAGAATTGGCCATTCCGTAGGAGGAGCCAGTCGAGGTGCACATCCATAAGTTAGCCACAGGGGTGCATGACACTCGTACTAAGATGGCGCGGGTTCATTTGTAGTTGAACCTGCAAATTATAGAGTTACAGTTGAGGGCCCAGCCTTCAACTTCATCAAAAGTGAAGGAACAGCGAGCGACCACTATCACAGAAGCAGTAGCGGTGATGGACAATGCAGTTGTAGACTACACGCAACTATTTGAGCAGTCATTTGAGGTCCTGACAAGCTTGCAGGAGGAACCCAATGTACAGAGGCTAGAGATGGAAGCGCACGAGATACAGTAGCGCTATGATGAGGTCAAGGGCACAGCATGAACCATCACGCTGACACAGAGACTAGCCAAGCTGCAGGAGGCTAAGCAGCTGAAGGAACAAGTGGACGCAGTGCTGCACAAGGAAGCAGTGCTGAAGGCAAAACTGAAGCCCTGGCTGGATGAGGATTACATAATGATCAGATCTCTCGAAGGCAAGCTTACGACTCTACAAGCGACACAACAAAAGCTTCAGGCTGACAGCGCAGGAGCAGTGACCAAGCAGACAGTGGAAGGTGTGAAGCAGGCGGCCGCACAGTGCACGAATGAGATTGCGGTCATACGAGTCGAACTGGAAAGGCTTTGCGCAAAGATCTTCACACCTGCCGAGTGATTCAAGGGCGAGTCACAATGTTTGTGTTGGGAGCTGGATCCCCCAAGGACAGTTTTGGGGCTAAAAGCCGATGTTTTGGTCAAATTTTGCAATAAACTTGTAAAGACTCCGTATTTTGTGTTCGCGGAGCGTGTAGGTGTCATAAGTCATAAAGGGTTGTCCGCCCTTAGTTTTGTAAAGTAAAGTCAACTGTAAGAGATCTACCCATGGTCCACGGACCATGGGATTGTATAAAAAGAGCTAAGCTCTAAGTAGTTTTAGAGACATTAATCAATGAAAATATGATGTAAGAGAGTCGTAGCTCTGAAGGAAGAAGTCTAAGTTTCGGGTTGTAGCGTAGGTGGAGGCTTTGCAGCTAAGTGCGAAAAGGCCTAGGCTAGAAGTCCGCAACTGAGTGCGCGGACCCCTGCAGCTGTGTGCGCAGCGTGGATAGAGTCTGTAATCACTTGGAAGATATCAATAAAGAGAATTCTGCAATTTCTATGTTTTTGTTCCGATTGATGCATCTTGTCATTTTATGTATGAATTTCCTTATAATGCTTATGTGATGCGCGAATGTGTATAATTATGTTGGATAATTGAACGTAACTAAGAATATCTGGTTACGCGGTGCTAACTGTGAGTATTTAATAAGATAAGTAAGATTCTTAAGATAACTGGACAATCTATGTGATACATTGCCTTAGCAGTGCGGAAGTATCTAAACCGAAGGTTAGGGCTGTGCGAAGGTCAGTTGTAACCTTTCACAGAGGTATTGAAGGGAGGAATAAGTGGCTAGGTAGACAGAGCCCTAGAACTAAGTGACTTGTGCAAAGGTAGGAATACAAGGAATAAAATGACATCACGACCATCTTAGGGTGTGGAAACTTGGTTCCAGCATCCCCCCATATTGCTTTGGGTGAGACTTCGACTAGCGCTCCGCGGGCTGAAGCCAAAAGGGCTAGTAGTGTAGGGATTTATTTGGCTAATTAACGCTGAAGCTAGGTCAGGCCCTCTCAAGCTAACAGTGGTAGATCAAGATTTCAATTCCTGCAAGTGTGATAGATTAAGATTTCAATTCCACGCACTATACAATAATTTCTTTTGAATTGATTGTTGAATTAGAATAGGTGAATTTGGTTTGTCGTTATTTGGTTTCATAGTTAGATTGATCTAAATTGGAAGTTAATTTCTAGCATATACAGTGCATGCATGCTTCACAAGTTTTACAAAACCCCCGAGTTGACAATTGAATGATAGGTAATTAATTTTTCTCAACACTTTTCATAAAGAGGGAAGTTCCAAATTGAAACAGATTCTTGAAGCTCAGTCCCCTTGAGGATTTAGGCTGTGATAATGACTCCCACCTAACCAGGTGTACTCCTCCTTTCTCCCTTTTCTAGTCCACATAAAATTAAGCATCCTTTGCTTTAACTTATTAATGATGTATTTAGTAATTTTTGTAATAGACATCCAATTAACTTGGATACTTTATAAAACCGCCTTTACTAGGATTAACCTTCTGCCCCGTGAGAGTCACCTAAACACTAATTAAAGAATCGATTATCAACTTTTTTAAGGAGCCAATCTAGTCCTCTTTAATGTAGTAGTTTTCTTTCAAGAAAAACCCCATATATTTAAGACCTTTAGCTAGAACTTCCACTTTAGAAGGCATAATGGACTTTATGTACTGAAGAATGTCATCCTGGACTCTTTTCTGAAAAAACAAGCTTTTTTGCAGACTTACCTCCATACCAGATGTTTGGCAAAAGAGAATGATAATTCTGGAATAACATTCCCATTCAGCAGTAGTTCCATTCTTGAATATCAAAACATCATCTACAAAGAGGAGATGAGTTATGTGCATAGATCTTGTCACTTTGACCCCTTTTAAATTTCTTGCTTTTTTGCTTGAATGGTCAGTATACTCAACACTTAAACTATTATTAAAAAACAAAAGGGAAAGAGGGCAACCTTGTCTCAACCCCTTTAGGTATAGAAAAAATTAGAAAGAGATTCATTTACTAACACTGTGAAATTTGGTGGCATGATCCAGTTAATCACCTCCAGATTAAGGTTGGATTGTAATAGAACCAATATTCAAAATGTACAATTAAATTTATCATAAGGGTTTACTGAGCCACTCCGATGGCATCGCGTATTATCCTATTTGAAAGGAACCAATGTGTTCAATTGAAATAATCTCTGCAGGTAAACCACGAGAACTTGAAAATTAAAATGAAAATTATTTACCAAGTGATTTCAACGTGAGCTTAAATTTATAATATAAATTTCAACTTTAAATTTTATATAGATAATTGTAAATGCATATTTGACATTTTTGTGTAAAAGTATTTAAAAGGGATATTGGTTAGGTTTTTAATTTCCCAACACTTAAATTATAAATATTATTCTTAACTATTTTTAAAAACTCTTTAGTTTAGTTCACGTGCTTTCCTTTCGAGAAGGTTATATATATATATAAATATATAAATATATAAATTCTTTATAAACTAATTTTCTAATGAAAACGAATTACACACCATTATAAGATCAAGGTAAGAAGCCAGTCTTAATCAAGTTTCTCCAACGTGCATTGAATAGGAGCATATCTACATTATTGAGTTGAAGAGCGTAGAGAATATTGTTATTAATCTTGAAATGAATTGTTTTTGAATTCTGACAAAAATTGCAATCGCCATGTTAAAGGTATGATATAATAAAATTTTGCATCTTTATCAGAATTTTCTAATATATACTGTGCCTTCAACAATACAAAAAAAAATATTTTTATTCAATGTCGACAAACAAACTTTTATATACTTAGATTAAGATTATTTATATAGAAACACTTTATTTCAACAATAAATTACAACTAAACAAATAAATCTAAAATCTAAAAAAATGTTATTGAAAAATATAATAAATTATATAATTATATATATTATTAAATAGCAAATATAAATATTATTTTTAAATGTCAAATATGTATATATTGATATTAAAGATTAGATAATTATACAAAGTATTTATTTATGGAGTTGTTTTTAGTGTTGGAATGCTGAAAA
This sequence comes from Pinus tabuliformis, assembly GCA_031772625.1. Lineage (NCBI taxonomy): Eukaryota > Viridiplantae > Streptophyta > Pinopsida > Pinales > Pinaceae > Pinus > Pinus tabuliformis. The sequence continues at coordinate 1,489,614,852 of CM062816.1, read as the reverse complement.
AATTGAGGTGAAATCTTGATTTGTGTTACTAAAACTAGTTTTTTCACTGTATATATGGATTCAACACCTTGAAAAATTCCTAGGACACTTCTATTGTGAAGGGGTTACCCATTAAACTTGTGATCTTTGAGAAACATAGACTCTGCATCTTTCCGGAGCTAGACGATACAAATAGAAGAGTGAGCAAGAACTCATTCAATCAATAATTCGCTTCGCATTTTAGAAAAATTAGACCAAAAAAATCCACCAAAACACTTCAAAAAAATAAACAACTCATTTATATATTTAATAACACGATAACTCAATGGATTTGAAATAAAAAATTCATCATTTATGTATTTCATAACACGATAACTCTATCGGTTTGAACTAAAGAATTCAACCACTATGATGAGCATAATTATTGTGCATTTTCATAAATGGGAAACGCTCAATTGATAATTAAGATAGGACAAAACTATTGCATGTGCTTATAATAAAGCCAACTAACTATCTTAACCAGAGGCATGGGTCGTTTCCGTGTTGGAAGGAAGAAAACACGACTATTCATTGGAGGTGTTTAATTTTCCAATATCCATCGTCTTAATGTTTGCGCTCAAGTTTGACTTGAGAAAATGAAAGTTGAGAATCCGTGTTGGAAGGAAGAAAACACGACTATTCATTAGAGGTGTTTAATTTTCCAATATATTCGCCCCAAGTTTATTAATGGCATCGTATTATAATATTTCTATCGTCTTAATGTTTGCGCTCAAGTTTGACTTGAGAAAATGAAAGTTGAGAATAAGTTAGTAAATTGTGATTAAATGAAGAAAAATATATTCGTTCTATTACATTTAATAGAGCAAAGAGTGTTGTGATTCGTGAAATGCAAATAAGAAAAAGTATATAGTGCTTTAAAGTCAATGCAAAGAAATTGGGGCGCACGTCAATGACACATGCGAGAGTGGACTATTTTATAAGGCAAATAGTGCGTCAAAGTCAATGCAATGAAATTATAAGTGTGCGTTACAACACTCGAGTTGCATGTGAAATTGAAAGATACGTGTAAAAAGTCGACCTCGAGTTGCCGGAAATCATATTATATAAGGGTGGTGTCGTTCAAATGTCGGAAGTTACAGAGATTTTGGTTGGAATTGTGTGAAATATTTTTTTTTATAAGATTATTTTTTGTATTATTCATTTTTGTTTTGGTTAGTTATTAATTTGTTTTGTTCTAAATAGGTTAATTTTAGAAATTGAATTGTATTATCTTTTATAATATTTTAATATATTTATTTGAAATTTGATTAATTTACATATTTTTATTAGTTGTACTATCAAATTTTTAATTATAAATGTTGTACTGTCCCATCAGTGACTATTTCTACACTACTCCGCTCTGCAGCCATTGGATATACAAAAGCAGGGCTGGTCATTTAATAATATGAGGAATACATTATCCGACTCCCAGTCATAGATTAGTTTGGCATGAACATGTATCATATTGCCATTGACTTTGACTTTGGCGTGAACACGTAGCATATTTTTATAACCATCATCTATTCCCCTTACCTACTCAATTCGATGATGTGCTCGAAAGGTGCTACGCGCTTTTGCGAAGATTCTACTAGTAATAAATAGATTTGGTTGTTTTTTTAACTCCTTAAAACGAATACAAATTTCATTTATTTTTTACATTTTTTCAGTGTAAATTAAAACGATATTTTTAGTCCCTGCCATCTGGCATTCGGCAGGGACTATAGTAATCGTTTGCGACGAATATAGCATTTGTTCTTAGTCGCTGCCCGGTGTTATTCGGTGGTTATCATAAAGTTTGGAAATGCTGTGTGCGGGGATGTGCCGAGCTAACCTAAGTTTCATTTCCACCTGAGGCTTTGCCATCTTATTTGGCCTCTTCCCGAGGCGGAAGAGGCTCGAGCATAGCTTAAATTGCTTTTACGCCCGGTGCATTATCGCTAACCGTCAGCGGTCTGGTTTTAATGTTAACATTAATTCGATTCGTATTATCTGCAGGGGTATGCTAAGGTTTGGTAAGGTTTCGTGTTCCCTGTTACAAGGTTGTGCATTGGCAGCTGGTGCATGCCATGGTTGCCATCTGTTTACTTTGACACTGCCATCTGTTTACTTTGTAGCACCTCGGTGGCTATATCTACTATGCAGACTCAAAGCTATATGTAGATGCCGAGACAGAAAAGGAAGAACCTATCTCTATGCAGACTATGCGAGATCTACTATGCAGACTCAAAGCAGATGCCCAGACAGAGACAAAGATACTGGTTGATGAAGGTGTGAGCACCCAGTGCCGGCCGAACGCAAGAAGAAGCCTTTGGTCCCAGAGGATCCTCCAAGTCGGTGCTGTCTATATCGCGGTCGCTGTCTTCTTCCCACTGTGCTGGTTGTGCTTCTGAAGCCGTCGCTGGAAATTCAAGCCACATATATTGTTAAAATGTTATGAATTTCTCTATTTTTTTATCCTAGTATTGAATTTGAATTTTTGCATCACAAGATACTATTAACTTGAATTTGAATATACTATTAACTTGAATTTGAATTTTTGAGCTCGAGTTAATTACATACATGATCTAGCTGGACAGGTTCAATGGCCACTGTAGGTGCTCTGCGAAGAAAAAAAAGAAGCCAAACTGGTCGAACCTATTATGCGAGAACTGGGCAGTTGCTTTTTCTCGCACCTTCCAAGCTTTTGTTCTCCGGCATGGCGTCCCCAGGAATCTGATTCAATGCCACTGCAAACACATAGGTAAAGCCATGGTTTAGAATTCTGTACGTCTTTTTATTTTATTTTTTTTGGAATGCTAAGTTTGAGCACTGTAATCTGAGGAATTTGAGTGCTTACGAGTGTAGGAGTTTTAAGAGTACTAAAATTCATTTATAAAAACACATTTTAAAGTATGAAAATTCCTGATATCCCTAAAATTTTCACTCTGATCATTAGACTGCTCCTTAAAAAAGCGATTAATTTGCCATGGCAAAGGGCATTGATTGCAAAGGGCATTGATTAAAAGAAGCGGTAATACCAATTGAGTCAGCTTGACTGCTCCTAAAAAAGAGTGATTGATTTGCCCTGGCAAAGGGTTATTGATTGGGAAAGGGCAATGATTAAAAGAAAGGAGTAATACCAGTTAATTCAGCTTAAAAATCAAAAGGGGCGAATGTTGTAAAGATTTCACATACTGAATTTTCTGTGAGTGCTTTGATAATGTCAGTGGGACGCCAAAGGCGACTTCGACGCCCAGGAAAATGCTTGGACTCTTGATCGATTATGTCCTTCCCAATGTCGCGCAGATGATCGTGCATTCTTATCCGGTTCTTGACATCCACCTGAATCAAGCATTTTTGTTCGAGAGTCTCAAACCCTAACCAGCCACTCCACCCGGACGCATCCCATATACGTATAGCTGTATCTTTGCCTTCCCCCGCCAAATAGCAAGCAGCGTCCAGGAACATTGATTTCTCTTCTTCATCAAGTGCTTCAACTGTGATTTTCAGCCTTTCTTTGATATTCCAAGGCAGAATTCTAGAAATCTTGCCCAATATAGCTTCCCATACTTTTCTATCAGCTTTGCCATATAGATGACTCCCAAATGTTTCCAAAGAGAGCGGCAATCCGTCTAAGATCTCTACAAATTTTATGACCAAATCATCAAAACCAAGCTTAGGCCGGGCACTGAGAAACGCATGGCGGCAAAAGAGCTCTATTGCCTGATCTTCGTTGAGTCCTGTAGCTTCATATATCATAGAAATTTGCGCGAGCTCCAGTATTCTCTTATCTCGAGTCGTGACTAACACTCTGCAACTTGGCCCAAGAACTTTGGTAACCATTAAAGCATCTAATTGATCAAAATTATCGACATTGTCCAGAACAATAAGAATGTTCTTCGCTTTATTCAGACGCCTCCTCATGAAGACTTTGCCTTCGTCTATGCTCTGAATTTTACAGTCGAAACGCAGTAGATCCGCCGGTTAAACCATCCTCTGCATGGGTCAGGCTGCAGAGGGCTCAGCATATGGCAAACTGCACTTCCATAAATAATCCTATGCCAGACTGCACCTCCATAAATGGCCATATGGAAGGCCGGCTATATTACACGTCCTAGCATGATTACACGTAGCTCTAGCTATATGGAATGCTAGCTATATTACATGTCCTAAGATTATTACACGTAGCTCCATAGCATTACAGGTCCTAGCATGATTACACGTAGACCCATAACATGTTACAGGTAGATCCATAGCATGATTGCACGCAGCTCCTTGTGGGGCATGATGTCCCCATGTCTATTTTCTATTTCTCTATTTCAAATCCAACATGTTATATTTATATCCAGCAAAAAAATTAAAAATTTAATAACATACGTGTTTATTAATTGACATCTTTTCATAACAGGCATGGGCATAATTTTACAAATATGAGTGGCTGAATTCAGGAATTTATTGTCGCTGCCAAGAAACATTGTACGCACTGCGCAGGAGTCAGACCAATTGTTAACAGATTTAAAATCTGGGTGTAGGAGGCATTCAGGAATAATTTAATTGCTTTCATATATCGATGGTACTCACTGATTATGAATTAACGGTGTTTATGTTTGTGAACTGCAATTGTGATGGTCTAATGGTCACCATAAAGATCAGGTTCTCCAGTCTATCCACTGCCGAGACAAATAGCATTGTGCATTTTTTGGACCTATGAGCTTCAGTTAGTCAATTCCATTTTCAAGCCAGTGAGATCTAAAGCATTGAATGTGAAGTGACTTCGTGGTTAATGAATGTTGGATGGTGTCTACTATTGTCTATTTTCTATTTTTTGTTGTAGCAGGAACCTAATGCATCTCCAGTGGAATCAAATATTTTAGTCAGTGCAGTATGATTGCATATGAATGTTTATTGACTTTGATATAATCTGAACTGCAGTGGCTGTAAACACTTTAGACAAGAAAGGAAGCTGCCAGTTCTCACAGAAAATGAAAATGCTGCTTGTTTGGCTGAGCAAATTGCAGAACGGTTCAAAGGTCAATCTTGTAATAATGCTACTGGTGAAGATACTGTTCCTGGCAATGAACCTCAATTTTCAAACTATCCGCAGTTACTGGATAGCTGCCATCTTAACATATCTAATACCAAGGATGGAGTTATCCTTCCTGATTGTGTTCCTGATTCAAATCCGGCGATAGCATACAACAATTACATGGTTGTAACGTCTCAATATTTCCAATACGTGAATGATACCAAATTTGTATCAGCAGGTGTAGCTTTAGAAGACAGTTGGTTTGTGTTGGTTCTTGCTACAAACACAACTGGTGGGTGAAACAAACAGCTCAACACAGGTTGCATCAGGACACAGCAGTATTGAACATAAAGGGGAGTGCAAACGCTGTGATCAAGGTTGAGAATAGCAGCATGCTTCTTCCTAACTGATTGCAGATGCATACGCCAACTTTTGAATTTTGTAATCTGTATTTAACTTGGTCCAGGCTTTACTTGTTTTGTCTTCCTGGCTGGCTGAGAGCCCTGTACCTTTACTTAGGCTTCGGAGGGACTCACTATACAGGATTGGCAGAACTAGTAGATCTTTAGCCCTAGACCTTAAATGTTAACTTCATGCAGGGACTCGCTGCCTCGCAGCTTCCCTTGTTTTATAAAATATTTCAATCTAAGTTAACATTACTTTTAATCTTTACTATCACATATAACATGTTTTCATTTTTGATGATGTAAGAGAATAAAAATAAATACAAATGATATATTGCATGATTAAATTAACTAGGATGATATAATTCATATTCTTATTTATTAATTATTTTAATTATGAAAATTTTAAATTTAAATTAAATTAGTTTTTAATAAATTTAATTAATTTTCATCTTTTTTTGTGAGAGAGTTTTCGGCGAAAATCACATCGAATATCATTTGTCGACGCGTTTCGAACCAACTAGTGTAATGGTATTCCATGTGATTTTCGCCAAAAAATCTCTCACAAACTTGATATAGATCACAAAACTCTATAATTTTCATCCTCTCAAAGAAGGAAAAAATATAAATGACATAATATATGATTAAATTAAGTATGATGATATAACTCATATTATTATTTATCAATTATTTTAATTATAAAATTTTTAAATTTAAAATAAATTGGTTTTAAATAATTTAATTATAAAAATGTATTTTAATTATAAATATTTAAAATTTTAAATAATTTAGTTGTAAAAAATTATTAAGATTAGAATTGGTTGAAATGTTAAATAATTTAAATAAAAAAAATATTTAATATTATGAATTTTTTTAATAATTTGAGTAATTAGAGTTATGTTTATAGGGAAGAAATCAATTACATGATAAACATTAATGTTCCGATGATTCTTATTTATTAATTATTTTAATTATAAAAATTTTAAATTTAAATCAAATTATTTTTTAGTAAATTTAATTAATTTTCATTCCGTCAAAGAATAAAAAAATATAAATGACATATATCATGATTAAATTAAGTATGATGATATAATTCATATTATTATTTATTAATTATTTAACTATAAAAAATTTAAATTTAAAATAAATTAGTTTTAAATAATTTAGCTATAAAAAATTATTTTAATTATAAAAAAATTAAAAATTAAAATAATTTAGTTATAAAAAATTATTAGGATTAGAATGGGTTGAAATGTTAAATAATTTAAATAAAAAAATATTTAATATTATGAATTTTTTTTTTTAATAATTTGAGTAATTGGAGTTATGTTTAGAGGGAAGAAATCAATTACATGATAAACATTAATGCTTTGATGATTATTGTTTAATTTAGCTATATTTAAACTAGGTGGTAGGTATTGGCTACTATGTAATTGTTTAAATTGTTATTTTGAAAAATATTTAAATTATTTGATTTGATACTATTATGATCCATCTTGATTTCGAGAATGTCTTTCTCATTAATCACATTATTGTTTGTTGGTAGACGTGACCATCTAATGTGGTTCATCCTTAGGACAATGTTTGTCTTGATGATGAACCACATTAGATGGTTCAAATTGGGTGAAATATTTTTTTTATAAAATTACTTTTGTCATTTAAATTGTGATTTTGAAAAATATTTAAATTATGCGTGGTGAGCCCTGGTACTGCACCAAGAGTGCTGCAACTCCCAAAGGCTCCTCAACATTATTCTTAGGATATTCCGACACATAGGAAATAGTTAAGTATAACCTGTTCTAGTGTAGAGTTAGGTAAAGTGTGTTTCTTTACTATGTACTTTTGTAACTTACAATCCGACGGTCACGATATGTTTTAGACATGAAGTAATCTGACGGTTCATTCTCTCCTCGGTATTACCGACACTTGATCTGTGGCTTAACACCGATTGGTCCATGATCTCTATTTAAAGAGCATGGAGGGTCATTTGTAAGGTGACCATTCATGAGATAATCTTATGTAAATTTATTTCTTTTACATTAATAAATTTCCTGAAGTGGTTGCATTGGCTCAGACTATGGACTATTTCCCTCTTTGAGAGTTTTAAACACGTCAAGAATATTGGTGTATTGATTTGTGATTTATTTGTGAGCGGTGTCCTTTGTTGTTCTATCTGAGGAACTTACCCTGTAAATTCATACATTTATTTATCAACCTAGGGTTCATACAAACTTCGAGGTGTCAGTACTATATACACAGCAAATAGAATTCTACTCATGCCACCCTCAACTAGGTGATTTGATCATTAGGGCTCCAAAGCCAGATCTGGATTCCTGGCGGAAAAAAACCCAAATTCAAAAAAAAAAATCGACTGAATCGGAGTTCAGGTGAGGGAGATATCGTTGATTTAAAATCAACTCTTATTCCATAAATTTTCGTGATGGCGGGAAAGATGAAACAAATTAGCGTGCTAGCTAAGAACCTATATGCACTTGAGGTACGAGATGCATGCAAAGCCTTGAGGAGCAAGGAAAAGGTTAGATACTTGGTGGTTGAGAGGGAGAGTACATTACCTCTCAACATGTAGCACTAGAAGAAGTCTTAGATAATTGTGGAGGAGCCACAATTGGTGAAGCAGCTTCAGGAGGTTGTGGAACAGCCACAACTGCAGAAGCCTAGAGGAGATCGAGTGGAGGCATCCACTGATGCAGAGACCTCCAGAAGGGGTAAATTTTGAGCCAAGTCAGCAGAAGGATCACATGCAGCCATACCTCTAGGTGTGAGGTGGGGTGATGTGAAGTGATAGTCCCAAGAAAGCTGAAATAGGGGCAGGATCTTTGAGGTACCTAACCTCTTTGATTAGACCTTGCTAAAGGAGCCCCGACGAGGAGTAGCAGGACTATCTGAGTGGGTAGAGACAAATGCGGATGGAGCGACATGTTGAAAAATGTGCAACAAGAAATGCTAAATTTAGAAAGTGCTAAAAATAGAACTGCTAAAAATAGCACTTCTAAAAATAGCAGTTTGGCTAATGAGCATTTTGGCCACCTTGGGTGAGAGGTGAAACTGCTAAATATAGAATCTTCTAAAAATAACATTTCTGGGTCCCTTCCTATTTTTAGCAGTCCCTGGTATAACTATAGGAAGTAAAAACGAATTTGGTCTTAACAGTAGTTTAAAATATTAATTAATTAATCTCCATGAGTTAATTAATTATGGAAAATTAAACTTGAAGTCTTTGTGAGATCATGCAATTATTTTCTCCCTTGATTTAGGAATTTATACCTTGATTAAAGGAGATAAGATTCAGTTCTATAATGAGAAAATTAGTTGACTTAGTTTAACTTAGTCAAGTCCAGTTAGATTATTTTAACAAGTTGTTAAAATAATGAAATATAGTTTGTTAATGCTTGCATGCATGTGACAACTATTATTTCAAATAATTGAGCATTCCCTCATGGATAACTGATGCATGTCAATTCAGACAGAGACCTAGTTGAGATCAGAGAAGGGACAGTGTACTATCAGTTGGATGAATATTTTTCCTATAAAGGAAGCTCATCCATGATGAGGATTTATCTCCTTCAAGTTTGTGTAGTTAGATCAAAGGTTAGTGAGTGTGTGAAGAGGAAAATTCACACATGTGACATCACTGGACCCCAAGGAAACTGTACAAGAAAATAGGAGGCTTGGAGGGCAGAGGAGAAGGTTTGTGAGAAGCCTTTCACTGTCTATGAGCAGCAGAGGGATTGTACTGAGAGCTGGATAGCTTCTGACCTAAGGCTTTGTGTAATCCAGACTATATTTCCACTTGTATGATAATACAGAGATGGGGTTTTAGGCAGGTGCTTTCCCCGAGTAAATTCTTCTGGGTTGTGTGATTGATTCCTTCTTATCAGTTATATGTGTTCTTATTGATGTTGCTCATGGTTGATTAAGATTCCACTAAATTGTTTGTAGAAGTAGATCAAGTGTTTTTCTTTAGTACATTGCATTACCAGGTTGATCTACAGGTGGGAAATTTCTACATGGTATCAGACTTAACTGATTTGTAGAAAAATTCTACAAAATTCTACATGGTATCAGAGCACAAGTGATCAAGGAAGAACAATATACAAGAAAAGGATATTTCAAAGTTTTGAGCTTTGGGCTGAGAGTTTGCAGAGCAGATATTAAAATTTCTGTACAAAATTTTCAAAAAAAAAATAGCAGATTTGGATTCCTTGCGGAAAAATACCCCAAAAAAAAAATTGGATGAATTGGAGTTCGGATGAGGGAGATATCACTGATTTAAAATCAGCTCTTTTTCTAGAAAATGTCGTGACAGCGGGAAAGTGGAAATAGATGGGTGTGCTAGCCAAGAACCTGTATGCACTTAAGGTACAAGATGCATGTAAAGCCTTGAGGAGCAAGGAAAAGGTTAGATACTTGGTGGTTGAGAGGGAGAGTAAATTACTTCTCAACATGTAGTGCCAGAAGAAGTCTTAAATTATTGTGGAGGATCCAAGATTGATGCAACGGCTTCAGGAGGTTGTGGAGAAGCCACAACAAGGGAAGCTGAGTGGAGATTGAGTAGAGACATCTACTCATGCAAAGACCTCCAGTAGGGGGAAACTTCGAGCTAGGTGGGTAGAGGGATCACATGCAGCCATACCTCCAGGTAGGAGGTGGGGTGATATAGAGTGATCGTCCCAAAGAGGAGGGGCAGGATCCTTGAGGTACCCAACCTCTTGGATGAGACCTTGCTACAGGAGCCTCGATGTGGAGTAGCAGGAATTGACTGATTGGGTAATGACAGATGTGGATGGAGCAGTAGATAGAGCTATAGTGTAGGGAATCCTAGGACAACGCAGAGCATGCAGGCTGCAGCAATGCGAGAGGCACAAGTGTGTTGTGTTAATGTCGGTATCTTCATCCCTCCATCAGTGATCAAATTCTCTTGTTGCATTGCATGTTAGGTGTCTCATCCGATCAGCTGCATTCCATTAGGGTCATGGATCATTTGATGGTAGTGGCATATTATACATTTTTCCTCATGTTCTTTACCTACTGGCCCATTTTCATACATCTAGATCATTTGCAGTCATTTTTTGTCTTTAAATCTGCAAAAGTCTTTTTTAGGGTTTTATGTCTCATTAGGTCTAGGGTTTCATCAATAAGGTCCTGTCAACGCTCAATAACACTCAGCAGGTGCATGAGGAGGTCAAATAAAGTCCCAGCAACAATAATTTCAATAATCACATGCTCAGTGATTGATTTTTCTTGAAAACCCTATTTTGAGGAAAAACGGAGTTTTTTATGTTTCATGTACTAAATTTGATGTAATTTCATTTTTTCCATATGTAATAATTTTAAGAGGCAGCCCTGGTCACCTTGCCAAGCTTTGCAACTCCAGTTCCTGCAAAAGAAACAAAATGTCAAAGTATTTAGTCCATCAAAGGCAGAAAACCAAACAAAATGCCAAAACAGAGTTTTAAAAGAAAGTGAAATAAGCAAACATTAGAAGAGTGGGTTTTCGTAAGTGAAAAATCAAAACCATATGTATATAAAGTATTTTTCATGTTAAAAAGTTCATTTGTGCTCAAGGGAGAAAGAGTGAGCAATCAACAAATCATTTTGAGGCAAAGGAGGCAAAAATCGCAGCAAATTTGATATTCTCCCTAGCGTGGCGCACCTGGGCATGGGCGCGATGCACGTATCAAGCGCGGTGCACCGAGCAGTAGTTTACAGTGCATTTTTACAAGGGGGCGACGCACCAGAGAAGCGCGACGCACCTGTGAGGTGGCGCGGCGCACCAGTCTATAGTGCATGAAATTCACACACAGCTTCCTCCAAACTCTCAAATCGCTAACTCCTCAAGTTTACAAGTAAGTTGACACTCCCTCATGGCTAATGAATGATTTTCCTTAGTGTTCATGGTGATTCAATAGGAAAAAATTTAAGCCCTAGCTCCTAGCACTATTTGTTGAAGAAACATTGCTTAGGGTTTACAAGTCATTGTTTTTGTTGTTCAAATCCTACTTCTATCATTTTCACTCCCTCACTCCCTCACTTCATTTTCTCTCTCCCTTGTCATTCATACTTACCTATTCCCAATTCCCCATATCCCTAAAACTACTAACCCTAAATCCATAATCTCATTACCCCAAACCCTAATTGCTATCCCTAAATCCTAGACATTATTCCCTAAACCCTTTCATTCCCCAAAAACCCTACCAGCAACATCCCCAACCCCTCATACATAGTCCCTCCATAGTCCTTACCATCAATCCCTATCTTTTAGTAGCAAGTACCCATTGACACCATAAAATCTCTTCATACTCATCTAAGAAAACTCAAGCATTGGCAAACATGGAGTCAGATTCTTCCTATGACAGAAATGAGGAAATAGTTAGTGACTCTTCCAGAGAATTTCATGCACCAAAGAGACCTCATAAAAGTGGAAAACATAATCGAGAGGAGCCTACTTCACTTGTTGAGTTGTTGGTTTGTCCTCTTGCTGTCACATGCTTCCAACATCAATCATTTTATCAATTTTGTGAGATGGTGGAAAGAGTCAAATACCACCATGAGCTGGCCAGACTGTTTGTGCTCCATCTTCATAATGGCCAAGTCAATTTGGCAGGTGTGACATTCACCTTGACACCTGAGACTATTGCTCAAGCAACCAGTATTCTGAATGTAGGTGAGTAGTGGAATAAGGAGTAGTTGGTTGACAGAGATCATTATGAGCCTTATATCAAGGTTGGTTTTCAGAGACATGTCAGTAGAGTCTTCCCATTCAAGTACCTATAGGACACATATGCTCCCTTGATGAAACTCATAATTAAATATTTCAGCTGTGAGGGTAGATTTTCTCGTCTGTATACCTACCATATCAGATTTTTGATGCACTTTACTAGGGTGAGGATGATGAACCTCCCCTATTACATTTGCCAGAATATTGAGAAGATGACCACACTAGTGCAAAGGAAGCCTCCTCATTAGCAGTATAACAACATCTATCACTTTGCACTAATCAAATTGTGGTTTTGCATCAGCTTAGTCTACTGAATGTTTCATGGGAGGATTTCATCTCACATAAGGTCTTCACAGGTCCTCAAGTGCCCCCATCAGTTTTTCATGAGGCAGGAGAGCCTTCACATTAGCAGGATGTGCATAAGACACAAACCACTAGTGTGCCAGTGTTTGTAACATACCAAAAGGGCACTATAAGGTTGTTTGTAGCAGCAAAACGAGTACTATCTCCACCCGGGGTGGAAGGGGTCTCATTTCCTCCATCAACAGAGCAGGTACAAGACAAGGGTAAGCAACCCTTGCATGATGAGGGACCTTCAGAAGGTCAAGAGACAAATTTCATTCTTATTCAGGATGATGACACTGATTTGAGCTCAAAGCTCAAGGAGATCATTCGGGAGCAGCAAGATGAAATTCATCATTTATCTCTCAACCTGGAAAGAGACAAGTGGATAATCAATTATTTGGAGCAGAGAAACAAACAGCTAGAGGATCAGCAAACCATCATGGAGCTCCAAAACATAAGGGCAAACCGACAAGCTGCCAAAAGGAAGAAAGTCAAGCTGTCATCACTTGAGCAAGAAATTCAAGCTTATTGTGAATCTTGGCTTGAGAGGAAAAACTTGCACTTGGAGAGGATGCTGGAGAAGGCCAACAGAGAGAAAAAGATGTTGAGGCACATGGCATACCATTACTTGGCGAGAAACAAGGTGTGCAAAGTGAGAATCGGGATTTTGAAGGCCAAGTTGAAGAAAGCCATGAGGAAGAGAAAAGAGAAAGACAGACTCCAGATCTTGGCTGAGGCTTCCTTATCCCAACATAGCTCCTGATGAAGAACACTCAGCCCAAATTTTAAGAAATTTGGGAAACTTTTTTGCAAATTTTGAATTTTTGGCCTAAAAAACAAGTTTTTCTGCTTGGTGCGCCATGCCACCTGGCGCGCGCTTTTGCTAGAGACCTCCTTTTGAGAAAAACTCAGCATTTTTGGATTTCTCATGGAAAAATATGAATTCCCTCACAGGGCCTAGAAAATTTTGACAAGTTTTGAGCTTCCAAAAGGGTCAAAAACACCTCAAAAATGACCTTTCTGCCTCTTTTTGGCGGAGACCAAATTCAGAAATTCCACTTGTTCTGGAAAGTAGACAGGCAGACCTTTCCAACAAGCCCACTTGGAGAAAATTTTGTGCATGGAATGCCTCCAAAATCAGCTCCAAAGTAGCGCGGCGCACAGGGATAGGAGCGTGGCGCATAGGATGAAATTTTCTCATTTTTGCCAAAAAACTTTGTTTTTCGCCTAGTTTCTTCTCAGTTTGACTTTTCTCTTTTCAATAGTCAAACTCATGATGTAATTTAATGCGACTTGATGGATATTATGCTAAATTTTCACTCATGGAGGTATATTCATCATGAAAAGGTGGTTTGCAACTGAATGAATCAGTTTCCTAGGTTTTAGAGGCAAGCTGTTCCACTGCTTACTTTTCAGTTCTTAGTTTAGATCTTATTGAAATAGCTCCTAAACTCATGAATTCAACCCCTAAAGCCTAGCATGAGTTCTCTGTTGCCTATATCTAGTAGTTTTTCAGTCATTGGTAAAGGTTGGACTCTTGTGAATGCTTTGAGCATTATTGTACATTCATCTCTGCAGTTTGGCAAAGGAATAGACCATGGTTTGTAGGAATTTATGGGATTCTTGTGGCAACTTGATTTGGTATTGTGTTTCCTTCTATAATTGCAATTTTACATGTGTTTTATGTATGCCATCATCTCTCTTTTTTCATCTTAACTAAATGAAACAAGGATAAAGGTAGAATTCATTGAGTTGCAGTGCTCTACCTAGGGTTTGTTTAGTTATTTATGTTTTCAGCTGTTTGAAGAGGATCCCTGAGACTTTCATGCCCTCTCCAACTCCTCACCAATCTAAAAGATCTCCATCTCACTCATTTTGAAGTACTAATCCATTTGCCTACCTTGTCCCATAGAGATCTTTGCAACACTGTGTCCATTCCCCGAACCCAAAACTGCCTTTCACATTTGAGCCAACAAACCAACATCAAATTCAATCAAACTCCTTTGTGCACATACCTAGCCTAAAATCAGTCTTTACATCAGTCATCTCAAGCTTTATTAGCCATATTTTCCTGATATTGACAAGGAGAGAGCCCTCTCCCGACCTAGTAGGGCTATCTACCAGGTTAAGCGTGGTTTGATGTTATCCTAGATCCTGCCTTTCTCAGCCTGAGGTAGATTTAGGCCCTAACATAATTAGCGACCGTACTGGGGAAGAAAGTTTATTATCATTTTTTTTCTTTGTAGACTACAGACGGAGCCTGAAGTTAGCCAGGTAGCCTTCGAAACGCTCCTGATTTGCATTAGCGAAAGTAGATGAATGCTGCTTCAGTCAATCTCCGATCTAGTTTATAAACTGAACATCTGATCTAAACAATTACCCCAATATCATTAAGCAATTCTAGACTTTGAATGATGAGTTTAGAATTTGATAGGCTGAACAAGTTGATTTTGTCCATTTGTTTTTTGGGATTAATTCAACACACTGGCTTCCAGACGATACACCAGGGCCAATCTTGATCTTGATCCTCCTCCTGTGTATGAAAACCTAAATCTCATCCCAAGAATTCTCCGACAAGAAAGTTATGTGATTCCTGTGTTCAAATCTCGTTCGTGTCTCGTTGTTTTTGAATATCTTGAAGATCTTGAATTTGATGAACGTTTTGATCTATTGTTGTTTGAGACTAAATCTGAAAGTGTTGTTGGTTCTACTGTCTTAAATCTGGAGTTTGTTAAAGATCTTGAAATTGAAAGGGAAAATAGATCAATTGACAGTTACATCTTGAATCTTCAAACTTCCATTATGGCTTCAAATATTCTCGAGTTCTTAGAATCTGCATCAGCAACTCTTGGTTCATCCACAATTGCATCTAGTTTAGGAAATCCTACCGAACCTCCTTTCATTCCCACCATTCTTGTGCAGCCCACTATATCAGATCAGAGACCTCTTGTCTCTTCTCCTCCATCAACCCCATCAACACCTCAAACATCTCGTATTTCATCTCCTCCTTTGACACCTCATACACCAATTACATCGTCAGCTGCTATCATTGTTCCTACTCCTCCTACATCCCCAAGGCCAGTTGTAAATCCACCTAGAGCAATGGCTGCCCAATATGCACCCCTTGTGTTGCCTCAAAACTTGGATGCCATGCCCACTGACTACCAAAGAAAAATCCCATTGTTTGATGGCACTCCTCAAAGTATCACAGCTCAGCAGCATGTGGATAGGATGACTGATTTCTTTGACCTTCATGAGATTGATGCCGAAAATGTGACTATGAGACTATTTGTGCAAACTTTTGGAGGTGAAGTGCAGAAGTGGTTCAGAGCTTTTCCGGCTGCAAGTATCACTACATTGGCTAATATTTAGAGACAATTCTTGGATCGCTCGGAGATAAAGAAAAACCCTCTCCAAAGTCTTTCCGAATATGAGAACATCAAGAGGAATGTTGGTGAGAGTGTCCAAGATTATTGTGTCAGATTCAATACTGTTTACAATGCAATTCCTGCTGATATAAAGCCACCTATGGGGCTGGCTTTGATTAAATTTCCTGATGGCTTCGATCCTGACATGGCGTATCAATTGAGGGAAAGAGATCCGGATACATTGGAGGACATGCAGAAAATTGCAGTTAGCGTTGAGGCAAATCTGCTTGCCAAGAGAGCTAGAGCAAAGGCCGAAAAGAAGGTGACCATAAAAGAAGAAGCTTCTTCCTCCGATCATTTGCTTCGCAAGATCAAGAAGATGTTTGATAGGCTCACAATTGCTGATAAGACTAAAGCACAAGTCAGAAATCCAAGCTTCCGTGGTCAGTAGCAACCACAATTCAAAATCAAGCAACGATAACAAAGAGCACAAGACCAAGCGGCACAACAGCAAGTAAAGACACCCTTACAGCAGAATTTTGTACATGGTCTGGAATTAGATGATGATGAGAACATAATTGGTGAAGAGAATCATTTATTTACCCCTGATGATCTGCCCATTTATATTACCAAAGATGAAGAGTATTCAGAAAGCCCAGTTGTACAAAAAGACGAAGATTTCATCTTGGCAAATGAAACAGTTCTTGAAGAACAGTCTGATGAATATCAGAGGGGATACATGAATGCTTTGACAACCCAGCAGCGACAATATTCACTCAGGAGTAGAGAAGTTCCCATCAATCCAATTTAGAAGAAGAAGGAAGTGTCAATGCCAAAGAACGATTCCCCAATAGTGTAGAGAAAGGGAAAGGAGACAGCGGATCGTACCACCAGCAAAACACAATCAGCAAATGAAAGATCAAATCAACCAATAGTATCAAAGGAGAAAACTGAAAAGAAGGATGCTCCAGTCAAAGAGCTAGAGAAAACATCATCCTTTAGCTTAGAAAATGAAATTGCTAAGTTAAAAGTGTCAATTCCTTTGATTGAATTAATGAAGAACAGCAGCTACAAAGGTCAGGTATCTAAAATTTTGAATTTGGATCCATTATCTAATATGGTAAATGTGGAGGATGATCAGCCTGAACTTATCTTTGGGCCAACATTAGAAAGATGGTCTGAGGATAGTGATGTAGCTCCTTTTTATATCAGCTTTAGATTGCATGATTTTGTATTGCATAATGCCATGTTTGATTCAGGAGCCTCTCATAATCTCATGCCTAAAGCAATCATGGAAAACTTGGGTCTAGATATCACTCGCAAGTACCATGATCTATATTCCTTTGATTCTGGTAGGGTCAGGTGCATTGGGCTTATTAAAGATTTGGTTGTCACTTTAGATCAGATTCCGGCGAAGAATGTTTTGATGGATGTGGTTGTGGCAGATATTCCTCCTAGATTTGGCATGCTTCTTTCCAGATCTTGGGGAGCAAAACTCAAAGGGACATTGCAGCTTGATTTATCCTATGCTACTATTCCCGTGTTCGGTCAATTGAGGAAATTATACCGGGAGAAAAAGATGAAGTACATGATCACTAGCAAGGAGAAACCTCTAAATCATCCAATCAATTATGTACAAACTAATTTGGAATCTTTTGTTTTATATTCTGATAGTTTTAATGATATCAATAGTCAAGTAGTTGAAGTAGAAGATATTCTAGAGATCACTGAAAATTTCAGAGCTGTACTAGATCAAGAAAGACGAAAGCTTGATAGTACCGCTGAGTAATCAGCCTTCCGACAGCAACAAAAAGTTGATGGACAACAAGCAAAAGAAGAAGAGAAAACATAATTTTAGCATTTGGAAGATGAAGCCAGTTTGTGGAGCATGGATTTTGATGGTGCGGTAGGTAGGGAAGGTGCTGGAATTGGTATTTGGATACGTAGCCCTGCATTTCTTCCAAACAAAGTGCCAAGTAATGTAAGGGTTTGTTCGTATAAATTGGCTTTTGATTGTTCAAATAATGAGGCTGAATATGAAGCTTTAATTGCTGGTCTGAAAATCCTTAAGAAGTTAAATGGTAAAAGAATTTCAGTATATGGTAGCTTCGATTTAGTTATCAAGCAAGTGAAAGGTGAATACCAAGCTAAGCATCCTCGCATGCGAGCTTACCAGAATGTGGTGTTAGATATTTTGAGATTGTTTCCAGACTACACTTTGACATGTGTTCGTTGTGTTCAGAATGTCATTGCAGATTCTCTTGCAATAGCTGCAAGTAATTTGCAAATTTCGATGAATTCAAACAATAAGTTTGAAATTCATGTGAAACATCGCCCTGCTGTCCTAGATAATCAAAGATATTGGCAGGTGTTTCAAGATGATAAAGAGATCGAAGAATTTCCGCAAAATGAAGGCAAGTACAAAGAAACTTCTATCGATGGAAAACATTATGATGGTGAAGTAGATATGGAAGTAAATCAGATGGAAGTTTTGTAGCTCAAGGACAATGTCATTCCTAAAGGTCTAATACCTTTGGAGGATTTGTTTGATCAAGATGCTGTAGCCTAGAAACCGAGTTTGGTACCCACCGAGAAAGGAGTTGAAGATGTAAACATTGGATCAACAGAAAATCCTAAAATGGTCAAGTTATCAAAGGCCTTGCCTCCACAAGTAAAGGAAAAATACATTAGTTTTTTGTCTTCATTTACTGATATATTTTCTTGGGACTATTCAGATTTGAAGGCATATGATAAGAGCATAATTCAGCACACCATCCCGATCAAGCCAAATCAAAAGCCCTTTCGACAGAAGCTAAGAAGGATAAATCCAAAGCTGTTGCCCTCAATAGAGAAGGAAGTGAATCAATTATACAAAGCTGGCATAATCGTTCCCATAATATTTTCAGATTTGATTTCTAATTTGGTGCCCGTGCGCAAGAAAACAGGTGAGATTCGATTATGTATTGATTTAAGGAATCTGAATAAAGTATCTTTGAAAGATAACTATCCACTGCCCAAGATGGATCACATACTTCAACGAGTAGTTGGAGCATCCCACATGTCGCTACTCGATGGGTATTCCGGTTATAACCAAATTCTGGTCCATGAGGATGATAGAGACAAAACAGCATTCACCACTCCGTGGGGAACTTTCCGTTATGCCAAGATGCCATTCGGATTGAAGAATGTTGTGCAACCTTTCAGTAGGCTATGGATATTGCATTTGCAAATGAGAAAGATGTATTTTTAGTTGTTTATCTTGATGATTTAACAATTTTTTCTAATTCAGATGAAGAGCACCTTTATCATTTGAAGATTGTATTTCAGCGGTGTAGAAAGTATGGCATATCTCTTAATCCAAAGAAAAGCTTGTTTGCCATGGATGAAGGCAAGCTTCTCGGTCATATCATATCCAAGGAGGGCATCCGCATTGATCCAGCTCGAGTGGAAGCCATTCAGAAAATTGATTTTCCACGAAGTAAAAAGGAGATCTAGTCATTCAACGATAAGATGAATTTCTTACATCATTTTGTGCCAAATCTTGCAAAAAATTTAAGGGAAATCACAAACATGTTAAAGAAAGATAGTGTAGTGAAGTGGACCGAGGAAGCCATCAAGTCTTTCAATTTGGTAAAGTTAGCCCTTTCTTCAGCTCCAATTTTGATCAGCCCGGATTATTCCCAAGATTTTATTTTGTTTTCATTTGCTTCGGATCATACTATGGCAGTGGTCTTAATGCAGAAAAGAGACCAGCTTGAGAAGCCAATTGCTTTTTTCAGCAGAACGATAAGGGATGTAGCTTTAAAGTACAATATTATTGAAAATCAAGCTCTTACTTTGGTAAAGGAATTGAAATATTTTCGAGTTTATATTCTACATTCTCACATCCTTGCTTATGTCCCTAACGCTGTCGTTAAAGATGTCTTAGTGCAAATAGATCCGGAAGGGAGACGAGGAAAATGGATCACTACTTTGTTAGAATATGATGTGGAGATCAAACCAACAAAGCTCATCAAAGGACAGGGGCTGGTGAAACTGATGGCAGAATCTAATTTTCATGCCTTGGAGATAAATCTCGTTGTTGCTATGTCCGAAGAAGATGAGGAAAGTTCACTTGTTCAGGTAGCTAAAATGTTTCTTCTTTCTCTTTGGTATTCGGATATTGTTTATGTGCTCCAACATCTTTCACCACCACCCGGATTGGCTAAAAACAAAAGTAGGACCCTGAAATTAAAGGCTACAAAGTTTTGTATAATGAATAATGCACTCTATTGGAAAGATCCCGGTGGTGTCTTGTTGAATTGTTTGGTTGAAGAAGAAGCAAAACAGGTCACAGATGATTTTCACAAAGGAGATTGTGGAGGTCATCTATTTTGGAAGACAACAGCCAATAAAATTTTGAGAGCATGATATTATTGGCCAACTCTCTTTTCTGATGTGTACAAAACTGTTACTAGCTGCCACGAATGTCAAATTTTTCAAGGTAAGAGAAAATTATAGCCTTTGCCACTCAAACCGATTGAAGTAAGTGCTCCATTTCAGCGGTGGGGTTTAGATTTTATTGGTGAGATCCATCCTATTTCTTCAGCACAGCATATGTGGATCCTTACCATGACAGACTACTTCACTAAATGGATTAAGACGATTCCTACTCGGCAAACCATTGATTCGGTAATAATTCAGTTTCCTAAGAACAATATTTTGTCATGTTTTGGTTGTCCTAATAAGATAATTACAGATAATGCAGTAGCTTTTAAATCTAAAAATATGATTGATTTTTGCAATAAATATCAAATTACCTTGGGGCACTCAACTGCATACTATCCACAAGGTAATGGTTTGGCGGAATCCTCAAATAAATCTTTAGTCAACATCATCAAAAAGTTGCTGGAAACAAACAAGAAGAGCTGGCACAAGAAATTGGTCAATGCACTATGGGCGGATAGAGTAAGTTAGAAAAAGTCAATAGGTATGTCCCCTTTCGAGATCGTGTATGGTGTGGACACAGTTTTTCCTACATCTCTCACAGTTCTGGTTGTTAAACTTCTGCAGGAAGCTAGTAGTGAGGAAGATCATTTGCAGTGGAGAATCAATCAAATGATCCATTTACAGTAGACTAGAGAGGAGGTTTTTCAGAATACCTTCAAGCTGCAAGAGAGAATCAAAAGGATATATGATTGAAAGGTAAAAGCAGACAAGTTTCAAATTGAAGACATAGTGTTGAAATGGGATGCCTGAAACGAAGACAAAGGGAAGCATGACAAGTTTGAGAACCTGTGGAAATGACCTTTCAGAATTGCTACATACCGGGGTCAAAATGCTTTCTTGCTAAAAGAAATGGATGGAGAAGATTATCCAGGTGGGCTGGTCAACGGTTAGCTACTGAAATGGTACCATCATTGAAATATTTTCTGCTGTCATATGTATCATTGTATATACCGTTTTATTTCCTTCATTGCAAGTGTGTATTGTAATCATTCATTCAGTTTGGGGCCCGAAGTGAAGGCTTTAAAACTAAAGGTTTGATTTCAGTTTTGGTTTTGATTGTTTGAGTCAAGTTTTCAGTTGATATCATTCTTGAAATTGACTCAGTTTTAAGTCGGATTTCAGTCCTGAAATTGAGTCAAGATATTGATTTTGGTTTGTCGAAGTTATTGACTCCATAGCCCAATGGAAGAAGGCACCTTCTGCTTTCCAGAGGTCTGTATTTCTTGGCACCCCCAAGGAGCTACTATCCCCATTGGAGCCAATGTTAGTGTCGGTATCTTAATCCCTCCATCAGTGATCAAATTCTCTTGTTGCATTGCATGTTAGGTGTCTCATCCGATCAGCTGCATTCCATTAGGTTCATGGATCATCTGATGGTAGTGGAATATTATACATTTTTCCTCATGTTCTTTACCCGCTGGCCCATTTTCATACATCTAGATCATCTGCAATCATTTTTTGTCTTTAAATCTACAAAACTCTTTTTTAGGGTTTTAAGTCTCATTAGGTCTAGGGTTTCGTCAATAAGGTCTTTTCAATGCTCAATAATGGTCAGAAGGCACACGAGGAGGTCAAATAAAGTCCCAGCAACAATAACTTCAATAATCACATGCTCAGTGATTGATTTTTCCAAACAGAGTTTTTTATGTTTCATGTACTAAATTTGATGTAATTTAATTTTTTCCATATGTAATAATTTTAAGAGGCAACCTTGGTCACCTTGCCAAGCCTTTGCAACTCCAGTTCCTGCAAAAGAAACAAAATGTCAAAGTATTTAGTCCATCAAAGGCAAAAAACCAAGCAAAATGCCAAAACAGAGTTTTAAAAGAAAGTGAAATGAGCAAACATTAGAAGAGTGGGTTTTTGTAAATGAAAAATCAAAACCATATGTATATAAAGTATTTTTCATGTTAAAAAGTTCATTTGTGCTCAAGGGAGAAAGAGTGAGCAATCAAAAAATCGTTTTGAGGCAAAGGAGGCAAAAATTGCAGCAAATTTGACATTCTCCCTAGCGCGGCGCACCTGGGCATGGGCGTGACGCACGTATCAAGCGCGGCACACTGGGCAATAGTTTACAGTGCATTTTTATAAGGGGTGCGATGCACTAGAGAAGCGTGGTGCACCTGTGAGGTGGCGCGACGCACCAGTCTACAGCACCTGAAATTCACACACAGCTTCCTCCAAACTCTCAAATCGCTAACTCCTCAATTTTACAAGTTAGTTGACACTCCCTCATGGCCAATGAATGAGTTTCCCTAGTGTTCATGGTGATTCAATAGGAAAAAATTTAAACCCTACCTCCTAGCACTGTTTGTTGAAAAACACTGCTTAGGGTTTACAAGTCACTGTTGTTGCTGTCCAAATCCTACTTCTATCATTTTCACTCCCTCACTCCCTCACTCCTTCACTTCATTTTCTCCCTCCCTTTTCATTCATACTTACCTATTCCCAATTCCCCATATCCCTAAAACTACTGACCCTAAATCCCTAATCTCATTACCCCAAACCCTAATTGCTATCCCTAAATCCTAGACATTATTCCCTAAACCCTTTCATTCCCCAAAAACCCTACCAGCAGCATCCCCAACCCCTCATACACAGTCCCTCCACAGTCCTTACCATCAATCCCTATCTTTTAGCAGCAAGTACCCATTGACACCATAAAATCTCTTCATACTCATCTAAGAAAACTCAAGCATTGGCAAACATGGAGTCAGATTCTTCCTATGACAAAAATGAGGAAACAGTCAGTGACTCTTCCAGAGAAATTCATGCACCAAAGAGACCTCATAAAAGTGGAAAACATAACTGGGAGGAGCCTACTTCACTTGTTGAGCTGTTGGCCTGTCCTCTTGCTGTCACATGCTTCCAACATCAATCTTGTTATCAATTTTGTGAGATGGTGGAAAGAGTCAAATACCACCATGAGCTGGCCAGACTGTTTGTGCTCCATCTTCATAATGGCCAAGTCAATTTGGCAGGTGTGACATTCACCTTGACACCTGAGACTATTGCTCAAGCAACCGGTATTCCGAATGTAGGTGAGCAGTGGAATAAGGGGCAGTTGGTTGACAGAGATCATTATGAGCCTTATATCAAGGCTGGTTTTCAAAGACATGTCAGTAGAGTCTTCCCATTCAAGTACCTACAAGACACATATGCTCCCTTGATGAAACTCATAATTAAATATTTCAGCTGTGAGGGTAGATTTTCTCGTCTGTACACCTATCATATCAGATTGTTGATGCACTTTACTAGGGTGAGGATGATGAACCTCCCCTATTTCATTTGCTGGAATATTGAGAAGATGACCACACTAGTGCAAAGGAAGCCTCCTCATCAGCAATATAACAACATCTATCACTTTGCACTAATCAAAATTGTGGTTTTGCATCAGCTTAGTCTACTGAATGTTTCATGGGAGGATTTCATCTCACATGAGGTCTTCACAGGTCCTCAAGTGCCCCCATCAGTTTTTCATGAGGCAGGAGAGCCTTCACATCAGCAGGATGTGCATGAGACACAAACCACTAGTGTGCCAGTGTTTGTCACATATCGAAAGGGCACTAGAAGGTTGTTTGTAGCAGCAAAACGAGTACTATCTCCACCCGGGGTGGAAGGGGTCTCGTTTCCCCCATCAGCAGAGCAGGTACAGAACAAGAGAAAGTAGCCCTTGCATGATGAGGGACCTTTAGAAGGTCAAGAGACAAATTTCATTCTTATTCAGGATGATGACACTGATTTGAGCTCAAAGCTCAAAGAGATCATTTGGGAGCAGCAAGATGACATTCATCGTTTGTCTCTCAACCTGGAAAGAGCCAAGTGGATAATCAATTATTTGGAGTAGAGAAACAAACAGCTAGAGGATCAGCAAACCATCATGGAACTCCAAAACATAAGGGCAAACTGGCAAGCTTCCAAAAGGAAGAAAGTCAAGCTGTCATCACTTGAGCAATAAATTCAAGCTGATCATGAATCTTGGCTTGAGAGGACAAACTTTCACTTGGAGAGGATGCTGGAGAAGGCCAATAGAGAGAAAAATATGTTGAGGGACATGGCATGCCACTACTTGGCGAGAAACAAGGTGTGCAAAGGAAGAATCAGGATTTTGAAGGCCAAGTTGAAGAAAGCCATGAGGAAGAGAAAAGAGCAAGATAAACTCCAGATCTTGGCTGAGGCTTCCTTAGCCCAACACAATACCTGATGAAGAACACTCAGCCCAAATTTTAAGAAATTTGGGAAACGTTTTGCAAATTTTGAATTTTTGGCCTAAAAAACAGGTTTTTCTACCTGGTGCGCCGCACCACTCGGCACGCGCTTTTGCTAGAGACCTCCTTTTGAGGAAAAATTAGCATTTTTGGATTTCTCATGGAAATATATGAATTCCCTCACATGGCCTAGAAATTTTGACAAGTTTTGAGCTTCCAAAAGGGTCAAAAACACCTCAAAAATGACCTTTCTGCCTCTTTTTGGCCACACAGGAAGTAGTGTTGGGAGAAATAATTTTTGGAGGGCCAAATGGAGACCAAATTTAGAAATTCCACTTGTTATGGAAAGTAGATAGGGATACCTTTCCAACAATCCCACTTGGAGAAAATTTGGTGAACGGAAAGGCCTCCAAAATCATCTCCAAAGTAGCGTGATACACAGGCACAAGAGCGCGGTGAACAAGATGAAATTTTCTCATTTTGGCGAAAAAGCTTTGTTTTTCGCCTAGTTTCTTCTCAGTTTGACTTTTCTCTTTCTAATAGTCAAAATAATGATGTAATTTAATGTGAATTGATGGATTTTGATGTAATTATGCTAAATTTTCACTCATGGAGGTAGATTCATCACGAAAAGGTGGTTTGCAACTGAATGAATCAGTTTCCTAGGTTTTAGAGGCAAGCTGTTCCACTGCCTACTTTTCAGTTCTTAGTTTAGATCTTGTTGAAACAGATCCTAAACTAATGAAATCGACCCCTAAAGCCTAGCATGATTTGTTTGTTGCCTATATCTAGTAGTTTTTCAGTCATTAGTAAAGGTTGGACTCTTGTGAATGCTTTGAGCATTATTGTACATTCATCTCTACAATTTGGTAAAGGAATAGACCAAGGTTTGCAGGACTTTATGGGATTCTTGTGGCAACTTGATTTGGTATTGTGTTTCCTTCTATAATTGCAAGTTTATATGTGTTTTATGTATGCCATCATCTCTCTTTGTTCATCTTAACTAAATGAAACAATGATAAAGGTAGAATTCATTGAGTTGCAGTGCTCTACCTAGGGTTTGTTTAGTTATTTATGTTTTCATCTATTTGAAGAGGATCCCTGAGACTTTAATGCCCTCTCCAACTCCTCACCAGTCTAAAATCTCTCCATCTCACTCATTTTGAAGTACTAAGGCATTTTCCTACCTCGACCCATAGAGATCTCTGCAAGATTGTGTCCATTCCCCGGACCCAAAACTGCGTTTCACACTTGAGCCAGCAAACGAACATCAAATTCAATCAAACTCCTCTGTGCACATACCTAGCCTAAAATCAGTCTTTACATTAGTCATCTCAAGCTTTATTGGCCATATTTTATTGAGATTGATAAGGAGAAGCCCTCTCCTGACCTGGTAGGGCTAGCTACCAGGTTAAGTGTGGTTTGATGTTACCCTAGATCATGCCTTTCTCAGCCTGAGGTAGATTTAGGCCCTAACATGTTGCACAGTGCACAGTAGCATAGAGAAGGGTGCAACGGTGCGAGATGCATGGAGATGTTGCAGTAGCGCAGAGGTTAGAGAGGGAGCACTTGTCAGCAGCAGGTAGAGCTTCAGCATCAGAGTATGTTTCTAGTCCAACAGAGTGGTTAGTTGGGAGTGTTTTTGTTCCGAGAGTTTTAGGAACAATCAGATCGGGTAGATGTGTTGCATGCAGAACATTCCAGAGTTACAGGATTGGGTTCGAGAGGAAGCCTTTCTTGTTGAGAGGGAGTGTTGAAAAATGTGCAACAAGAAATGCTAAATTTAGAAAGTGCTAAAAATAGCACTTCTAAAAATAGCAGTTTGGGCAATGAGAATTTTGGCCACCTTGGGTGAGAGGTGAAATTGCTAAAAATAGAATCTTCTAAAAATAGCATTTCTGGGTCCCTTCCTATTTTTAGCAGTCCCTGGTCCAACTATAGGAATTAAAAACGAATTTGGTCTTAACAACAGTTTAAAATATTAATTAATTAATCTCCATGAGTTAATTAATTATGGAAAATTAAACTTGAAGTCTTTGTGAGATCATGCAATTATTTTCTCGTTTGATTTAAGAATTTATCCCTTGATTAAAGGAGATAAGGTTCAGTTCTATAATGAGAAAATTAGTTAACTTAGTTTAACTTAGTCAAGTCTAGTTAGATTATTTTAACAAGTTGTTAAAATAATGAAATATAGTTTGTTAATGCTTGCATGCATGTGACAACTATTATTTCAGATAACTGAGCATTCCCTCATGGATAACTGATGCATGTCAGTTCAGACAGAGACCTAGTTGAGATCAGAGAAGGGACAATGTACTATCAGTTGGATGAATAATTTTTCTATAAAGGAAGCTCATCCATGATGAGGATTTATCTCCTTAAGGTTTGTGCAATTAGATCAGAGGTTAGTGAGTGTGTGAAGAGGCCAATTCACACATGTGACATCACTGGACCCCAAGGAAACTGCATAAGGAAATAGGAGGCTTGGAGGGCAGAGGAGAAGGTTTGTGAGAAGCCTTTAATTGTCTATGAGCAGCAGAGGGATTGTACGAGAGCGGATAGCTTCCAAGCTAAGGCTTTGTGTAATCCAGAATATATTTCCACTTGTATGATAATACAGAGATGGGGTTTTAGGCAGGTGCTTTCCCTGGGTAAATTCTTCTGTGTTATGTGTGATTGATTCCTTCTTATCAGTTATATGTGTTCTTATTGATGTTGCTCATGGTTGATTAACCTTCCGCTAAATTGTTTGTAGAAATAGATCAAGTGTTTTTCTTTAGTACATTGCATTACCAGGTTGATGTACAGGTGGGAAATTTCTACATGGTATCAGAGTTAACTGATTTGTAGAAAAATTCTACAAATTTCTACACAGCATAGGGAGCTTTAGCATTAGAGAGTGTTTCTAGCCCAACAGGGAGGTTAGTTGGGAGATCAGTTACTTACTTCTTAGTAAGTGAGTTGCAGTGTAGCAGTGGGCAGCGGATGCAACATGATGAGAGGAGGTGCAGTGCAGATGCAATGGTGGGAGATAGGACCAGCAACAGCACGGATGCAGCAGGAGGAATCAGTGTGATTAATGCAGTCATAGATCAAAGTGACAGAGGTTAGAGAAGTCAGATACTGAAGAGCACAAAGGTGCAGAGTTTTCAGTCGACAGAGGCAATAGCGGTAAGAGACTTTGATGACAGATTCATCATTCTGATTCAAGTTGGATATTTTTTTGTTTCTGGAGTTGCTGGAGCAACAACACTTGAGAGAAGTGTTGTATGCATAACATTCCAAAGGTTCAAGATTGGATTTGAGTTGAATTCCTTTCTTGTTGAGAGGGAGTGTTGAAAATAGCAACAAGAAATGATAAAAATAGAAATGCTAAAAATAGCATTTTAGGATATACTCCAACTCTGTTAGAAATAGAAAAAAAATAGAAATGATAAAAATAGCATTGCTATAAATAACATTTCGGGATATATTCCAATTTTAATTTGTCCTTGAATTAAAATTCGAATTTAGTCTCACTAGCTGTTTGAAAAATAATTAATTAATTCATCTTGAGTTAATTAGTTGGAGAAAATCAAACATGAAGTCTTTGTGAAGACATGCAACAGTTATCCCTTTGATTGAGGAAGTTATCCCTTAATTAAGGAGATAAGGATGAGTTGTAATTAGTTAGCTCAGTTAACTGAGTTAAGTCCAGTTAAATTAGTTCCAAACAGTTGGAGGAACTAATTGTGAGTTCAGTCAGTTAATGCATGCATGCATGCAACTAGTGTTCTCCAGATAACTGAATATTCTCTCATAAATAACCAATGCATGTCAGTTCAGAGAAAGACCCAGTTGAGATTAAAGACAGGGACATTGTACTATCAGTTGGAGGAATTTTCCTATAAAGGAAACTCATCCATGCAGAAGGAATTATCTCCTTCAGGATTGTGCAGTTATTTTAGAGGTCAGTGTTGTGTGTGAGGTGAGAATCACACAGGTTGCAGCTGGAGGACCCAGGAGAAACTGCGCAAGGAAATAGGAGGCTTGGAGGAATAAAGGAAGACATTATACATATGTGTTGTCAATTCTGTCTATGAGCGGAAGTGAGGGATTGTACTGAGAGCTGGATAGATTGAGAGCTAAAGCTTTGTGTAATCCTGAGATATTTCCACTTGTATGATAATACATATGGCGGGGTTTTTAGCTTACGATTTCCCCTGAGTATTCTTTTGTGTTTCATGTGTATGATTTATTTTTCTCTGTTATATGTGTTTTGATTTATTTTACTTAAATTGATTAAGCTTCCGCAAATTTTGATAGTAAAAGTAGATCATGTATTTTGCTTTAGTACATTGCATTATCAGGTGATCTACAGTGAGAATTTCTACATGGTATCAGAGGTAGCTGATCCATAGAGAAATTTCTACACAGTAGATGGAATTCTACTCATGCCACCCTCAACTAGGTGATTTGATCATTAGGACTCCAAGGCCATTCTTCTACTGAACCAAAGGAGATTAACGACTGAAAGCATAATTCAAAAAGCTAGTCCTAGTGTAGAGAAAGTAAATGCTTTTCAACTCTAACTTCTAAATGTTGCTAACTTGTGAACGCTACTGATTCAATTAATGAAAGAACACAAGAATTATGCTACCTACAGAAAGGAAAATACCCTAATTGCAATCAACCATCTAGCTATACAATTCACTTGAAAACATAAGATTATCCTACCAATTTACAACTCAAGAATTCATGCATCATTTATCTAGTTCACAATTGCAGATTAAGTAATGTCATAATTTCCAAATTTGTAATGAAAAAACTAATGTTATTTTCTCTTGCAGTAAAGGAAAAGGAATGAAGGTAATGACCTAGGTGGTACCTCTGATCATGGAGTCCAAGCTAGGGGTAGCACTACTCCTAAACTAAGCTACACTGGCATTACAGGTCAAAACACAGGAAAAACAAGTTGCTACAGGTGTGCTACAGGAATCCTGTATTGCTACAGGAAGCCTTGAAATGCTACAGGAAGTTTTCCGAGAGGGTTTGGAGGGTACGAATGATGGGATAAAGTGATGAAAATATGGATGAAGGTTGTGGGGAATGGTTGGAAGGTGACCAACAATCCTATCCAAACCCAACACTTCAGGAAGGCCAACTTTGTGTCTAAGAGGGCTTCTCATGGTGACCAAAAAACAGAGATAAAAAAGCATTGGTTGGACTTGATCAAGAGAGAGTGGAGAAGTCTTGGATAGAGATGGTGAAAATATCCCTTGCTTGCAAATACAATATTCCTGCAACATCACATGCACCTGTTCTTCTTTTCATTTGCAAAATATTACAATAAATGATGGAAAAGATGAATTGAATTTGGAAACTATCTAATTGATGCTAAGAACTTGACCTATGCAATGAATTGAATTCTAATCTACAAAAATAATATGTAAAGCAAGATAAAAAAATGTAGAATTTTCCAAGAAATCATAAACAAGAAATCACACAATGTTTTTGGGTTGTGATGGTGGAGTCCTCTAATCATGCTTCCATGAGAGAGATGAGATAGAGGCCACAGTCACAAACTTTTTGAGGAACTATACTCTATTGAAATGCAACAACTAATCAAACATTCTAAGCTAAAATAAATATAAATACATAAGAGGGACCTAAGCTACTGAGGTTGGGCCCAAACCCAAGAGCTTCATCCCTCTGGACTAACTCAGTGATGGATCAAAATGAAACTTCTCATTATCATTCCAGAAATGTCAAATACATCATCAACACTAGCAGTCACAAGTGCTTGAGCTCAATAGCCTCTTAGTTACAACAAAAATTCAAATCATAATGAGTTCCTTAGCATGTTTATTTATAGAAAAGTGTGGCTACCAACAACTCCCTAGAAAATATATATGTTTATCTCCCAAACTCGAGAAAGGTGGATCTAGATCTTCCTTTCATTGCAATAACTTGGCTGCCAATGACCTTGGCCTACTTAGTTTCCAATGACCTTGATTTGATGAGAGATAAAGTGGTGATATTTGACTAATTGGAGGAGTTAAGGAGGTGGACAACCTCCTAGAATCTCTCATTTTTGTCTACTCTGAGCTCTTGCATTCAAATTATCTCCAAATTGCTCCAATTCCTGTATTTAAGACATATTAGGCCACATGACATAGCAACACATATTTTACCCCTCACACTAAGCATAATATAACAAAATCTGTAAATAGATGTGAGAAAGAGATAATTATAAAGTTGGAGGATGAAATTGTCACCCTTATGATATACCTATTGATGATAATCATCATCACCCCCCTACTGAAAATGTATCTCATCCTCTGAGCAACTTAGTCATCTATGTCCATGTCTTTCATGGCCCTGGAGGCCTCTCTGACATCCCACGGTTCTACAGATGGTGTGCCTTCTTAATGATAGAAGCTTGCATCCTTCTCTGTGTCTGCCCACTACTTCTTGTCCTCTTCTTCATTCCTTCCTTCTTGTAGAACCAACAACAAAGGTGGACTGAGATTGATCTAATCTAATTGACTTTTAATCTTTGATGACCCTTTTGTATAGGGGTGTCCTTTCCAATGCATTCCTGAACCTTTCAAGAGAGTGATACTCCCTGATCTGGAGACTGCAGGGCAAGAGTTTCCATATTCTTTGACATGCTTGTTGGCTCTGTGTCCCTAACATCTTGAGTGTGTCCTCAAAATGTGAGACGGATTGCTCTTGGGTTGCAAGGTATCTAGGTGTTGGCTTAACATCATTGGAGATGATGTTGTGATTTCTAATTACAACCATTGGACTTATCTGCTCCACCCTGATATAGAGTGGTTCTTTTTCTTGCTTTGTCATTACCTTCTTTACCTCCTTAGCTCTGGCCTCCTTGTGAGTCTTCCAAGATGCACGGGGCATTAGTTGTAGGCCTCCTAAATTTGCATTGGGATCCAAAATATTCATATCAGTTAAGGTGAGGTTATGCATGTAGAACTTAGCCAATTTGGCTATGTATTCTATTCTACTTTGGTCACACAACTCAATGAATTATTTGTAGTCATGGAATAGCATGGATCGATGTTGTGCTAAGGTCTTGATTTGGAACTGCATCCACTACTTTTTGAGAAAGAGTGTATAAGACTTAGATGGATGTCTGCACTATAGTGCCTCCATGGAGAGGCTTTCCATTGTGGCCAGTTGGGTTTCCTTCTCTTGCAATTTCTTCTTTAACCATCTATTTTTTGCTTGCAGTTGTTCTCTCATTGCAGACTCTTTCTCCCTTAACTCACATAACTCCTTGCCCATTTCAAGGACATTATCTTCCATGAGGCCCACATCTTCCACCTTCTTGGATTTAATAATCTACATCCATCGTGGGTTCTTCTTCTTTCTGCTTCAAGTTCAAAGAAAAGTGGGATTGCAAATTTTTGCGGGATAACTCTCCCTCCTTCAATGAATTTATAATAGGAGCTCAAACTAGGTTATGGACTAGGCTCTTGTAGATCTGGGAAGTCCTTCTCAAATTTTCTTGGGGAACTTCCCCCTCCTAGAACTGTTGTGTTTCCTTTTTCCTTCCCGTTTCTCATTCTACTCTTCCTATAGTACTTTTTGTTCTTCCTATAACACACTCTGTTTTTCTTGTATCATGCTATATTTTTCCTGTAGCTTCCCTTTTCCTTTTTTTTGGAGTGTGGTAGGTGTCTTAGGTTGTTTAGAGAAGGTTGATCTAGTGGTGGGCCTCCTTACATATGCTATGAGAGTATTCGATATGGTTTCTGGAGAGGTGACCTCCTCAACTTTCCTTTCAGTGGGCCCTACCTCCTCTCTTTTACTTTGGGATTCTTCAATTGTGATAGGGGCCTTTGTGGGAGTTTGAGGCCTTCCTTGCTTAATCCTGGTGGTTTTCCTGGTTTTAAAGTAGAGGGGAGTTTGTCTTTGCCTTTTATTTTTGAATTTGACTGGTGTGCTCAAGGTAGCTAAAGTGGTAGCTACCTCTTTTTTAGTGGGTCTTGGAGACACACTTGTTTTCTCCGGGGATACCCCTTATTCTCAAGATACAATAGTTTTATTAGGGTTTGGTTTTTTTTGTTTATCCTCCTCTTATTCTTCATCTTTCTCTTTCTCTACTTCTTCATCTTACTCTTTCTCTACTTCTGCCTCTGGGTCTTCCTCTCTTTTTTTCTACCTTTGTCTATCTTTCCTCTTCTACCTCTGTCTTTTCATCCTCTTGTGCCTCTTCCTCTTCTTCTTCTTTTTTCCCCTCTCTTCCTCCATCCCTAGAGGTTGAGGTATCGCCTGGTGTGAGGGTTTGAGTGTGAATGAAGGTCTCTTTGTCCATATCCATGAATTTGGACTAGAGGACATGGGTCCTTATTTTATTCAATGCATCTACCACTATCAATTTGGTTAGGCCATGGTGGCCTAGGTGTTGGTGCTTTTCCTCTCTCACCTTTTGGCTCATGTCCCTGATGGAATGTTGGAGGAAATATGGTACACTGAGTCTTTAGGCTAGGGGAAATTCTGCTTGAAATCTTAGTTCATGGAGTAATCTAAAATGGTAGCCATAGACTACGCTCAAACTTCCTTCAAGGGAGATGAATTTTAGGATATTCTAGGTCACCTCATCCTAGAGATAGGGTAGGATTTCCCTCCTAACTCCATTTTTGTCTTCAATACATTTTTCATCAACAGTGAAAAGGTTATTTTTGGCAATGGCACTGTTAGTCTTGTCTTCTATTCTCCATTGGATCCCTAGGGGAAAGGTTGTCACCATAATAATTACCTCAAGACTGATTGAAATAGCTAATCCCCTCACCACAGTGGTGGCATTGACTCATTTATGAGAGTTTAGGGCCATGGAAAATTCATATGTAATTTCATTATCACGTCCCTTCAGTAGTTCCAATAATCCTAACCATTGATGTCTTCGGAAAATGTCTAATACAAGAGGGTTAAGATGAATTCTTTTAGTGTTTGTAGGCTCCCTTCTATTGAATCCCCCTCCCATCTCTTTCCTCTATTTTCAACTAAGTGAAGGAGGGTTGCTTCCTGTAATAGCTCTGATGTATAATTCAGTGGAAGTAGAGGGTTGGAATCTCTATTTGATGACAATTTTATATATTCCCTCTAATATATAGCCAAAAAAATTCTTGCAATCCATAATTTGACTGATATTTCCTATGGACTTTAGGGTGCACCAACATACAAGTTATGGACATATGAATGAGAGGGTGCACTTACTTTTTACCACATGGCCTGGGATAAGGATAATTGGAGACCAAATCAACCCTTGGAAATGTTCTTTCACCCTTTGAGGCTTCCTGTAGCAATTTCTCGGGCTTCCTATAGCATTTGCAGGCTTCCTGTAGCTTCTTGTAGCTTCCTCTTGTAGAAATGGCAGAGTAGGGTTTGACTCTCCTCGATGGCTCCCCAAACTCATCCTTACCTTAACTGTTTTTTAAATGAGCATAGATGCAAGAGAATTTGAGCCTTAGTACATTATATGCTATTTTTGGCTAGGGATCAGAGCATTGTGATGACTTGGTAGAGGCACGAGGTTTCCTCTTTTGGACCGTTGTCCCCACCTAGAGTAATCATTCCCTCATCCCTCATAATCACCACCCACTCTCTGTGATATAATATTGACTGATGTGACACCTCCATGTTGCATGAGGGCTCATAAATCATTTTTTGTTCACTGATCGAGGGTGGCCAAGTTAACTGGCCACCTCCAACTTATAAAAATACCTCTTCTCGACATTCATACATTTTTCATTATTTACACATAGGGAGGAGATGAGAGGTTTCCATACCTGTGCCTACCTCGTGATTGACTGATGCAGGGGTGTGCATGCTGGAGTGTTGGACCTTTGTATTGTCACCAAGGGAGTTGTCTTGTTGTGTTTTTCTGCTCTTGCATATATCTTCTTTGCTCCTCATGGTATTTGACTATTGTTGTTGCTATGTGTGCAGGTCCTTTGTTGATGTCCTAGGTGTTGCTGCTGCTGCTGGAGAGTCTTTCTTGGAGTGGTTGAGTGCCTCATGAGATGGTATCACCCCCCTCTACTTGAAAGGAAGGAAACAAACTAGGATTATGACTTTTATGTAATGGTTGCATAGGCTGCTATAGGAGAGTCCTATATAAAACCTTTTCTTCTCTTCCAAGGTCTTTTAACTGCATGGGAGTGATGAGAAAGGGTGTAGAGAGCTTGGAGGATGATGTTAGGGCTCTGATTGAGTAGCACAAGGTTGTGAAAATGGAGGGAATGTGCTCTATGTTTTTCAAGAAATTTTCAGGATGATATAGAGTGGAGGGTTAGTTTTGAAAGATATTTTCTTGTGAACTGAGATGTATGAATGATGGATGGGTGGTGGATCAAGGTGGGATAACCTCATTTACATTTTTCAAGATCATTCTTGGTGATCTTCTCATTCTGATCCTCTTCCTGTAGCTTTTCAGGATCCTCCTATGGTTTTTTCAGAATCCTCGTGTAGTGACACAAGATCTTCCTGTAGCAATTACAGTGTTCCCGTAGCAATCCAGAGAGGGCTGAAATTTGATTTTTCATCCACTGGGATGATGGAGAGTGGTGAGGACATGGTTTTGGATGGAGGATATGGAGTGTATAGAGGGATAAGTGGATGGAATCTTGAGGATGTTGGCCCTGTAGCTCTGGAATTCGTCACTATACTCAAACCTGAAAAATGACAAAAATATTAACAAACGTGTTGTGGATCCATGTCCTGAGATTATCCTTTGTTTTTTTGAGAGAGACACACATGTTGCCTCAAGAGAGTTTTTCAAATTATATGCTTGACCTGAGTGCCTCAAGGGAGGTTTTCACCCAGGGATCTTTATTTTTTCTTTTTATTTACTCCTGGGCTGCCTTAGGGAGGTTTTCAACCCAAGAGTTGGCCTTAGATGCCTCATAAAGGTTTTCATCCAGGCCTTTTATTATTTTTTTCTTTTTTTTCACAAAAAAAATATATCTAGGAATGTTGTGACTTGGAATCTATGACACTTCCAATCACATTAACCTCTATACTGATGGTGCTGATGAATTCTTCCTTAGACATAGGTTTTATGTATACCTTCAATCTATAGCCATTGACAAGCAAGGGAATCCCTTCCTCATCAATGGTCTTGATTTGAACAGCTCCATTGTCATGGAATTTCTCTATCAGGTATGGGCCTAACCATATTTTCATCAATTTTCCTTTGAAATCCTTGAACCTAGAGTCATATAGTAAGGCCCAATCCCCTTCTTGAAAAAAATTGTCCTTGATATGCCTATCATGCCAAACCTTCCTTTGCAATTGGATAACCTCGGTGTGTAGGAGGGCCTACATTCTGAATTCATCCAAGCCATTTAACTAGAGCAACCTCTCCTGTTGTGCTTTGGTGACATCTAAATCTAATTGGGCTTCCATTCTCAAAGTATTGTACTCAAACTCAATAGAGAGTAAAGCTTTCTTTCCATAGACCAAATCATATGGGGTAAAACCAGTAGTTGTTTTCCAAGTTGTGTTATAGGCCCAAGTGGCCTCCACTAATATGTCTGCCCAATCCTTCCTGCTACTTCTCACAACCTTGGTGAGGATGCCCTCTAATGCCCTATTTGTGACCTCTACTTGTCCATTGGCCTGAGGATGATAGGCAATAGATTTTTTGTGCTTGATATGATGCCGACTTAACAGATTCTCGGTCAAATGTGATGTGAATTGAGCTCCCTGACCGGTGACTATCTCTTTGGAGTGCCTAAGTTTGTAGAACACATTCTCCATTAATAACTCAACCACTTTCTCCTCTGTTTCTGCCTTGATAGCCTTTGACTCAGTCCACTTTGTCAAATAATCAGTGCACACAATGATGTACTTTGTCTGCCCTGATGGTGGATCAATTGGTCCAATGAAATCCATGCCCCACTTGTTAAATGGCTACGAAGACAGCTGGGGTTGTAGGGGAATTTCATCCTTAGGTGTAGGTTTCCCCATCCTCTGGCACTGATAACATCTACTGGTATATCTTCTTCCATCTTGGTGGAGAGTGGACTAGTAGTATCCAACTTGTAGACCTTTGAAAGTTGTTCTCTTGGCAACAAAGTGAGCTCCACAGGGCCCATCATGACAAGCTGAGAGGATTTCAAAGAATTCCTCTTCCCTGACACATATCCTCAAGATCTGATCTGGTCCTCGCTTGAAGAGATTGCCCCCAATCCAATTGAAAGGGGTACTCTTCCTTACAATTCTGCTCTTCTTCCTGGATGACAGATTTGGAGGAAATTTTGCAACAACTAGGTATTTGGCTATGTCAGAAAACAACGGAGAGAGCACTGAGATAGAAAATTAAGTGCTCATCTAGAAGTTGATCTTCAACCATCCCTTCATCACTTGCAGGCAAAGCAGGTCTAGATAGAAAATCTGCAACTACATTTTCTTTTCCTAACTTGTCAATGATAGTTAAATCAATCTGCTATAACATTAGCAACCATCTAATGATTCTAGCATTCACATCAGGCTTTCTCATCAATTATTTGATAGTTGCATGGTCAATATGCACAAAAGTTTGGTATCCAATGATGTAGTGTCTGAACTTGTTCAAAGAGTGTGCAACAACTAGGAGTTCTTTCTCAGTTACAATGTAGTTCAATTCAACCTTAGACATATTTACTAATGAAGTAAATGGCATGAGGTAACTTATCATCTATTTGGCCTAAAGATGCCCCTACATCTGTGTAGGATGCATCAACATGGATATGGAAAGGAAGAGTCTAATTTGGGCCTCTAAGTATGAGTGCAGTGGTTAATTTGTCTTTCAAGATCTTTAGGGCCTCTTGGCAGCTATCTGTCCAACAGATTTTTGAGTCCTTGGAAAGCAATCCAAAAAAGGGGATGATACTTTGCTGAAGTCCTTGTAAACCTCCTATAATATCTAGCTAAGTCCAAGAAACTCCTAACATCCCTCTACTTTTGAGGAGTGGGGAGCCGTTTTATGATGGAAATTTTGTTTGGGTCCACTTGTATTCCCTCCTGAGATATTGAATGGTCAAGGATAGTCCCTGCATTCATTAATAATTCACAATTCTTAAGACAAAGCGAGAGGTTCATTTCAATGTACTTCTTCAGGACTTTCCCCAGGTTAGAGAGAGCCTCCAGGAAGTCACACCCATAGGGTGTGAAATCATGCATGTAGATCTCTACAGAGTCATGGACTAACTCAATGAAGATGCTCAGAACTTCCCTTTGAAAAGTGGTAGGGGCATTACATAATCCAAAAGGAAGGACCCTATAAGAAAAGGCACCCCAAGGACAAGTGAATGTAGTTTTGCTCTTGTTCCTCAGTGCTGATCTGGATCTGATTGTAACCACTGAATCCATCCAGGAAAGAGAAGAATGTATTCCTTGCAAGACTATCTAAAACTTGATCAATGAAAGGTAAAGGAAAATGGTATTTCTTAGTGCCTTTGTTTAGTTCTTTGTAATCGACACAGATCCTCCACTTTCCATTCTTCTTTGGGACCAAAACTAGAGGGGACACCCACTCACTATCTAAGATGGGGTATATGAACCCTACATCCAACAACTTTTGCAATTCTTCCTTTACTATGTCTTTGAGGGCTAGGTTCATTCTCCTCTGAGGTTGGTGCATAGGTTTGCATCCCTCCTTGATGTATATGTGATGAGTACAAACTAAAGGATGCACCCCTTTCATTTCTTTATAGCTCCAAGCAAAGGAATCTAAGTGCTCTCTCATCATTTTGCACAACTTCTCTTCTTGGTTGGCTGAGAGAGAGGGGTTAATCTTCAAGGTTCTAGATGGACCAAATTCTACAATTTTGACATGTGCATGACTTGGGTCCACTAGGCATAACTTAGTCCAAGGATTACCCTCAGATTCCTTCACAAGCTTATCAAGAGGCATGGTATTGGGGGGTTGGTTATGGAGGATTTGGTCAATGAGGTCATTTTCATTAGGTTGCCCCCCTCCTATAACAACATCTAGGGTACATATTGGATGGGATGTTGTATGATACACTTCATCTTCCTCCTCCTCCTCCAACCATAGGGGTAAGTCATGCTTAATGGATGGCTGAGTAGGAGGGTACAATACCAATTGTTTGGAAAAATGCCCATTCTTAATGGTCATGTTCCCATCTTTTCAACTTATGTAAGCATCAGCAGCGGCTAGCCATGGTGTTCCAAGGATGAGAGGATAACTATTGAATTTTATTCTGGGATGGAGAACTAGGAAATTAGTAGGATACTCCTAGGAGTCAATAGAGACCATTACATCCTCAACAACTCCCTCGGGAGCCACTGTGGACCTATCTGCAAGTTGCAGCACTGTAGTGGTATTTCTCAAGGATCCTTGGAGGTTTAGATTTAGCATGGTTTCTTTAGTCATCACATTGATGGAAGCCCCAAGATCAATCAAGGTGTGAGGGACAATGATGCCATCAATGTGCACATCTACCACAAGACTTCTAGGATCTAGATATTTTGGGAAAATCACTCTCCCCGGCATCAAATCAAATAATTAACCAATAACATTGATGGTAGGGGTGTATTTCTTTCTCCTCCTAGGATGTTTGAAGAATTTCTCTTTGATAATCTTATTGTAGATGGGAACATCCTTGATAGCTTGGAGGAGGGGAATTTTAACACACAGGTTCTTCAATTCTCCCAGAAGTTCAGTCTCTTCTGGGGTGTGTTGGTTAGGATGGATCAATCTCTCAGGAAAAGGAGGTGGATTTACTTGAGGGCTACTCTCTTCCTTTTCCTCTTCAATCTCCTTAGGTGGAGATGGAGGTTGGTTATCTGGGAGCACTCTTCCAGACCTGAGGTTGATTTCTTGAATCTCCACAGCATAGGCAGGGTAAGATGTCTCTCCACTATAGACCTGTTGTGCTTGCTTGTTATTTGGGTTCAGATTGGGTTGAGTAGGCATCTGAGGTTGCTTGGGTGGAGTAGGATGAGTGAGCTGTGGTTGAGATGGAGGTGAAGGCAGTAAAGCAGGAGGTTGGTTGATTAGAGGAATCCACCCTTGTGATGGGTTATTGCACTGAGGATGTGGAGGAGCATATGGCTGAAATGGTTGATTGACAAGTTGGGGAGGATACTGAGGTGCATAAGTCCAAGAAGGAGGCACAAACCATGACGGATGAGTGGAAGAGTACTGAGGTGGCAGGGGTGCATTCTGGTTGGGATGGTAATAAGAGTAGGATGCACCTTGCATGCCCTGCTGGTATGGTCGAGGTCCTTGAGGCCTCCTTTGATTGATGAAACAAAGTTGCTCAACCCCACCTTCTACCCCTTGGTATACAAATTTCAATCCAGAAAAAGGACACTTATCTGTGGCATGGTTTTCCTCACAGACTTAGCATACCTCTATAACATTTAATGGACATTCATTTATGGGGTTCCTTCTAGTGAATTTAGGGAAAAAGATAGCTAAGGCCCTCTCTGCTTCCTCTTGTCTCCTCTTGATCTGCATGGTATCCATTTGCAGAGAAAAGGTATGCAACATTTCACTTTTAAAGTCCTCCAACATGTTTCCAATTTCATTCTTGATGGATGTTGTTGAGGGAGAGGAACTGACCAAAGATTGACTAGCCCTACCCTTCTTCCTAGGAGCCTTAAAATGGGCTTTGAATACTTTTTTTATGTCTTCATAGGGCAGCTGATAGATGTATCCCCCATATAGCATGTTGAGGGTTTCCATCATGTCCTCCCCGATTCCTTGGAGAAGGACTAACTTGAGTGATTCAAAATCAAGGGTGCATCTAGCCCTCCTATAATTGAGCTAGAACCTTTCCTCATAGTCTTCCAGGAATTCATTAGGTCTAAGAGTCATTCTAAATATTTCCTCTTTGGTGTCTTTGGACCCAAATATTCCCTATAATTGTTGTTAGAGACTTGCTGCATTTGAGCCTAGGTAGTGATGCTATCCCCAGGGAGACCCATGAACCAGTACAAGACTGCATCCTTAAGGGTAGATGGGAACAAATTCAGCTTCTAGTCATCAAAGGTATAGTCACAAGTCCTATAGATAAGAACAAACTCAAACATAAAAGTATCAAGATCCTCAGAGGTTAAGCCATGGAAGTGAGGAAGGGAAGAAGGGCTTATATTATTCATCCTAGCATCTCCATTAGTTTCTCTGATAGGAAACACCTCCTCATTCTTGTTTTCTGCCATGGTGTGGGAATGTGGAATGGGTTCTTCTTCTTCCCCAATAGGTTCTTCAAAGATCTCAGGTTGTTCACCTAAGGGGTCTTCTAATTCCCATGCAGTTAGAAAGGGAAGTTGACATTCAATGAAGAAGAGTGAAGGTTGACTATTTGATGGTGTGGAGATGTTTGGCAAGAATTTTCCTAGAGTGTCTCTACATCTATGAGGCATGAAAGATTTTTTTTGTTTTTTATTTTATTTATTTTTATTTTTTATTTTATATGATTTTTTCAAAACTGAATGAAAAATAGAAAGAAAAGTAGAAATAACATCTACCTAGAAACCTCCTTGGAAATGACACCAAAAAGTGGTGAGCCCTGGTATTTCACCAAGAGTGCCACAACTTCCAGAGGCTCCTCAAGTCTATTTATCAACCCAGGGTTCATACAAACTTCGAGGTGACAATTCTATATACACAGTAGATGGAATTCTACTCATGCCACCCTTAACTAGGTCATTTGATTATTAGGGCTCCAAGACCATTCTTCTACTAAACCAAAGGAGATTAACTACTGAAAGCATAATTCAAAAGCTAGTCCTAATGTAGAAAATTAAATTCTTTTCAACTCTAACTTGTAAATGTTGTAAAGTTGTAAATGCTACTGATTCAATTAATGAATGAACACAAGAATTATGCTACCTGCAGAAAGGAAACTACCCTAATTGCGATCAACAATCTAGCTATCAAATTCACTTGAAAACATAATATTATCCCACCAATTTACAACTCAAGAATTCATGTATCATTTATCTAATTCACATTTTCATATTAAGTAATGTACTAATTGCCAAATCTGTAATGAAGAAACTAATGCTATTTTCTCTTGCAGTAAAGGAAAAGGAATGGAGGGAATGGCCTAGGTGGTACCTTTGATCATGGAGTCCAAGCTGGGGGGTCAACCTACTCCTAAACTAAGCTACACTGGCATTACAAGTCAAAACAAGGGCAAAAAAGGCTTCTACAGGTGCGCTATAGGAAGTTGCTACATGATTCCTATATTGCTACATGAAGTTCTGAAATGCTACATGAAGTTTTCCAAGAGTATTTGGAGGGTAAGTGTTACACAGTAATTTGTCACCATCCCTGTTACTCCTCTTGTCGTACCTTGGAGGACTCATCCCAGGAGTTATAAGAAGTGACAAAGTCTAAAAACACTTGCATTATGTTCCCCTGAGTATGTACTCCATGTTCCCTGAAGACACCTTCTGCAGATCATCCCTGAAAAGTGCTCTTTTTCCATTGGCGCAAGTCCACAGTATCCTACCCGCGCCAATGATGGAGATCCTCAAAAGAGGGCACGACCATTGGCGCTCTGTCTTAGAGCAACAGTCGCGCCAACCAAATTTAGTCGTGCTTTTTGCCTTAATGCACGTCCGACTGTTGTTTCCTTCATTACATGGAGCTTTTCTGAAGATAAAAAATCAGTCTTTTGTCGAGCTTTATCCATCTTTATGGCTTTTGAGGCTTTTTGCTAATCCTCGAAAGGTGTCCCGATTCATCGCATCCTCTTCCCTTCTTCATCTATATAAGCTTGTCATTATGCATTAGACAAGCTAGTTCCGAAGTGCTAGTGATTTAGTGATTGAGTGTTGGTAGTGATGATCGTTAGTCATGGAGTGTTAGATGTTGAGCTCTTGGAGGAATGCTAGTGAGTGCT
Source organism: Pinus tabuliformis (assembly GCA_031772625.1). Taxonomy (NCBI): domain Eukaryota; kingdom Viridiplantae; phylum Streptophyta; class Pinopsida; order Pinales; family Pinaceae; genus Pinus; species Pinus tabuliformis. The sequence continues at coordinate 1,489,572,404 of CM062816.1, read as the reverse complement.
AGAGAGGTTATGCTGCCGGAGAGGAGATGCATCGCAAGACACATATAGTTATTCGCCCAGCCAGGAGAAGGGTCGACGTCAGAACAATGGTTGTAACTTTTCCTGTTTATTATTAATTGATGAGCGACTGCTATTATAGTTCCAATCTCATTATCTATCATGGTGATGTGTTGATTTATTTCCTTTCTGACTGAAATATAGTTGTGCCCTGGTAGTTTTTATGTTGGTATTTCTCTCTTCCTTTTGCATGTGCAGGTGTTCGTTTATGATCTGTTGGAGCGAGGGAGCGGGGATATCAACTCTGCTTCAATCATAGCATTGGACTCCAGGTTGGTCTTCTTGATTCACCTTTGATGCATAACTAGGAACTTGCGTAGCAACGTGGTTTGTTTGTGGCTAGTTCTGTTATAGGCTAGTGGGATTGCCTCTGTCTGCAGAGGGGATTTACCTGACCAACAAATTGGCGACTCCACTGGGGAACGAACTATTTGATTTTTGTCTTGCATGTTAATTTTCTTCTGCTTGCTTGAGTGAATGAGCTTCCTGAGTCAGTTCTGAGTTTATTCTTTACTGTTTGCCCCATCTGAGCACTGTCAACCCGACCTGAGGTCGTATCATTTATTTTTTTTAGTTGGCAAGCTTAATTGGCGCGGTTATTTCTCTGACAGTCGCGCCAGTTGGCACAAGCTGCGCAAAATCCACTCGCGCCAATCCTGTAGTAGCGCAAGTTGCAGGCTTACAGTCGCGCCAGCTCTGTAAATTTTGCCTGTGTGTGGGTGGAAAGCTCTTTCAGTCTCTTTATATATCTCTCTCAGCCTCTGGAACTGTGTTGAACCTCTGCTTGACTGGTCTTAGCCTGTATCCCTCAGCTGTTTGCTCATTTCGATTGACTTTCGTCTCAGCCCTAGGATATCTAGTGACTTTGCATGTCTAGCCTTCTGTGGGAAGTTTCGATCTCTTGATTATCCAGTCAGCTTGTTGGTTGCGTTCTGCACCTATCCAGTACTTTGTTAAAGCTTGATCTTCTATACTCCGAATACTTCACTTCTAGCCTCTTTGAAGTTCACTAGTCTTCGTGTTTTTCCTTGCTTGCATGGTTCATTTTAGTGTTTCAGAATTGGTTCTATTTCATTAACTGAACTTGGGTTGTGCATATCTCTTAGAATTTTTTTACATGCATCATGCCATCTTAAAGGAAAAAGAAAAAAAAAAAAATCTCTTGCATCATAGTAGTTAGCATTTATTGTTATTTGTTGCTATTAAAAAGAAAAAGACAAAATTTCGTTTCTTGTTATTAGCTGCATTAGGATCTTTGTTGTTTGTTAGAGTGATCGTTTCGTTTGTGAAAAAGATCTCAACCCTCCTATAGATAGAATTCATCGAATCAAATGATTTAATTCTGGCATATAGTAAAAGTTTTTGAGATATCACATACGATAGGACCAAAAAACTGAAACATAATCAAAGATAAACTTTAAAATGAACTCAATGAACATAACAATGCATTGGAACATAACGCAAACACTCTAGAGGTCTAGGTTAGAGACGTGTTCCGGCGTCTTTAAACCTGGTAGTTTATCGTCGAGTGGTTGGGTGATTTCTCCACGGTGAAACGATAGGTGCCAATACGGACTGTGCTCCCACGTACCGTAGAGTATATATTGGGAGACCCCTATAGGAATAAAGCCTTTATCCATAGGAAGCCGTGTCAGCCGCCCTACAATTCGCATTGCAGTGAACACAGCATTCACGAAGATCGACCACCCGTACCCTAAAAAGTATTCTGTGGTTTTGCGAAAAGTTTGGCACACCTTCTACCTAGAACTCCAGAGCAGTCACTTTTGATCCTTTTCGGACTCCCTAAACGAAAAGGTGCCTGTGAGCGTCTTGTCACTTTGTGCTCATTAAATATTCGAAGGAGACTAGAGTCATCTTTTATCCTTTTCTCGACTCTTAAAAAATGAAAAGGTTAAGTTCAGTGTCTTAAAAATTATTGGCCACGATAACATCTACCCAATTAGCTTTCATTTGTGTCAGTCCGAAGTAGGAGTTATCTCGACAAACTTCTCAAGTTTCATCCTGGCAGAATTACCGGTTTCGTCTTCTACCGAAACACCGGTGGTGAGTCTTCCTGTGGTTCTAAGTATACAACCACTTAGTTCTCGTGCCCCGGGTGACGAGACTTACCAGTTTCATTGGAACCCTACGTGGGAACCTTTTGAGGACGGTATCCCTTTTTGGGACCATCCTTCTCTGTGTGGGTCAGTCCCACCAGTTTCATCCGACATGGATGATTTGTCTCCTACGACGACCGATGAGTCCGTTGCAACAAGCGGTGAAATTCCCACCTCGATGGACCCTATACATGTTAGTAGTACACCTACTACTACCAATTTACCACCAGGCTATAAAGCTTTGAGAGATGCTACGCCTTCTGGAACCCCGTTTCACAGGTCCCATTTGGTCATCACACACTTTTCTACTACGGAACTCTTTACTCCGCAAAGTCACAGTCTATCTGTTACCTCCGTCACAACCGCTCCAATGGTGTGTGCAGCTTCTTCGACTCCTATTTCTAGTCGTCCCTCAGCTTCTTTGTTTGGAGTCTTTGACCCCATGACAAATGTCCAATACAGGAGCCATATGATCCATACTTGTCATCTCAACCGGTTGTTGAGGTATCGGTCCCATTGTCAATTAATTGGACCTCACCTCTTTCATGGCGGTCAAGTTTTATCTGCGCAATCTCCAATACAACCCCCCCAAGACCAACCAGGGCAATCCTTTCATGGAACCCTTTCGTTACTACTGCTCCTTTTTCCTCTTCTTATATGCAACCTTCTGGTACTCAGGTCAGTCGTCTTTTCAACAAGTCCAACCTGGTATCCAGCAAGGCTATCCTGTTGGACAAAGTGGTCAACAAGCTATTAACCCAAACCAATTCAATGTCCAGTATAGTCCAATGTCTAGACAAGTTACTCAACCACTTGGTCAACCTACTGTCCAGTATTCACAACCCTCTGGGTAGGCTGGTCAGCCTCAAATACAGTTGGGCCAACCAACTGTCCAGTCTTCTCAGCCATCTAGTCTGCTAGGACAACCTTCAGCTGCGCAACAACAGTTCCAACAGGTAGGCCAGCCTCAGTATCAACAGGTACAACCTTCTTGACAAATCGGCCAACCTCACTCTCAACAAGGTTTTCCTTCTGGCCAGATAGCCCAACCTATAGGACAGTCTATTGGCATTGCTCAACCCGGTCCGTGGCCCCAAATGGGACCCCAATACCCATCTAGTCTTCAAATGCCGGCTGGGTCTCAATCACACACTTTTTATCCAACCCAGCCTGGTCCTCAAACTCAATTTGGAGCCCCACCACCGTATGGCTACCAACAACCTCAAGGGCAATTTTCTTTTGCCCCGTACCAGAACTACCAGCAACCGCCAGCGAATCCCTCGCAAACTTATCAACAACGGTATGGCACGTCTGCAGCATCATTTAGTAATCCTTATGCTGGGGGGCAATATACAAATCCCTATGGCCAATCCACTATGGGGCCAAATCCTTCCGGACAAACACTATGGGGGCAACCACCACCTGGTTGCAACCCTGGTGCTCCACCCTACCAACAGCCCCAGATGCCTTTCAATCCTCAATTACCATTCTTAGCGACTTTAGAATTACCGGATGTATCCAAGTTAACCAATGATCCTATTCTTCATAATCCTTATTGGCCTCCAGTTCCAACTAAAATACCTGGTGACTGTCCAAAATTCGATGGTAAAGCCAATGAAGACCCACAAGCCCATGTTATGACCTATCATTTGTGGTGTTCATCTAATTCATGGCTTGACGATTCAATTCGGCTTCACCTTTTTCAAAGGACTCTCACTGGCTCTGCCGCTAAATGGTATATCGAACTTCATCGCGGGTCCTTTCAAGATTTCAATTCTTTAGCTATGGCATTTCTCACTCACTTCCAGTTACCCATTCGATACGAAACGGGTACGCACCTCCTCACTTCCTTAAGACAAACGACGGCTACGCATATCTCTGATCATATCCATGAATGGAGACGGCGTAGACGTATGATCAAATTTTGGATTCCCGACCAGCTTCTTACCGATTGGTTTACGACTTCATTCGTGCCTCCGATAGCTCGGGATATCGCCATGGGGGCGTGTGTCACTGAAGAGCAAGCTATTGCTCGAGCTCAGTACCTTGACTTGGTTTATTCTCAGTCAGGAACATTATATGATTATCTGCCTGATGTCCCAAGACAAGGATCATCTAAAGCCCCGCCAACACCCACCGTTGATGGTATCATTGGTTCGGTTAATTCATCCTCAAAGAAAAATTCAACGAACCCTGCAAAGCAAAAAACATCTGCTTCGAATGGACAACCTTCCCAGGCATCGCCTGGTTCGAATGTTACTTCTGAAGTTAATGCCGTCCAATCTATACGGCAAACAAGGCTTCGAAAGAGAAGAAAAAAGGGAAAGCGAAAAAATAAGCCGGAACAACCTAAGCAGGAAACCCAAAACCTCAACCTGAGGACGGCACTAAACGCAAACCCAAATATCCTTGTCTTATTTGCGAGGAAGTTCACTTTACCAAGGATTGCCCGAGGCGGTCCGAAGTTAGTCGTTTGTTAAAAGGCGCCTCTGGACTCCTGCGGTGCTCAAAGAGCCCTTTCCCACCCAACACACTCAGAAAACTCAAATGGTGGCTGACCCTACTCAGCTCCCTCTTCCTTTTGTTCTCAAGTGTTTATGGCTGGTACAATACCCATTAATATCAGTACTCGAACGAAAGATTATCCGTCATCTGCCGGGAAGGAGCCTAAGGTTCCCCCAAGTGCTCCCCCGTTCAGTTCAAGTCCGCTCTGTTAGCTACCTATACCAATAGGTTTCATACCTCATGATTGGCTATAGAAGTTCCAAATATGCTCTGCTTTGATCATGCAAAGATCACATATTTCCAAAGGAGTACAAGGTATGTTTATAGCTTGGTATGGACTCAAATTTTGATGGATGGTCCAACAGTCTAATCTGGATCATTCCATGGTTTAAATTTTTCAGTTATAGAATAGAGAAAGGAGTCTGTCCAAATGTTTAATCTTGGCAGACAAGTAATTTAGGTAGAGAAAAAAGGCTCCCAACAGCTTAATCTGGACTCTGGAAGAAATAAGGGTAGAAGTAGATAGAAAAAAAAAAAAAAAAAAAAAACAAAAGAAAAAGCCAAACAAAAGAAAAGGAAGTAAGGGTCTGCAAGTCCAAATGCACCCTCCAAGAAGGAATAAAAAATGCTAGGCAAATAGATGGGTAGGCAGTTGGAGTTGCAGAAAGGCCATTTCTACAAGTTGCATGTGTGCTGACTTGGTTGACAAAGCAAAGTTATGAAATTCAGATGGAGTTACTCTTCATCAAGTTACAGCAATCAAGAAGCATGTCTAACCTTCCTTCTACCCCCTCCATTTCATTACTAACAATCCCTCAACATCTGAGATTCATGGGACAGATTATGGTTTCTAGTGGTTCTTAATCTTTTAGAAGCCACATTTCTTGTCTAAAAATCTTTTCATTTTGATCTACTCTCTAAACTAAGTAAGTTTCAAATAAGCTTAGTGGTTTCCCCCCTCCATTTACCCCTTCATCCATATTAACTCTAACACTACTATGTAAACCCCCTACATTACCTTTCCCCTACTAGTATTAACACCATGGTGTATAAACCCCAAAATTTGTATAAATATTCCTCCCCTTGGCATTATAGCCATATGGTCTCTAAAAAAGGAACAAAATGACACCCGGTCTTTATGGTGAACCTCCACTTCATCTCTCTCCATGTTCAAATCATTTCACTCATTAAACCTTCATCTGCAAAGAAAGACCCTACAGAAACCCTTTCCTACCCATAACCCTTTGAAATTATGCAAAACCCAAGAAATCCCGAAAAAAACCATAAAAACCCACTATTCCAAGGTTCCCGCCCAAAATATTTAAGCGAATATTTTAATCGGCGGCGGGCCTCCCTCCAACCTGCCGATCGTCGGGGACCGCCAGCCGTCTGATCCCCGCTGCCCAGATCTTACGGTGGGCGCGTCATTTTCACCCCCCGACCTGCCGACCTTTAGGTCGGGGAAAAGCGGTTTTTGCTGCCCCGTACAGGGGACGCGTGGCAGGCGGTGGGGTTGTTCGGAGCCCCCTACCCGATACCGCCTTTGCCCAAAGGTGGTGCGGGGAACCGCTTACCGCCATCCCTATTACCACCCTCCCTCCTACGTCATAGGCACGTCATCTCACCGATGCCCGCCCCGCGTCCCGTGGCCCTTCACGCGGACCTGCCACCGCATCTACCCGCCACCATGTCCTGCCACCCTGGCGGACACCTCAGCAGACACGTCACCTCCGTACCCGGGCCCCGCCGTGACGTCATGCTGACGTCATCGGCGGAAAAGCGCCAAATGCATACGTTTTCTAAATTTGAAGTTATAAACGACCAAATGAGCCGTTTTCGGTCATTTTCACCTGCAAGAGAAGTATCCGTTGCCAACCAGCTGCGGCGAAATTTCTCCGCCAGCCATCAAATTCAACATTTCAACCGCTACAGTTCAGAATTCGACGGCATTAAGCCTCACAGCCCGGCCCGCGAGCTTTCAAGCCAGTTTTTCCAGGTATTTCGCCAGTTTTCCACTCTTGCCCATACATTCCATTCTCTGTAATATTCACCATTAAAAGACTAGTAAAACTCCTGAATTCAGCTCTGCCTGTTACCCAAAGTAAGCCCAAGCAACCTGCACCATCCCTGAACTATAATTTGACATTGGAGCGGTCATTCCACGGGCTGAAACCGTTAAAATTTCCCCCTAGGTGCTCGGCATTGTTCCCTTTTGCCAAGTACAGGCCACCTGCATTCTTACCAAAGAAACATCACTATTCTGCAACTTGCCATCTAGCAATTCACATCCCTGTGAATTTGCAGCAAACTACAAAAGCCAGCTTACATTTTCCACTGAAAGGAGGACACCAGACTGTGTTTTACAGTTGACCTGCTGCTTAAGTCTTTAAGGACTTGTCAAACCATTACCTCTCCTGTACAGATTCAGATTATATCATGGCAGCCTCTGCATCCTCTTCCTCAGTGTTGCTCCACTAAATCAAAAAATAAGGAGCTGGAGCCTTGCCATTTATTGACAAGGATTGTCTCATTGAAGACTTTGAGGGAAAACAAGGACTTCTTGCAGATCTTCACTCAACTGAGGGAAGACTATAAGGATGGGCATGGTACCATGGGATATGGGAGTCAAACCTGCCCTATTACTGTCTCCCAGCTGTGAATGTTTTCCCTGAAATCATTACCTATGTGCTGAACACTATGATGTGCAGCACAGAGCTGTCAATACTCCATCAGGGAGGATCTCTTCTATATAAATGTTGAGTCCATCAACAAGATGTTGCAGTTTGATCAGACAGAGTTGCTGATCCCATTCTCCATGAGTTATTTGCTGGAAGCTGGTGACAAGATGACCAGTGAGGAGCTGCAAAAGGTCACCAGGACCTTAATGAGACCTGAGTGCCAGCCTACAGGGCACCTCCTTATCTCAGTGTACATTTCAATGATGTAGGCAGGCTATTACTAGACATGATAGCCTATGTATTGGGATACCAAAACAGTGAGCATGTGGATAAAGCCATGCTAGTGTTGCTGTCTGTTTACAGCCACGCAACCCCCTGCCGAAAGTATAACTTTGCTAAGGTCATAGCCAATAAGATTCATGATTAGTTGAGCAAAGTGGACAGACAGGGGGTCTTCAGATACTCAGCTTACATCTACCACCTGTTCATGTTTCATCATTCTGAAGCCTTCCCATGCTACATCAGAAGGCTGGATCATAGAGGGAGAGAGAAGATCTGTCATCTTCTGGACCTCAGTTTATCCACAAGGTCACAAATTCACCCTATACCTACTGTGAATTTGTTGACCAATTTGTGTACCCAATCTCTTGCATGCTGATGAAGTCCCCTCCTCCCAGAATATCTAATGAGATCAAGAAAGCTCTGCAGCTCTCTAAGAAATATAAAATAGGTGACTGGTACCTATATGAACACCATACTGTATTAAGAGTCTATGGCTGTGAGCTTGTCCATACAGGCTCCCCAAGTATGTACCTATGAGGTTGTTCGCCTTGGAGTATTACAGGCAATTAATTCAGTCAGACCTCACCCATTTCCATAGCTCCAAGAAAATGGCCCACCTTAATTTCAAAAATGAGTTGGGCCCTTCATTATGAACAAGAAGGAAGGATGGGAAGCTGCAGACTTGATCCTCAAGGACAAATATAAGTTGTCTATAGTTTTCGATGGGTCCCTTATGACCCTCAAAGTTTCATCACTGCTAGGAGAAATAAGTACAGGCTCCTAGGTATTAAGCACTGCCACTACCCACACATAGAAAAAATATGCCAACTTACAAGAATGGCAGCTGGACACTCTAGCTGAGAGCTTAACTGAAGAAGAAAGAATGCTTAAAAATAGGAAAGAGCTTGAGAAGACTATTGACCTGGATTATGTGCAGCAGGTACCTTTCAGACCGCCTCACTCAGTGGGAGAAGGGACCTCAGTTACAAGGACTGCACCACAGGCACCTTCTACATCAGCAGCAGCAATAGATAAAGGCAAAGGCATAATGGATGCAGAGGATGAAGTAGGAAAAGAACAGTCAGAGCAGCAAACAGATCAGCAAATAGAGCAGCAACAAGGACAACTGTTCTGCCACAGACTGGGCTGCCAGAGACCCCCATAATGCAAACACCGCCACCTCAAACTGAGCCATTGACTGCCCCAATTTTGCAGACCCCAGCACATGAAGAGAGGGGAATCAAAAGAGAAAGAGAAGAGTCCACTCCTCTCAGTGGATCCTCCCACCAGCCAGAAGCCAAAAGGCAAAGGGCAGACTCCCCAGAGGTGGAAGACATTACTGAAGATGTCTTGAACAGCACAGCAAGAGACAAGGAGGGCAGCCAGCACACAGGGACAAGCTCCTTTCTGCAGGAGCAAACTTTACAGCTTGGCTTGGAGGTATCCTCTCCTTCACAACAAAGCAAGAAGCCCAAGAGCACCAAGGCTTCTTTCAAGAAAATAAAGGCTCAGAATGAGCTATTGAGGGCTGAGGTATACAAACAGTTCATAGATGCTACACCAGCCCAGCAAGAGAGACTGATGTCTGTTTATGACATCCAAGAAGAAAAGATAATATTCAGTCATTTCAAGCCCAAAGGGCCGCAGCCTAAGACAGCTGCAGATTTCATAAAAACAAGGGTGGAGGTCCTAGCTAAAGATATACATCCCATGGAACAGATTGAACTCCACAAGCAGACTGGGGAGATGGTCTATGCCACCTTGGTAGAGAAGGCCACATTGGCCCATGAACTGAAAGAGTCCTTAAAGAACACCAACACTCAGCTAGATTTTGAGAGGATGTCCTCTAAGGCCAAGGACAATAGAATAAAGTCTCTAGAGGAGATCATTATTGATCTAGGGCATGATCCTAGTGATCCAACAGGTGTAAAGGCCCTCATGAAGAAGAAGGATGATGATCTCAATGCATTGAAGAAGAGGTTAAAGCTGCAGTCCACAGAGCACCCTCAAACAGCTGAGCTTCAAAAGCAAAAACAGGCTGAAGACCAACTAGACCTCTTATTGCAGCAGGACTAGAGGATCCGTGAATTAGAGAAAGAACTGGAAGGAGCATTACAAGATAAACAGGGAGAATCTACTGCCCAAGCTCCTCCAACTACTTCCACGACAGCAGCAACTTCAGGGGCAGTAGGGACCACCACAACAGAAGCAGCAGACACAACAGGAGCCCAAGATGCCAGCCCAAGCATAGAGGAATTGACCAAGGCTGTCAAAGAGATGGAACTCCAGGCCAATGAAATAAAGAAAGCCAAGGAGAAATTGGCAGAGCTGGATTCCAAATATGACAAGTCTAAGGTAACTGTGGCAGAGCAGGGCAGAGAAATAAAGGCCCTCAAGGACAAGATAAAGGCCTTAGAAAAAGAATTGAACCTAGAAACAGCTTTAGCCGAAATAAAAAGGATCTTATGGGAAAAAATAGGCCAATCTATTACCCAACAATGGAAATCAATAAAAACGATACATCAGCAGATGGAATTGTTGGGCCAAGCACATACAGAAATCAATAAGGCCAAAACACTGCTGGGAAACAAACCAGAACAGGCCAACAGAATGATAGACTTCCTCAACAGGCAGGAACAGGAGGAACTGGCAGCCATAGGTATCCCTAACAGAACAGAAGCCGTTCTCACTGCCAAGAAAGTGCTCACTCTCAGGAACTATGTACAAGCTGTGGAGAGGAAGTGCAATGAGATCAGAGCAGATGTGGAGGAATTCGGGATCAAGTTGGCAGAACTGCAAGCAAAAGGCCTGCCCAGCCTCCTAACTGGTACAGGAAAATTAGTCTCCCAGGATCAATTTGCCAACAGAATGGCAACATACATTGAGAACCAGATTACTGCATCTAGCAGTACATCTGAACAGACAGGGCCTCCCTCAGGACAAAGTTTATATGATAAACTGGGAGGCCTATTCTTTATTGAGAATGAAGTGAACCACCTTTTTGAGACTCCTCCTAATTTTTACAAGTATACAGAGGCCGATGAGACCTTAATAAAGATTAGGAGGCATCAGATGCCAAAAGAAGATTGGTGGCAAGCAATGCTTCAAATTCTGCCACGGTAGCTCCAGCTATTTGGTCACTGCCAGCTCCAGGTCACTATCAGACAAACAGAAGGATAAAGTTAGCAGTAAAAGCAGCTGAATGTTAACTCAGCATACAGACTATGACGGCTAGCCAAAAGATAAAGAAATGCACAAATTTTGGCGGTGTACCCTTAGCCGACTCCAAGAGCCACCAAGACAGCAGTCTCTGACAATTTTCTGACAGCTAAGGGACGAAAAAGTAATTACAGCGTTTACTCTCTTAGCGGCTGCACTCCAGCAGTTGGCTAAGCATTTATGGAGCATTTACTTTCCATTCAGATATTTTCCAATGTAAATTTGTATATATACCCCCCTTAGTAGCGCATAAGGGGTTGGTAATTTTTACTCTAAGGCATGTATACTCTGTACTTCCAGAAAAGTTTAATACAAAGAGCAATTTCAGCTCAGTGATTTCCTGGAACTCTGGTGTCTGGCTGATAATCTAAGTGCTGTTGCAGAATCCCTGTGTTGTCTGGTGGAATGATATGTTTTCTTTAAACTCTGTTCTGTTTCCCTATGTTATTTCATTTTCACGTTTTCATCATATCTAGCAATAAAGAAAAAGAATAGTTCAGGACATGTTTCTTCACACCCTGTGCTCAATCTTATATTGCTGCAAATGTTTTCTTCAGGATTAAAATGGACATGAATTCTTAAATTCTCATGTTATATTTAATTCCATGTTGTGAATGTTATCTAGAAATTCTTCAATGCTTCCAGGTAACAATTGCTTTCTTTCATATCAGTTTACAGAAAGATCCTTAATTGCCTTTCTTATCCTGAACATATCACACCCAAACTCGATTTCAAAGCATTGTTCCCCAGACAATTATCCTGCTCTGCAGTTTTCACTACTGTATCCACACAGCACACCAAACCAAAGGACCACTGACTCCATTGCCCAATGTTATATAAGATTTTGGTAAGAGTATACAAGTTTTGACTGAACCTTTTCCAACCAAACAATTAAACCAAAGTTGAACTTCACAGCTAGCCTAAAACACCAATAGAACATAGACAAATCATTAAGAAAGAGCCCTCTCTGATTACAGCTTGGCTAGAAGCTTTAATCCAAAGATTGGTTAGTGGTTACCCCGGCCGTATTCCCTTGGGAGTCATAGGGAACAACCTGGGTGTTAACATAATTGGCGACTCCGCTGGGGACTTTTTAGGATTTTTTTAATTGCTATTTATCTTCCATAGCTACCATCAAGCCTGAAATCAGTCAAGAGGCCTTAAAACTGTTTCTGTATCACAGTGACAGCTTTAGGGAAGAGCTTATTTAGGGAATCTTCATCTTAGCTTTGAAATATATATAACCATTTCGAAATCTTTATCCAGTCCTTGCAGATATAAAACTATAAAATCCCAAAAGGGTTGGAAGCTGGCTCCTAAGAAAAACCCACGGCATACTAGGGCAAATCCTGATCCTAATCCACCCATCATTGTTGATAATCCAAATACCATCCCCAGAAACATTAGGAGGCAGCAAAGGCAGGAGCAGCCTGCTGATTTGACCCTTCATACAGTTCATCCAAATCCCATTTCTACTCCAATAAAAGTTCTTTTCCGGTCTACCCCTACTTCCCCTAGTTCACCATCCACTTCTCACAGTCCTCCTCTCGCATCTTCATCCACTGTTCATATCCCCTTGACCAACACTCTAGGTTCATCCTTACTTGTCACCCCTGTGATACCCACTGTTCCTATTATCCCAGCTGCCCCTGTTAATCCTTTAAACCCTGTAAATATGGCTAATAGATATGCACCCTTGCGGCTACCGGCTAATCCTGCAGCTCTACCCCAGGATTACCAATCCAAAATCTCATATTTTGACTCCACTGGCCCTTACTCTGCTATTCAACATGCTAAGAGGATGCAAGATCACTTTGAAAACTATGAAATAGATGATGACAGTGTGAGGATGAGAATCTTTGTCCAAAGCCTGACAGGTGATCTTAGAACCTGGTTCAGGTCGATCGCTGCAAATACTATCACAACCCCTGATGAGCTTTATCAAGCCTTTACTACCAGATGGGAGAAGAAGAAAGATCCCCTGCACATACTTGGTGAATATGAAACAATCAAGAGAGGTCCTCAAGAGACCGTTCTGGAGTATTGTGCTAGATTCAACAATGTGTACAATGCAATACCACAAAACCTAAGACCTCCTCCTGATTTGGCCTTGTACAAATTCCCTGATGGATTTGATCCTGACATGGCATATCAGTTGAAGGAAAGAGAACCTGAAACCCTTGAAGATGCTCAAAAGGCTGCTGTCACAGTAGAAGCAAACCTGATTGCCAAAAGAAACAGGGCAAGGTTAGAAAAGAGAAGCATATACAAAGAAGAACCTACAGCCTTTGATAAAAAACTTGATGCAATACTTAATGGTATGAAGAGATTGGGTGATAGGGTAGAATCAGTTGAGAGAAAAGCAGCATGGGAAGCACCACAAAACAATCCTCCTAGGAATCCAAATTTTAGGAGAAATCCAAACCCAAACATTGGCAAGCCCAATTCTGATCCAGAAATCAGACCTCCATTTCGAGAAAACTATGCTGAAACATCTACTTCAAATGAGCAAGAAGATGACACCCACATCAACCTGATGGGTTTGAATGATGGGCAGCAAGTCTTTCTTAGTCAAGAGGATCAAAATGATGATGACATTGCACAATTCCAAACCAAATGAGGTGAATCGTTTGATTTCAAACAAGGCTATGACACTGCTGTTTATGAAGTTCATAAATAGTACAAATTAAGGAGCAGAACTGTAAATATAACACAGCCTGAGAAACTAAAGGACAGGTTGCAACCTAAAAGAGCCATAATCACAGAACCAATCAACATAACTGATTCACTTACAAAAGAGGTAACTATTGAAGAAGTCACTGAACAACTTCCTTCAACACACCAGCCACTAGCTGTGCCTTCTTTACAGCCTAATCTAGGGGACCTTCCTCAAGAGGTGAGTGTGAAAGACAAGCCTCAGGATCAAGGTGAAAACCAGGAAGAAAACATAGTACATAAAGAAAGGGTTGCTGTCCACAACACTAAGGTTCAAACTGAAAAACCTTTCGACTTGGAGGCTGAAATTGGCAAACTGAAAGTGGCCATTCCTCTCTCAGAATTAGCCAAACATGACATTTATAAACAACAGATCAGGAAATCCCTTCAACTCACTCATAGTAAAGACAATGTCAATGTGTTAGATGACACACCAGAATTGTTATTTGGTCCAGAGGTTGATGGAAAAACACTAGTCACAGGGATCCTACCTTTCTATGTTAGCTTACATGTGCATGACAAGATACTGCACAATGCAATGTTTGATTCAGGTGCTTCTCATAACCTTATGCCTAAATCAGTGATGGAGAGGCTGAATTTAGACATAACAAGACCATACAAGGACCTGTTTTCCTTTGATTCCAGCCAAGTCAAGTGTCTAGGTCTCATAAAAGATTTATGTGTATCTTTGGTTCAATACCCAAACAAGACAATCCTAATGGATGTGGTAGTTGCTGATATTCCACCTAAGTATGGAATGCTGTTATCAAGATCATGGGGGGCTAAACTCCAAGGCTCCTTACAGTTAGACATGTCATATGCCACAATCACAGTCTTTGGTCAACCCAAGAGACTATATAGAGAATCCCTCATGAAATACATGGTCAGCAGTGAAGAGAAACCTCAGAACTTTCCCATATATGCTGTCCATTCTGACATAGATTCATACATCCTCTTCAATGACAATTCAGGTCTAACAAATAATGATGAAACTAAGACACCAAAACAAGAGCAGGGCTGTAATGCACAAACAGCTGCTCTAGAGGTAAAGATGGTCCAAACAAGGGGTGAAACTGTCCTAAAAGATGAATTAAATAAAAAACCAGAACTCCAACTCATAATCCCAGACCATAGACAAGTTATTAAGACTCCCCTACAACAAGAAATCCTATGGTTCATGGAGTTTGATGGATCAGTCAACAAATTAGGGGCAGGGGCCGGAATTTGGATACACAATAAGCAAAACAATTATACAGAAGGCAGAGCTTATAGATTGAACTTCAGATGCACCAACAACATGGCTGAATATGAGGCTCTCTTATTAGGCCTCAAGCTGATGAAATCCCTACAAGCCATAAATGTCTCAATCCTAGGAGATTCAGACCTAGTTATCCAACAAGTCAAGGGTAATTTTGTCACCAATGACAAAAGGCTGAGATCCTATAGGTCTGCTGCTGCTGAATTATTAAATTCATTCACGGAATTTCAGATTACGAAAATCCCTAGGACCCAGAACCTTCATGCCCATAGTTTGGCCACATTTGCAAGTACCTGCAAGTTACCTTTTGAGCCCCATCATTGTTTTACAGCCGAAGTAAAACACAGACCATCTGTCCCAAACAATGTCAATGATTGGCAAGTGTTTGATGATGACAAGCAAATAAACAATTTCTTGACTTTGCAGCAAGAATTCTCGGGACTAAATATTGACAATGACAGAGCAAGTCAATCACAAATACTTGACAGAGCAAGTCAATCACAAATACTTGAGACAGCAAGTCAATCACAAATACCTGATGGAGCAAGTCCATCACAAATACAGTTTCAACAGATTGCTCACCCAATATCACCCAGAACTGCAAAACTAATGCTGAGTCCAACCATTTTCAACAAGGAAAACATTCAGCAAATTCAACAAATCAACTATGAAGAGGTGGCCAATGCTGAAACTGAAATCATAGAGCTGAAAGACAATTTTCTTCCAACGGGCCTAACTCCACTAGAGGACATCTTTGATTCAAATGATATTCCTAGAAAACCAAAAATGCAGCCCTTAAATGCAGCCATTGAAGAATGCAACATTGGTACCATTGACAAGCCCAAAATAATTAAATTATCTGCTTCTTTACCTCCTGACCAAAAGCCTAAATACATTGACCTCTTCAAAGAATTCCAGGATGTCTTTGCATGGAGTTATGAGGATCTAAAGTCCTATGATACCTCTGTTATCCAACATACCATCCCTCTCAAGCCTGATCAAAAGCCCTTTAAACAAAAACTGAGGAGAATAAATCCTATGCTCCTCCCAGCGATGGAACAAGAGGTACAAAAAATGTTTAAAGCAGGCATCATAGCACCTATCAGATTCTCTGAATGGATCTCCAACTTAGTCCCTACAAGAAAGAAAACTGGTGAAATAAGGCTGTGTGTGGACCTAAGAAATCTGAACCAAGTATCCCTCAAAGACAACTATCCCTTACCCAAGATGGATCACATTCTTCAAAGAGTGGTAGGGGCCTCAAGGATCTCATTACTGGATGGATTCTCAGGATTCAATCAAATCTTAGTTCACCCCGATGATCAGGACAAAACAACATTTACAACCCCATGGGGAACTTTCAAATATGTAAAGATGCCTTTTGGATTAAAAAATGCAGGGGCAACTTTTCAAAGAGCAATGGACATTGCTTTCTCCAAAGAGATTCATGACTTCTTAGTCATTTACTTGGATGACCTTACACCTTTCTCAAAATCAGACCAAGAACATCTCAAACATTTGAGACAGATCTTCCTAAAATGCAGAAAATATGGAATTTCTTTAAATCCCAAGAAATCCCTGTTTGGACTGGAGGAAGGCAAGCTGCTGGGTCACATTATCTCAAAGGATGGTATTAGGATTGATCCAGATAGAATCCAAGCCATCTTACAAATGCCTCACCCAAGAAATGTCAAAGAATTACAAGGATTCTTGGGAAAAATCAATTTCTTGAGAAGGTTCATCCCAAACTTAGCAGAACTAAGCAGATTATTAAACAACATGCTAAGGAAAGATTCAAAGGTCAAATGGACTGTTGAAGCCAATCAAGCCTTTGAAGGTATAAAACTGGCCCTTACCCAAACCCCAGTGTTGACTAATCCTCAGTTTGACAGAGAATTTATCATTTTCTCTTTTGCCTCCCAGCATACTATTGCTGTCGTTTTATTGCAGAAAGATGATCAAGGAAATGAAAAGCCAATTGCTTTCTTTAGCAGAGCTCTTAGAGATGCACCCCTAAAATATCAAATCATGGAAAAACAGGCCTATGCTTTGGTCAAAGCCATTAAGGACTTTAGGATTTATATCCTTTATTCACATGTTACAGCTTATGTACCAAGTCCTATTGTCAAAGACATTCTCACCCAAGAAAATTTAGAGGGCAGAAGAGGAAAATGGATTGCCAACATTTTGGAATTCGATATTGATATAAAACCTACAAAACTAATAAAGGGACAAGGTTTGGCCAAACTAATGACAGAAGCAAATTTCCAAGCCCTAGACATTAATCAGCTGGACAGTGAACCGGAGCTGGCGACTCCAAAGATCAATGTAGCCTTTGAACAATCCCCTTGGTACTCTGATATATGTTATGTATTGCAAAACCTGTGTGCTCCCCCAGGATTGTCCAGAACTAAATGTAGGTTTTTAAAAATGAAAGCTTCTAAATTTTGTGTCATAGATGGAAATTTATTGTGGAAAAACCATGAAGGAATATTGCTAAACTGCCTAATTGAGAATGAAACTGACAATATCATAAAGGAATTTCATGCAGGAGACTGCGGTGGACACTTGTACTGGAAGTCCACTGTGGATAAAATACTAAGGGCTGGTTACTACTGGCCCACCATGTTCTCTGATGTCAAGAAGTTCATCACCTCATGTCATAAATGTCAAGTGTTTGAGGGAAAGAGACAGCTGCTGCCACTTCCCTTGAGGCCTATTGCTACAGAGAGACCTTTTCAACAATGGGGCTTGGATTTCATTGGGGAAATTCATCCCTCATCTTCAGGACAACACAGATGGATTTTAACAGCAACAGACTATTTCACTAAGTGGATTGAAGCTGCCCCATGCAGACAAGCAAATGATTCAATAATTATCCAGTTCCTGGAGAACAACATATTGGCTAGATTTGGCTGTCCTGACAAAATAATAACAGACAATGCTGCTGCTTTCAGATCCAAGAAAATGGTGAACTTTTGCCATAAATTCCATATTACTCTGGGCCATTCCACTGCCTACTATCCCCAAGGAAATGGCCTTGCTGAATCATCAAACAAAAGTCTGGTAAACATCATAAAGAAAGTACTTGAAGAGAACAAAAAGAATTGGCATAAGAAACTAGTCAATGCCTTATGGGCAGATAGACTAACAACCAAAAGATCAATTGGGACCAGCCCATATGAGTTGGTTTATGGACTAGAGGCCAAATTTCCTTCATCACTAGGAGTGCCTGTTATGAAACTTCTTCAAGAAAGCCAAGCTGAACCAAATGATATGCAAAGAAGGATAAATCAAATCATATGTCTGCAGCAAACCAGAGATCAAGTTTTCAGCAGAGCTCAGGTATTACAAGAAAAATTAAAGAAGGCCTTTGACAGAAAAACCAAAGCAGAAGATTTTAATGTTGGGGATAAAGTCCTCAAGTGGGATGCAAGAAGAGAGGAGAAGGGAAAACATGGAAAATTTGATTCCCTTTGGAGAGGACCATTTGCTGTCCAAGCAGTACAAGGAAACAATACTTATTTCCTGAAAAGCCTCAATGAAACTGACTTGGATGAAGGTCCTGTGAATGGCAGGATGCTGAAGCACTATTTTGACTATTTCCCATAGGTGCAGTCTGAGGTTCCCTTGTATATATGCAGATGTATATATTATTATCTGTTTAGATTGTAAAAATGCAGTTTTTCAAGTTTATTGACTGTCAGCAAAAGGTAAATAGAATCACAGCTCTACAAAGAAGAGAAGCACTCAATTTTGACATCTCAAAGCAGCAAACTTCAAGATTGGCAACAGCAGACAAGGAACAAGGCAATCTGACCTGCTGTTCTTGGTTTTCAAATGAAACACCATCCCCATGTGGAGCCACTGTTAGCTACCTATACCAATAGGTTTCATACCTCATGATTGGCTATAGAAGTTCCAAATATGCTCTGCTTTGATCATGCAAAGATCACATATTTCCAAAGGAGTACAAGGTATGTTTATAGCTTGGTATGGACTCAAATTTTGATGGATGGTCCAACAGTCTAATCTGGATCATTCCATGGTTTAAATTTTTCAGTTATAGAATAGAGAAAGGAGTCTGTCCAAACTGTTTAATCTTGGCAGACAAGTAATTTAGGTAGAGAAAAAAGGCTCCCAACAGCTTAATCTGGGACCCTGGAAGAAATAAGGGTAGAAGTAGATAGAAAAAACAAAAGAAAAAGCCAAACAAAAGAAAAGGCAAGTAAGGGTCTGCAAGTCCAAATGCACCCTCCAAGAAGGAATAAAAAATGCTAGGCAAATAGATGGGTAGGCAGTTGGAGTTGCAGAAAGGTCATTTCCTACAAGTTGCATGTGTGCTGACTTGGTTGACCAAAGCAAAGTTAATGAAATTTAGATGGAGTTACTCTTCATCAAGTTATAGCAATCAAGAAGCATGTCTAACCTTCCTTCTCCCCCCCTCCATTTCATTACTAACAATCCCTCAACATCTGAGATTCATGGGACAGATTATGGTTTCATAGTGGTTCTTAATCTTTTAGAAGCCACATTTCTTGTCTAAAAATCTTTTCATTTTGATCTACTCTCTAAACTAAGTAAGTTTCAAATAAGCTTAGTGGTTTCCCCTCCATTTACCCCTTCATCCATATTAACTCTAACACTACTATGTAAACCCCCTACATTACCTTTCCCCTACTAGTATTAACACCATGGTGTATAAACCCCAAAATTTGTATAAATATCCCTCCCCTTGGCATTATAGCCATATGGTCTCTAAAAAAGGAACCAAAATGACACCCGGTCATTATGGTGAACCTCCACTTCATCTCTCTCCCTGTTCCAAATCATTTCACTCATTAAACCTTCATCTGCAAAGAAAGACCCTACAGAAACCCTTTCCTACCCATAACCCCTTTGAAATTATGCAAAACCCAAGAAATCCCGAAAAACCCATAAAAACCCACTATTCCAAGGTTCCCCGCCCGAAATATTTAAGCGAATATTTTAATCGGCCGGCGGGTCCCTCCCAACCTGCACAATCCGTCGGAGGACCCACCAGCCATCCGATCCCCGCCGCCCAGATCTTACGGTGGGCGGTCATTTTCGCCCCCCGACCTGCCGACCTTTAGCGTCCGGGGAAAGCGGTTTTTGCTGCCCCGTACAGGGGACGCGTGGCAGGCGGTGGGGTTGTTCGGAGCCCCCCTCCCCGATACCGCCTTTGCCCAAAGGTGGTGCGGGGAACCCGCTTACCGCCATCCCTATTACCACCCTCCCTCCTACGTCATAGGCACGTCATCTCACCGATGCCCGCCCCCGCGTCCCGTGGCCCTCCACGCGGACCTGCCACCGCATCTACCCGCCACCATGTCCTGCCACCCTGGCGGACACCTCAGCAGACACGTCACCTCCGTACCCGGGTCCCGCCGTGATGTCATGCTGACGTCATCGGCGGAAAAGCGCCAAATGCATACTTTTTCTAAATTTGACGTTATAAACGACCAAATGAGCCGTTTTCGGTCATTTTCACGCGCAAGAGAAGTATCCGTTGCCAACCAGCTGCCGCGAAATTTCTCCGCCAGCCATCAAATTCAACATTTCAACCGCTACAAGTTCAGAATTCGACGGCATTAAGCCTCCACAGCCCGGCCCGCGAGCTTTCAAGCCAGTTTTTCCAGGTATTTCGCCAGTTTTCCCACTTTTGCCCATGCATTCCAATTCTCTGTAATATTCACCATTAAAAGACTGGTAAAACTCCTGAATTCAGCTCTGCCTGTTACCCAAAGTAAGCCCAAGCAACCTGCACCATCCCTGAACTATAATTTGACATTGGAGCGGTCATTCCACGGGCTGAAACCGTAAAATTGCCCCCGAGGTGCTCGGCATTGTTCCCTTTTGCCAAGTACAGGCCACCTGCATTCTTACCAAAGAAACATCACTATCTCTGCAACTTGCCATCTAGCAATTCACATCCCTGTGAATTTGCAGCAAACTACAAAAGCCAGCTTACATTTTCCACTGAAAGGAGGACACCAGACTGTGTTTACAGTTGACCTGCTGCTTAAGTCTTTAAGGACTTGTCAAACCATTACCTCTACCTGTACAGATTCAGATTATATCATGGCAGCCTCTGCATCCTCTTCCCTCAGTGTTGCTCCACTAAATCAAACAAATAAGGAGCTGGAGGCCTTGCCATTTATTGACAAGGATTGTCTCATTGAAGACTTTGAGGGAAACAGGGACTTCTTGCAGATCTTCACTCAACTGAGGGAAGACTATAAGGATGGGCATGGTACACATGGGATATGGGAGTCAAACCTGCCCTATTACTGTCTCCCAGCTGTGAATGTTTTCCCTGAAATCATTCACCTATGTGCTGAACACTATGATGTGCAGCACAGAGCTGTCAATACTCCATCAGGGAGGATCCTCTTCTATATAAATGTTGAGTCCATCAACAAGATGTTGCAGTTTGATCAGACAGAGTTGCTGATCCCATTCTCCATGAGTTATTTGCTGGAAGCTGGTGACAAGATGACCAGTGAGGAGCTGCAAAAGGTCACCAGGACCTTCATGAGACCTGAGTGCCAGCCTACAGGGCCACCTCCTTATCTGAGTGTACATTTCAATGATGTAGGCAGGCTGTTACTAGACATGATAGCCTATGTATTGGGATACCAAAACAGTGAGCATGTGGATAAAGCCATGCTAGTGTTGCTGTCTGTTTACAGCCCACGCCAACCCCCTGCCCGAAAGTATAACTTTGCTAAGTTCATAGCCAATAAGATTCATGATCAGTTGAGCAAAGTGGACAGACAGGGGGTCTTCAGATACTCAGCTTACATCTACCACCTGTTCATGTTTCATCATTCTGAAGCCTTCCCATGCTACATCAGAAGGCTGGATCATAGAGGGGAGAGAAGATCTGTCATCTTCTGGACCTCAGTTTATCACAAGGTCACAAATTCACCCTATACCTACTGTGAATTTGTTGACCAATTTGTGTACCCAATCTCTTGCATGCTGATGAAGTCCCCTCCTCCCAGAATATCTAATGAGATCAAGAAAGCTCTGCAGCTCTCTAAGAAATATAAAATAGGTGACTGGTACCTATATGAACACCATACTGTATTAAGAGTCTATGGTTGTGAGCTCTGTCCATACAGGCTCCCCAAGTATGTACCTATGAGGTTGTTTGCCTTGGAGTATTACAGGCAATTAATTCAGTCAGACCTCACCCATTTCCATAGCTCCAAGAAAAAGGCCCACCTTAATTTCAAAAATGAGTTGGGCCCCTTCATTATGAACAAGAAGGAAGGATGGGAAGCTGCAGACTTGATCCTCAAGGACAAATATAAGTTGTCCTATAGTTTTCGATGGGTCCCTTATGACCCTCAAGGTTTCATCACTGCTAGGAGAAATAAGTACAGGCTCCTAGGTATTAAGCACTGCCACTACCCACACATAGAAAAATATGCCAACTTACAAGAATGGCAGTTGGACACTCTAGCTGAGAGCTTAACTGAAGAAGAAAGAATGCTTAAAAATAGGAAAGAGCTTGAGAAGACTATTGACCTGGATTATGTGCAGCAGGTACCTTTCAGACCGCCTCACTCAGTGGGAGAAGGGACCTCAGTTACAAGGACTACACCACAGGCACCTTCTACATCAGCAGCAGCAATAGATAAAGGCAAAGGCATAATGGATGTAGAGGATGAAGCAGGAAAAGAACAGTCAGAGCAGCAAACAGATCAGCAAACAGAGCAGCAACAAGGACAAACTGTTCTGCCACAGACTGGGCTGCCAGAGACCCCCATAATGCAAACACCGCCACCTCAAACTGAGCCATTGACTGCCCCAATTTTGCAGACCCCAGCACATGAAGAGAGGGGAATCAAAAGAGAAAGAGAAGAGTCCACTCCTCTCAGTGGATCCTCCCACCAGCCAGAAGCCAAAAGGCAGAGGGCAGACTCCCCAGAGGTGAAAGACATTACTGAAGATGTCTTGAACAGCACAGCAAGAGACAAGGAGGGCAGCCAGCACATAGGGACAAGCTCCTTTCTGCAGGAGCAAACTTTACAGCTTGGCTTGGAGTTATCCTCTCCTTCACAACAAAGCAAGAAGCCCAAGAGCACCAAGGCTTCTTTCAAGAAAATAAAGGCTCAGAATGAGCTATTGAGGGCTGAGGTATACAAACAGTTCATAGATGCTACACCAGCCCAGCAAGAGAGACTGATGTCTGTTTATGACATCCAAGAAGAAAAGATAATATTCAGTCATTTCAAGCCCAAAGGGCCGCAGCCTAAGACAGCTGCAGATTTCATAAAAACAAGGGTGGAGGTCCTAGCTAAAGATATACATCCCATGGACCAGATTGAACTCCACAAGCAGACTGGGGAGATGGTCTATGCCACCTTGGTAGAGAAGGCCACATTGGCCCATGAGCTGAAAGAGTCCTTAAAGAACACCAACACTCAGCTAGATTTTGAGAGGATGTCCTCTAAGGCCAAGGACAATAGAATAAAGTCTCTTGAGGAGATCATTATTGATCTAGGGCATGATCCTAGTGATCCAACAGGTGTAAAGGCCCTCATGAAGAAGAAGGATGATGATCTCAATGCATTGAAGAAGAGGTTAAAACTGCAGCCCATAGAGCACCCTCAAACAGCTGAGCTTCAAAAGCAAAAACAGGCTGAAGACCAACTAGACCTCTTATTGCAGCAGGACCAGAGGATCCGTGAATTAGAGAAAGAACTGGAAGGAGCATTACAAGATAAACAGGGAGAATCTACTGCCCAAGCTCCTCCAACTACTTCCACGACAGCAGCAACTTCAGGGGCAGTAGGGACCACCACAACAGAAGCAGCAGACACAACAGGAGCCCAAGATGCCAGCCCAAGCATAGAGGAATTGACCAAGGCTGTCAAAGAGATGGAACTCCAGGCCAATGAAATAAAGAAAGCCAAGGAGAAATTGGCAGAGCTGGATTCCAAATATGACAAGTCTAAGGTAACTGTGGCAGAGCAGGGCAGAGAAATAAAGGCCCTCAAGGACAAGATAAAGGCCTTAGAAAAAGAATTGAACCTAGAAACAACTTTAGCCGAAATAAAAAGGATCTTATGGGCCAAAATAGGCCAATCTATTACCCAACAATGGAAATCAATAAAAACGATACATCAGCAGATGGAATTGTTGGGCCAAGCACATACAGAAATCAATAAGGCCAAAACATTGCTGGGAAACAAACCAAAACAGGCCAACATAATGATAGACTTCCTCAACAGGCAGGAACAGGAGGAACTGGCAGCCATAGGTATCCCTAACAGAACAGAAGCCGTTCTCACTGCCAAGAAAGTGCTCACTCTCAGGAACTATGTACAAGCTGTGGAGAGGAAGTGCAATGAGATCAGAGCAGATGTGGAGGAATTCGGGATCAAGTTGGCAGAACTGCAAGCAAAAGGCATGCCCAGCCTCCTAACTGGTACAGGAAAATTAGTCTCCCAGGATCAATTTGCCAACAGAATGGCAACATACATTGAGAACCAGATTACTGCATCTAGCAGTACATCTGAACAGACAGGGCCTCCCTCAGGACAGAGTTTATATGATAAACTGGGAGGCCTATTCTTTATTGAGAATGAAGTGAACCACCTTTTTGAGACTCCTCCTAATTTTTACAAGTATACAGAGGCCGATGAGACCTTAATAAAGATTAGGAGGCATCATATGCCAAAAGAAGATTGGTGGCAAGCAATGCTTCAAATTCTGCCACGGTAGCTCCAGCTGTTTGGTCACTGCCAGCTCCAGGTCACTATCAGACAAACAGAAGGATAAAGTTAGCAGTAAAAGCAGCTGAATGTTAACTCAACATACAGACTATGACGGCTAGCCAAAAGATAAAGAAATGCGCAAATTTTGGCAGTGTACCCTTAGCCGACTCCAAGAGCCACCAAGACAGCAGTCTCTGACAATTTTCTGACAGCTAAGGGACTAAAAAGTAATTACAGCATTTACTCTCTCAGCGGCTGCACTCCAGCAGTTGGCTGAGCATTTATGGAACATTTACTTTCCATTCAGATATTTTCCAATGTAAATTTGTATATATACCCCCCTTAGTAACGCATAAGGGGTTGGTAATTTTTACTCTAAGGCATGTATACTCTGTACTTCCAGAAAAGTTTAATACAAAGAGCAATTTCAGCTCAGTGATTTCCTGGAACTCTGGTGTCTGGCTGATAATCTAAGTGCTGTTGCAGAATCCCTGTGTTGTCTGGTGGAATGATATGTTTTCTTTAAACTCTGTTCTGTTTCCCTATGTTATTTCATTTTCACGTTTTCATCATATCTAGCAATAAAGAAAAAGAATAGTTCAGGACATGTTTCTTCACACCCTGTGCTCAATCTTATATTGCTGCAAATGTTTTCTTCAGGATTAAAACGGACATGAATTCTTAAATGCTCATGTTATATTTAATTCCATGTTGTGAATGTTATCTAGAAATTCTTCAATGCTTCCAGGTAACAATTGCTTTCTTTCATATCAGTTTACAGAAAGATCCTTAATTGCCTTTCTTATCCTGAACATATCACACCCAAACTCGATTTCAAAGCATTGTTCCCCAGACAATTATCCTGCTCTGCAGTTTTCACTACTGTATCAACACAGCACACCAAACCAAAGGACCACTGACTCCATTGCCCAATGTTATATAAGATTTTGGTAAGAGTATACAAGTTTTGACTGAACCTTTTCCAACCAAACAATTAAACCAAAGTTGAACTTCACAGCTAGCCTAAAACACCAATAGAACAGAGACAAATCATTAAGAGAGAGCCCTCTCTGATTACAGCTTGGCTAGAAGCTATAATCCAAAGATTGGTTAGTGGTTACCCCGGCCGTATTCCCTTGGGAGTCATAGGGAACAACCTGGGTGTTAACACGCTCCACATCGAGAGACCTACCACTGAAACGCCTCTTCGACCCCCTCCAAAAGGAGTACTCCGGAAATCCTCGTATAATCTGAATGCTCGTGCTGCACAGCACTATAACATCGTTGAGGACTTAGCACAGACTCTGTCGGCTATGTCCGCTTTAGAGGTTCTCCAGAGCTGTCCTTCTCAGAGGAAGTCCATGCTATCTGCCATTGGTGGCATAGACCCGGCCGATTCGGATTTAATAACTTTTGACTTAGAATGCCACACTCAAAGACTGCCTCCCCAAATCGCCTTCCTCATACAGGTAATTATTGATTCCAAGACGATTCATCGTACAGTTATTGATGAAGGTGCCTCAACCTGCATCATGTCTGTTGCCTGTTGGAAAGCTATTGGATCTCCGACGTTGAGCCAATCTCCCACTACCTTGGAAGCTTTTGATGGAAGAGCGTCCCGTCCTTACGGTATACTCCAACGTTTACCAATCTCGTTGGAAGGGAAGACATTCGAGATGGAAGTTGAAGTCGTTGATGCTACTTTAACCTACAACCTCCTTCTTGGACGTAGCTGGATATACGCGATGCAAGCTGTTGCTTCATCTTTTTTCCGAATCATCCGTTTCCCTCATCAAGGGAAGATCGTTACCGTTGACCAGCTCTCCTTTTTTGCTTCTTCTTCCGAAGGCACCATCCTGTTCGTGGAGCATACCTCCAAATTACCTAAGAGTCTGGGAGCCGGACTTTTTAAAGATCCCGATCTTATGGGTGTTTTTCCACTCCCTCCTCTAAATGTCGCTTCTGTCAATATGATCGCTACTGGCTCCGATCCATGGCTCGTACCCCCCACAGACCAAGTAGATTCATGGGGCGACCGAATGCCGTTGAGTCCCGCCGAGTTTAATTATGTTGAAATCATTGCTTCCTCGGCTCCCTCTTCTGCATCCTCAGGGTTTTTAGACGAAGCTTCTACGGATTCCCTCGGAGAAACATTCCTCTCCGACGAAGCTATTATTGAGGCTATGTCTCTGGACGAACCTCCTTGGTATAGTTCTCACCATCGTTCCTCATTTCTCCCTGCCTCGCAGCATTTTTTAACATGCCTCGAGCAGTTTTCTCCTTGTCTCCCATCACAAATCCTTCAAACGCCTATTCAAACTAATCAGGTTTTTTCTGAAGGAAATATGGCAAACATTACGCAAACCCAACCTCTCGATATCTCTATTAAACCCGGGATCGTCGAGCATCTTCACATCGGAGTCACTTGTACTCCATAAGAGATTCAACTTTATTCCAAACTTTTTCGCAAATTTCGTGATGTTTTCGCGTGGTCCTATGAAGAAATGCCCGGCATTGATTCTAGCATAGTGATGCATGAAATAATCACGTACCCAGATGCTAAGCCTGTCCGTCAACGTCTACGCCCTGTACACCCTCGGAGGCTGCGGCGATCAAGGCCGAAGTAGAAAAGCTTCTTAACGCCGGTTTTATTTACCCTATTCCTCTTACAGATTGGGTTTCTAACATTGTCCCTGTAACGAAAAAACAAGGTACAATCCGGGTTTGTGTCAATTACCGTGATATAAACAAAGCCTGTCCTAAAGACAATTTTCCCACACCATTCATTGATCAGATCATTGACGAGTGTGCCGGAAGTGAAATGTATTCTTTTATGGACAATTTTTCCGGTTATAACCAGATCAATATTGCTCCTGTTGATCAACACAAGACGGCGTTTATTTGCCCATGGGGAACTTTTGCCTATAAGAAGCTCCCTTTCGGTCTTAAAAATGCCGGTGCTACCTTCCAGCGCGCATATTGTGCAGCCTTATCTGGATGATCTTCCTGCTCATTCAGCTAAATGTCAGGACCACCCTAAACACCTTCGCGAAATCTTTCTTCGCTGTCGGTACTACCGAATCCGGCTAAATCCCCACAAATGTGTCTTCTGTGTTGAATCTGGCAGACTTCTCGGTTTTATCGTTTCTAGAGAAGGCATCCGTTTGGATCCCCTTAAAGTCGAAGCTATCGTCAATCTCCCTCCCCCAAATTCTTTACATCAGTTGCAAAGTTTGCAGGGGAAAGCCAATTTTTTGCGCCGTTTTGTTCCCAACTATGCCGAAGTAGCTAAAGGTTTTACGCGATTACTAAAGCGTGATATCCCTTTCCATTGGGATGCCACAGCTCAGGAATCTTTTGAGCGCCTCAAGAGTCTACTTGTTTCTGCTCCATTGCTTCGTCCTCCCAATTATTATAGCGACTACACCTTGTATTTGGCTGCCGCCGATACCACTATCGGCATGGTTCTTGTCCAAACTGATGATGATAACACTGAACATGTTATTTACTATCTCAGCCGCAACCTGTTAGACACAGAAACTCGATATGCTTATATCGAAAAGTTGGCATTAGCCGCAGTTTGTGCTGTACAACGCTTTCGTCATTATATTCTTTTGCGTACTACTACTGTGATTTCTGATTGCAACCCCATGACGTACATATTGTCACGCCAGTTACTAGGGGGCAAATACTCAAAGTGGATTGTTATCCTCCAAGAGTTTGACTTGGAATTTACCACTGCCAAGTCTAAGAAATCCCTTGTGTTTGTTGAGTTAATTTGCTCTTTGCCATCTTCTTCCTCAACCTCGCCTGCAGAAGACCAAATACCCGATGAAACCCTGTTCCTTATTAGCACCCTCGATCCATGGTACGTAGATATAATCACATATCTGCAAACGTCCTCCTTCCGCCCGGGTGTGTCTAAAGACGCTCGGCGGAGGATTCGTCATCAATCTCAACCCTACCGTATCATTGGAGATACATTATATCGTCTTGGTGTCGACTCCGTTCTCCGCCGTTGTCTTACTCTAGAGGAAGCTGAACGGGTTCTAAATGACTGCCACTCTGGTGCTTGTGGCGGACATATGTCCGGATATGCTACGGCCCAAAAAATCCTTCGCGCTGGCTATTTTTGGCCCTCTATTTTCAAGGATTGCATCCTTGCCGTCCGCTCTTGTCATGAGTGCCAGATATATCAACGGAAAATGCGAGCGCCTTCTGCTCCGTTGCACCCTGTGGTTTCCGTCGGCCCTTTTGCAAAATGGGGCATTGATTATATGACCTGTAACCCTCGCTCGGCCGGGGGGCATGGGTTTGTCATCGTTGCCGTCGATTACTTTACTAAATGGGCCGAGGCGATGCCTACATTAACTGAAGACGGTCACACTGCGGCGCAATTTTTATTCAATCATGTTATTTCGCGATTCGGTGTCCCTCAAGCCATTGTCACTGATCACGGAAAGCATTTCCGTAATCATATGATGTCGGAATTAACAACCCAGCTAGGCTTGCAACACGATAGTTCAACTCCATACTACCCTCAGTCCAATGGTCAAGTTGAAGCTGTCAATAAAATCTTGGTCACAATGCTTCAATGTATCGTTGGTGTGCATAAATCTAACTGGCATTTGATGTTATTCCCTGCCTTATGGGCTTACCGTACCTCCGTGAAGGATGCCACTGGTTTCACTCCATTTCAACTAGTTTATGGACTATAGGCTACCCTTCCAATTGAATGTGAAATCCCTTCATTGAAATTAGCCATCGAACTGCTTCCCAACACTACCCCGTTAGAAGAATGCCTTCTTTACCTAGAGCGGTTAGATGAGACTCGTCGCCTGGCCTCTTTGGCCATCGAAACACAAAAGAAGCGAGTCAAGACTCACTTCGATCAGACCGTCCATCCGCGTTCTTTCGTTGAGGGAGACTTGGTCCTACTCTATGATCAAGCGAAAGATAAGCTAGGCGCAGGAAAACTCGAGTCTATGTGGCTAGGCCCTTATATTGTCAAGAAAGTCCTGCAGAAAGGGGCCTACGAGCTGATTGATTATGAAGGAAACCCTCTTGGGAAGCCCCGAAATGGGCTTTACTTGAAAAAGTACTATGCGTAATGCTAGTACATTTTATTATGTACATACATGTACTTTGGTGAGTTGTGTATCGGTTTTCGAGACATAGCTGCCACTTATTGTGTTTTTCGCTTCTTGTGCAGATGCCGGATGCACCTTATGTTGGTTTCGCTGATGGTGCCTACCGCAGTACCCGCCGTTTGTCTTCTGCGGCATGGGTAATCTACGATCCTCATAGCGAGCTAATAGATTGCCAGGGTGTGTGTTTAGGCCATACTACTAACAATGTTGTTGAATACTGTGCTGTAATTGAGTTACTTGCTAGAGCAATTGATTTCGGTATTCACGCATTGATAGTAAACCTGGACTCTCAACTTGTTGTCCACCAGCTCAACGGGCAATATTCCGTCAGAAACCATCATATACTAAGGTTGTATTTACGTGTAAGGTTGTTAGAAAGGCATTTTGATTTTATTACATATCAACATATTCCGAGACAATTAAACACATTATCTGATGCATTGGCCAATCATGTATTAGATAGACATCTGCATAATTTGTAATTAAAACATTATGTAAGCAATCACATTAAAACACAATAATGAACCATGAACATATGTATATATATACGTGTGTGTCAAAATGTTTACGCCCCGTGCATTACATAATCCAAAAAAATAATGCATGTCCGAAACTCATACAGCCGTCGACAACATGTCTCTCAAAAACGTGCAAAAAATGAAACCTAGGCGTCTAATCGCGGTGATGCTCATGATAGCATGTCACCGCCCGCACCAAACGTCTCAACAGACGATGGACGCGAGTAGATACTCCCACTGTATGCCTCTGGTACACTCTAGGCACGTCAGCCAGTCTGCCATAATCTGGGATCCCTCGAGTAAGTGCCTCGAGGTTCTGTACTAGGTCATCATCGTCACCCTCTGCCTGAGGGTCCGCTGCCGGTTGTACTCTCCGTGCGTTGTGAGGCAAGTCGGCTGGTCGTTCTGCACCAATGTCTGCATACACATATAGGTACTGTAAGAAATAGACATGAATTATAAAAACTTGAATATGTTAAAATATTAAAAACATAAAAGGTCCTTACCTAGCTCGTCGTCCCAGTCCTCTCCCTCAGGCAACGGGAGGTCTGGATCTCCAGTAAAATCAGTGCCCGCATAGGGCCAGTCTTCCACGACGATCAACTGGTGTTGGAGCCAAATGAAGAACTCGGGCCTCCAGGACATCTGCTGACCCCCACCTCCTCTGGGCATAAGTGGTGCCCATCGAGCCAACCTCGGCTCCTGTGGCACTGGATCTGCCACTATACCTCCTGGGATCCGGAATATCGGTAGCCGCTCCAGGAAAAACGATACTATGATGGATCCATATCCGAACTGTTTATTGCCATCCCGCTTACATTTGGTAAGCTGCCTCTTGATATTTGTTGTTACTGCCGTGGCCCAATCAAATAATGTAGGGTGTAGGCACTCAGTTGCTAGCAGAAAGTGATTCTTGCTGGCCTCGTGGGGTGCCTGTACCCCAGCCATCCGAGTGATAGTGAATAATACCACTCGTAGCACCAAATCCGGGATAGTGACAATGTCCACCTTGGCACTATTGGATCCAAAATGGGCCCCAGGACAAACTCTGGCCATTACCTCCCCCATCTTTTCCCCAGAAGGTCTACTACCGGTCAAGATGGGCCGTGCACCCCGCCGAGATAGTCCACTAATAAAATAGACATCAGAGACATCCAACTCCAATGTTTGGTCTTTCAGGTGGAATACCTGTTCCTCAATATCCCAGGCATCCACAATAAACCTTAGTAACTCGGGCTGTGCACGTAGATATGAGGTAAGGAAGAATTTTTTCAAGCCACAATCTCGCAAAGCATCCATGCATGCGTCATCTTCCAATGCCAAAGCATCGATGGCCTCATGTTCCCTTTCTCTCCATTCTATAGCCATTCTGACCAATCCCTGCAACCAAAACACCAAAATGACATCATAAGATCAATGGTGAAACCAAAAATTAAAGAAAATTGTAGGTTCAACGGTCAAAATCATGTAAAAATTGGTTCGCGCGGTTGGCGCGACTGTTTTCAAAACAGTCACGCCAATGGCGCGTCTCCTTTAGAGAAAATTGCCCATTAGCGTGGTCCCGTGAGGAAAACTCGCGCCAATGGGCGCAACCCTAATTTTTACAATCCTCCTGGCAGAAGATCATTCTGTGGAAGAAAAACTAAATAAATTGAATAGAAATGGAGCTAAAGATGAGGCCTCTTACCTGTTTCAAACGGCGGCTCGAATGGTCTCCTGGATTGGTCGCAATCAGCAGTTGAAGTTTGCACCCAAAACCCTCCAACGATAAACTCACAAGGTAAAAAGTGAAAAGTAATTTTATTTTTTACTATTTCACTATTTATAACTTCTTTTGGCTTAAAAAACACATTAAAATCATGTTTTTGTGAATATTTTTATGTCAAAGTAGGATTTTACGCTGTTTTTGTATGTTGACAGGGATTAGTGCCACTCAAGCAACTTAACGAGCTCCTTTGAGGTCCGCTTTCAGCTCTTTTCTGACCATTTAAAGAGGAAAAGATTGCCGAGTCGCTCCTCTTGACTCGTTAAATGGTGATAAGGGGCGGTCGTTTTAAGTTCTTTTTGTCGACCGTAAAAACATAAAAATATTACCGGGTTTTTGTCGTTTCAAACTCGTTACTGGTTACGAAACGACGTGGTTTTGACCGCTTTTTTACTTTTTCAGGTCGAAGTCACTAATCATGAAAAATACTCCTCGATCGTAATGATCGGGCGGTTCTTTCGGGTATTATTTTATACTTTTTCGGGCCCGAGAGACACAACTTTACGAAAAAGGACATCCCTGGAGTTTCCTTTTCTGCTGTCTTTTCAAACTCTCTAAACATGAAAAGACGCCGAGTTCTTCCTTTGTCAGACTCGTTAAAACTTAATGACATCGGATTTTGTCACAACACAAGCATATGCTATCCCCATCAAGCTTGTTAAAAATAACTGGGGTACTCGCCAGAAGTGGCGGGGGGAAAAGAAAATTTTTGAACCATAATTATTACCGTAACGGCAGTATGTCGCTCTTGAACATGGCACTTTTTGCTTTCGTGTCCGGGGTGGGGATATTTCATCTCATATCTTTCACTTGCTTCCATGGACTTGGGTACCCTATTTGACCTCTCATTCACTCATTGCCTCGTCATCATGACCTTTGATACATTGATGTCAAATACTGCCAATTCCGTTAATGTGCCGCCGATATGTTCAAGAGAAGTTGACCTCTGAAAAAACAACCTCCTACTGATAGTTCGCACAATCTTGATTCACAACATCATCTCTCTGTCTCGTGTCGATGATGTGGGAAACATTATGGCCCACCTTCGATCAAGGTCACTCCCTGTTGACTTCAACTCATTATCCAGGGAATTGATCTAGAGACTCCTTTCCGGTGCCTTGGAGCCTGCATGCCTCAATGGCAGGTTCTTCGTGTTCGACGTGAGGTTTTCATAATTGGCCTCCGATCGAATGATTCTACGGGTGTTCGACCTCAGATCATTGATTCACACGCCGTAGATTGTACCTATAGTACCTTGAGGGCCATTGTCATTATTGGTGGTACCTCTCGTGTCTGTTAACAGTTTCCATTATTGACTGGTAATCAGACGATGTTCATGCATGTTCGACTTCAGCTCATATATTCACATGCTTGGACTTGTACTCTTGTTCGGGTCGAGATGGAGCGCAAGACCCTGGATTGTGTCTGTTGTAGTCCAGGCGTGATTCTTGATACTTGACTCATTCACTGGATGGCTGCGACCATACCTGAGTCATTTCATTGATCCTAACCAAATGGCTGTGTCCATACTATGGATCTATATTATTTATGTACTCTCTTATGGATGGCTGCGACCATACCACGTACATTATGTAATTGAACTATCAGTCATGTCTCTTAATGCAGATCCTCGGCGGCAGTAACTATATGTGCTCTTGTGTGCTCTTGTGTGTTCTTGTAAAGCATTTCACCCCTCTCCACCTCTAGGACTTCATGCTTTAGGGGGCATCTATTACACAATAATTTGTCACCATCCCTGTTACTCCTCTTGTCGTACCTTGGAGGACTCATCCCGGGAGTTATAAGAAGTGACAAAGTCTAAAAACACTTGCATTATGTTCCCCTGAGTATGTACTCCATGTTCCCTGAAGACACCTTCTGCAGATCATCCCTGAAAAGTGCTCTTTTTCCATTGGCGCAAGTCCACAGTATCCTACCCGCGCTAATGATGGAGATCCTCAAAAGAGGGCGCGACCATTGGCGCTCTGTCTTAGAGCAACAGTCGCGCCAACCAAATTTAGTCGTGCTTTTTGCCTTAATGCACGTCCGGCTGTTGTTTCCTTCATTACATGGAGCTTTTTTGAAGATGAAAAATCAGTCTTTTGTCGAGCTTTATCCATCTTTATGGCTTTTGAGGCTTTTTGCTAATCCTCTAAAGGTGTCCCGATTCGTCGCATCCTCTTCCCTTCTTCATCTATATAAGCTTGCCATTATGCATTAGACAAGCTAGTTCCGAAGTGCTAGTGATTTAGTGATTGAGTGTTGGTAGTGATGATCGTTAGTCATGGAGTGTTAGATGTTGAGCTCTTGGAGGAATGCTAGTGAGTGCTAGAGAGGTTATGCTGCCGGAGAGGAGATGCATCGCAAGACACATATAGTTATTCGCCCAGCCAGGAGAAGGGTCGACGTCAGAACAATGGTTGTAACTTTTCCTGTTTATTATTAATTGATGAGCGACTGCTATTATAGTTCCAATCTCATTATCTATCATGGTGATGTGTTGATTTATTTCCTTTCTGACTGAAATATAGTTGTGCCTTGGTAGTTTTTATGT
Source organism: Pinus tabuliformis (assembly GCA_031772625.1). NCBI lineage: Eukaryota > Viridiplantae > Streptophyta > Pinopsida > Pinales > Pinaceae > Pinus > Pinus tabuliformis. The sequence goes on along the minus strand of CM062816.1, from coordinate 1,489,537,834 downwards.
TGGTATTTCTCTCTTCCTTTTGCATGTGCAGGTGTTCGTTTATGATCTGTTGGAGCGAGGGAGCGGGGATATCAACTCTGCTTCAATCATAGCGTTGGACTCCAGGTTGGTCTTCTTGATTCACCTTTGATGCATAACTAGGAACTTGCGTAGCAGCGTGGTTTGTTTGTGGCTAGTTCTGTTATAGGCTAGTGGGATCGCCTCTGTCCGCAGAGGGGATTTACCTGACCAACAGTAAGGATGATGGTATAAAGTGATGAAAATATGGATGAAGGATGTGGGGAATGGATGGAAGGTGACCAACACCCCTAGACAAGCCCAACACTTCAGGAAAGCCAACTTTGGGCTAAGAGGGTTGCTCATGGTGACCTAAAAACAAAGATAATGAACATTGGTTGGAATTCATCAAGAGAGAGTTGAGAAGTCATAGATGGAGATGGTGAAAAGATCCCTTGTTTGTAGATCCAATAGTCCTACAACATCACATGCACCTGTTCTTCCTTTCATTTGAAAAATATTAAAATCAATGGTGGAAAAGATTAGTTGAATTTGGAAACTATCTAACTGATGCTAAGAACTTGATCTATGAAATTAATTAACTTATAAGATACATAAATCATATGTAAAGAAAGATAACAAATGTAGACTTTCCAAGAAATCATAAACAAGAGGTCACACAATATTTTTGGGCTGTGATGTTGGAGTCCTCTAATCATGCTCCCATGAGAGAAATGAGATAGAGTCCACAGTCATAAACGTTTTGTGGAACTATACTTTACTGAAATGAAAAAGATAATCAAACATTCTAAGCTAAAATAAATATAAATACATAAGAGGGACCTAAGCTATTGGGGTTGGGCCTAAACCCAAGAGCTTCATCCCTCTAGATTAACTCAGTGATGGATCAAAATGAAACTTCTCATTATCATTCCATAAATTTCAAATACATCATCAACAATAGTAGTCATAAGTGCTTGAGCTCAATAGCCTCTTAGTTACAAAAAAAATTCGAATCTTAATGAGTTCTTTAGCATGGTTATTTATACAAAAGGGTGGCTACCAACAACTCCCTAGAAAATAGAGATGTTTGTCTCCTAAATGCGAGAAAGGTGGATCTAGATCTTCCTTAAACTGCACTGGCTTGGCTGCCAATGACAACAGTTTGCTTGGCTGCCAATGACCTCAAGTTGATGAGAGATAGAGTGGTGATATTTGACAGGCTGGAGGAGTTAAGGAGGTGGAAAACCTCCTCTAATCTCTCCTTGTTGTCTACTCCAAGCCCTTGCATTCAAATTATCTCAAAATTGCTCCAATTCCTACATTTAAGATATATTAGGCCACATGACATAGAAACACATCTTTTACCCATCACACCAAGCATAATATAACAAATTTTGTAAATAAATGTGAGAAAGAAATAATTTTAAAGTTGGAGGATGACATTGTGACCCTTATGATATACCTATTGATCAACCTCATCAATTTGATTTTAGACTTTTTGTGATCCATACTGATTTTGAGAATGTTTGATTAATCAGATTATTGTTTGTTGATTGAAGTTTCGAACCATATAATGTGGCTCATCCTTGGGACAAAGTTTGTCATTAGGATGAACCACATTAGATGGTTTGAAATGTCTACCAACAAACAATAATGTGATTAATCCTAAAAACATTATCAAAATCAATATTTAAATTATAAAAAGTTTAGTTTCAACAAATTCTTATCAAATTTTAAACAAATTCCATTAAAAAAGAATTAAACCTCTAAAAATTATAACAATAAACCACAACCATTATATAAGCCTTACATCACACAGAGAGCCCGCTGGAAGGTAATGCCATATTTAGATTAGACTCCTCACTTCTTAGAATGAGATTTATTTTATTTCTCGTGAGGTGCCACTTGACCAGGAATAAATTGGAATTTCGTTATAATTTCTTTATTTTGCGTAATGTCTTCATGTGTACTCACGTCAGTATGCCTTTTCTAGTTTTTTTTTTTCTCAGTGAAAAAACTAATCTATTAAAATATATACAAAGTTCGTAAATACATCATGGCAATACCAGTATGAGACAGGCTCTGGGCATTACACCCAAGAGCCGATAATGCATCAGACACCAAAGCATACTCACGCCCTCGCAGGGGCACCAGACTGAGACCGAGACTGAGACTGACTATCGCTGACCATAGACTTAGGCCCTCACAGGGGCAACGGACAAAAAAAAAGGGGTTGCCATCCATTACTTCCCACGCAGGGGAGACTGCTCTTGCCCACATCATTAAAAAAAATAACATGACATAGATAACAAAACAGAAATGCCATAGACTAGAACTGAAACTAGAGCGACCAGGCGAACCTTGAGCGCGGGCGCCATCATTCGTCCGGTTGCTCTTCCACAATTTGGCACCACCCATAGTAATCCGGCTCAGCGTCAGTTGGAGAGGTCGCTGCCTCTTCCCCAATTCCCGCCTTTGGAACATTCTGAGTATGCTTGGCAATTTCCGGGTCGGTAGCCGGTACCTTTGCTTCCTGCTCCATATTAGCATCCGGAGCCTGCTCTGCTTCATCTGGGTAGACTTGCATCCTTTGCCCCTGAACATTCATGGGGTCATCATCATCTGGAGCATTCTCAATAAACAGAATAGAAACATGCGCGCTAATCCTTGGGTTGTTAGTCGAACTGGTAAAATTGAAGATGGTGGAACCAAAGGCTGGCAGGGTGGTCGAGCTTGATGCCCCTGCATCCATGAATTGACTGGAGTGCAAGGGGTTGGCTCCAATAGAACTGGAAAGATTGCAGTGGCAACAATGACCAGCACTGTCCCCTCCAGGCCTGCGTGAGACCCCTCCTCTGGAAGAGCCTCGACGGCTGAGCATACGCTGTCGAGGTCTCACCATTGAGGGATGAGAATTCCAGCAAACCACAAGATGAACCAGGCTTTCTGAAGCCAGAGCCGAACGCGTGATGAACCCGTCCACCTGAGAAGGGATCTCAGCAACGACAAAAAGGCCAGCCAACTGCGAAACTGCCAACATTCCCTGCCCATACCCTGTTTTATTCTCAGCTTCCTCATCTACCCTGCTCGGGATCCTAACCGCCATTACTGTTGCCTTACGCTGGGTCGAATGCGCTCTGCGAGCATTAACTGTTCCAGGTCCCCTCGCCTTAAACCTCCCTCGTCCTTTCCAGTTATTCGCAGTGGGTGCCACGTGATGGCTGAGGGGCGGCATGTGTCCAGCCTCCCACTCCTATCCCGTCTCACATATCACCCGCATCCGGGGAGTATGCCTTTTCTAGTTAACGGACACCATTTACTTCATTAATTATCTATGAGGCTACTCCCAAATTTTAATAGAAATATATTATATAATTTAGGACATTTTCTTCTTTTCCCATTTTGACTGGTATTTGAGTTGAATGTAGGGAATTCATGTTAATATGTGATGCATGAGCAACAACAACTTAGCCTTGGCAATTATTTTTGTCTAGGTTGAATTTTCAAAGAGAAAGAAATTTCCCACTATAAATTAAAATAGTGGGTTTTTGATATAATTATGTCCTGATGCTAGAAATAATTTGGGTTGTTAGGTTATTAAGTGAGTTATTTTTTGGCCAAATAAGCTTTTGTAAAAGTGACAAATGTAATTCTAAGGTGTTAGGAAATTTTAGGTTGTTGGGACAGATGTCCCATTTGTCTTGATTTATTAGGATATTTCTTGTTTGTAGGAAGCTACACATATGTATAGTTCGAGCTCAATTAGGGGAGATGAGATTAGAGCAAGAACAACTCGAGGAATAGAGCATGGGTATCTAGGATACCTCAAACATAGAACACATGTAAAAACTTCGTAAATATCCCTTATTTTGAGTAATGCTTATTTTCTTAAATATTCATTATATATGTGTATGCATGGTTTCCCTATGTAACACCTTAAATAAATTATTTATGATTATTATTTAACTATGGCTGAAAAAGATAAAAGACTAGAGATGACTGAATAACGTAAATATTTACTTTTATTAATGGAAAATAAATTATTTGTGTCGTTAACATTCTCGTTAACGTGTCAAGGGATGTCATGTGGAACTTAACTCCTAATTGTTAGAGAAATAATTGGAATTAGTTATGCCCAATAAGAGGCCAAAAACAAAAGAAGGAAACAATTATGTTTTCGCCATTATTCAATTGAATTTGAGTGTGATAGACCAAAAGAAGAAAATCATGGCTAGAGATCAATGTCATGAAGTGGATTTTGTATAGGAAAATTGTGGGAGAGAAAGATAGTTATTCCTAAGTGTAACTAGTGGGAGAGAAAGACTAGTTTTGAACCCAAGGAATAAGGCATGACAATTCTTTAAGGGTTCAGGAGAAAACTTGATTTTGAAAAGTTCCTAAATTGTTTCTCTGGCCAAGAGGAGTAGAGATTGGGGGTATCTATCTATGGAAGCCAAGTTATGGTTGGGAGGATCATGAGAGTCGTTCACACATTCCCAAGAAAATATTTGATAAGTACTTTGTTAAGTTCAAATTATTGTTGAATGGATATGGTTAAGAGAGTATATTAAGGTGTTTGAATATGTATCTACATATTTATTGTAATATTGTAGCTATGTAACTTACAATTCTATGAATTAGTATTGGTATATCCATTCCTAACTTGTAACAGGTCAAAGCAGAAATTGTAAATTGCAGGTAACTTGTTGTAGCCACTAGGGGTTGTTCATAGTGAGCAAGGTAAATGCTTGTACCAGAGGTTCTGAGAAAGTATGTGTATGTAGGTAAGGTTTTACTGAAAAGATGATAAATGGACAAATTTTCTAACTATCACTACTAGCTTGGTTCTAGGTTATCATTATAAATGGTAATGGTGGTGCAATCTTAAAAAAACTATTAAAAACAAAAAAAATACATATACATTAACTTACAAGTACTAGAGGGTAGAGTAATAAGGAATGAGCTATGTTTGTTACCATAAGAAAAATGGTAGACAAGGTGTATGTCAACCTACCTGTCTAGGTAACGATCCTTGACTCTAGATAGTTAGGTCTCAGAAAGAAAAGGTAGGTCCCATGACAAGTCTTATCGGGTCTTCTAGACTAAAGAGTCACAAAATAATATAATACACACCCACACACACACACACACTTGTTTTTATATAAATATATGAACAAGATAACAAAAAACAAAGCAGAGATAGAATAAATATAGAAGTTGACAGAGGAGAATAATACAATCACTCCTAGAAATTACAATTATATTTTTATTATATTTATCGACAAAAACCTTTCAAAAGAAACCCGTGTATTTGAATCAAAAGGGAAACACTTCAACATTCATCAAGCTAAGTAGTAGTAGAAAGACCATAAAATGAATTCATTCCGATAATTATAAATGGAAACATTCACATGCATATCGAAACAAGGAATATCTATAGGAATATTGCTTCTCATGAACATATTGATATATGTATATATATAGAAGAAAAAAAACCATTTACATTAATCTTTATGAATGCATATCTTTAAATAATGATGGTGGCCGATGTTTAGTGCCAAATAAAACTCTAAAACAAAGTTACAAGAAAATATTGTAACAATGAAAAAAAAAAAGAAAGATAAAAGATTAAAAAAACGCCTAAGCAAAAAAGTTGAAGGATTTGTTTAAAAATGTTCACTTGGAAAACCATTGTTACTAGGGTCGACTGACCACATGCATTAAACAATATAGAATTCAAAGTACACACATGTTCATAAATTGTATAAGTGCTTGGGCTGAGTGGAGAGCTCGTTGAACATATTTTCATTCTTGATATAAACTCTAAGTCATATAAGCCCAGAAAACAGTCTTGGCCATCACAGTCGAGCACCCTAGATAGGAGTAAAGTATACATAAGAACATGGTATATCACAAGTCGAGCAGGGACTCCATGTAAGAAAAAACCCATAAAAATACAACCATGCCTAAGATTCCTGGTAGGGAAGGACTAACCTACAATGGCAAAGGAGTAACATTAGAACCCTTAAAAAGGGGCGAGTGGGGGGGTGAATGAAGGAAACAAATGAAATTCTATACAAACACTTGAATTAAACATAATGAGAAAAGAAAAATATGAATGAGAACTTTACCTTTTTGAAGAGGGTATAAGGCGTTGAATCTTACTCATGAAGCCATAATGTATTGTGAATTTTAGGAAGCGAACTTGAAAATTAAAAGGAAAAAGGAAAAATGGACGCCGGGTTAGTCAAGATAAATTTATTACATGTCATATGTTATGACAGCAATAATGCATGAGCTAATCGAACCTGGATAAACCTAGTGCTAGAGGGTACCTCTTGTCACTGTACCCATTTGAAAGAGAATTAACTATGAAATCAGGTCCAAAGCATGAACATAAAAATTGTAATTACATGAAAGGGAATTGCAATATATATCAATTTCAATAAACTGATAGAAATAAAATTGTGCAAGTTGCTGCAGAAAAATAGAAAAAAAATCCCTAACCTAGAGAAGCGAAATATTGTGTGTCCATCACCAGTTTTTCTTATAAAAGACATGGAAGCCTAGCATGCCCCAAATATATAAAGAGTCGAATGTCATCAAGGTAGAGAAATGTTCAAGAGAATAACAGAGAAAAGTGAGGTTTGCAAAGCTTATTTTCAAATGTAAGAGAGTGCAAATGAAACTGGAATGACAAAGATGGTGTGGGTAGTTACTCCAAACTAGCCCCAAACATCCTTTGTCGTCAATAAAAAAAAACCTAAACTTGTGGACCATCAATGTTAAGATACACAATAAAGCTCAATGTTCAGTCAAAAAACCTCCAACTTCTTGCCACACATGTACCATATCGCATGCCAACCTTCATTATCTAGAGACTTTAGAATGGACACAATTATGTTTAATATCAAGCGTTGTGAGTGGAACCAATGTCTAACTTAGCATATCAAACCTTATAAATATTACTTTTTCAAACCTTTAATACCTTGTGGTATCCCATAGAGTGAATCGATGAAACTATGAATGCCTCTATGGTAACATGATGGCACCATGAGGGAGGAAGAATGTTAAAATATTTTGGAGTCTAGAAAATTCTTTTCAACCAAATTCAAGATCAACATACTATGTGATAGAGTGGGTCTCCTCATTACATACATTGTCTTGGGAGGTCTATAGGAGCCAGCTCTTAATTTAGAAACAAATAGAACTATGTTATTAACACTATTGAAAGGGGCATAAACAAGCATATGTATGTATAATAAAAAATAATAAAAATATACATATATGAAGTGTCAAGAGCTAAATTATAACTTGAAAATATGGTGATGATATAGAAGAAATTTGGTGGAAATGTTGTGGTAAGGAAAATTATGTCTTGTTGGTCTATTATCAATGCAATTAAATAAAAAAATGGAAGAGCTTACCATTTCTTGATTTTTCTTAAGACATAATTGAATATGTCTATATAAGACTACTTGGTTGCACCAATTAAAAAAAAATACATGTCCTTTTGCTCTATTATAAAATAAAAAGAGGATTGATGAGGGGTGTTACAGGTGGTATTAGAGAAAGATTAAAAAATTGAGGCCTTTGTGCCGACCATGAATTGCATCTAACAGTGAAATTTTTGATCTTGCACAATTAATACAATAGAAGAATAGATAAAGAGAATACATCATGGTAGAGCCTCATGATGGCACTTACATAGGTGATGAAGAGATTTATGTACACCTAGGTCAATAGGCTGAAGTCCCTACTAGGGAATTATTAAATATAATGAAAGATGTGCAAACATAAATTATCACCCTCCATGTTGTGCATGAATGATTATTAAAGGATAGCACAAACAAGAAACAATTAATAAAAAAATTAACATACAAATCAAATTCAAAGACTGTGGAGGCAGGGAAGGAGAGAGAAAATAAGGGAGAAACCTCAAAACAAAATACATTGGAAGAGGTGGTTGAAAGTCAAGAAAGAAATGTTGAGGAGGAGGAATGTAGGTCATCTAAATTTTAGTCTAAATCTAGAAAGAATCCCAAGGTGGAAATACATGAAGAATTTAGAAGAATCAAACCCCCAACATATGAAGGGAAATATGAGGAGGCGACAAAATCTTGGCTACTTAATATTAATTGATATTTTCAAGTTTATGACTATTCCACCGTACTAAAGGCCAAATAAGCCATGTATCAATTACAACGGAAAAATTCCCTATCGTGGGAAGAGGTTAAAAATGTTCATAATCTGGAAGGAAAGGAGGTTAGATGGGAGGAACTCCAATGAGTATTCAAGGAGAAATACCTTTTAGAACGATATTTTAATGATAAGGAAAAGGAGTTTCATTATTTGAAGTTGGGAGAGATGTCTGTGGACGAGTTGATAACTAAATTCTTACATCTGTTATTTTATGTACCTTACATAAAAGAAGAAAAAACAAAAATTCAATGGTTCATAAACTCTCTTATGCTCTCCTTCGAGAAGTGAATTGAATATGATAACCCCAAGACTATGGATGATGAAATCCAAAAGGAGAGACTTTTCTACTAGCAAGCCAAAAAGAAGAGTGACAACTCAAAAACTTGGCTTAATAAAAAGAATGACTGATCTATGAAAATTGGTAAAGGAGGAAAAAGTGGAATATTGAAACTGTTTACTAAATGGTTTCAAAATTTTAATATTAACAAGAATAATAATCAACCCCAACAATCTCAAATGGACATTGGTCCAAACAAACTAAACCTAACATGGGATTGAATGGAAAAGATAGAGAGCCCTTAAAGTGATGGGGTTGTGGTGAACCTCACCTTTTGCAGATATGTCCCTATAATATGAGGTTAGTGCAACATGTTTACAATTTCCAAGAGGGCTCCACCATCAATGATGTAGGTAGGAACATTCCATGCATTAGTGAAACTTTGGAAGAGTGTCAGGAAAAGCACCAATCCACCATGGTGGAAATAGAAGGTGCTATCTTTGTCCAATCAATTTTTGTATTAATTGATCCTGGTGCTAGCCTAATTTATGTTAGCCTTAAGGTTATAGAAAAATGTAAATTAGTGTCTAAAAATACAAAAATATCTGGTTGGTTCAATTGGCTATGGGTGCAAAAAGCAGGGTCACTCGCTGGGTAAAGGCTTGCCCAATTGTGTATAATGGGAAAGGAAACACAATAAATTTAAACATATTGTTGTTAGGTCCTTACGATGTTTTAACGGTGTAATACCCCCTAATAATAATAATAATATTAAAATATAAATAAATAAAAAATAAACAATAAAGAAAAAATAATAATAGTACATAAATATTAAATAATAAAGAAAAGATAATAATAGTAAATAAATAATAAATAATGAAGATAATATAATAATAATAAATTAATAAAATAGTGAATAATAAAATGGAGTTCTATATATATATATATATATATATATATATATATATATATATATATATATATAAGTAAACTATAAAAATAGTAAGAATAAATAAATTTAACAAAAAATAAAAATGTATAAAATAAGAAAGAGTTAAATGAAGAGAAGTATTAAATTAAGTAAAACTTAAAATAAAGAAATAAAAGTTCCATGTTGACACATGGAATGTGTGCATGCGGATCCGTTTCCATTTTTTGATCTATTTAATGAGAGAAAAGTGTTGTGAGACAAAGAATTCCCTGGCAGTAGTATGTTGATTGAGGGTTCGGGGTGGCCCGCTGTAGAAATATTATGTGCAACAAATCCTACGCTTGGGTGGAGAGTCGTCCCCAAAAATTTGTTGTGGTGAGTGGGATTCAAATAACATTCAACTATGAAATCACAGGTAAGGAATATCATCACTATGGGTAAGTCGTCTCTGCTCATAATTTTCGAAATTCTATGTACCAAAAAAATGGATAGGGGTCCACATACATACATTCCATGTGTCAACTTTTATTTCTTTATTTTATGTTTTACTTAATTTAATTTTTCTCTTAATTTAACTCTTTTTTATTTTATTCTTTTTTAATTTTTGTTAACTTTACTTATTCTTACTATTTTTATAGTTTACTTTTATATATATTTATTTAGAACTCCATTTTATTATTTATTATTATTATATTCTCTCCATTATTTATTATTTATTTACTATTATTATCTTTTCTTTATTATTTACTATTATTATATTTTCTTTATTCTTTATTGTTATATTTTAATATAATATTATATATTATTATTAGGAGGTATTACTAAGTTAACGAACTATGTCTTGAAGTTAATTGTTTAACATTCTATTTTATTTAGTTAGTTATTACTTCATGTTGCCCCACACCCTCTGTTGAACTAGTATAACCAGTAGGCATCAAAAGTTTCTACACCACCTGAGAAATCCTAAGGAATATATATCATTTTTCCCACCTTCGAAACCAAGCATAAGCCTAATCGTTCTACACCATAGCCTATGGCTGGCCCCAAGGCTTGCGCCAAGTCTTCAACCTCATATACACCAAGGTAAGCATTCAGTCCCAATACTCAATGACTCTGGGCATCTCATAAGATTGGCCCACTCCCCTCCACACTGACCCAAATGATCTGAAATGATCAAGGAGTGATCTAGAGGATCCAAAATATGCTTAATGTTTTAGAAAATGCTCAGAAACAAAATTTGTCAGATGCTTTTGAAACTAGCTTCATTATGTATATTTCGTTGTTCTAAATCCAACACAACTTGAACGGGTGAAATATGACATTGTATGAAGAAGGAGGGAAAAATTCAAAGGTCAATTGGTCAAGTCAAAGTCAACTCTCAAAGTTCCACATGCCAACAATCAACGCATGGTTCTGGCGGTTAAGGTTCTAGGCTTACGGTTTTGGTTGACACGTGGCACTTCCATAGCTTGACAAGTGTCGTTGCATGGTTAGTTGATTTTGGGCCAATCTCGAAGTGACATAGAGCCCTATCAAAGGGCAACACATGGCCTCATAAGAATGGTCAAACATTTATTAGCCAAATTGACAAACTAGATGAGATTTGATCCCTCGACCTCTCGACAACAAATATTGCACCCCCTTGGGGGTAATGGTGGTTCGGTTATGACCATTGCATTGTATATATTTAAAGGGGATATGGTTTGTTATAACCATAAAAAAATGATGGAACCTGCCAAGATTGGCAACATCACCATACATATCTCTCCTACATATTTGTCAACGTATCCGCTCCGCTAGACTGTTCTATCCACCATAACTCCGCCAATGAAACTATCCAAACAACCCACGAAATATTAATTTCATAATGTAAGTGATATATTAAATGTGGGATTCAAATATATTATGCCATGGGATGTGGCTTATTAAATGCCAAAAAATTTAAAGGTGGGTTTTGTATTTACGTGGGTGGATGGAGAGATAAGGGTAATAAATAAGATATGGAGAGATAAGGTTACGTGGGTATGGTGATAAACATAAAAAAAATTATTGTTATGATATCATATCACACCACCGCAGTGGGGACGTGAAGATTTGACTCTCAGACCTCTCACATTTTGTTATAAAATTTTTCCATTACGCCTCAGGAGGGACAATTGAAATTTATATAGCAGAAGGACATTTTATGGACATTTTATGCACTGACAGACTAATAGGACAAGGAAATTTTGGAGAGACATTCCGGGAAAACTAGGAAGCTTTTTTCAAATCCAAAAGTTTCTATAAGATCCAGAGATAGAGTAGAATATAGAAGAGTCGATTTGGATTATAGTTGAAGGATTTTTATATGTTGTTTTGATGATTTTTTTGAAAATTTTAATAAAAAGGTCTCCCCATTAAAGATCGGGCCCAGAGAGTCCGACTTGAATATATTTGAACTTCGTTGTCAACATATTGGTGTCATTTTTCTATTGTGTACTTCATTATTGATGTTTATTTTGTTGCAATTTTTCTTTCAAGTTTCCCATGACAATTAAATTGAGTTCTTTTTAATGGTGGTGCTTAATTACATTCATACACTTTTAAAAATTTAATAAACCAGTATCAATTTCGATCACCAAGAGAAAGTCGAGATGTTGTGAAGGTGATCCAGGTGGATATTGGTGGCCACCTACCAAGTCCACCTCGACCCCCACCATTGTTTCTCTTAGCATTTTTAGTTTCCTTAATTGTAGCACAACTTACTATTTTTAGCAATTTTTCGGGTCCTAAACTTCTGGAGCCGTTTTGAGGCCCTAAACGATGTTTTTTTGGGAAATATAGGGGCAACATGGGTCCATGGACCGATGTTTCCCTTCCCAAAGTGGTAGTGCTCGGATAGATCTTTCTAATGAGCTATTGTACGCGTCAAACGGAGATCGTATGCCAAAGTTATGACCCCGGGAAGTTGATGTACCAATTTACCCAAACGGGGCCCACAGTTTGGCGTTTCATCTTCTAGGGTTAGGTTTTGGAATGTTAAGGGTTTTCCATTGTTTCTCAACAATAAATAGGCCTTCGAGCCTCATTGTAACACAGTTCAGAGGCATGTAGCCACCACACATCTCTTCTCAGAGATAAGCTACCATCGCCCTAGCTGGTTTATTTCCATTACTGTTTGTAAGCATATTTCAGTATTTTACATTAATGAAATGAAGTATTATTTCCGCTGCATATATGTGTTTATGGTTATCTCTGTAATTTGTTGCGTTCCTGTTTAAGTCCAGATCAGTGGTATCAAAGCGGTCTGCTTTTTCTCTGTTTTTCTTTGCATGTCCCCAACGAGGTCGGGATATAAGGAGTTAGGGCTTGAACTGGTCGAACCTTTGCAAGACCAGCCTCGCAAATCCCGACGGCCTCCCATGGTGGATGAGAAGAAAGACGAGGGGCAGGAGATCCTATCAAAATCTTGCTCGAAGAAGCCCTCGAGCGACAATGGAATGTGATGATGGACAGTTTTGCCCAGATCCTTCAGCGGTTACCCAGAAGCGACGCATCAGCTTCCAGCAGCTACTTTGGAAATGCCACACCCTTTAAGGTACAAGTTAATTTTGAAATCCCCATATTCGAGGGTCAGATAGACGCAGATGCCGTAGATAAATGGTTAAATCTGCTAGAGGGTTATTTTTCTGTTCATGAATTTTCGAGTCGGGAAAAGATTGTTTTCGCTCTTCTCAAAGAAGACCTCCACATCAAGGATTGGTGGGAAACCTACTGCGAGTAGAAGGATGAAAATACTGGCTCACTATTTTCAGCTGCACCCACCTGGAATTCATTCCGGGATACCATCAAGGAGTAGTACTACCCTGTCGGAAGCTATGAGGATGAATACATAAAGTGGACCATGCTGCGGTAGGGAAGGGACCAAGACGTGCCAGAGTTCACCAATCTTTTCCATACCCTTCGCACAAAGTTGGGTATCAAGGATTCGAAACAGCATTTGATACTCAAATACCGCGGCTACCTACACAAGTACATCTAGGAAGAAATAGAATTCCTGAACATCTCCTCGCTCAGCACAACATACCGATATGCCATCAAGGTCGAGCAGAAGTTTAAACAAAAGAAGCGAGACTTTGGATCTGCGAATCTGAAGCAAGGGAAAGGTGCCCCTAAACCACAAAACAAAGGACAAAGCCAAGGCGGGGTAGCCCAAGACAACCCGCCAAAGCTGCAAGCAAAGAACAACGCCGCGAAGCCAAAAAAGGACATGGGAAAATGGTGTGAGTTCCATAAGAGCTCCACTCACAACACAAGTGAGTGTCGGGCCAAGCAGTCACTGGTGGCTGAGCTAAAGGTTTTAAAATCAAATGCATGTTTTGACTCTAAGTCAGAACTCGATAAGGGGAATGACAAAGGAAAGTAGATCATTGATGTGGATCCCAACGCCACTGTTGCTACCACCAAGATCTAGAAAAATGAACCCGAAGATCCAGAGGAGGAGGAGCGTCTCTTCCACTCCCAGATGTGGGTAAAGGGCTCCCCGCTATAGTTCATTATCGATAGCGGAAGCCAAAAGAACCTCATTTCGGCAGAGGTTGTGAAGCGGTTGGTCTTACCGACCACAACACATCCACAACCGTACACCATTGGGTGGCTTCACCAAGGACGAGATCTTCGCATGAGCCAGCAATGTCGCCTTCCATACAACATCAGGCCCTTCATGGATGAGGTATTATGTGACATTGCTCCCCTTGAAGTTTGTGATGTATTATTAGGACAACCATACTTGTGGAAGTGACATGCTGTGTATGAATCAAGGCCCCATGCTGTTATTATTACATTGGGAAATAAGTTGTACATGATACCAGAGGTAGCACCGCCTACCGCCATCTCTTTGATTACTGCAAAACAATGCAGTAAGCTCATTTCCAAAATCGGGAAATTTGTTTTCCTGATGATACGCCCTCAAGGAAAGAAGAAGACAGTGGCCACAACCTCCAGACAGGACCCCTCCGCATGACAACTACAGATGGACAAGGTCGTGGAGGAGTATGAGGACATCTTCACCTCCCCCGCAGGGGTTCCTCTGCATTGTCAGGTCAAGCACTCCATCGATCTGACCCCAGGTGCGTCGCTACCCAATGGACCAATTTATCGACGCTCCGTTCTGGAGAATGATGAAATCAAGAAGCAGATTCAGGAGCTACTGTAGAAAGGTCACATATGTCCGAGTTCATCACCTTGTGGGAGCCTGATCGTGTTGGTACAGAAGAAGGATGGGACTTGGAGACTCTGTATTGACTATCGGGCTCTGAACAAAATAACTGTCCGTAATAGGTACCCAATCCCGTAGATTGATGACCTCCTAGACCAACTAAAGGGGGCAAAATATTTCAGCAAGATTGATCTGAAGTCAGGATATCACCAGGTACCAATCGAACCCTCTGATGTGTGGAAGATTGCCTTCAAAGCCAAGGAGGGCCTTTTCGAATGGTTGGTTATGCCTTTCGGATTGGCGAATGCTACTGCAACCTTCATGAGGCTAATGGATGACATCTTGCGGCCATTCACCAACTCATTTGTAGTGGTATACTTGGATGACATTCTGATCTTTAGCCAGAGCTGGGAAGAGCACCTCCACCAGATCTGACAAGTTCTCCAAACACTGCGGCAACACAAGCTATGTGCCAATTTGGAGAAATGCACTTTTGGCATGACCTAGGTTCAATATCTGGGATACATTATTGATGAACAGGGGGTGCATGTGGATCCAGCCAAGATCCAAGTCATTCGGGATTGGCCATCTCCAACCACTCTAACAGAGCTCCGCATCTTTCTATGTCTTGCCAACTTCTACCGCAGGTTCATGTTGGGGTTTTCTCATATCACTTGGCCCTTGAGTCAAGTCACCAACAGAGGAGCGAAAGACAAATTCTTTTGGTCTGAATCTCAACAGAAGGCATTCATAGAGTTGAAAGGTCGCCTCTGCATGGCACCAGTGCTCACATTACCAAATTTACAACAACCATTTGAGGTCGAGACAGATGCCTCTGACTATGCTATTGGGGTAGTCCTTACTCAACATGGGCATCCAATGGCATATCACAGTGAAACACTTTCAGACACAGTCTGGAAGTATCCCACTTATGATAAAGAGATGTATTCCATTGAGCAGGCTTGTCGACAATGGAAGAAGGAAACGGTCATCCACACAGACCACCGACCCCTCTAGTTCATACAGACCCAAGGGAAATTGCAGAATGATCGCCATCAAAAGTGGTCTACATACCTGCAACAGTTCCATTTGAATATCAAGTATAAGAAGGGCAACACCAATAATGTTCCAAATTGCCTCAGTTGACCACCGATCATGGCGTTAACCACCGTGCTCAACTCTTGTGGGCACAAGACTTCTGATTGGCCACTTCTCTACGAAAGCGACCCAGAATTCGGCCACACATACCAGAAACTCTTGGAGGGTTGGCATGTTCTAGATTTTCACCTCTAGGATGCCCTATTATGCCACCTGGGTCACCTTTGTGTTCCTTCAAGCGAGCGTGCCAAGATGATTTGGGAAGCACACTACAGTCGGGCTGCTGGGCATTTCAGGGTCGAGAAAATGGTGGCAGTACTGCAAAAGTATTTCTATTGGCTGAATCTTCGATAGGATGTTGGGAAGTACATTAGATCATGTACTGCCTGTGCCATTGCCAAACCGACCATCAAGAAGCAAGGCCTCTATACCCCGCTGCCTACCCCTAGTCGACCTTGGGAATCCATCTCCATGGATTACATGTCAGGCCTTCCTTCCACTAAGCATGGAAATGACTGTGTTTTTGTGGTCATTGACAGGTTCTCGAAGATGGCCATTATGGCGGCCTGCAAGAAGAATATCACAGTAGAGGCCACTGCTAAACTCTTCTTTGAACAAGTGTGGGTGCACTTTGGGATCCCACAGTCTATCATCTCAGATCGGGACAGTCGGTTCCTCAGTACATTTTGGTCCAGTCTCTGGTCAATGCTGGACACCAAACTCACTAAGTCCACATCCTTCCATCCTCAAACTGATGGCCAGATAGAGGTTTTCAATAGGATGATTGTACACATTCTGCGCATGTACAACTCAAAGCATCCACGCACATGGGACAAGAGCCTCCCCTATGTTCAGCACAGCTACAACCGAGCCTTTCACAGCTCGACTGGCCACAGCCCTTTTCAGGTGGGCTTGGGATTCCAGCCAGTATGCCCCATTGATGTGGCCATGCTACTTGCAGCTACTCACACAGATTCAGCTCATGTCCAGTCCGAAACAGACAAGGCAACCAACTTCATTGAGCACATCCAACATATTCACCAGCAGGTCCATGACATTTTGGAGAGATCAAATGCCAAGTACAAGCAACAACATGATCAACATCGGGTGCCACACAAGTTTTAGGTGGGTGACAAAGTCTGGTTGCGTTTGCAAAAGGAATGCCTTACTGGAGCTTATCGGAAACTGAGACCAATCCGCTATGGTCCTTACACCAGTACTAAGGCTGTGGGAGACAATGCATTTGAGCTTAACATTCCTCCATTCCTTGGCCTACACCCAGTGTTCAATGTGGACCGCCTTCAACCATACTTTCCACCATTGCTAGACACATCCGACATTGCAGAACAACTCACACCCATAGAATTAAATCCAAGTTGCATGGAACAAGCTGCAATTGATCAGATCGTGGACACACAGATCAAGAACACTCGCCAACAGAATATCCAACTGTATAGAGTTGTGAAAGTAGGCCAAATCCTTCACCAGGGCAAGTGGCTCACCAGGGACCAAGTTCAACAAAAGTTTCCTCATCTCATGGGGAAACTCAACGCAATGGGGACCATTGCTTCCTAAGGGGGGAGGAATGATCCAGATGGATATTGGTGGCCACCTACCAAGTCCACCTGGACCCCCACCATTGTTTCTCTCAGCATTTTTAGTTTCCTTAAATGTAGCACAACTTACTATTTTTAGCAGTTTTTCGGGTCCTGAACTTCCGAAGCCGTTTTGAGGCCCTAAATGATGTTTTTTGGGAAATATGGGGACAACATGGGTCCATGGACTGATGTTGCCCTTCCCAAAGTGGTAGTGCTCGGATAGATGTTTCTAACGAGCTATTGCACGTGTCAAACAGAGATCGTATGCCAAAGTTACGACCTCGGGAAGTTGATGTACCAATTTACCCAAACGGGGCCCACAGTTTGGCGTTTCATCTTTTAGGGTTAGGTTTTGGAATGTTAAGGGTTTTCCATTGTTTCTCAACAATAAATAGGCCTTCGAGCCTCATTGTAACATAGTTTAGAGGCATGTAGCCACCACACATCTCTTCTCAGAGATAAGCTACCATCGCCCTAGTTGGTTTATTTCCATTACTGTTTGTAAACATATTTTAGTATTTTACATTGATGAAATGAAGTATTATTTCCGCTGCATATATGTGTTTATGGTTATCTCTGTAATTTGTTGTGTTCCTGTTTAAGTCCGGATCAGAAGGTGAACTTGTTGAAGGAGATACAGAAGTTGGCTCGAGAAGAAGGACAACTTAAGGAGAAGAGATAACTGAAGAAGGAAGATTTGATCATCCTTTTGGATCTTATGCAGGATTTGTGGATTCTTTCATGACCTTGCGAGCCATGGTTGAGGAGATGTACCATGAGTTAAAAAAGGCGAAAGAGGAAGATAAGCCTAAAGATGGGGAAGCTGAGGCATCACATTCTAAAAATCCTAAAGATGAAGGACCATCTGATTCAAGTAAAAAGATAGAAACTGATGATGATAAGAAAGATCCTATTTTTTCTCTTTTTGGTGGTCAACTTGAATCATCTTCTCCAAAACATTTGCTTAAATTGGATGTGAAATTCAACTTACCCATGTATAATGGTGAAATCAATGCTCAAAAACTTGATAATTGGATTAGGCAGATGGAGGTTTATTGTGGTGTGCAACATATTTCTGATGATGTGGTCAAGATTCATTTGGATTCACTTCATCTAGAAGGAACTGCACTCATCTAGTGGTAGAGTAAGTTACAACATGTGACTTAGCAGATTGGTAATATTTTTCCATCATGGAGTGATTTTGTTTATGCACTTAGAAAGCAATTATACCCATTGGGATATAAGGAGAAAGCCTTAATATAATGGTAAAGCATTAAAGTTAGTAAAGGACAATCAATGCACGAATAAACAGATGAATTTCAAAAGGAGGCATTAATTCTTGATAATCCCTTACATGCACAAGAAACTCTAATGAAATATATAGGAGGATTACCTGAATATATTCATAATATTGTATTCATATTTAGTCCTTCTAACCTAGATGAAGTAGCTATTCAAGAAACTTAGATTGAATCAGGAAAAACTAGAGTTGGTGTATCATCGGAATCAACATCCATAAAAGAGGGCAAAGGCAAGGGAAAGCCAAGAGGAAAAATTCCATTATGATGGAAGAGGAGAAGCTCTCTTGCAAGAATTTCAAGAAGGAAGGGAATGATGAAGAACATCGCTGGCAACTACGCCCTGACAAGCGACCAAAGTGGTTTAAAGGAAGCAAGGGTAAATATGACACTCTAATTGCAGTAGTTTTGGCAAGTAAATATGATGATGGTAATGTTTTTTATAGTTCATGTGATATAGAAATATGAAAATTATTTCATACAAGGGTCATTATGAAGCATACTAAGATCAAAACTTTGTTAAATAGTGGGTCTCAAGCTAATCTAATTTTCGAGGAAGTGGTTAAGTAGTTGGGATTAAAAACTAAAAAGCATTGTAGACCTTACACACTAATTGGGATGAGAAAAAACCATAAATTGCCTGTAACTAAGCAATGTATCTTACAATTTACAACCACGTCTCAATTTGTGGATGAGGTCATATGTGATGTAGTGTCGCTAGATGCATGTGGAATGGTCTTAGGTAGCCCTTATTTATATGATCAAAAGGAAATTTTCTACAGGGAACATAATCAATATCATTTGTTTAAAAGGGGAATTGAATATATTGTGCATTCTCATCCTATAAAGGAAACAAAATATTTTCAAACAATGGAATAGTTAAAGAGGGCAACTTATGCAAGTAAAACTATGTTTGTACCATCAACAACACTTAAGCATAAAACAATTAAAACAAATCATAAAAATGTACTTAAGGAATCTAAAATTGTACAACAAGTATCATTGCATGATAAGTTGAGTTGTGTTCCAGTTATGAAGAGTCAGCAGGGTACAATTTCATTTATGTCAGTATGTTTAGTGTTGTTATTCAACTTGCTTCTTTTCAATAGTATGTGGGTTATAACAACAAACATGGATGTAGATATGGATGTAAAATGGAACAATGTGCTTTGCAATTTTTATGTTGTATTGATGATTGTGTGGATGAGTAACATGTACAAATTCAAAACAGGTTGGCCCAAAGATACCGGGCAGGTGGAGAGACATTGTCTTCACCTTCAAACAGTGTAGACAACCTTTTGGTGGTCCAAAGGTTTTAGTGGGGGGCAATGATACAAAATGATCAAGGATGGATCTGGAGGATCCAAAATATGCTCACATTTATGGAAAATGCTCAAAAATAAAAGTTTTAAAATTATTTTTAAACCAACTTCATTGCGTATATTTCATTGTTTCGAATCTAACAAAACTTGAACGGGTGAAATTTGACTTCTTATGAAGAAGTTATGCAAAGCCAAATTTCAGGTCCAAGCATGGAAAAAAGTCACATGTCAAGTGGTCAAAGTCAAAGTCAACGCTTAGTGTTCCATAGGTCAATGGTCAATGCATGGTTCTGGTGGTCAAGGTTCCAAGCTCAGGGTTCTGGTTGACACATGGCGCTTCCATATCTTGACAAGTGTCGTTACATGGTTGTTTGATTTTGGGCCAATCCTGAGGCGACATGTGGCCTCATAAGACTGGTCAAAAATTTATTAGGAAGACTGACACGCCGAATAGGATTTGATCTCATGACCTCCCTGTAGAAAATCTGTGACAGGTTTTTCCGATAATGCAATATAAATCAAAACAGAATACTATAACCTACTTCTACTATCAATTTGCGGAAGCTTAAATATCGAGCTTAACAACATTACTAGAAGAAGAAGAATCAATGACACAATACACATGAAAATACTTTGGGGAAAGCCTCAGATAAAACTCCACACTATTGTATTATCATACATGGTGGAAATACATAGGAATTATACAAATCCTTAGCTCTCACAGCGAGCCAGCTCTCAGTACAATCCTCACAGATGCTCACAGGGAATCTTGGCTTCTCTCTAGCCTTCCTCTCTACCCTCCAAGCTCCTATTTCCTTGCGTTGTTCCTTGTGGATGATTAGTCTATTACCAAGTGGAAAAACCAACCTTAAAAACTGCGCAATCCTTAAGGATGAATCCTTGAATGCATGCATGAGTTTTCTCCACGAGAGACAACTGGGTCTTTCTTAGAATAGACATGCATGAGTTTCTGATGAGGGAATCTTTAGTTAACTGGAGTAGCACTAGTTGAGTGCATTAATGCATCAACTGACTCTTAACTCACTATTATTTCCTCAAACAGTTTGGAATTAATTTAACTAGACTTAACTCAGTAAACTGAGTTAACTAATTACAACTCAAATATAACTCAATCTTATCTCCTTAATTTAAGGGATAAATCTTGCATGACTTCAGAAAGACTTCTAACTTGAATTTCTCCAACTAATTAATTTAAAATAAATAAATTAATTATTTCCAAGTAGCTGTTAAGACTAAATTTGATTTTAATTTACAATTTAATTCAAGGACAAATTAAATTGGCATATTCTTATTGCCATATTTCAACACTCCCTCTCAATAAGAAAGGGATTATCTGCCACCTTGATCCTGTCTCTATGGAACTCAAATTTACACTTTGACAATGCCTTTGTCAAAATGTCAACATCTTGCTCCTCTGTCGAAATATACTACAGCAACATGATCCTCCTCACTACATAGTCTCTGAGATGATGATACCAGATGTCGATGTGCTTGGACCTATCATGAAATATTGGATTCTCAGAGAGTTTGATACAAATCCGATTATCATAATAGATCATAGTTGGATCCATCCTCTGATCAAACAAACCATCTAGGATTTTCTGCATCCAGATGGCCTCACATGCTACCTGACTTGAAACCATGTATTCTGCCTCTGCCGAGTTGAGTGCAACCGACCTCTGTTTCCTACTGTACCAAGAAAATCTTGCTGACCCAAGGTTGAAAATCCCTCCTGATGTGCTCTTCTGATCCAATGGACTCCCTGCCCAATCTGCATTAGTGAAACCCTATAGCTTCACTCCCTGTGTTCATCTATACCATAATCCATACTAATATGTGCCTATGAGGTATCTCAATGCATGCTTTTCCACCTTCCAAAACATCGTGGTAGGCTGAACCATCGCTTGGCTCAGCTAGTTCACTACATAACACAAGTCTAGTCATGTGTTCATTAAGTACATCAATGAACCCACAAGCTGCCTGTACACAGTAGCCTCTACCACTTCTCTTGAAGTAGAAACTTCCTTCCTCCAGTTACCTGCTAGAGGAGTCTGCATGGGCTTGCATTTGTACATGTGGAATCTCCTGAGCATCTCGTTGGCATACTTGCCCTGAGACACAAACAACTCCACATCCTTCTGCCACACTTCCATGCTAAGGAAGTAATGCATGAGACCCATGTCTTTCATCTCGAATTCTCTTGCAAGGTCCTCCTTGCAAGACATGATCAATTGATCATCACCAGTCAATATGAGATCATCAACATAAAGTATGATGATCAACAACTTACCTTTCACCACAATGTGGTACAGGTTCGCATCCGCTTCACCCTTTGTGAAGCCCAACTCGGTGAAGTAGTTGTCTATCCTGGTGTACCAAGCACGATGTGCTTGCTTCAGCCCGTACAATGATCTCTTGAGTCAGCACACATGCGACTCATGATCAAAGGTCTCAAAATCTTCTGGCTGCTCTATGTACACCTCTTCCTTAATCTGGCTATTGGGGAATGCAGTCTTCACATCCATTTGATGGATCTTCCAACCCATTTGTGCTGATAGTGCCAACATAGATATGATAGATGAGTACCTTGCGACAGGAGAAAAAGTCTCATGATAGTCAATCCCCTCGACCTATGAAAATCCACGGGCAACAAATCTTGCCTTATGCTTCTCTACACTACCAATAATGGCTTGCTTTATCTTGTAAAGACAACGGGAACTCACAACTGACTTGTTCTCCGGTCTCGGAACCACGTCCCAAATGCTGTTACGAACTATGGAGTCATACTCCTCCACCATAGCATCAACCCAAATCGGCTGCTGAACTGCTTCCTTAAAGGAAGATGGCTCGGTCTCAACACGTTCCCAAGCAAGGGCCATGTATCCAGTGTACCTCTTAGGTGACCTCCTCTATCTGTGCTGAGAAGATGGTTCTCCCACATTCTCTCTCGCATCCTCCAACAATCTGTCAGCTTCTCGTGTGCACTTCTGTCCATCTCTGGAAGACTCTGCTTGAGTGGATGTCTCCACTCTTGGAACCTTTGCATGTGGATGCTTCGCATCAGTCTGAGGCTCCTCCTCCTTAGGAGCCAACAGTTCCTCCACAACCTATAGTTAGAGCTCCCTCTCAAGGGAAACTCACATGGCCTTTTTCTCATCAAACCTGAGATCTCTACGAACCACTGTCCTCCGACTAGTAGGAAAGTACTCCCGATAGTTCTGAGGTGTATCAGTGTTCCCCACAAATATCCCCAACTCTACAGTCGACTCAAGCTTCTTCCATGCATCCTTTGTCACATGGAAATATACCAATAAGCCAAAGATCCTGAAGTGACCCATATCTGGTCTCTTATGGGAGAAAGCTTCCTCTGGTGTCTTCATCCCAAGTATGCAATGCGGGCTTCTATTCTACAAATAGATCATTGTGTTGCATGCCTTAGCCCACAAGTGAAGTAGTAGGCCTTGGTCATGCAACATTGCCCGAGTTGCCCCCACAATAATTCTCTTTTTCCTCTCGTCCACCCCATTCTGCTGTGGGTTATGAGGTGTCGTCAACTCTTGTTTAATTCCTTCCGCTACACAGAAGTCCTTAAATTCTTGAGAGACATATTCTCCACTGTTTTCGCTTCTCAAGGCCTTGATCTTCTTCCCTGACTCTTTCTCGACCAAAGCTTTGAACTCACAAAACATTCTGAAAGTTTGATCCCTCTTCTTCATGAAATAAATCCAGTATTTACGAGAATATTCATCAATGAAAATCACATAATACCTTTGCTTCACTGTGGATGCTATCGAGAATGGTCCACACGAATCAGTATGAACTCGCTCTAAGATAGCCTCTGCTCGACTGTCTCGATCATGAAAGGAAGACTTGGTGTACTTTCCCAAGGTACAACCTTTGCATGTGTCAACTTGCTCAAGTTTACCTTTAGGAAGTCCTGTAGATATCTGTTGCATTATCTTCAAAGCCCCATGATGCAAATGGCCCAACTACCTGTGCCACAACCCGCCAATGTCTTGCCTTTGCACCAATTCTGCTTTTGTACTCAATGCTACACAATCATCTACCTCTAGTTTATAGAGATTCTTCACCCGCATCCCTATCCTCTTGGTCTGACTCGTGGCTATGTGTCTTAGGAAAGCCTTTCCTTTACTGAAGACAACATCGTAGCCTTTTTCCTCCAACATTGCGACCGATACCAAGTTCTTCTTCAGTACAAGCACATACATCACATCTGTCAAGGTTAGAGGAGCTCCATGCTCCCTCTGAAAAGCAATCGTGCCCACTCTTGAAACACTATAGCTTCTGTCGTCACCCATCTCTATGCGCATCTTGAGGTCTTTCTCCTCTATGGCATTAAATAAATTTTTATCACCGGTCATGTGGAATGAGGCTCCACTATCAAGATACTAAACACAACCCATCATCGATGACACCATGCATGCGATGAGGGTAAGGTCCATTTTGAACTGAGAGGCTAATGCCTCACCTTCCGATCCTTTCGAGGATCCCTTCTTGGACTTCTTCGATGGGCAATTAGTCGCATAATTTCCCATCTTGTAACAATTAAAGCATATTACTTTAGACATGTCACCCTTCTTCCCTCCATGAGAAGAATTTGATTTGAAATGGGAAACCTTCCCCTTCCATTTCCTTGCCGTACTTGCTAAGGCCAGATTTTCTTCATCATCATTATTGGATGAAGAACCATCTCGTGTGCTCCTCCTGATCTTGACCTGCATAAGATCCGACCACAGTCGTTCCCAATCCAACAGTTTCTCTCTTCCATTCACAGAGTCCTGGTAGCTATTCCAACTCTTTGGAAGGCCAAGGAGAGTGAGGCTCACCATATCATCATCGGCAGTAGTTATTCCCACACTGCCAAGTTCATCTCTGTAGGTGGTGAGCTTGTTCAGATATGTGGAAATAATATCGCCCTTCTCCATCTTGATTCTTCGAAGCTTATCCTTGAGTTCCAATTTCCTCTGGTCGCTACTGTTTTGGTAGAGGTCCTTCAATGTCTTCCACATTGAAAATGGAGTATCCTTCCCATGGAGACTCGAGACAATATGGTCTCAAAATCCCTCAAGGATGATCCATCTCACCTTCGCCACACACTTCTTCCAATCAGCCAAATCTTGTGCATTAGTTGAAGCTGGCTTTGGGATTTCTTGATCAATGAATTCCTTTAAGCCATTTTCTTCTAATACATCCTTCATTCTATCTTTCCATGTTATTTAATTCGGGCTACCTTCCAAGGCATACTCGAGTCTCAAGCCATAGAATGCCATTGGCCAACCTTGAAGTATGATATGAATTTGATTTGCACCTGCAACCTCGAACTTCAAACTTCGAATTCTCTTCTCAGTATACTGTTCACAACTCCAATACCATGTAGAAAATCTATGATAGGTTAACCCGATAATGCAATATAAATGAAAGCAAAATACTATAACCTACTTCTACTATCAATTTGTGGAAGCTTAAAGATCGAGCTGAAAAATATAACCAAAAGAAGAAGAATCAATGGCATAATACACATGAAAATACTTTGGGGAAAGCCTCAGATAAAACCCCACAATATTGTATTATCATACATGGTGGAAATATAGAGGAATTATACAAAGCCTTAGCTCTCACAGCTAGCCAGCTCTTAGTACAATCCTCACAGTTGCTCACAGGAAATCTTTGCTTCTCTCCAACCTTCCGCTCTACCCTCCAAGCTCCTATTCCTTGCGTTGTTCCTTGTGGATGATTAGCCTATTACCAAGTGGAAAAACCAGCCTTCAAAACTACGCAATCCTTAAGGATGAATCCTTAACTGCATGGGTTTTCTCCATGAGAAAATACATTCAACTGATAGTACATTGTCCTTGAACATTAATCTCAGCTGGGTCTTTCTCAAAATAGACATGCATGAGTTTCTGATGAGGGAATCTTCAGTTAATTGGAGTAGCACCAGTTGAGTGCGTTAATGCATCAACTGACTGTTAACTCACTATTAGTTCCTCAAACACTTTGGAATTAATTTAACTGGACTTAACTCAGTAAACTGAGTTAACTAATTACAACTCGAATATAACTCAATCTTATCTCCTTAATTTAAGTGATAACTCTTGCATGACTTCAAAAAGACTTCTAACTTGAATTTCTCCAACTAATTAATTTAAAATAAATTAATTAATTATTTCCAAGTAGCTATTAAGACTAAATTCGATTTTAATTCACAATTTAATTCAAGGACAAATTAAATTGGCATATTCTTGTTGCCATATTTCAACACTCCTAGCAAAAAATATCGTGCCTTACCATTGGGCTACAATGGTGGTTCTTGTTATGACTATTGCACTACATATATTTAAAGGGGATAAGGTTTGTTATAAAAAAAACAAATGGTGGAACCCGCCAAGATTGGTGGCTTTTCCATACATATCTGTTTGTCATTTTTGTTAACATATACGCTCCGCCAGATTGTTCTATCCTTGATAACTCCGCCAACAAAATAATGTAAACAATCCATGACATATGAATTTCATAATGTATGTGATATGTTAAATGTAGGATTTAAATATATTATGCCATGGGATATGGCTTATTAAAAGCCAAATTTTTTAAAGGTGGGGTTTGTAGTTATGTGAGTGGATGGAGAGATAAGGGTAATAAATGAGATATGGAGGGATAAGGTTACATGGGTATGGTGATAAACATAAAAAAATATTGTTATCATATCATTTCACACCACCACGGCAGGGAGGTAGGGATTTGACCACCGAACCTCTCACGTTTTGTTATAAAAGTTTTCCATTATGCCACAGGAGGGACAATTGAATTTTATGTAGTAGAAGGAGATTTTATGTAGTGACAGACCAACGAGACAACGAAAATTTGGAGAGACATTCCTAGAAAACCAAGAAGCCTTTTTCAAATATGAAAGTTGCTGCAGGATCCAAAGATAGAGAAAAATACATCAGAGTCAGTTTGGATTGTAGTTGAAGCATTTTTATATGTAATTTTGATGATTTTTTTGAAAATTTTAATAAAAAGTCCTCCCCATTAAAGACCAGGCCTGGAGAGGTAGGCTTGAAGATATCCGAACTCTGTTATCAATGTAATAGTGTCATTTTTCTCTTGCGTACTTCATTATTGATGTTTATTTTGTTGTAATTTTCCTTTAAGGTTTCCTATGACAGTTGAATTGAGCTATTTTTAATGGTGGTTTTTTATTACATGCATACACTTTTAAAAATTTAATAAACTAGTATCAATTTCGATTGGGATTCAGATCACATACACTCACTAGGGTGCACAACCCTAGGCATCAAAGTCCTTACACCCTAACCAAAACTTGACATCCCAATCCAATGTCACACACTTGGTCTCCTCAAAATGGTCCCATATCCCCTCAAGAGATATCCATAAAGAGTTATACAATACAAAGGAACCACTGGCATATGTAGTGTTGATTGAGTATTTCCCCAGCCCATATGGTGTTATATATTCTCCCTCGTAGGTATGGGCTCCCACAAGATCATTAAATAATTGGCCCTCTTAGCCCATTTGTGGTTTTCGTATCAAACACTACATATCAACATGCAACCAATTCATTAGTTATAACATAGTATCATAGAAAATAATCCACATGTCATCATGATAACATAACAACATTGTTAATCACCACATTTTGAATAGTAAAGAACTACGTGCTCATGCATGTCATAACATCTGCATGCAATTACCACATGCTTCACATCATAATATCCTCACAAGTTATAACATCAACATATCAACATCAAAGGCATAAATCACATAAATAAGTTATTAAAGATGGATTGAAGCTTATATTGTAATTTTATGTTAATTAGTTGAATAGATGTGTGTTGATTATAAATCGCATAATTGATATAATTAGTTGTATATTTGAAATTGTGGGTTGTTTCCATTTATTATGTGATGTCATGATGTCTTTGATGTTGTTATTTAGATACTATAACTTAAGAGGATATTATGATGTGAAGCATGCGGTAATTGTATGCAAATTTTATGACATGCATGAACACACAATTCTTTAGTATTTAGAATGTGGTGATTAACAATGATGTTATGTTATCATGCTGACATGTGGATTATTTTATATGATACTATGTTATAGCTAATGCATTGGTTGCATTTTGAGATGTGGTGCTTGACAAGAAAACAAAAAATGGGCGGAGAGAGCCATTTATTTGATGATATCGTGGGAGTCCATACCTACGAGGGAGAATATGTAACACCATATTGTTGGGTTGTGTTATTCTTTCCACGACTAGATGACATAGAATTTTTTTTTTGGACCCTATATTAAATTGGACGGACCAACCTATGGTTTTGTGCATGATTTTCGCACATGGTTTTGGACGAGATGGTTTTCGGTCCATGGTTTTGGATGCGATGGTTTTCAGTCCATGGTATTGGATGCTTCAGCATGTATAAATATGTATTCTAACATTGAAAGGAACATAATGAAAAATCATGTTGGTAGTCCCGGTTTTGGGATCCAGGGGAAAATCTCTATGTATATGTGTTTTATGTGTTATGCTCTCACATTTTTTATTTTCTGTGTTTTAGAATTTGTATGCAGGTAATTTCTGTATGGGGTTAAAACCTATATTTGGTATCAGAGCTGTTTTGGCTTCAAGGGGATGCCTTTGTTGCTGAGGGGTTTCGCTCGGGCCTGTGGTAGACCCTGTTCAGTGGGAGATATGTGAGATCGATTCTGGTGGTGAAAGAAGATGGCGAGTAGTGGAAATATAGAGATCGAGAAATTTAATGGTCAGAGTTTTGAGTTGTGAAAACTCAAGATGGAGGATTTGTTGGTGGATAAAGATCGGTGGATAGCAGTAGATCTGGGTACTAAACCAACGAGAGTGTCTGATGAAGAATGGAAGAAGTTGGATCGGAAGGCAAAGAGCACAATACCATTGCGTGTCTCAGATTCAATATTGTTGAATGTATCAGGGGAAGCTACGATGAAGGCTTTGTGGGAAAAGTTAGGGACTGTACCAATCTAAGTCTCTGGTGAATAAATTGTTCCTACGAAAAAAGTTGTATAACCTGAGGATGAAAGACGGAGACTTGGTGATAGAGCATTTGAATGTGTTTAATACTGTGGTAAGTTAGTTATCATCTGTTGATATCAAAATTTCAGATGAATATAAGTGAATTAGTTTGTTGTGTTCTCTACCAGATTCGTGGGATAGTCTGGTTATTGCAATAGGTAGCAATACAACTGCCTTGGAATTTGATGAAATAGTCTCATCCTTATTGACGGAGGAGATGAGACGGAAAAATATTGAGAGCCAGAATAGTGATGCCTTTTCTGTACGAGGACGGTCCCAGAACAGAAACAAAAATAAGTCATCGAGTGGGAGGTCTAAATCTAGAGGGAGATCTAAATCTCCTAGAAAACCTGTAAAGGTGGTGTACTAGAAATGCAAAAAGGAAGGGCACTACAAAAGAGACTGTAAATCTAAAGCTCTTGATAAAGGAAAGAGATCTGATGATGCTCCTTATGTAGAGGTGAAAACCACCTCAGATGAAGGTGGGGATGTGTACTTGGCTTCTTTAAGTAGACATGTAGATCATGAGGCATGGTTGATTGATTCAGGTGCATTGTTTCACTTCACTCCCCATAGAGAGTGGTTCTGCGAGTATGAAAAATATGATGGTGGTGATGTCTTCTTGGGGGATGACAAGAAGGCTAGAATCATTGGTCGCGAAAAAGTAAAGTTGAAGTTGCAAGGTGGAAGGGTTAGAACACTTCTGAGTGTTCTGCATATTCCTGCATTGACTAGAAATCTGATTTCTATAAGCAAGTTGGATTATGTAGGTGTAAAAACAGTGTTCGAGAAGGATACCTGTAAGATGGTTCGGGGAGCACTGGTATTGATGCAGGGAGTTCGGATTGGAACTTTGTACAATCTGCAAGCTAGCACTGTTGTTGATGGGTGCAGCAGTTCTGTGGTTCCTGAAAGTGGAGAAAAAAATCTAGTGGTCTCTAGAGAGAAGACCATGTTGTGGGATCAAAGGCTTGGACATATTGGAGAAAAGGGCCTTCGAATACTTCATGGTAAAGGTATGGTAGAAGGTATGAGTAATAGCTCTTTGGATTTTGATTTCTGTGAAAATTGTATGTATGGGAAGTAGAATCAGGTGAGTCTCCCCTCTGGTGGTAAGAGGGCGAAACAGATATTAGAGCTTGTGCACAGTGATGTGTTTGGACCTGTGAAGGTTCCGTCACTGGGTAAGTCTGTGTACTATGTATCATTTATAGATGACTTCTCCAGGAATACATGGATATATTTCCTTAAGAAGAAATCTGAAGTCTTTGATAGGTTTAAAGAATTTAAGGCTCTCGTGGAAAACCAGACATAAAAGAAGATAAAGGTGTCGAGAAAAGATAACGATGGAGAGTTTTGCAGTAAGGAATTTGAAGAATTTTGTAAAAAGTGTGGTATAGCACGGCAGAAGACTACTCCATATACACCTCAGCAAAATGGAGTTGCAGAAAGAATGAACAAGACATTGATGGAAAGGGCAAGAAGCATGATCAATGGTGCCGAGTTAGGACAAGAATTCTGGGTAGAGGTGATGGAGACAACATGTTACCTAGTCAATAGATCACCTTCATCAACGTTGGAGGATAAGACTCCACAAGAGGTATGGACTGGTAAGAAACCCTCTTTCACATCTGAGGGTATTTGGATGTGATGCATATGTACATGTTCCAAAGGAGAAACAAACGAAGTTGGATAGTAAATCTGAAAAGTGCATCTTTATTGGGCATAAGGATGGTTTAAAGGGTTATAAGCTTTGGAACCCAGTAACAAGGAAGGTTGTGTACAGTCGAGATGTGGTGTTCAAAGAGGTGAAAAATGTTATTAAACATGAAGTCCAACCAAAGGAACCTAAAAAGATAGAGTTTGAGCTAAAGGAGGAAGAATCAGACTCTACAACAGAGGAGGAATTAGAAGATGAAGAGCCATAAACTCCAGGTGTGAGAATATCAGTTCGAGAAAGAAGGTAGCCAAAAAGGTATAGTCCATCTACTTTCTGTTCAAATTTTGCTTTATCTATTACTGATGATGATTCCATAACTGTGAAGGAAGCAGTAGATTCAGAGGATGGAAAACTCTGGAAAGAGGCCATGGTTGATGAAATGGCATCTTTGCACAAAAATGAGGCTTGGGATTTGGTGGAGTTGCCGGCTGGAAGGAAACCCATTGACAGCAAATGGGTGTTCAAGAAGAAGAAAAATGCAGAAGGAAAGGTGGAGAAATACAAAGTTCGGTTGGTAGAAAAAGGTTATTCCCAGGGGCTGGGAATTTATTTTGGTGATATTTTTTCTCCTGTTGTCAAGGTAGCTTCTATTAGATTACTTTTATATGTTGCTGCCGCTTTTGATTTTGAGGTAGAACAGATAGATGTGAAGACAACATTTCTTCACGGGGATCTAGAGGAGGAGATCTACATGAAGCAGGCTTAAGGCTTTGCAGTGAAGGGTAAGAAAGAACTGGTATGCAAGTTGTTGGGTTATGTTATATTCTTTCTACAACTAGACCATGTAGTTAACCGGGGGGTTAGAAGGGCGGCGGAGCCCCCCCTTTGTTGCATAGTGGGAGGAGTCATAGGGGGTTTGAGGGGTGCAGGTAACCCCACTCTATGGGGTCTGGGGTAGCGCCCCAGAAAATTTTGGTTTTAGACCATATGTTAGGTTGGGCGGACCTACCTATGGTTTTGTGCATGATTTTTGCACACGGTTTTGGACGCGATGGTTTTTGGTCCATGGTATTGGATGCTTCAACATGTATAAATATGTATTATAACACTAAAAGGAACATAATAAAAAATAAAGCTGGTAGTCCTAGTTTTGGGATCCATTGGAAAATCTCTCTGTATATGTGTTTTATGTGTTATTCTCTCGCTATTGTTTATTTTCTATGTTTTAGAATTCGTATGCAGATAATTTCTGTACATGGTTAAAACCTACATTTGGTATCAGAGCTATTTTGGCTTCAAGGGGACACTTTGGTTGCTAAGGGGTTTCGCTCGGGCCTGTGGTAGACCCTGTTTAGTGGGAGATCTGTAATATCGATTCTGGTGGTGAAAGAAGATGGCGAGCAGTGGAAAGATAGAGATCGAGAAATTTAATGGTCGGAGTTTTGAGTTGTGGAAACTCAAGATGGAGGATCTGTTGGTGGATAAAGATTAGTGGATCGCAGTAGATCCGGGTAATAAACCAACGGGAGTGTCCGATGAAGAATGGAAGAAGTTGGATCGGAAGGAAAAGAACACAATACGATTATGTGTCTCAGATTCGGTATTGCTGAATGTATCAGAGGAAGCTACGACAAAGGCTTTGTGGGACAAGTTAGGGACTTTGTACCAATCTAAGTCTCTGGTGAATAAATTGTTCCTGCGGAAAAAGCTGTATAACATGAGGATGAAAGATGGAGACTTGGTGATAGAGCATTTGAACGCATTTAATACTGTGGTAAGTCAGTTAGCATCTGTTGATATTAAAATTTCAGATGAAGATAAGTGCATTAGTTTGTTGTGTTCTCTACCAGATTCGTGGGATAGTCTGGTTATTGCAATAGGTAGCAATGAAACTGCCTTGCAGTTTGATAAAATAGTCTCATCCTTGCTAACAAAGGAGATGAAACGGAAAAATATGGAGAACCAGAATAGTGATGCCTTGTCTGTACAAGGACAGTCCCAAAACAGAAACAAAAATAAGTCATCGAGTGGGAGATCTAAATCTCCTGGAAAACCTGTAAAGGTGGTGTGCTGGAAATGCGGAAAGGAAGGGCACTATAAAAGGGACTGTAAATTTAAAGCTCTTGATAAAGGAACGAGATCTGATGCTACTCCTTCTGCAGAGGCGAAAACCACTTCAGATGAAGGTGGGGATGTGTACTTGGCTTCTTCAAGTACACATGTAGATCATGAGGCATGGTTGATTGACAAGTGTATCCTTTCACTTCACTCCCCATAGAGAGTTGTTTTGCGAGTATGAGAAATACGATGGTGGTGATGTCTTCTTAGGGGATGATAGGAAGGCTATAATCGTTGGTCGTGGAAAAGTAAAGTTTAAGTTACAAGGTGGAAGGGTTAGAAAAATTTCGGGTGTTCTGCATATTCCTGCATTGGCCACAAATCTGATCTATGTAAGCAAGTTGGATGATGCAGGTATAAAAACGGTGTTCGAGAAGGATACCTGCAAGATAGTTTAGGGAACACCGGTATTGATGCGAGGAGTTCGGATTGGAACTCTGTACAAGTTGCAAAGTAGCACTGTTGTTGATGGGTGCAACAGTTCTGTGGTTCCTAAAAGTGGAGCAGAAAATCTAGTGGTCTCTAGAGAGAAGACCATGTTGTGGTATCAAAGGTTTGGACATATTGGAGAGAAGGGCCTTCAGATACTTCATGGTAAAGGTATGGTAGAAGGTATGAGTAATAACTCTCTGGATTTTGATTTCTGTGAAAATTGTGTATATGGGAAGCAGAATCAGGTGAGTTTCCCCTCTGGTGGTAAGAGGGCGAAACATATATTAGAGTTTGTGCACAGTTATGTGTTTAGACCTGTGAAGGTTCCATGACTAGGTAAGTCTGTGTACTATGTATCATTTATAGATGACTTCTCAAGGAATACATGGATATATTTCCTTAAGAATAAATCTGAAGTCTTTGACAGGTTTAAAGAATTTAAGGGTCTAGTGGAAAACCAGACAGAGGAGAAGATAAAGGTGATGAGGACATATAATGGTGGAGAGTTTTGCAGTAAGGAATGTGAAGAATTCTGTAAGAAGTGTGGTATAGCACGGTAGAAGACTACTCCATATACACCTCAGCAAAATGGAGTTGCAAAAAGAATGAATAAGACGTTGATGGAAAGGGCATGAAGCATGCTCAGTGGTGCTGGGTTAGGACAAGAATTCTGGGTAGAGGCGGTGAAGATAGCATGTTACCTGGTCAACAGATCACCTTCATCAGTGTTGGAGGATAAGACTCCACAAGAGGTATGGACTGGTAAGAAACCATCTCTTTCACATTTGAGTATATTTGGATGTGATGCATATGTACATGTTCTAAAAGAGAAACGAACCAAGTTAGATAGTAAATATGAAAAGTGCATATTTATTGGGTATAAGGATGGTTTAAAGGGTTATAAGCTTTGGAACCCAGCAACAAAGAAGGTTTTGTTTAGCCGAGATGTGGTGTTTAGAGAGGTGAAAGATGTTATTAACCACGAAGTCCAACCAAAGGAACCTGAGAATATAGAGTTTGAGCTAAAGGAGGAAAAATCAAACTCTACAGCAGAGGAGGAATCAGAAGATGAAGAGCCACAAACTCCAGGTGTGAGAAGATTAGTTCGAGAAAGAAGGCAGCCAGAAATGTATAGTCCATCTTCTTTCTGTTCAAATTTTGCTTTATCTATTACTGATGATGATCCCAGAACCGTGAAGGAAGCAGTAGATTCAGAGGATGGAAAACTTTGGAAAGAGGCCATGGTTGATGAAATGGCATCTTTTCACAAAAATGAGGCTTGGGATTTAGTAGAGTTGCCGGCTGGAAGGAAACCCATTTGCAGCAAATGGGTGTTCAAGAAGAAGACAAATGCAGAAGGAAAGGTGGAGAAATGCGAAGCTCAGTTGGTAGCAAAAGGTTATTCTTAGGTGCCGGGAATTGATTTTGGTGATATTTTTTCTCCTGTTGCCAAGGTAACTTCTATTAGATTACTTTTATTTGTTGCTGCTGCTTTTGATTTTGAGGTAGAACGGATGGATGTGAAGACAACATTTCTTCACAGGGATTTGGAAGAGGAAATCTACATGAATCAACTTGAAGGCTTTGTGGTGAAGGGTAAGAAATAATTGGTATGCAAGTTAAAGAAGTCTCTGTATGGGTTAAAACAGTCACTAAGGATGTGGTATCAGAAATTTGATACATTTATACGAGGACTTGGCTTCACCAGAAGCAAAACAGATCATTGTGTCTATTTTAAATTAATTGGTGACTGTGTTATTTATCTGGTCTTGTATGTGGATTATATGTTGCTGGTTGGAAATGATAAAGAAATTATCCAAGATTTGAAGACCCATTTATCCTCCAAATTCGACATGAAAGATCTTGGTGCTGCAAACTATATTTTGGGCATGGAAATTAAAAGAGATCGAGCAAAGAGGAAGCTATGGTTAAACCAAAGGAAGTATTTCGAGACAATATTGTAGAGATTTAATATGCAGGATAGTAAACCGGTGAAGGTTCCTATTCCTGTAGGTGTAAAGTTATCTGTTGAAGAGTGTCCCAAGACACAAGAAGAGGAAGAGGACATGTTCCGTGTTCCATATGCAAGTATGGTCGGTAGCCTGATGTATTCAATGGTCTGTACTAAACCAGACATTACACATGTAGTGGGAGTATTGAGCAATTTTATGTCAAAACCAGGAAAGGAGCATTGGATAACAGTGAAGCGGGTTTTCAGGTATTTGTGTGGCACTAGTGATTATGGTTTGTGCTACCAAGAAAGACCAGGATTGGACAGTGTTGGATATTCGTGGCTTTGTTGATGCAGACTAGGCTGGAGATTTGGATCAGAGAAGATCTGCAAGTGGGTATGTGTTTAAGCTATTTGGAGGTGCAGTCAGTTGGATGAGTAAGAAACAATCTGTAGTGGCACTATTAACTACAAAGGCATAATACATCGCAGCCACTCATACAAGCAAGGAAGCAGTTTGGTTGTAGAGATTGTGCTAAAGTATGGAGTTAGTACAGGGAGCTATAAGGATAGACTGTGACAGCCAAAGTGCAATTCTCTTGGCAAAGAACCCTGCATACCATTCAAAGACAAAGCACATTGATGTTCAGTATCATTTTGTGAGGGATATGATAGAAGACAAAAAGGTGTTGTTGGTAAGGGTGGATACTTTGAAGAATACTGCAGATGTATTGACAAAATATGTGAGCTCTAAGAAGTTCTCTTGGTGTAGAGAAACAATGGGCATTGCAGGGCTGGATAAATGACTAAGCTCTCTTATGGCCCCTTGTGGAAAAAAAACAACAAGTGGGAGAATGTTGGGTTGTGTTATATTCTTTCCATGACTAGCCCACGTAGTTAACCAGGCAGTTAGAAGGGGGATGAAGCCCCCCATTTGTTGCACCGATTGCGTAGTGGGGGGAGTCAAAGGGGGTTTAAGGGGTGCAGGTAACCCCACTCTATGGGGTCCGGGGTAGTGCCCTAGAAAATTTTAGTTTTTGACCCTATGTTAGGTTGGGCGGACCTACCTATGGTTTTGTGCATGATTTTCACACATGGTTTTGGACGCGATGGTTTTCAGTCCATGGTATTAGATGCTTCGGCATGTATAAATATGTATTATAACATTGAAAGAAACATAATGAAAAATAAAGCTGATAGTTTCGGTTTTGGGATCCAGGGGAAAATCTCTGTGTATATGTGTTTTATGTGTTATGCTCTTGCTATTGTTTATTTTACGTGTTTTAGAATTCGTCTGCAGGTAATTTCTGTACGGGGTAAAACCTATACAAGTTAAAGAAGTCCCTGTATGGTTAAAATAGTCACCAAGGATGTGGTATCAGAAATTTGATACATTTATATGGGGAATTGGCTTCACCAAAAGAAAAGCAAATCACTGTGTGTATTTTAAATTAATTGGTGACTATGTTATTTATCTGGTCTTGTATGTGGATGATATGTTGTTGGTTGGAAATGATAAAGAAATTATTCAGGATTTAAAGAACCAGTTGTCCTCCAAATTTGACAAGAAAGATCTTGGTGCTGCAAACTATATTTTGGGCATGGAAATTAAAAGAGATTGGGAAAAGAGGAAGCTTTGGTTAAACCAAAGGAAGTATGTCGAGACAATATTGGAGAGGTTTAATATGTAGGATAGTAAACTGGTGAAGATTCCTATTTCTATAGGTATAAAGTTATCTACTGAACAGTGTCTCAAGACACAAGAAGAGGAAGATGATATGTCCCGTGTTCCATATGAAAGTGCAGTCGGTATCCTGATATATGCGATGGTCTGTATTAGATCAGACATTGCACATGCAGTGGGAGTATTGAGCAGATTTATGTCAAAACCAGGGAAGGAGCATTAGACAGCAGTGAAGTGGGTTTTCAGGTATTTGCGTGGTGCTAGTGATTATGGTTTGTGCTACCAAGGAAGACCAGGATTGGACAAAGTTTTGGATATCTGTGGCTTTGTTGATGTGGACTGGGCTGGAGATCTGGATCAGAGAAGATCTACAAGTGGGTATGTGTTTAACCTATTTAGTGGTGTAGTCAGTTGGATGAGTAAGAAACAATCTGTAGTGGCACTATCAACTACAGAGGCAGAATACATGGCAGCCACTCATGCAAGCAAGGAAGCAGTTTGGTTGTAGAGATTGTGTTCAAGTATGGGGTTAGTATAAGGAGCTATGAGGATAGATTGTGATAGGCAAAGTGCAATTTTCTTGGCAAAGAACCCTGCTTACCATTCAAAGACAAAGCACATTAATGTTCAATATCACTTTGTGAGGGATATGATAGAAGACAAAAAGGTGTTGCTGGTAAAGGTAGACACTTTGAAGAATACTGCAGATGCATTGACAAAATCTGTGAACTCTGAGAAGTACTCTTGGTGTAGAGAAACAATGGTGTTGCAGGGCTGGATTACTGACTAAGCTCTCTTGTGGCCCCCTGTGGAAAGAAAACAACAAGTGGGAGAATGTTGGGTTGTGTTATTCTTTCCACGACTAGCCCACGTAGTGAATTGGGGGGTTAGAGAGAGGGTGAAGCCCCTCCTTCGTTGCGCAGCAGGGGGGTGAATAGCCCCCCTCTACGGGGTCTGAGGCAGCACCTCGAGAAATTTTTTTTGGGACCCTATATTAGGTTGGGCGGACCTACCTATGGTTTTGTGCATGATTTTCGCACATGGTTTTGGATGCGATGGTTTTCGATCCATGGTATTGGATGCTTCGACATGTATAAATATGTATTCTAATATTGAAAGGAACATAATGAAAAATCAAGCTGGTGGTCCCGGTTTTGGGATCCAGGGGAAAATCTCTGTGTATATGTGTTTTATGTGTCATGCTCTTGCATTGTTTATTTTCTGTGTTTTAGAATTCGTATGTAGGTAATTTCTGTATGGGGTTAAAACCTATATGTAGGTAATTTTATGATGTGAAGCATGTGGTAATTGTATGCAAATTTTATGACATGCATGAACACACAATTCTTTACTATTCAGAATGTGGTGATTAACAATGATGTTATGTTATCATGCTGACATGTGGATTATTTTCTATGGTACTAGGTTATAGATAATGCATTGGTTGCATTTTGAGATGTGGTGCTTGACAGGAAAACAAAAAATGGGCTGAGAGGGCCATTTATTTGATGATCTCGTGGGAGCCCATACCTACGAGGGAGAATATGTAACAACATATGGGTTGGGGACATACTCAATGAACACTACAGATGCCAGTGGTTCCTTTGTCTTGTATAAATCTTGATGGATAGCTCTTGAGGGGATTTGGGACCATCTTGAGGAGGCAAAGTGCTTGAGATTATAGGCCAAGTGCCTGATATTAGATTGGGATGTTGAATTTTGGTGGGGGTGTAAGGACTTCGATGCCTGGGGATGTGCATCTTAGTGAGTGCGAAGAGAGTGAGCCAACCTTGCGATATGCCCAAAATCATTGAGTACTGAGGTCAGATGTTTGCCTTGGGGTAGATGAGGACTAAGCCTTGGCGTGAGCCTCAGGCCCAACCATAGGCTATGGTATAGACTGATGAGACTTATGCCCAATTTTGAAAGTGGGAAAAAGGATAAAAATTCCTTGGGATTTCTAGGGTGTTGTGGAAATTTTCGATGCTTGTTGGTTATACTAGTTCAATAAAGGGTGTGGGGAAAATGTGAAGTAATAATTAACTAAATAAAATAGAATTTTAAATGATTAACTTTGGGAGAAAGTTCCTTAAACAAAGGGAGTATGTAATACCTCTGATAATAATAATAATAAAAAATAAATAAATAAATAATATAATAATATAATATTAAAATATAATAAATAAATAATAAACAATAAAGAAAAGACAATAATAGTAAATAAATAGTAAATGATAAAGAAAAGATAATAATAGTAAATAAATAATAAATAATGAAGAGAATAAAATAATAATAAATAAATAAAATAGAAAATAATAAATTGGAGTTCTAATAAATATATAAAAGTAAACTTTAAAAATAGTACAAGTACAGTTTACAAAAAAAATAAAAATGAATAAAATAAGAAAGAGTAAAATTAAGAGAAATATTAAATTAAGTAAAACTTAAAATAAAGAAATACAAGTTGGATGTTGATACATGGAATGCATGCATGTAGAACCATTTTCATTTTTTGTTTTGTTTAATAGACGCTAAAGAGTATGAGATTTATCAATTACTTAATCCATTCTTTTAGGACAAAAATGTTGTGAGACAAAAGATTCCCTGGTAGTAGTATGTTGATTGAGGGATCAAGGGTGGCCAACTGTAGAAAAATTATGTGTAGTTGAGCCTATGGTTGGGTGGAGAGTCGTCCTCAAAACTTTGTTGCGGTTAGAGGGATTTAAATAACATACAACTGTGAAATCACAAGTAAAGAATACCATCACTACAAGGAAGTTGTCTCTACTCATATTTTTTGAAATTCTCGGCTAATTAATTGAATAGATGTCTGTTAATTATATATCACATAATTAATCTAATTAGTTGTATATTTGAAATTGTCGATTGTTACATATGGTATCAAATCCAAATTTCAACTCTTGTGACCTCTAGGTAAAATATTTAAAAAATAATAATCAATTAAATTTTGTGAATAATTTTTTTTTGCGGTAATCAAGAAAAATTTAGTCAAATTAAATTTGAGAAATAGATATTTTTTTACCTTTTTTCAAGGAGATAAACTTTATTTATTTAATTACTAAACATAAACCTTGAACATTTCTTATTTACATGCATAGATTTGTAACCTTGAATATGCTATTATAATTTTTAATTATTTTAAAATAATCCCTCTAAAAAACAACTTTACAGAACTGTTTTTTTTTAAACATGCATGATTATCCTAAAATATCTTAATACCATTGTAGACATGCATATTCTAAATATATTGTATTTTTAAAAAAAAAAAATAAAAAAAAAAAAATATAAATAAAGGGGTCAGAGGGGTTCTCCACAATTGGCAATCCAGAGGCATTCTTTATGATCTTATGGACAAACGAGGAAAACCACGGGATCATTGAAAAGAACTCAGGAGTTAGAAATTATTGAAACTATGAGTGTCGAAGAAAACCATTGGACTAAAAATCAACATCGAATTCTTGATCTTGTTATAAATCAACATCGATTCTCCATAGTCATGGAAAAGCTACCGATTTTCCTCATCTAGGCTATCTTCCATGAATTCTCAATCTACCCGAAAATTTTGTGTTTTCTCTAATTGGCTCAGTGGAATTCAAAGGTTTAATTTTGAGATTCGTTCACCTTGGTTTGAGCTATGACTATGAATTAATTTACACGTTTCCAAAATTAATGGGTTCCTCCTATATAATAATTCTATTAGATCTATTTGTATGTTTCAGTGATTGAGCGAATGCTAAAGGATATTATTTTTAGGTGTAAGGAATTGCTAAAGGATATTCTTTTTAGGTGTAAGGAATTACCATTAAGGGAGTAATGGAAATCCATTACTCATAAAGCAATTCGAGGACAAATCCATTCCTATACTTTTTGTAAACACGTGTAAACTCCAGCTCTATGATGAATCACTTTGGTGTCGATTTTGAAAGATGGATCGAAGTTCTTATTTTTTGAAATTCTTTGATAGATGTGTGTTTATTATAAATCACAAAAATTATCTAATTACTTGTATATTTAAAATTGGGGAGGGTAATACCCCTAACAATAATAAAATAAATAAAATAATATAATATTAAAATATAAATAAATAAAAAACAATAAAGAAAAATAATAATAAATAATGAAGAAAATATAATAATAATAAAAATAAATAAATAAAATTGTAAATAATAAATTGGAGTTTTAAATAAATATATATAAAATTAAACTATAAAAATAATAAGAATAAGTAAAGTTAACAAAAAGTAAAAAGGAAAAAAAATAAGAAAGAGATAATTTCTGTATTCAAACTTCTTTGATCCATAATGAATTAAACAAAGTCTTTCAGTAGAAATCACATGAGAGAATTTTTTGGCCGACGCGTTTTGACCAACAAGTGTGGTTCATCAACAGGACCAGATGAAGAGGCAGACCATGACAAAGGCTTAAATAGAGAGCAATGTAGAGACGTAATTTCAAGTAACGGCTATATTTGAACAATTATAATATTAATTTATTAATATATTAAAAACAAATATTATTAAGTAATGACTATATTAAACGGTTAGTTTTTGAAAAAATATTTAAATAATGATATTATTTCATTAATTTATTAAAAATATTAATAGGTAACAACTATATTAAACAAATAGTTTTTGAAAAATAATATTTAAATTAATTTATTAAAACCAAATATTACTAGTTCTTGAAAAATAATATTTAAATAATGGTATTAGTTTATTAATTTATTAAAATATTAATATGTAATGGCTAGTTTTTGAAAAAAATATTTAAATAATGATATTATTTCATTAATTTATTAAAAATATTAATAGGTAACGACTATATTAAACGACTAGTTTTTGAAAAATAATATTTAAACTGTGATATTAGTTTATTAATTTATTAAAAACAAATATTAATAAATAACCACTATATTAAACAACTAGTTTTTAAAATAAATAAATAGATAATCAAAGTCAAACTTTAAAGGAGGGGAGTCAAAATTATAAAAACGAGTGAAGACTCTAATCGAGACAAGCTCATTTGATAAATAAAATAACTAATGGAAGTAAAATAAAATAAATTAAAAATAATTAATGGAAAAATAAAAAAAATAAAACAAAATATACACAAGTCAATATATATATATATATATATATATATATATATATATATATATATCCAAAGAAAAATAATCGATAAATAAAACATGGTCAACAATAAAATATGGAGCTCATCAAATAACAAAAGTAGTAAAAGGACTTAAGAACGAATAGGATGATAAAATACATAAAAAATACGAAAGATCAAGAAAATAAACTCTAATGAAGAATAAATCAACAAAAAATACTATAAAAAAGATGCCAATACTTATATAGAAAAAAAAAGAAAAAAGGACAAGACAAGGACCCAACTTCTACTAATATTCCAACCATCATCTCTTTTCAAATTATTGGATATTTTTCAATTTCTAGGGCCTCCCTGATTTTACGATGATGAAAATAACTAAATTTAGAAAGAGTTAAATTAAGAAAAATATTAAATTAAGTAAAACTTAAAATAAAGAAATACAAGGTGCATGTTGACACATGGAATGTGTGCATGCAAACCCCTTCCCATTTTTGGGTCTATTTAATGGATGATGAGTAGGATGAGATTCATCCTTTCTTTTGAGAGAAAAGTGTTGTGAGAAAAATGATTCTCTCGTAGTAGTATGTTGATTGAGGGTTCGGGGCTAGTCAACTGTAGAAAGATTATGTGAATCTGAGCCTATAATATGGTGGAAAGTCATCCCAAATTTTTTTTGGTGGTTAGCGGGATTCAAATAATGTTCAACTCCAAAATCACAAAGAATATCATCGCTATAGGTAAGTTGTCACTGCTCATATTTCTTGAAATTCTATGGTAATTATTTGAATAAATGCGTGTTGAATATAAATCACATAACTGATCTAATTAGTTGTATATTTGAAATGGTGGGTTGTTACATATGGTCTTGGAGCCAAGTTTCAACTCTTGTGACCTCTAGGTAAAAATTTTGAGAAAAATAATGAGTTAAATTTTATCAATAATTTTTCTTATGATAATCAAGAAAAAATTAGTCAAAATAAATTTGAAAAATAAATAATTTATCTTTTACCCTTTTTAAATGGGATAAACCATATTTATTTAAATTATTAAATATAAACTTCGAACCTTCTTATTTGCATGCATGGATGTGTAATATTGAATATGCTATTATAATTTTTAATTATTTTAAATTAATCCCTCTATACACAATGGTTTTTTTGAAACATGCATGATTACCCCAAAATATCTTAATATAATTATAGACATGCATATTCTAAATATAATATAATTTTCTTTATTTATAAAAAATAAAAATACAAATAAAGGGGTGAGAGGGATTCTCCATAATTGATGATCCAGAGGTATTCTTCATGATCTTATGAACAAACGAGGAAAATTGCAGAATCATTGAAAAGAACTTAAGAGTTAGAAATTCTTGAATTTATGAGTATCGAAGAAAACCATCAGACTAATAAAACTTGAATTCTTGATCTTGTTATAAACTGCCATGAATTCTTCATAATTATGGAAAAGCGACCAGAGGTATTCTTCATGATCTTATGAACAAACGAGGAAAATTGCAGAATCATTGAAAAGAACTTAAGAGTTAGAAATTCTTGAATTTATGAGTATCGAAGAAAACCATCAGACTAATAAAACTTGAATTCTTGATCTTGTTATAAACTGCCATGAATTCTTCATAATTATGGAAAAACGACCAATTTTCCTCATCTAGGCTATCTTCCACAAATTTTCAATCTACCTGGAAATTTTATTTTTTCTCTAATTGGTTCAGTGGAATTCAAAGGTTTAATTTTGAGATTCAATCACCTCAGTTAGAGTCGTAGGTATGAATTAATTTATGTGTTTCCAAAATTAATGGGCCCCTGGTATATATAATTTAGGGAGATTTATGTGTATGTTTCGGTGATTGGACGAACGCCGAAGGAAGAGATTATTATATTTAAGGAGGAGTTACCATCAAGGGATCAAATGTGTAAATCCATCACTCATAAAACTACAACATAGTTACGGATGAAACGGGAACTATTACCTGAAAATGGGTACTCGAGCTCAAAAACCCAAAAAAATATGAAAAAACAACCAAATAATGAAAATTGTTTATTCCAGAACGATGTTTTTTTTTAGGGTTTTCAACATTTGTTTTAAATGGAAGTAAAAACCATTTTTTTTTTTAAAATGGATGAAAAATGCCATGAAAAAAATTGTTTATTCCAAAACGATGTTTTGTTTTTAGGGTAAACTTTCAACATTTTTTTTTAGATTGAAGTAATTTTTTCTTTTGAAAAATGGATAAAAATAACACCCTTAAAAAAGATTGTTTAGTCTGGAATAACAAAAAAAATAAATCGGGTCACAATTTTGACATTTTTTAGCAATGGAGTTAAAGAGAAAATATCCCAACTTTGAAAAAATGTAAAATTTCAACAATTCTTGGAAATGATGTTAAAGATAAAATATCATGTCTCGAATCTTGATAATTCCAACTATTTCCATCCATGTTGTTAAAGATAAAATATCTTGACTCTAAAAAACCTT
This sequence comes from Pinus tabuliformis, assembly GCA_031772625.1. Taxonomy (NCBI): domain Eukaryota; kingdom Viridiplantae; phylum Streptophyta; class Pinopsida; order Pinales; family Pinaceae; genus Pinus; species Pinus tabuliformis. Next base: position 1,489,493,321 of record CM062816.1, on the reverse strand, counting down.
GAAATTGTAATTGTTTTCGACCATAGCATTAAAGATAAAATATCATGGCTTAGAAAAACATTAAAATCTTGACAATTTTTCAACCATGTAATTAAAACCAAAGATTATAACTACAAAAAAATCTCAATTTTTCAAAATATTTCAAGCATGACATTATGAAAAGATTTTATGACAAAAAACTTTAAAAATGAACACTCAAGAGTAATTTATTTTTTAAATGCAAAATATATAACAATTTTAAAATCTTAGCCTTAGACAACTCTATACATTGCAATTTTTTTTATAAATCAACCATCAAATTGACATGCAGTGTAGGTGAACTAGACTCGTTGTAATGAAAACTTAAAGACCAACCATGAAATTGATACATTGTGGGGGCAGACTCCATTCATTATAACAAAATTTTAAAATCAATTGTCAAATTGCCCATAATGGGATCAGGCTGTTAGACGAGCATCGACAGAGACCCTGTAGAAAGAAAATGAAGATAAAAAAAAATGTATAAAGAAATAAAAATGAAAAATACAAAAGAAAACAAAAATTCAGGTATTGAAAAAAAATAAAAACAATTAAAAAAAAAACACAAGAAAAGAACACATGAAAATATCACTATTGCGGGCTAACTTGTTTTCATCCCACCTCCTTTTTAGGAAATTGGTCGAAGATACGAGGGGTATACATTCAACTATGCAACAAGAAAACCCTTGGCCCCACAATGTTAATATGCTCTCAAGATGAACTTCACCTACTCTTCTAAGGAATCGAATGGAAAAATGAACTAGATACAAGATACACTCTTTAGTGAGTGGCGATTATTTAATAAATGACATGGTGGATTTTTTGTTAACGAATAAAGGGTTAATGCTTAGTTAAACCATCATAACGCACTCAAAAGTACTATGGAAGTTTTTTTTGTCGATAGGGGACTATAGTGTTGGAAATAATACTTAGGGGGGCGAAGGGTGGTGAATCAGTATTTACAAATCAATAAATTTTTCATTTCCATAATCAGATTTATATGTGCTACTTCAGTGAAGGGAACTCGAGTGTGCACGTAACTGTTCTTAAGGTAACCAACGTATATCCAGTGACCTTATGATTTAGTTAATTCATCATATTTTGATCTTTAATCAGTGCATCAATACTTTATTAAACATTAAATAATAACCATGTGCAGTAATAATAGAATGAACCATCAGACATAAGTAACACACATGAACACCAAGATTTAAGGTGGAAACCCAATGTGGGTGAAAACCACCTGCTGCTGTCATCTGTGTCTTCTTTTAATAATAAGAAAATCTATTTACAATCTTGTACTGGTGCAAACTCATACCAGTACACACGCACCCACTTGGAGAAGGCTACAACCTTCTCTCATTTTCCAGCTTCTACTAGAAGGGAGCTATAACCCCCTAGTTCTTGTACTAGCCAATATGTTTATTAGTATGTAGACTCTGACCTACAGAAGGCTACAACCTTCACTCGTTCTCCAGCTGCTACTGGAAGGGAGCTCCAACCCCCTGATCAAATTACCAGCCATTACTGACAGGAAGCTTTGACTTTTTCACTGAAGGCTCTAACCCTCAGTATCCTCCAAGGACCAAGTTTCATAAATTTTTACACTAGATACTCCTGGTACACAATACTACAATATGAAGGCCACGTTTCACCAAATTTTTACACTAGACCCATTAGTAACATTGATGCTTAAAATCAATCACCACAACAATACAACCATCAAAACCAATCACTGAAACTCAATCATCAATCTCTGACATAATTGAAACCAATCATCAATCTCTGACATAACTGAAACCAATCATCAATCTCTGAATCAACCATAACTAAATTAATCAATAACTAAAACCTTTTACATACTGAATCAAACAATCACTGAACCTCTGACACAACTGAATCAACCATTCATTCAAACTTAATCAAATTCAACCAATCAACCGCAACAGATAGATCACTATAACCAGTACACAGATTTGAGTGCAGAACACTGCATCAAAAGCCAGAAAAAATTGTAGCCTCAAAAATCATGTGTCAGACTGTATACGCTTCTTCAATGAAGCCAACCTATGTGTATACGCAACTTCCTTTAGCCCAACCTGTGTATACCAGCTCTAAAGATACTAATTCATAATACCTCTGAACCAAAAATCATACCAATCAGTGACATTCTGAAGATATACTGTCAATTTACAGAGCTTTACATAGGCAGTAGCAGAGATCACCCTTCTCACTTATACAATCAATCAATTGGATACCAAACTCCTTATGCATTCCATTTTACATTTAGATCTAAGAAGACTTCATTGACAGACAACAGTAAAACAATAGAACTGATAAGATAAATCAGTCAGATCTGAAGAAAAGGCTTTTCCTTTGTATACTCTACTTGGAAGAGTAGAACCTGTGTGTATACACACCTTCACCAAAGCGAACCAGCGTATAGATCTGCAAATACTTACTTATAACTTCGCTGCAATTCCAAACTTCAGACATACCCAAATCATCACATATAAAGGATAAAATGTGCGTTAGCAATCATATCTAGCCTATCCATTATCATATCACATAATGATAAGTCATTATGATCCTGATCCATCATTAGATCTCATCCATCATCAAACACTCAGGTGCATACTTAGTTCAGATCAAGCAAAGCATCAGAAACCCATAACATGCATATTTTCTTTTGATCTAACACTTCATAAGACATTCATTACTTCTGCACTTAGCCCTTTGATCTTCTCCTCCTTATATAGTTTTAGCCTTTCTCAATACCTCAGATCAAAACAACACTTAGAGCCTGTGGTATTCTTTAATAGATGGGATCAAATAATGTTTACCCCACTCAATATTGTGGGCTAATACCATGGTATTGATCCTTGGTATTATTTCACCTTAATTTCCTTAATTTTTCATCCCATAAACACTTTTTCTTCAATGAGAGTGCGTGCATATGTATACGCTCTTTTTGTACAGTGAATCCACGTATACGCGCTCTTTTTGTACAGTGAACCCGTGTATACAACTTAACATACCTGAAAATGTCCATTTTCTTCAACTTATAGATTTTGATCTATAGTCCTTTTTTCTTCATCCTATTCTTTTGTACCATTACTTTGTTCCCTCTAAATAGACCTATTATAATGTGATTTTCCATTGTACACTACTTCTGAACTGATTCCTTTGAACTACCCTGCATTTTGTCACATATGTAAACACAACTGCCATGAATTTTGTCACATCTAATATCTCTCCTATAGATTCATCTAATTACGTAGACTCATCTAGTTACCATATACAAGTGATTTGTTTTGCTACAAGTGGGTTACCATTAAGTACAACAAATGTATCATAGTGCCAACAATATCCCCCTTTAGCCTTGATGGCAACCACGTTGGTGTTGAGTACTGCAAGATGTAGAAATTGTTAGAGATAACAAGCAACACCAAAATACTCTCCCCCTTTGACATCAAGGGCAAAGGGCAGACCAAGATACTCTCCCCCTTTGATATCAAGGGTAAAGAGCTGACCAAAATGAAGACTTTCATATATGAATAGCTGAATATGAATATTGATCATGCTCCCCCTAGGAACATGTTGAATTCTCTGATTAAACTCCCCATTTGTATATGTTGAGATGCACTATACCATCTATGCTCCCCCTGAGCACATGCAGAGTATGAAAAAATATTTTCCAAAAGAATAACATGACTCTATAACTCAACTATGTAAGTATGACCTTCCTATCACCAATGACTCATACATACATCAATCTCCCAACCAAGTGGGGATATACCAACTTTGACTCATCTACCCAACCAAGTGGGGATATACCAATTGTTTATACATGACTGAAATATAACAATTATTACATCATCCTTCTCATGCATAGTATGGGTACAAATTACATCATATGACCAAGAAGGACTCATTAAAAGACTACGATAGACATAGACATATTATTACATAATGGGTCTTTATATGACCTTTACATCGAATGATATACATGACATTTATAACAAAGACCAAAAATATAAACAAGACCATGCGAGTCATCAGCAACTATCATACACCATGTATGATCTGCACCATAAGCATATGTCAGCAACATCTAGACCTGAAACCTGTATATGTCCATCATTAGTTCCCAACATATGTATTTATCATCAACTTGTGACAAAGTATGTTGCATATAGATATCAACTCATCCTCTTGATCTCATCAAGATCAACTTGCTCTGTTTCCTTAGTAGAAAGAGCCTTATCATAACCTTCCACGAATCAACTAAGCATATGTGATATCTCCATACAGTAAAAAAATCCTTCACATCATATCATATGTATGTGAAAACATCATAGTCTATGATCATAACAACATCAACAAGAACTGCATGATCTTTCCACAAGAACCCTCAATATATCAACCATGTATCATCACTAAGAAACATCCCACATCTGTTAAGCATCAACCATGATAATCAACATACGTGAGTATCAAACCTATCATCATAAAGTAAGAAGGCATCATCACTATGTGACTAACTAAGCCATGTCTCCGAATATCTATGTTTTCGAATAGCTATGATTGCAATAACACCATTCTCTTGGCCAACCAACAATATTTATCAATATGAAACTTAATTAATCATCCATGTATCCAGCATAATGTATATCGATTAGAGAGATAGCAATATGTATCTGGAAAACCATGAGCTCATAGTCATTTGTCAAGATTTCTTGATACCATCAACAACAACAATCCTCAACAATGTGAGAGCCAAGAACTATAGGAATACTGCACCATAGCTACACCATATGAACAAAATGCATCTTTGAAGGCATGATGAAAACATCATAAACTAAATGAGTGGCTCATAATCAAATAATGAAGTTGTGTACTCAAGATTTGTACTTCTCCTTATCCTTATGAAGGTCACCATGTAAGAAACATATATGTGTTGTATGCATCATCAGAAGTCATCCACAATCACCCATAAATCTGATCTAAATAAAAACTATGTAACCCCAAGTAATACAAGTATCATCATCATAGGCAACTCATAACTGCAACATAGCATGATGTATCATTTAAACACTTTAGCCACATAAGCATCATCACCAATGATAAGAATCATTAGGTATCAAATACTTCTAAAGATAATGCCAACAATGCAATATTAGAAGATAGCATATTCTCCCCTTGAACCTATGCCACCTGTTCACTGTCAGATCTGACCATTGCATATATTAGTAAGAAATATCAAGGCATCATCATCAATCAGATATACATCAAGTTATCAACAACTTATGAGGATCAAAATCACCTCTAAATAACATCCACAGACTGTAGTCATCTATCATCAAGACATAAAAGATAATTGATAATTGCCTGAACCATATCAGATCATTTTTCTTAGTCTGTCCCACTGCTTCTTCATCAAACCAGCATATACGCAACTGTGCAGCTTCGAACGCACGTATATATGCGACTTGTCTTCATTATAATTGCATATGAGAATTAGAACACTGCAATTTCATACTCATTTTCTCCTGAGTTTGTTCTGTTTGTATACTGAGCTATGCCACATATTTCTGGTTGTACTTCCTTCTTCTTCCATACCTTGGAGTGTGATGAAGTTTACTCCTTTTGGTATGTTGGCCGAATTTTTCTCCTGCATTATTTTGCTACATGTCAAAACTTATTACAAGCATAACATCTTATATGTTTCATATTCCCTCTATAGCAGTTAATGGCTTTGTGACCAAAACTATTGCAGGGAAAACAATATCCCTTAAAGTACCTGGAAGTTGATGATCTTTCTATGTCATGGTTATTAGCTTGAATCATTCTACTTCTGCATCTGGCTGCAACATGTCCAAAATTATGACATATAAAACATACAACATTGTTCATTAGAGGAAAGGATTGATTATCACTTCCATAGTAAGGAGTAAATGATTTTCTTTGAAGTATTTCTTTCCTTGGTTGTTGATGGGGTTGACCTCTTATCTCCTTGTTGAGCATTTCAGATTTTGCATTAGAGTTCCTTGCTTCAATTTGTGAGCTAGATTCACCTTTGAAAATTTCATGAAAACCAAGACCAGATTTAATGGCATGAGACCTTTGACTACTAAGAATATCATCCAAAATCTTAGTACTATCTTGAAATCATAAAAGTTTATCCTTTTCTTCTAATTTACCTTTTAGGATTTTTATCTCAACCTGATCTTGCTCTTCCTTTTCAAGATACTGCTTTTTCATGATTTCTTCAGCTTTTCTTCCTTCTTTTACTTCTTGCCTTAATTCGAGAACTTCATTTTATTGATCTTCAAATTCTTGGAGTAGTTCTTCATTCTGCTTATTCCAATTTTTGAGATCTTCTTTTAGAGAAACGACCATAGCTTCAAGACCTTCACAGTAGCTGGTTCTTTCTATAAGTTCCTTGGTTGTTGTGTCCTTTTCATTCACTTCATTTCTCAATGATGTCACTTCATCTTGCAGCCTTTGACTTTGATCTTCCTTTTCTTTGTATTGCTTCTTTATTTTTTTTCCTTCCTCCAACTGGGCTTTTAACCTAGTAACTTCTTCTTTGTAGGCACATTCCCTTTTATCAATTAGATCTTTTTGATCTCTAATTGTGTTTGTGAGCTTTTTAAATTCTGCCTCTATTTGATTTCTTTCTCTTTCACCCATAAGAGCAAATTCAGTTGTTTCGTTGTCACTTTCATTATCTTCAAATGAACAGAGAAATGTATCACCAGAGGAAAAAGAATTCATACTTGGTAGTTCTTTTGCTTGTTCATCTTCATTCTGAGGTGATTATGAATATGAAGAGTTGCTTCCACATAAAGGCCAATCGTCTCTCCCACTGTCATAATTCCTTTGAGATGTTTTCTTCTTTTGAGGTGTTTTCTTCTTTAGCTTCTTTCCCATTGTTACTACCGATCTCCTTCAATCTTCTTTTGAGGTGCTTTCTTCTTTAGCTTCTTTCCCATTGTTACTACGGATCTCCTTCAAGCGATCAAGCTTCTACGAAAGGACCTACTCTGATACCAATTGTTGGAAATAATACTGAAAGGGGGGGTGAGTCAATATTTACAAATCAATAACTTTTTCATTTCCATAATCAGATTTATATACACTACTTTAGTTAAGGAAATTCGTGTGTGCACGCAACTGTTCTAAAGGCAACCAATGTATATCTAGTGAACTTATGATTCAGTTAATTCATCATATGGTTATCTTTAATCAGTGCATCAATACTTTATTAAACATTAAATAGTAACCTTGTGTAGTAATAATAGAATAAACCATCACACATAAGCAACACACATGAACACCAAGATTTAAGGTGGAAACCCAATGTGGGTGAAAACCACCTACTACTGTCATCTCTATCTTCTTCTAATAATAAGAAAATCTATTTACAATCTTTTACTGGTGTAGACTCATACCAGTATGCAGGTACCCAGTTGCAGAAGACTACAACCTTCTCTCGTTCTCCAACTTCTACTAGAAGGGAGCTACAACTGCGTAGTTCTTGTACTAGTCGATATGTTTACTAGTACGTAGGCTTTGACCTACAGAAGGCTACAACCTTCACTCATTCTCCAGCTGCTACTGGAAGGGAGTTCTAACCCCCTGATCGAATCACCAACCACTACTGGTAGGAAGCTTCGACTTTATCACTAAAGGATCCAACCCTCAGTATCCTCCAGGGACCACATTTCATAAATTTTCACACTGGATACTGTTGGTACACAATACTACAATATGAAGGCCATGTTTCATCAAATTTTCACACTGGAACCATTAGTAACATTGAAGCTCAAAATCAATCACCACTACAATACAACTATCAAAACTAATCACTAAAACTCAATCACCAATCTCTGACATAACTGAAACCAATCATCAATCTCTGAATCAACCATAACTGAATCAATTAATCACTGAAACCTATGACATACTGAATCGAACAATCACTAAACCTCTGACACAACTGAATCAACAATTCATTTAAACTTAATCAAATTCAATCAATCAACAGGAATAGACAGATCACTGTAACCAATACACATATACGAACACAAAACACTACATCAAAAGCCATAACCAACTGTAACCTCAAAAATCATTTGTCAGACTGTATACACTTCTTCAATGAAGCCAACCTATGTGTATACACAACTTCCTTTAGCCCAACTTGCATATACCTCTAAAGATACTTAATCATAAAACCTATGAACCACAAACTATACCAATCAGTGACATTCTAAAGATCTACTGTCAATTTACGGAGATTTACATAGGCAATAACAGAGATCACCCTTCTCACTTATACAATCAATCAATTAGATACCAAACTCCTTATGCATTCAGTTTTACATTCAGATCTAAGAAGACTTCATTGGAAGACAGTAGTAAAACAATAGAACCAATCAAATAGATCAGTCAGATCTGAAGAAAAGGATTTTCCTTTGTATGCACTGCTTGGAAGAGTAGAACCTATGTGTATATGCACCTTCACCAAAGCGAACCAGCATATAGATCGGCAAATACTTACTTATAACTTTGCTACAATTCCAGACTTTAGACATACCCAAATCATCACATATAAAGGCTAAAATGTGTGTTAGTAATTAGATCTAGTCTATCCATTATCAGATCACATAATGATCCTGATCCATCATTAGATCTCATCCACCATCAAACACTCAGGTGGATACTTAGTCTAGATCAAGTAAAGCATCAAAAACCCATAACATGCATATTTTATTTTGATCTAACACTTCATAAGAAATTTATTACTTCTTCCCTTATCCCTTTGACCTTCTCCTCCTTATATAGTTTTAGCCTTTCTCAATACCTCGGATCAAAAAGACACTTACAACCTGTGGTATTCTTAGACGGGATCAAATAACTGTTATCTGCTCAATATTATGGGCTAATACCATGGTATTGACCCTTGGTATTCTTTAACCTTAATTTCCTTAATTTTTCATCCCATACACAATTTTTCTTCTATGAGAGTGCGTGCATACGTATATTCTCTTTTTGTATAGTGAAACCATGTGTACACACTCTTTTTGTATAGTGAACCCGCGTATACAACTTAACATACCTGAAAATGTCCTTTTTCTTAAACTTCTAGATTTTGATCTTTAGTCCTTTGTTCCTTCATCCTATTATTTTGTACCATTACTTTGTTCCCTCTGAATAGAATTAGTATAATGTGATTTGCCATTGTACATTACTTCTGAACTGATTCCTTTGAATTGCCCTGCATTTTTTCACATTTGTAAACACAACTGCCATCCATTATGTCACATATGATATCTCTCCTGTAGATTCATCTAGTTACGTAGATTCATCTAGTTACCACATACAAGTGAGTTGTTCTACTACAAGTGGGTTGCCATCAAGTAAAACACATGTATCCTAATGCAAACATATAGCCATGTGGTTAGCTACCTTGAAGTCCAACACACGCGAGAGATTATGCATGGAGCATAAGGGGTATTATATGGTCATCACAGGTTCATACATGTGGTTTTCTGCCATTAGAGAATCAGGATGTATCTCTTTCAGTAACAACAAGTCTTGATTTCTTTGGGGGTGGGAATCTGACAATAGAGGAAACTATTAGATTCATTGATCTGGAATAGAAGGAATTGAATGACATGTTTGTCATTCTTTCTGATGTTTGGGTTGACAGTGCAGAGAAAAGACCATGGAAAAGCTAACCACAGTTTTGAATGGATATGAGTCGGTGGAAATTGTACCTTCTTTGTTTGTTCTCATGGGAAACTTTTTCTCTCGACCATGCAATATTGCTTTCCATGCTTTTCCAGAGCTTTGAACACAATTTGGTAAGCTCAGATCAATTATTGTTGAACATGTTATGAAACCAGCTCAAGAAAATATAGATCAACGCCTTAGAATTCAGCCTCTTCGAGGGGGCAACCTCCTTTACATTACATAAATGAACAATTCTTGGATGATACAAATGAAAATACCTCCTTTCTATATATAGGAGTCTAAGGGGTCAAAACATAATCAGAGCTGACATAACAATAAAAATGTAAGGGCACAATAATAACAATAGTGGGCTTCTATGGGCCACAAGAGTAACAATATGGGCACTACATGGGTACATCAATATAATAAGTGGGTTGTACTAATAACAATAAGGGGTTACACTAGTAGTATAGGGGCCTAACATGCCCCTCTCCTTCAAAAAGCATTGTCCTCAACACTTGAGTAGTTCTTGATGCTTCTGTATAAAATTCTTGTCCTCCCATGTGGAATCTTCAGCAGGTAGGTTCTTCCACTTGATGAGATACTTTGAAATTGATCGATTTTGTCACTGTCGGGTTCTTGTTTCTGTGACTACTCCAGGTTCCAATATGATTTTTCCTTCCTCTTCAATTTCTGGCAATATTGTTTGAATTGGGATCTTTTGCAACTTTTGAATAAGTGGCCATACTTCTTTGTCCTTCTTCCATTCATCCCTTGCTTCGTTTATCCAATCTGGTTGGATAATAGAAATAGCAAAAAACAATGCTTCCACATCCTCATCCTTGAAGAGTCTTCCCATTCGATAAGGTCGCCATTTTTTAAGTGCATGTAGTATTGACAACATTTCCTTCTCATAAATAGCTTGCTTTAGATGTAGCATTAAAAATACCCAATCGCCTACATCAAAACATTTTTCACTATGATGTTGATCTACCTGTTGTTTCATTTGATTTTGCACCGAAGTGGCGTTATCCTTTAAAAGTTGGAGAACTTGTTGATGATGCTCGATGTGATATTTCACTGCTTGAACCTTTTTCTTCTTGATATGTCCTTCTATCTTTAGAGTTTGAGGCGTGGTAATTTCTTCCAATCCTTTACAAGATATGGTCTGATTCATTTCTTGACGCTCGATGTGATCTTTCACTTCGTGAACATTTTTCTTCTTGATATGTCCTTCTATCTTGATAGTTTGAGGAGTGGTAATTCCAACCAGTGAATTACAAGATATGGTTGGATTCATTTCTTCTTTCTTTATGTGATGTTTCACTTCTTGCACCTTTTTCTTCTTGATATGTCCTTCTATCTTGAGAGTTTGAGGAGTGGTCATTCTTGCCAATAGTTTACAAGATATGTTCTGATTCATTTCTTCTTTCTCTGGGGTCGGGTCCTGGCATATATCCTCTTCTTTTGATGTTTCTTGATCCATTTCTTCCTCTTCATACTCTATGTAAAATAATTTCTTCTCAGCACACTTATGACCTTTAGTGCATTTTCTATCACAATTGTAACAAAGCCCTTTTTCTCTTTTTTCTTCCAATTGTTGTGGTGTAACCCTTGTAGGTTGTGGAAACCTAGGAGAAACAACACATCCATCTTTATAGTTGTGAGGGGTAGACTTCCTTGTTGCCATAATTTTACTTTCAAATATGTCACAAAGACTTTTTACTCTTTCCAATTGTTGTGGTGTTGCTCTTTGTATCCTCATATTGTGCTATCATTTCCTCGGTGAGAATTAACCACGTAACAAGTTGTTTACGAGAACAAAGCCCTTTATACCATAAAATTTGATCTGGTTCTAAATATGAAGATGCAATGCATACCTTTTGTAACAGTGGTACACCATGTAGATCAAAATATTGCTCCATCTGAAGTATCCAATTTACCGGATCCTTGCCATCAAACTTCCTCATCTTTCTTTTTCTTGATTTTAGGACCTCGATCTTGAAACGACTGTAACTCTGTACTTTCGGATATTTAAATTCTGAAATTTCTACCTGTAGTAGCCTTCTTTGTCCTCTTTCCAATGCCACCAGTCTGATCCAAATTGGATTCTCCAAGAAAGATTTATGCACAATCTCGCAAGATGACCTGATTATAGACCTTTCCCAAAGAGCGAAATTGTATGAAGTGCCACGTGTCAAATTTTCGACCTTTGGCTCTGAAAAAGATATACAAGAAACTATAGTCTGTCCTCTTTCTATACCTTCTTACGAAATTTCAATCCAATGCTCAGAGAGAAAGTTATGACGATTTTCCCCAAGTCACCTGTTTGGAATGTAATTCAGGAGTCTGCAAAAAGATCAACTTCCTCAGATCATATCTCTGTAAATATCGAGCGAAAAGATCTGAAATTCGGACCCAAGGTTCAGAGCGGTTTCTTCTCAAATGGGTTTTTTTTTCGACTTATGAAACGTCACAGAAAAAAGTTATAGCGAAAATGCCACGATGACCTGTTTGGAGCAGCGAAACCCTAGAATCCAAAGCTCTGATACCAAATGTTATGAAACCAGCTCAAGAAAAGATAGAAAAGATAGATCAACGCCTTAGAATTCAGCCTCTTCGAGGGGGAAACCTCCTTTAAATTACATAAATGAACAATTCTTGGATGATACAAATGAAAATACCTCCTTTCTATATATAGGAGTCTAAGGGGTCAAAACATAATCAGAGCCGACATAACAATAATAATGTAAGGGCACAATAATAACAATAGTGGGCTTCTATGGGGCACAAGAGTAACAATATGGGCACTACATGGGTACATCAATATAATAAGTGGGTTGTACTAATAACAATAAGGGGTTACACTAGTGGTATAGGGGCCTAACAGAACATCCCTGCTTAAAAGAAGGGAGTTGATTCTTATTTATACTAGGTCCTGATGATGCTAGTCCAGAAAATGTGCTTCCTAGGTGTTCTTTTCCAAAGTATTTTTCTGAAGAGGTTACTAAGCATGTTCCGAATGCTATCTTCTCTAGCAATCCTTGCAGAATTAAATTTTACACACAGGAGACTGTCCTATTTCAGCAGGATATGTTATATCAGATGCGTCGATCCTGTCTAATCCCTCCTTCATCAGAGGAAACAAATGAGCCTTTTGAACATTTGGTCACCACAGTAACTCATCAAAGTCATCTTTGCCCATTTCCTCTCACGGTGCAACCTATTATCTAGAATTATGACCATTGTTTGTGTTTGTACCCCACACCACACATGATAGTATTAGCATATAAGTTTGAACAAAAAGCCAGTTGAATTACCCGATTTAGAGGTTTCCTTCTACTACATTCCAAAGCTCTAAACGGAAATACCTTGATAGATTCGCTCTTCTAAACATGCATGATGCATGACAGGAAGGGAAGCGCATTAGTTTCTTGGTTCCAACTATGCGATGACCTATGTGAGTCACAAGATCACAGTTTCGAAGCCTCAAATAAGCACTAGAAACATGAGACCATAATAGTTGTGACCATTTGACCCCAGTGAAACAGATATCTATCATAGTTTCCATCCGGAGGCTAGAAGGTGCGACTTTCTATCAATGTGACTTTGCGACCTCCCCCAAGTTGCCTGATCACAAAATCGCTCCTGAAGCAGACAGAGGTTGATGCGACTATGCAATCGATTTTCAAGTATCCCCTATAGGAAGTCAAATAATCGCAGGCGTGACTCGCCATCGGAGTTGCGAATTCCAGCAAAATGTGACTATGCGACTTCTAAGCCATGATTCCTCCCACCTTATTTAAGTCACACTTCCAAATGAGATCAGTTTGAATACTCCATTCCAATTCGAATTTGCTTGCTTTGTAACAAGGCTAGTTTGAGCCAAAGACTAAGACAAATCTTGGAGCTATCTATGAGAAAACTCTAGAAGATCATGCAAACACATTGCATAAGGTTCTTTGCCTATGCTCACGGGTTCTGAGGCCTTATTTCAGCCTTCAACTTGTTCCAGATCCCTCAATCCAAGTTTGTTGGCTTATATTCATGTTTTAGCTCTCTATACTTTGAAGGAACTTAGGGTTTTCTTATGATAGATTTTGGACTATTTCTAAGCTTAATTTTGCATGATGATGTGAGGAAAATTTGAGCGCATTTGTGTTAGGGTTTCTGAAAGTGTGATACTGTATTAATCTATTTTGAGATGTTACTATGCCTCCCTTAAGACATTGTTAAATTAAGTTGTGAAGCAGCAGAAGTAAGGCTCGATGCATTGGAGTTTTGTTTCATAATTAAAAGTGTTGGGCTACAAGAGCACTGATCAGGTTCAGAACCCAACTAAGAGCCCTCATCTACAATAGCAAAGACTTGTGCATTAGAATATGGAGAATTAATCAAAGATAAGGATTGTTATGTAGTGGAGGAAGACGTTTCAGGAAGATAGTGGCCCATTGTCAGTAACAGACTCTTGGAACTTCCTTAGACTCAACCATGACACAATTTGCAAGTTGACAATTCGAAGAAGTGTTGATAAAAGGTAGTGTTTTGTTCTCTAAGATGAAGCAGATCTTGATGCCTAGTAATTAGTAACTAAGGAAACTCATCTGTTGCATATTGCGATGTTGAGTTTTGATGCAGTATTGAAGGAACATATTCAAATAATGGCTCATCTCTGTTTCAATTGAAGAGTTTTCAATAGCATTAGGCCTCTGGAATCTAAGAACTGAGATATACTAGGCAAAAAACCAATACCTATTCAAAAGGAACAACATTGTGAGTTAAGGGCTCGGACAAAGTTTGCTTGTCAAATGAGAATTTGCATAACTAACCAACGTGACAATGTCTAACCTTGGTGTACACTAGTGACCTTGATTAGACAGTGATACCAAGACAGTATGTGCAGTGAAGCGATAATGAGAGTAAATGAGAATACATTTGAGGAAGTCCAAGAGGACCCCCCAAGGCCACATGCATTGATAATATTGTGGCACAACAATTGACCACACAGGGGTCTAGATTAATTATTTATTAATGTCATTCTTTCAAATTAGTTGGTTGTAATTCCATTATCATTCTTTGTTTGAAATTATGTCTGAGTAATGTTATTTTCCTGTAGGTAGAAGGAACGAAACAAATATTGGTCTACACAAAAGGATTAGGGTTTCTCATGGAGCTTGCATAACTAGGTTTTCCTTTAGTAAGCTAGGTGGTCCCTTCCAAGTTCTAATAACCTTTCAATAAACTCAAAGGTACATCACCAGAAGATAGATGAAGGCAAGTGAGGCATAGTGGCAAGAAAATGAACTGATTTCAAGACCAAGCATCCACTTTGTTGTGAGATTTGGGCATCAATAATTATAGGGTTTCCAATAACCCTCCACATATTTCTCTCTATCTCTTTCATCATGATGTAAATATCACCCACCATTATATCAGCCACTATGTTAGGTCTGATCTGGGCATGTAATAATCATTGTGGCCTGAGGAAGAAGTGGGTAATCTCAAGAGTCATGAGGGTAGCCAAAAGGTCATAAGGGAGGCCAAGGGTCACGGTAGGTGAGCATTCACCTCACCTCTATAAATGTTCCCTTAGGCCTCATTCAAAGGGGAATTTAGCACTTGAGTTGAGGCCAATATAGATAGCTAATTTATGCTTGAGAGCTAGGGCCACTCAGCTCTTGGTAGCTAGGAGAGTGGGTTTGTAGTAGGGCTAGGGTTTTGACATTGGACAATGGTATGAACAACCCATCTTCCACTATTGGGTACTGACCAATTACATGATATGTATTTGAAGTTGCAAAATATTAATAAGATGTTTTCTTTTATCTTTGGAACTAATTCCCATGCTCACTTATTGTGGTTGTATTAGTTCTTTAGTACCTCACCATATTTGTGTGTGTGATTTCATATACACAAGATTTTATGTTCTGATGCATAGTGGTTGCATCTATGTTTCACTTTTGAATCCATGTTTACTTGTTCCTTGCCATGTCGGTGACCTCTTGTGAACTACTTCACAATTGACCTCTGGCATGTTCCTATTTATTATGTCCGATGGGGTTTTAGCTCACTAATCGCTCTCATCGTTTATCTCTTATTATCGTTGTTGTGACTTGTTTAAACCTCTTTCTGCAATTTGTCAATCTTGGGATGATTTTGTTTCACTACTTGAGTACTTCATTCTCGCCCCACTCTGGCACCTTCTCATTTCCTAACCAAGAGAAGAACATAGCCATGGCGGCAGCCAGGCCCACATACTGGATGGGGCTCCTATCCCAAATGGTGTGAGGTCTAATTGGGAATTCACACTAGGGAGACCCCTTAGCCGTTGGCAGTACATTTTGGCCCGTTAACAAAATTGGCACTAGAAGGAGAGCTAGATGACAAGATGAGCCCTTGGAGCCTACAATTTAGTCTCATATCTGTTAATGGCTCTGACCAGAATCTTTCTCCCTTGGTGTTTATCTCGTTTGTCTATTTTTCAATTTTCCATCCCCCAAGAGCATCTCCATCACTTGTCTCAGTTAAAGTTTTATGGTGAGAATGGAACACCCATAATCGAGCACATTTATGATTTCCTCGAGTTTTGTGAATCTTTTGAGATCGATGATGAAGAGTTTTCTTGTGTGTTTTTCTCCCTCACCCTTGAAGGTCACGCCAAGCAATGGTGCCACACGTTGTCGGCGGTGTCCATTCATTCGTTCGAGCAACTCGACGGTAAGTTCCAATAAGCATTTGACAGGTACGATTTTCAAGATGTGTTAAAGAGGATAAATGAGCTTAGGATGAAAACTGAGGAATCTTTCGAGGATTTTTCTTTCAGATATGTGCATCTTTGTTTTGAATTTCCTAAAAGTGGTGTTGAATGGGTGTATTTGAATATAAATTTTCAACGATTGGTTCTCGTTTCTTTACAAAATTTTTAATTAGAAACAAGTCATGTTTCGCATGAGTATCATCATAATTTGCAAATTATAAAGTGTCTAGATTCTACCCGTAATTTTGTTTTTCCTATCTCTTTGAATCTGGAACAACCTTAACCCCCCGAAGAAGAGATTACTATTTATGGGGTTTCTCATCCTCCTCTTGACTTGTTACATAATAAGATTGTGGCTGTAAATGGTTCAAATGATGAGAAGTGCTTTCTAGGAAATAGATCTGATGGTCTTGCCTCTAAATCCCTCATACATCTTTTTGATCGTGAATTTGAAAATTACATAACAACTCTTCTTGTTGATGGAACCTTGATCGAGTCCACTCAACATACGTCCCACTATTAATTGAGATCTCATTCACCTGCGCATGTTGGCTTTGGTCTTGTCTCAAGTAAAGTTGGTTGTCCTATAAAATCCACAAACCAAATTAGGCTTGCAAATCCATCTTTCTCTTTAGTGAACATAAATGGGCAGGATGTGAGTCTGGGTCCAATCGGTGCCCCTTCGTCTAATCATGTGCATCCATTCTACCTTTATTTGGTCTGTTGGTCTACCACACTGGCGGTTCCTTCATAGCATTCACATCTTTATTTTGCTTGCATTGATTACAATCATGTACATAGGGGTGATGTTTCACAGTTAAGGGATGCAAATTATGAATCTCTTATGCCTGATCCTCTCCACTCGCATTCTTTAAAAGGTGGAGAAGACAGCCATGCATCTCGCCCAACTCAAGCTATTTCTCTCACTAATCCCTCTTAACTCCCAAGCCAAGAAGAGCCTTATGTATCAGATACCCAACTTGATCAAAATGGTGGTTTCAAAAACTCTCATTTTACCGAAAATATATTTGCGCATGCCTCTAGTGATTATCCTACATATCCGCATGTTTATCCTATGAAGCCACCATAATTTTCTGACCCACCTTTTGAACATTTAGGGACTGATCAGGAAGTGTTGAAGCCTCTAAAATCATTGCACCAACATTGGGGATAACCACTTGGTATGGCCCTTAATGCAGTTCCTTTTCCGTTTGGGATGGTGGCTCCGATTGGATAATATGGGACCAGTTTCCCAATAAAATGTGTTTTGATGAATGGGTGTTTAATATATATGACAAGATGATAGATGGTTTGAGTTGTAAACTTACAAAAATATACAAATAGATCTATATATATAACCCAGGTAATACAATATCAATGTGATTTATGATGATTCCTGGTAATCAAATGTTAATAAAGATCAATCACTTGACTATAGAAAGTTAAGCATGAACGATGATCACTTTGAACAAAGTGATATAAAACATATCGCATATCATAATAACATCAATTGTCAGCATATGTGCTTAAAAATATCAATTCCAAATTACTCAAAAGTGATATAATGCAGAATTGTATGAAAAATTCACATATAACAACAATATCGAATCAAAAGACTGTTTAATTGCATAACATGAAATAGGGAGACATTTGATAAAAGTACCATATGCATTTGAATGTTCTTATGAAAATAACAGCCTGGTTCGTTGTTCTTATTTCTGAAAACTCCAAAAAGATACAGAAATGCAAGTCTTCTTGAAATCCCCTTTATAACAAGTTTGAACTTTGATCCTTGTCTTCTACAAAAATAAATTCAGAAGTGTAGAAATGCTATCTTCTTAAATCTAATTTAATACAATTTCAGGACCCTTTCTCAAATGACATGAAAGGGTCTTTATAGTAAAAATAAAAACAAATTGTTCGTAAAAAGTGCTTAAAGTGGTTGGAACAACCTTTCCCAAAAGATGGGATTTCATGTTAAAAATAGAATTGCGATAACTCTTGAAAAGATGCATTGCATCTGTCATTCCTCCTGCAGCTTCAAGTTACAAATCTCGAGCATAGTTTGGACCTCTGGTGGATGACTCATCCTGGCATGCAACTGACCTATGTATACCACATTTGAGAATTCTAGCATCATGCAATCCGTTGCATCAGCAAGACATTTGATTGTCATTTGTTGGCTATGCGGTTTGACTAAATAGAACCAATATGTATCCCAATTGAGGCTTTCTAATTTTTTGAGTTGCTCCTCTCTGGTATTCAAATCTTGCTTCCATTGATTTTCTAGTACTTTTGTTTTTGGAAGGTTTTCTCAAGAACACTCAAAAATTAAATTGGCGCTATGCAAGTTATCATTTATCATCTCAATGATGTTATTACTCACTGCCCTGGCCCTTGAAGTTTCTCTTTCTACTTTGATCAGCTATGTCTCCCATTTTGAAAATAGTATCTATTTATGAGATCCTTCAATTACTGGCAATTTAGTAGCCCTTCCCTTTTCTGTGCCCTGCCAAGAGATATAACCTGTGATTTTGTCCTCTGCATCCTCGAATTCCAACCTGGAATTGACTGCTTGATCTATTAGTGTGTTGGTTTTGATACATAGTGGATGAATGAGAGATATCTTTGGCATAGTTGGGTTAGCTATTGAGATAGGAAATTATTTATTTCTAAGGCTTCCTTTATAAACTCTTCAACTTTGGGATTGTCTTTTAGTTGCTCTATTGAGAGTTGTAGCTACTTTATTTGCTCGTCCTTAGATTTAATCTCTTCATGATGTGCCAGTTTTAACTGTTCGAACTCCTAAGATAACCATTTTTGTCTTTCAATAACCTACTGATCAATCCTCTATTTTTCTACCCTTACCTATTCTTCAAGTTGTTTAATCTTTTGATCTTGTTCCTTGATCAATTGATTAACTTCGTTTGCTTTATCTATCGTGGAAGCTGTGTACACCCCTGCAAACTGAGATAATTTGGTCAGGTCCTTAGAGGGATTAACTTCTAAGTCTCTCCAGATGACATTCATGGATTCTCCTTGAGGCACTGTTGTTGATGCTTGGTCTATCTTTCTCTTTTTCCATTGCCTTTTGACTACAGCTCTGTGTTTAGGGCTATAAAACACATCCAACAGTGGAATTTCTTCTATGCTCAGTGTAATCTCTGATGAAGGATACTCAGGGATTACCTCAATTTCTTTTGGAGCTGAGTCCTTGCTGGATGGTGTTTCAATCACAGGATCATGAATTATGGGCTGTTGTCTTAAAGGGGATCCCGTTGCGATAACATTTTGGGTATCACTTTGACCTTTAATCTGTTGATCAAAATGTTCCCATTCTTTGATCAATATCGGATCAATGTGAACATCTATGTCCATTTGTTTGCTTGCCTTTTCGCTTGTCTCGGCTCCACCAAAATTTTTCTCTATATCCTGCTCCATGCTTTACTCTGTTTGCTGGATGACTAGTGCAATATTCAATAGGTCCAGTGGTGCTGTTTTAAGCCTTTGTGTCCTATATTGGATGAATTGGTCCATTTTTGCAGATCTCGGCTTGATTTTTGCCATGTGGTTCACTTGTGTGAATGTATCTGCTGATGTAAACAAGTCATCGAAATCATCTTTCTCATGGATGAATTGTTTAACCTTTACCTGAGTAGTAAAATTAAAATAATTTTTATGTGGGTCATACTGTCTTTTGGGAATAACAGCTAGGTTCAAACCCTTTATTTTCTCGGCTTCAATTTGGGCGTGCTTATAATCATGCAATGAATAGATGCTGCAGCGAACCGGAAAGGCAGGCCATAACTGTTTCTTGGCATCTTTGAGATTTTTTGTAAGCCCTTTTTCAACTGTCTGACAAGCTATTTCCCTAGCCAATAATTTATCTGGGACATATAGAGGAAGGACATGCAGGTCGGTAATGCTACCAAAAACCCTAATGTATGTGAACAACTCTTCCCCAAACCAACTGCCAATTGAAGTTAAATCGATACTAGCTTCCTTGGACAGCCGAGGGGCTGGTCTATTAAAAATGGCCTGATGAATGGGTAGGATGAAGCCATGAAATTTTTTGTAGAAATGCTTCTTATATTGTTTCTGCCACAGGAATTTATGGTAAATATGGATAGGGGTTGGGTCCTGAATAGTCCATTTCCATCCCATGATGGGAAAATCGGAATTGAAACAAATGGTATCGACTATATAGGCACTCATATAGAATGGGGAACAACTCGGGTGGTCACAAACCTATTTTTCCTATAATCAAGTATTTGGATGGCCATTTTGTCTGACAGGATAGTATCCCAATCCATCACAAAGGAATTCATTGTTTCTTCTATTAATGGAACCATTTCAAAGGAAAACTTAGCAGAATTGGGGCTTCCAAATAGTTTACACATCATTGCGGTAGCATAACAATATGGAGATGCTAGAGAGTCCATAAAATACATCCCAGATGACTCGTGGTTGTGTTTGTTAGGGAAGTGCCTCCATTGTTTGATGGGGTCCGAATCTATTTCATTTTCCTTCGAAAAATCTTCAAGGAATGATTTACTGTAGTACTTTTGAGGCTCTCACAAATGATATATTTTCTTCAAGTCTTCAGGCTTGAAGGATCCAAACATTCTTTCGTCAGCTGTGAAGAGCATCTTGTTTGTTATATTGATGCCTTCAACTACCCATTTTACCATGTCATTATATGGCAAAATCTTTGGGTGGGCCGCTATTCGATGAAGAAAAGAGTCGGCTAAATCACCAAGTGTGTTCTCTGACTCTGCAAGTCCATCAGCTGTAGCATGTCCCTCAGTTACCTTCGGCTTTTCCTTTTCCAACATATCATATATGCCTTCCCATGCAATTTTCCCACAATCTTGACATGTGGTATCTGAGATCAATACAATTTTTTCCTATCCTTCTGCCGCTGCAGGGGGAGATTTCGTCTTTCGAGCTTTCTTTGACATTTTGGTTAGCTGCATACTTTTATATCCAAGTTGTAAAAATGAAACAGAGGATAGTAATAGGCTAAAAACTTTCAGAGCAGCTAAATTATGGTAAAGATATTATTTGAAAGAAGTGTAGATGAAAATAGGAATAGGAGCATTTGATGCAAGATATTTCGTATTATAACTTAATATTAACATGAAGGATGAAATCTTCAAAGGAACGCGATTATAACCATTTTTACATGCTTTACCGTAACTTGGCGACGTGAAACTTTAATGCTCAATGAATAGATCGCATCACAGATTTCCAATGGTCTTATTAGGATGTGTGCCATGAACTTTCCGGTTTTGCGATGAGCGATTTCAATATATTATTTTAATATGTAAAAATGATCGCACATCGCAAGTCGAGAGTTATAGGTGTCATGTTCCAAGAGTATTTTGAATTTCCATGATTGCGACAAGTAATGACCTCGCATATAGAGTTGATTAATTCCTCGTTTAACTCACCCGAATGGTGTTTTCCATTTATTATTATTATTAAACCACTTTATTATATTTTCTCATCGCATTGCGCATCCCTGAGGTAAGTATTACTTGTTTCTGCTAGGTTTGCGATATGCAATTGATGTATATCACATCGCAAGTTTTTGTGGCCAGCTTCTTTTGGTTATCAACGATATGTGAAATACGAGACTCAAATGGCATCGCAAAGCTTCAATGAAACGTTAAACCTATCATTTGGAATTGATGATATGCGAAATGTGAGAATCATATCGCATCGCAAAGTTTCAAAGGAACGTTAAACCTATAATTTGGAATCTGCGATAGGCGATATGTGATCGCTTTATCGCATCACATGTTTGTCAATGGTTTGCTTAAGAAGCTCTACGATTAAGACTTTCGCATCGCAACATGATTATTCGAATTGAATGTCCCTTAACTTTAACTGATTGTGATTTGCGATGTGTGTTGTTTTTAAAGGGTTTTTTGAAGAACTTTTATTTAAAAAGCAAGAAACAAAGAAATTTATTTCTACGTAAAGGTTTTATTTCTTTTTTACAAACTAAAGGGACCCTATTTCTGATTTAGCATCTTAGAATAAGATTAAGAAAAATTTGAAATGGGGGGTTGTTGTATAGCACAACAATTGGCGATTTACTGAAAGAACCAGTTATCTCTAAATAAAAGATGAAATTTCTAACACTTTCTCAAGTACAAACAATTGAGGAAAATGAAACTATTTTAAAATTTGTTAGACAAACAAAATTACTCTGAATAATTTTTTTTTTTATCAATTTTGCAATTTATTTTCCAAGCCCTTATTATAAATGAAAACATTTATGGTCTCTTCAAGCCTTGATTGGTTGTTAATTATAAAGTAGGGGGCTCCTCCAACTTAGCTTTTGAATTTACTGTTTTGTCATAGGTAGTGCCACTGCTACCAGCAAACGTCTATAGTCTCAACAGGGTTACCTTTTAACCATCAATTATTCATTATCCCATCCATCTAAGAGTATAATATTTTAAAGATAAATTCAGAAAGATATATCTATATATATTTTCATTTTTTTATTATATATATATATATATATATATATATATATATATATATATATATATATATATATATATATAATATATATATATATATATATATATATATATATATATATATATATATAATATATATATATATATATATATATATATATATTTGGATAAAAGCCATTGCCCTGGTTTGGGAGCCAAAAGATGACAATTCCATTCATTGGTTGTAATTGAATTGAACAAGCTAGATCGTAATGAGACCTCTTATCTTTTAAATCAGATATATATTTTAAAATTACACTCTAAAAAATAATAAACCTAGTGGATGGGGTGAATCTTTGACTCCTTAAGAGTTATTGGATGACAATTATAGAGATGTAGATGCTTAGTTGTAGAAAGTATTTACTTTTTAAAAAAATAACCTTTCTCAACTGATAAAACTTAAAATGATTTACTATATTTTCCAAGTTTGAAAGATTTCACAATTTCAAAGAACATCTGAGAGTTTTATGATGTTTATCTAATTTCCAAAACTGTAATCATTTCCTTGAAAGTTTCTATTTTTTAAAAGTGGATATTCCCAATATATTTTCAAAGAGATTTCAATAGTAAAAAGCCTATGGTATACTATTTACAACAGTATCTATGAAAGAATTCAAAATTTGCATAAAAATATGGACACGTGAGAAGGGGTTACCTCCTTAAGGAAAAACTTTCTTTAAGATAAGCCCATTCACAGGAAGATAATCTCTCTTTCCTGTTACGTCTTGCAGTAAAAATGTTGATGAACCTATCTTTTCGACGATCTGAAATGGTCCAAGCCACATCTTCTGAAATTTGGTATGATTACCTTTGTTTTCATGTGCTTTGTCCCATTTCAAAATGAGATCACCAATTTGTAATGTTTTTGAGCTGGCTGAACTTGCATCAAAAGAGGATTTAATGACTTGCTGATGTTTAGCATGAGTAACCTTGGCTCTTTCTCTTTCCTCATCTAATTTAGGAATTTGATCAAATATTAATTGAATAGAGGAAGAAGGAGTTTCTTCAATGAATTGTACTAGGGCTAGTGATGGGAGGGCTAGATTTGGTGGAATAACAACTTCTTTCCCATACACTAAGTTAAAAGGAGAAGTACCTATTGAGGCCTTCTGAGTTATACAGTCTGCCCATAGTGCGAATATAAAAGATTTATGCCAATTCTTTTGGCTTTAATCAACAATTCTTTTAATAATCCTTATGAGATTTTTGTTAGTTGACTCTGCTAAGCCATTTCCTTGGGGATAGTAATTTGCAAAGTATTTTAACTTAAAACCTCTCTTAAGAGAAAATTCGACTATACTATTTTTAGAAAAATAAGATGCATTGTCAAAGATAAGCGCATTAGGTAAACCGAACCTGGTGATGATGAAATGATCAATAAATTGAATAATCGCATCAGAATTTGCTACCTTTAGTGGAACTGCTTCTACCCACTTAGTGAAGTAGTCCGTGGCTATAAGGATGTATCTATGCTGCTTGGAATAATGAGGGACAATCTCTCCTATAATATCAAGCCCCCACTATTCAAATGGTTGCTCAATATTAACTAGTTGTAAAGGAAAGGCTGGTTTCCTTTGTCTCCCACTAGCGGTTTGGCATCTCTTACATTTCCTCACATAGTCATGGGTATCTTTGAACAAAGTTGGCCAATAATACCCCGCATGTAGTATCATGTGTGCTGTAGTGTCTCCTTCAAAGCATCCACTAGCTAGGCCATCATGGAGTTCATGTAAAACCGTTTGTGCTTCAGATTTTTCAAGCCATCTTAATAGAACATAATCATAATTTCTTCTGAATAACACATCATCAATGATTTCATAGTGTTTGGCTTTTAACCTTAGGGCACGTTTGTTTTTGTAGCTGAATTCAGGGGGAGCATATCCATTTTTCAAGTAAAAAATCAGATCAGCATATTGAGATTCAGAATCAATCATACTTATCTCATTTACTTGTGTAGTACTACCTGAATCTTCATGATCTGGTATATTGGAAGCTCCTGCCAGCAACCTGCAAAAACCTTGTCCTCTAACAATTTTTGCTGGTTTAATATCAATGTCATATTCTTGTAAAGTTGTTACCCAGTTAGCTCTTTTCTCTCCTACCTCTCTTTGAATTAGCAATTTCCTCACTGCAGAGAATGGGACTATCACTTTTGTATGTGTTTTCATGAGAGAAGGTCTAAAATGTTTAACAAACTTAAATATAGTGAATGTTTTTTCTCGACTTCTGAATAATTAAGCTCAGCACCCTGAAAATTGGAACTAAAGAAAGATATGGGTGCTTCCGCCTGCTGATCATTGATTTGTGTTAAAACAACAACATAAGATGAGTGAGTGGCCAAAGTATACAAAATAAAATGACTAGAAAAATTTGGAGTAGTCAATACAGGGGAATTCATGATTGCTTGTTTGATTGAGTCAAAAGCCTCTCTTTCATTATGTCCCCATTTGAAGACTTAATTTTTCTTAATCATGGATTGCAAGGGCAGAACAATATGAGAAAACTTAGGAACGAATCTTTTTACAAAATTTATTTGTCCCAAGAATGATTGCATATATTTCTTATTATGTGGAAAAGGGATATCAGAAATCTCCTTTATTCTGTCAGGATTAATGTATATTCCATTTTTGGATACAATAAACCCTAAGAGTTTACCTTCATTAAGAGAAAAGAATGATTTTTTAGGATTTAAGGAGATTCCATACTTTTTGCAACATTCAAAGATTTGCTTTAAATCATGCAAATGGTTGCTCTTTTTCTTAGAATAGACAGTTATGTCATCCAAGTAAACAACGACCATTTTATTGATCAAACCTTTGAAAGATATGTCCATGGCTCGTTGGAAAGTAGCTCCAACATTTATCAAACCAAAAGGCATTTTCTGATAAGCATATGTTCCCCATTTGGTTCTGAAAGTAGTCTTTAGTTTATCATTTGGATGAACCAGGATCTGATTATATACCAAAAAACCATCAAGAAAAGACATTAATTCTGAGCCAACTACTAATTGAAGTATCTGCTCCATTGTTGGTAATGGGAAATTATCTTTTTGACATGCTTTGTTGAGATTTCTAAAATCTATGAAAATCCTAATATCGCCATTCTTTTTCCTGACAGGTACCAAATTTGAGACCCATTTCGAATGTCTGATAGGAAAAATTATTTTGGCTTTAAGGAGTTTATTCAACTCTGCTTTGATTTGACTCTCAAGATTAGGGTGAATTTTCCTTAATTTCTATTGTATAGGTTTCTCATCAGAAATCATTGGAATTGTATGTTGAATAATAGAGGTATCATAAGTCTTCAGATCCTCATAATTCCAAGAAAAAACATTTTTATATTTTTTCAGTAATCGGATGAAAGAAAATCTTTCATCAGGTGAAAGTCCAAGTCCTAGATTGACATTTTGTGGTTTGGTATCTGTACCAAGATTTACTAATTCAAACCTTAAAGTTGAACTTTGAAGCTTTGAATTAGTGACCTTTTTGAATCTATCCTTAATATCATAAAGATCTTCCAGTTTAACCACAGATTTAGGAATAGGATTTTCATTGAGTTTCTGCTTTAATTGAAGATCATGATCACTTTCATCGATGATTTGGTTGTCATAAGATCCTTCAGATGTCAAGAAATTTAAGATATCCTCATCATGATTGAACACACGCCAATTGGTGATATTATCTAGGACGAACGGTCTAAAAATTAACTCAATAAAAAATCTGTCTGGACTATAATCCTCAGATGGAAGGAGCCTAGAAGCTACATTAGCCAGGAGATCTACTGCTGCATTCTGTGATATGGTAATAGGAGAGATATCAAATGCCAGAAAATGAGATATAAGATCTTGAACAAGTGATTGATAATGTTTCAGATGTCCTGAAAGACAATGAATAGTATTTCTCACTTGTTTAATGACAATTTCAGAATCACCAAATACTTTTAGATATTGGACATTCAGGCCTATTTCTTTATATAGACCTTGAACCAATGCTTCATATTCTGCAGTATTATTGGTACACTCAAATTCTAACATTGTCTTTTCTCCTTCAAGACTGACTAAAATACATCCTGCTCCTGCACCATCATTAGATTTAGATCCATCAAAATACAAGGACCAAAATAAAGGCTTATCTACAGGTTTATCTACAAGTTTATCTACAATATTAACACACTTAGAAGTATCAGTCTGTGAAAAATTCTCAACTTGTGATATGACATTACTAACTGAGAAAGGTGATTGCTGAGCATTGAAGTTCCCGAAAAATGATTCAACCGAATAGTTTCCAAGAATATTATTATTGAAGGCTACTGGTTCATTTTCTTCTTCAAATTCAGTTACTGTGTGAGTCAGGTGTTTTTCACGGTCGATTCTGATTTGATTTGGCTTCCCATTATAAGGAAGCCACATGTGAGACCAGTCAGTTGAAATATAACCGTGAAGTTTCTCAGACCAATCTCTGCTAAGAATTAAACCATAAAACTCAGGGATGTCAGCAATCAATATATCAATTATTTGAACAACCCTTGGATCAACAGATAGTCTAATAGTAACTGAATTTATTTCTCCTAAAACTTGAACCTTAGTTCGATCTAATTGGACAATATGAACTGCAGACTTCTGGGGTTCAATATTTAATTTGGAGCAAACTGATGCTGGCATTATATTTGATGAAGCCCCTGAATCAATTAAGCATTTATGCAAATTTCTATTATAGATCTCATAAGTTAAAAGAAAAGGAGGGGTATGAGAATTTGATCTATCTCCAATTAAAACAACATCGGTAGAATCTACCTTATCAGATGGCGGCCTACCCGATCCTCTGGCAGCCTTGGATAATACACTAGTTGGAAGAGGAGAAGAAGGTACTGCATTCAATTCCTTAAGTAACAACTTTTGTTGATGTTTGAGCTTGCTAAGTTCATGCAGAGATATGTTTGCTCGAGTCTTCTTCATATCTTTAACTATGTTATAATCCATGGAATCTGTAACTACTAGAGTTTTTGATGATGATGGAGCATTGGATGAAGATGGTTTTGTTTAAGGAGATGAAATTGGAGTTTTATTTGCGGGATCTTTCTCTTTAGTAACAAGATTTGAGTTTTCCTTCTTTTGAGTTGACTGATTAGGTTCTATAATACTCTTACTTTTGGTGTTTACTGGTAAGGATTCCTATTTACTTTC
Source organism: Pinus tabuliformis (assembly GCA_031772625.1). Lineage (NCBI taxonomy): Eukaryota > Viridiplantae > Streptophyta > Pinopsida > Pinales > Pinaceae > Pinus > Pinus tabuliformis. The sequence continues at coordinate 1,489,465,084 of CM062816.1, read as the reverse complement.
GTTATCAGAGTTGGGAAGAATAAAGTCCCACATTCCATGACATTCAACTGTTTCTTCTTCCTTTGTTTCTTCAGCTGATAAAACTGTATCTTCTTCCTCATCATCATCTAAATCAGATTTTGCATTTGATATAGCATTTGGGGGTTTAGGATGAATTGGCTGATTTCTTTTAAAATTCCTAAATGGTTTTTTCGATGAAGTTTCAGCTACCTTCTTTTTAATCTCTACCATTTCATTGGACATAGTTTTAAGAACTTTTTGCAAGCCTTCCATGTCATATGGATCTTTGGTTACTTTCTTCTTTGATTCATCTCTAAAAGTTACTTTCTTGGATTTTCTTTCCTCTAATGTGTTTTTCTTTTCTACGACCAAGATACATTTTCAACATCTATTGCTTCTTTCATATTTTCTGCTAGCGTTGGTTTGGCGACTCTATCAACAAAGATGGCTGTGTTTGAAGGTAGATCAGAAATGTACCATTCATTTCAGACCTCCTCGCTAGGCTTGGACACCACAGGTATTTTATTCAATAACTTATTGAAACGTGAGTTGAAGTCCTTAATGGGTTCTTTTGGTTCAGCTTTCAAATTGGAGAGGTCGTTTATCAAAGTTGTTGTAGACCTATCATCTCCAAATTTAGTTAGAAATTGCTCTTGAAAAGCATCCCAACTATTAATTGAGCCTGATGGTAATGAAAAGTACCATGATCCAGCTGCTCCTTGTAGAGTATATGGGAATAATCTTACAACTACGTCCTCCTCCGTTACTCCATTCAAATTAATGGACAACATGAGATTATTTATATGTTCTTCCGCTAATAGGCCACTATCAGGATTAAATTTAGGTAACCATTTTTTTGGATGTGCTGGAAATTGGGTCAAAGGTGTAGGCATTCTAACAGCTCCTAGGTTGGTCCATGGCCTTGGTTGAGGTTGATTATGTGCCATTGTTGGGATATTAGTAGAAGAGAGTGAAGCAGTGGGTGAAGGTGATTGGGTAGAGGATGGTGAAGCTCTTGTACCTATGTGAATCACGATCTGGAGTTGGGAAGCGGGTGTGTGACCTTGCAATGATATGGATGGAATGGACGATGATGATGAAAGGACCTCACTGCTAGATTCTGATGGTGTCTTCTTAGCCCTTTTATGACTTGGTAGAGGGAATTCAACTAGTGGGATTCCAAGTTTTTCACTCTTTGCTCTAGTCAACGGTTGCGATGGGATATATTGAGAAGTGACACTGCCTTGGGATAACTTAGACTCTTCTTGAGATATTGAAATCCCCTGCAATTTGTGAATCAAAGATTGTACTTCAGGGGGTTTAGAAGAAGCACTGTCTGGCTTGTTTAGGATTTCAGCAGTGGGTTCTGTATTTTTCTTTTCAACTTCTCGCTTAGGCATAGGAGATTTGGAATGCGAACGAGAAGTTGGAGGTGATGGTGAGGGAGTTTTACTCTTAGAATGGCCTGAAGATTTAGATTTACTTGCCATTCATAGTCATGCCCTCCTTCTAGCGCCAAAAATGTTGATGCCTCTAAAATCGTTGCACCAACATTGGGGATAACCACCTGGTCCGACCCTTAATGCAGTTCCTTTTCCATTTGGGATGGTGGCTCCGACTGGATAATATGGGACCAGTTTCCCAATAAAATGTGTTTTGATGAATGGGTGTTTAATATATATGACAAGATGATAGATGGTTTGAGTTGTAAACTTACAAAAATATACAAATATATATATCTATATATATATATATATATATATATATATATATATATAACCCGGTAATACAATATCAATGCGATTTATGATGATTCATGGTAATCAAATGTTAATAAAGATTAATCACTTGACTGTAGAAAGTTAAGCATGAATGATGATCACTTTGAATAAAGTGATATAAAACATATTGCATATCATAATAACATCAATTGTCAGCATATGTGCTTAAAAATATCAATTCCAAATTACTCAAAAGTGATATAATGCAGAATTGTATGAAAAATTCACATATAACAACAATATCGAATCAAAAGACTTATTAATTGCATAACATGAAACAGGGAGACATTTGATAAAAGTACCATATGTATTTGAATCCTCTTATGAAAATAACAGCCTGGTTCACTCTTCTTATTTCTAAAAACTTCAAAAAGATACAGAAATGCAAGTCTTCTTGAAATCCCCTTTATAACAAGTTTGAACTTTGATCCTTGTCTTCTACAAAAATAAATTTAGAAGTGAAAAAATGCTATCTTTTTAAATCCAGTTTAATACAATTTCATGACCCTTTCTCAAATGTCATGAAAGGGTCTTTATAGTAAAAATAAAAACAAATTGTTCATAAAAAGTGCTTAAAGTGGTTGGAACAACCTTTCCCAAAAGATGGGATTTCATGTTAAAAATAGAATTGCAATAGCTCTTGAAAAGATGCATTGCATCTATCATTCCTCCTGCGGCTTCAAGTTACAAATCTCAAGCATAGTTTGGATCTCTGGTGGATGACTCATCCTGGCATGCAACTGACCTGTGTATACCGCATCCGAGAGTTCTGGCATCATGCAATCTGCTGCATCAACAAGACATTTGATTGTCATTTGTTGGCTATGTGGTTTGACTAAATAGAACCAATATGTATCCCAATTGAGGCTTTCTAATTTTTTGAGTTGCTCCTCTCTGGTATTCAAATCTTGCTTCCATTGTTTTTCCAATACTTTTTCTTTTGGAAGGTTTTCTGGGGAACACTCAAAAATTAAATTGGCGCTGTGTAAGTTATCATTTATCAGCTCAATGATATTATTCCTCACTGCCCTGGCCCTTGAAGTTTCTCTTTCTGCTTTGATCAGCTGTGTCTCCCATTCTGAAAATAGTATCTCTTTATGAGATTCTTCAATTACTGGCAATTTAGTAGCCCTTCCCTTTTTTGTGCTCTGCCAAGAGATATAACCTGTGATTTTGTCATCTGCATCCTCGAATTCCAACCTGGAATTGACCGCTTGATCTATCAGTGTGTTGGTTTTGATACATAGTGGATGAATGAGAGATATCTTTTGGCAGAGTTGGGTTAGCTGTTGAGATAGGAAATTATTTATTTCTAAGGCTTCCTTTATAAACTCTTCAACTTTGGGATTGTCTTTGAATTTCTCTATTGAGAGTTGTAGCTGCTTTATTTGCTCATCCTTAGATTTAATCTCTTCATGATGTGCCAGTTTTAACTGTTCAAACTCCTGAGATAACCGTTGTTGTCTTTCAATAGCTTGCCGATCAATCCTCTGTTTTTCTACCCTTACCTATTCTTCAAGCTGTTTAATCTTTTGATATTGTTCCTTGATCAATTGATTAACTTCGGTGGCTTTATCTATTGTGGCAGCAGTGTACGACCCTGCAAACTGAGATAATTTGGTTAGATCCTCAAAGGGATTAACTTCTGAGTCTCTCCAGATGACATTCATGGATTCTCCTTGCAGCACTGTTGTTGATTCGTGGCCTATCTTTCTCTTTTTCCATTGCCTTTTGACTACAGCTCTGTGTTTAGGGCTATAAAACACATCCAATGGTGGAATTTCTTCTATGCTTAGTGTAATATCTGATGAATGATACTCAAGGATTACCTCAATTTCTTTTGGAGTTGAGTCCTTGCTGGATGGTGTTTCAATCACAAGATCATGCGTTATGGGTTGTTGTCTTACAGGGGATCCTGCTGTAATAACATTTTGGGTATCACTTTGACCTTTAATCTGTTGATCAAATTGTTCCCATTCTTTGATCAATATCGGATCAATGTGAACATTTGTGTCCATCTGTTCGCTTGCCTTCTCGCTTGTCTTGGCTGCACTAGAATTTTTCTCTATATCCTGCTCCATGCTTTGCTCTGTTTGCTGGATGACCGGTGCAATATTCAATAGGTCCAGTGGTACTGTCTGAAGCCTTTGTGTCCTGTATTTGATGAATTGGTCCATTTTTGCAGATCCCAGCTTGATTTTTTCCATGTGGTTCACTTGTGTGAATGTCTCTGCTGATGTAAACAAGTCATGGAATTCATCTTTCTCATGGACCAATTGTTTAACCTTTACCTGAGTAGTAAAATTAAAAGCAATTTTATTCAGGTCATACTGTCTTTTGGGAATAACAACTAGGTTCAAACCCTTTATTTTCTCAGCTTCAATTTGGGCGTGCTTATAATCATGCAATGAATAGATGCCGCAGCGAACCAGAAAGGCAGGCCATAACTGTTTCTTGGCATCTTTGAGATTTTTTGTAAGCCCTTTTTCAACCGTCTGACAAGCTATTTCCCTAGCCAATAATTTATCTGGGACATATAGAGGAAGGACATGCGAGTTGGTAATGCTACCAAAAACCCTAATGTATGTGAACAACTCTTCCCCAAACCAACTTCCAATTGAAATTAATTCAATACTAGCTTCCTCGGACAACCGAGGGGCTGGTCTATTAAAAATGGCCTGGTGAATGGGTAGGATGAAGCCATGAAATTTTTTGTAGAAATGATTATTATATTGTTTTTGCCACAGGCATTTGTGGTAAATATGGTCCTGAATAGTCTATTTCCATCCCATGATGGGAAAATCAGAAGTGAAACAAATGGTATTGACTATATAGGCACTCATATAGAATGGGGGAACAACTCGAGTGGTAACAAACCTATTTTTCCTATAATCAAGTATTTGGACGGCCATTTTGTCTGATAGGATAGTAGCCCAATCCATCACAAAAGAATTCAATGCTACTTCTATTAATGGAACCATTTCAATGGAAAACTTAGCAGAATTGGGGCTTCCAAATAGTCTACACATCATTGCGGCAACATAACAATATGGAGACGCTAGAGAGTCCACAGAATACATACCGGATGACTCGTGCTTGTGTTTGTTAGGGAAGTACCTCCATTGTTTGATGGGGTCTGAGTCTATGTTGGGTCCCTATAATATTAGTGATTACCCCATTACTGTTGTAGTTATACCCCTTATTAATATTTTTGTGCCCCTATTGCCCCCATATTGTTATTACTGTGCCCCATAGAATCCCTCTATTGTTATTTTTGTGGCTTTATATTATTATTGTTAGGTCGGCTGGATTATATTGTGACTCCTTAGACTCCTATATATAGAAAGGAGGTTTTGTCATTGGAATCATCCAAGAATTGTTCATTTATGTAATGTAAAGGAGGTTGCCCCCTCGAAGAGGCTAAATTCTAAGGCGTTGATCTATCTTTTCTATCCTTTTCTTGAGCTGGTTTCATAACATTTGGTATCAGAGCTTTGGATTCTAGGGTTTCGCTGCTCCAAACAGGTCATCGTGGAATTTTTGCTATAACTTTTTTTTTTGCGACGTTTCAGAAGTTGCAAAAAAAACCCATTTGAGAAGAAATCGCGCTGAACCTCAGGTCCAAATTTCAGAGCTTTTCACGCTATATTTGTGGAGATATGATCCGAGGAAGTTGGTCTTTTTGAAGACTCCTGAATTACATTCCAAACAGGTGACCTGGGGAAAATCGTCATAACTTTCTTTCTTGAGAAGGTCACTGCGGGAGATTGTGCATAACTCTTTCTTGGAGAATCCAATTTGGATCAGACTAGTGGCATTGGAAAGAGGACACAGAAGGCTACTACAGGTCACAATTTCAGAACTGGATGATTCAAAATTACAGAGATACATCAGATTCAATATCAGGCTTCTACAAAGTGAAAAAAGGTGTGTAGTTTTTTTTAAATTTTTGCGTAAGCTTGGTTTAAAGGAATTCAAAGGGCATAGTAAAGCATTATTATCGGTAATTGATGCCCCGAGGAAAGAAAATGCAAACACCTAGTAAGCAACCTGAAAGCTCTAGCATGACTTATGAAGAAGAGGAAGAAATGCAACATGATATAGCAAAATTACGAGACCAAGTGCAACAAGTGTCACTTGCACAAAAAGGAACAGAATCTAAGATGGATGGTTTAAAGAAAGATGTAGAAGCTAAGATGGATGGTTTAAAGAAAGGCGTAGAAGCTAAGATGGATGATTTGAAGATAGATTTGAAGACAGACATGGAAGAATTGAAGAAGTTGCTACAAGAAAGGGTCACTAATGGTGAAAGGGTAGTAAAGGAAACTCATGATGAGAACAAAAGAAATGTTAATCATGATTCCATAGACTCTAATGTTGGATCGAAGACCCACCATATTCCAAAAATCAATATGAGGAAGTTTGATGGCAAGGATCCCGCAACATGGATATTACAGATGGAGCAATTCTTCGATCTCAATAATGTGCAAAACACACAAAAGGTACATATGGCAACTTTATATTTGGAACCAAATCAGTTTGTATGGTATCAATGGCTTTGCTCTCGTAAGCAATTTATCACTTGGGCAATTTTTATGGAAGAATTGATAGCACATTATGAGGATACAAAAAGCAACACTTTTTTTAGACAATTGATAAGTCTCAAACAAAAGGGTTCAATAATGGAGCACATTGAGGAGTTCCAAAAATTGAACATAAGGGTAAAATATATTCCAAAGGAGCATAGGATTGATGTGTTCATAGGGTCTTTAAAGGATAATATCCAAAATGATGTTCGCCTTTTGGAACCTGATTCATTAGAGAAGGCATTCAGGTTAGCAAGAAAAATGGAAAGCAAAATTATGGCAACCAGGAAGCATACCACTCACAACTATAAAGATAGAAGTGTTGTTTCCCCTAGTCTTCCACAACCTATAAGGTTGACACCATAAAAATTGGAAGAAAAAAGAGCAAAAGGGCTTTGCTACAGTTGTGATAGCAAATACAATAAAGGTCATAAGTGTGCTGAGAAGAAATTATTCTACATAGATTGTGAAGAGGAAGAAGAAAAGGAGCAAGAAAGGTCAAAAGAAGAGGATATACTCCAGGAACAAAGCCTAGATGAAGAAAAAATAAATCTGACCATATCTTGTAATGCATTGGCGGGAATTACCACTCCTCAAACCACCAAGATAGAAGGACAAATCAAGAAGAAAAAGGTAATAGTGTTGATTGATTCAGGAAGCACCCACAATTTTATTCATGCTAAGGTAGCAAAAGAATTGAATTGCTTCCTATATCCAGCACCAGAGTGTCAAGTGATGATTGCAAATGGAGGAACAATAAATTTATCTGGAAAGTGCCATAATATCAAGCTATCCATGGGAGAATATGTATTGACTAGCCCAATGCTTTCCATTCCAATGGGAGGTGCTGATGTTGTACTAGGAGTCCAATGGCTACAATCCTTGGGTACAATAGCTTTTAATTTTCAAGAACTTTTCATCAAATTTTCTACGGAAGGAAAGGAAGTTGAATTAAGGGGTATTGCAGGGAAACCAGGAAAGATAATTAGCTCTAATGGTATGACAAAGCTTCTAAAAAAGGAGCAAAGAGGTGTAATTGCACAATTATGTTCGCTAGATGTTTCCACATTGGAATCATCTATTTCTCCAGATCTCCAAAAAGTCCTGGACAATCATTCCAAGGTATTTGAGACTCCCAAAGGTCTCCCACCTATGCGTGATCATGATCATGCTATTCATATGATTCTAGGAAGTGTTCCTCCAAACATTAGGCCGTACAGATATCCCTATGTCCAAAAGAGTGAAATTGAATGTATGGTTGCAGAAATGCTAGAGGCTGGTATAATTCAACCGAGTCAAAGTTCTTTCTCTGCTCCAGTAGTATTAGTGCACAAGAAGGATGGATCATGGCGCACGTGTCTGGATTATAGGGATCTCAACAAGCTCACTATTAAAGATAAGTTCCCCATTCCTGTCATTGATGAATTACTGGATGAATTGCATGGATCAATTTACTTCACCAAGTTGGATCTTCGTTTACGATATCATCAAATCAGAATGAAGACTGAAGACATTCTGAAAACAACATTTAGAACTCATGAGGGTCATTATGAATTTTTGCTCATGCCTTTTGGCCTTACCAATGCACCTTCAACATTTCAAGGTTTGATGAATTCAATTTTCAAACCATTCCTTAGAAAATTTGTGTTAGTATTTTTTGATGATATACTAATCTACAACAAGTCTTGGAAGGATCATGTTGAACATGTTGACAGGGTGCTACAACTATTGGAGGAGAAACAATTATATGCAAAAAGATCCAAATTTTTCTTTGGAGTCCAGGAGGTGGAATATCTGGGTCATATTGTATCTCATGAAGGAGTTAAGGTAGACCCTAGCAAAATTAAAGCCATTAAGGAATGGAAAATCCCCACATCCATAAAGCATCTTCGAGGATTTCTCGGGTTGACAGGGTATTATCGCAAGTTTGTTAAGAATTATGGGAGAATAGCAGCACCTCTAACAACATTATTGAAGAAAGATGCATTTTCATGGACTCCGAAAGCAACAAAGGCCTTTGAACATCTTAAAGAGGTAATGTGCCAAGCACCGGTCTTAGCTACACCGGACTTCACAAAAACCTTTATTGTGGAATGTGATGCTTCAAGAAATGGAATTGGTGCTGTTCTAATGCAAGATGAAAGACCCATTGCTTTTGAAAGTCGTCCAATCAAGGGAAAGTTTTTAAGCAAAGCTATTTATGAGAAGGAAATGTTGGCAATACTCCATGCACTTAAGAAATGGCGACCCTACCTAATGGGAAGACTTCAAGGTAAAAACGGATCATGATAGCCTTAAATACTTTTTAGAACAAAGATTATCCTCTGAAGAGCAACAAAAGTGGGTCACAAAGATGTTGGGTTATGACTTTGAAATCATCTACAAAAAAGGGAAGCAAAATGTGGTGGCAGATGCACTCTCAAGAAAGGATGAGGATGTGGAAGCATTGTTGTGCGCCATTTCTATTATCCAACCAGATTGGATAAATGAAGCAAGGGAGGAATGGAAGAATGACGAAGAAGTGTGGGCACTTTTTCGAAAGTTACAACAAGATTCCAGTACGTCTGATACATTTAGCTGGCAAAATGATTCGTTATGGTACAAAGATCGCTTATACCTCTATAAGAATTCCCAGCTAAAACAAAAGATTCTTATGGAATTGCACACTTCTCCCTTAGGAGGGCACTCGGGATTTTTAAAAACTTACCACAAGGTTAAGAAGGAATTTTTTTGGGATGGACTTAAATCAGATATTCAAAAGTTTGTGGCAGAATGTTTGGTTTGCCAACAAAATAAAGTTGAAACAATTAAGACACCGGGTCTATTACAACCTTTATCCATTCCAAGCCAACGTTGGGAGGAGGTTTCAATGGATTTTATCACAGGTTTACCCAAGTCTGAGGGAAAGAGTGTCATCATGGTGGTAGTTGATAGACTTACCAAGTATGCACACTTTTGTGCATTATCACATCCATTTAAAGCCAGTACAGTTTCTACTGCATTTATGGAAACAATTCAAAAGCTACATGGAAACCCAAAGATTATTGTAAGCGACAGAGATCCCATTTTCACTGGAAATTTTTGGACAGAATTATTTTCTTGTCTTGGTACTCAGTTAGCTCATAGCTCATCTTATCATCCTCAATCTGATGGGCAAACTGAGATAGTAAACAAATGTTTGGAAGGATATCTTCGTTGCTTTGTATCTGATAAACAGACACAATGGGTCAAATGGTTGCCTCTGGCTGAATGGTGGTATAACACTTCCTTCCATACAGCAACAAAAATGACCCTATTTATGGCACTTTATGGGTATCAACCACCATCCATCACATCATATTTAAGAGAAAATTCTAAGGTTCAGGCAGTGGAACATCACATTGAACATCAACAACAAGTCCTCCAACTCTTAAAGGATAACCTTGTGTTGGCACAGAATAGAATGAAACAACAGGCAGATCAACATCGCAGTGAAAGAAGTTTTGATGTAGGTGATTGGGTATTCCTACGGCTACAACCATATAAGCAAATTTCCCTCAAGCAAGCTAAGAAGGATAATAAATTATCACCAAAGTATTATGGTCCGTACAAGGTGTTGCAAAAGATTGGTACTATGACATACAAATTGGAGCTTCCTGCAGCTTCTCGATTGCACCCAGTTTTCCATGTTTCATGTTTAAAGAAGGTTATAGGCGACAAGCTCCCAGTTCAAACAATATTGCCAGAACTTGACGAGGAAGGAAAAATTATATTGGAAACGGAAGCAGTCACAGAAACAAGAACTCGACAGCTACGAAATCGATCAATTTCAGAGTATCTTATCAAGTGGAAGAACTTATCCGCTGAAGATTCCACATGGGAGGATGAGAATTTTATGCAGAAGTATCCAGAACTACTCAAGCGTTGAGGACAACACTTTTTTGAAGGAGAGGGGAATGTTGGGTCCCTATAATATTAGTGATTACCCCATTACTATTGTAGTTATACCCCTTATTAATATTGTTGTGCCCCTATTGCCCCCATATTGTTATTACTGTGCCCCATAGAATCCCTCTATTGTTATTTTTGTGGCTTTATATTATTATTGTTAGGTCGGCTGGATTATATTGTGACTCCTTAGACTCCTATATATAGAAAGGGGGTTTTGTCATTGGAATCATCCAAGAATTGTTCATTTATGTAATGTAAAGGAGGTTTCCCCCTCGAAGAGGCTAAATTCTAAGGCGTTGATCTATCTTTTCTATCTTTTTCTTGAGCTGGTTTCATAAGAGTCTATTTCATTTTCCTTCGAAAAATCTTCAAGGAATGATTTATTGTAGTACTTCTGAGGCTCTGGCAAATGATACATTTTCTTCAAGTCTTCAAGCTTGAAGGATCCAAACATTCTTCCATCAGCTGTGAAGAGCGTCCTATCCATTATATTGATGCCTTCAACTACCCATTTTACCATTATATGGAAAAATATTTGGGTGGGCCACTATTCAATGAAGAAGAGAGTTGGCTAAATCACCAAGTGTGTTCTCTGACTCTGCAGGTCCATCAGCTTTAGCATGTTCCTCAGTTACCTTCTACTTTTCCTCTTCCAACATATCATATATGCCTTCTCATGCAATTTTCCAACAGTCTTGACATGTGGTATCTGAGATCAATAAAAAAAATTCCTGTCCTTCTGTCGCTGCAGGGGGAGCTTTCGTCTTTCGAGCTTTCTTTGACATTTTGGTTGGCTGCATACTTCCAGATTCAAGCTGTAAAAATGAAATAGAAGACAGTAATAGGCTAAAACCTTTCAAAGTAGCTAAATTCTTGTAAAGATAGTATTTGAAAGAAGTACAAACGATAAAAAGGAACATGAGCATTTGATGGGAGAGATTTCATATTATAACTTAATATTAACACGAAGGATGAAATCTTCAAAGGACCGCGGTCATAACTATTTTTTAATGCTTTGCCGTAACCTGGCGACGTGAAACTTTAATGCTCAATGAATAGATTGCATCACAGATTTCCAAAGGTCTTATTAGAATGTGTGCCATGAACTTTTCGGATTTGTGATGAGCGATTTCAATATATTATTTTAATTTGTAAAAACGATCGCACATTGCAAGTTGGGAGTTATAGGTGTCATTTTACAAGAGTATTTTGAATTTCCACGATTGCGATAAGTAATGACCTGGCATATAGAGTTGATTAATTCCTCATTTAACTCGCCCGAATGGTGCTTTCCCTTTATTATTATTAAACCACTTTATTATATTTTCTCATCGCATCGCGCATCCCTGAGGTAAGTATTACTTGTTTCTGCTAGGTTTGCGATATGCGATTGATGTATATCACATCGCAAGTTTTATGGGCTAGCTTCTTTTGGTTATCGATGATATGCGAAATGCGAGACTCAAATCACATCGCAAAGCTTCAATGGAATGTTAAACCTATCATTTGGAAACGACGATATGTGAAATGTGAGAATCATATCGCATCACAAAGTTTCAAAGGAACATTAAACCTAACATTTGGAATCTGTGATAGCCGATATGCGATCACTTTATCACATCATATGTTTGTCAATGGTTTGCATAAGAAGCTCTACGATTGAGACTTTTGCATTGCAACACGATTATTGGAATTGAATGTCCCTTAACCTTAAGCGATTGCGATTTGTGATGTGTGTTGTTTTTAGAGGTTTTTTGAAGCACTTTTATTTAAAAAGTAAGAAGCAAAGAAATTTATTTCTATGTAAAGGTTTTATTGCTTTTTTACAAACTAAAGGGACCCTATTTCCTATTTAGCATCTTAGAATAAGATTAAGAAAAAATTGAAATGGGGGGGTTGTTGTATAGAACAACAGGAAGTTGAGGCACTTCAGCTTCTGCTGATGGTTATGTACGGTTCTCATGTTCCTGATGAGACCCCTGAACCAAGTCGAATTAGGGTTTCTCCACATCACGCTCCTCACAACATCATATTGCCGGATGTAAGATTATCTTGGAAATCCTCTGATTCGACCAATGTCTATCTGAGAAAATATTTCCATCACCTTTTAACTAATGTACAACAGCCTCTATACCCTAATTTGTTTGCTGAAGGGAGTGCTCTAGCCATTATCTCGAACCTTTTTTATTGTTTCCCAGCCGGTACAGTCTGTCAACATACACTATCAAATGATACCTTACAATATCCTGTATGGTAAAGTGCAAAACTCTCGACCTCCCCTCTGCCTGAGATTCCTTCGGTTGATTCAGTTCATTTTTTGGAATCTAAAGAATCTGTTTTATTGATCTGCCAATCTATCACTATTCAGACAATGGATCCAATCCACAATATTTTCATTGATAGTTATCTGATCGTAACCAACAATAACTGTATACATCCATCTACAAATCTTGTGAAGCTATCAATATTTGATGGCATATCATTTGAAGGTTCAGAGGTTGGCCATGAAGATGAGGTACTTGAGCGTCCACTGATGGTTATGTCAGGTCCTCATGTCCTTAACAAAGTCTATGAACAACTTAAAACTAGGGTTTTTGAAATTAGGGTTTTTGTGTTTGAATCCTCAAGGGTCTCAGTTACACCCAACATAGTCCCCTCTTTTTAGGGTTATCAAGTTGATCATTCTCTACATCATGATAGGGTTGCTGATTGGATTAATCTACCAGATTGCTTTACTAGCAGGCAACATCTTGCCTTACTTGTAATGGATTTAGGGTTAAGCATGAATAGATGTATGTTATGGATCAATGACTATAAATTTCACGCTTATGGTTCTGTTTACCAGGATTGGGTTGCAGTTCACCTTGAAATGTCTTCTCTGACACATTTCCATATAGGTGGATGAGATGTTATTTCTATTATGCACACTTTACAGGTAAGGATTTTATGCTTTTCATAACTCTTTCCACAAATTCTAATTGTTTTCATCTTTGTTTTTGCAGGCTGGGAACTACTGCGGTGGCTTCATTGGAAGTTTGATTTCACATAACCTGACCTATGCTTTGGTTAAATTAGGATTTAGGTTTTTAGACTAGTTAAGTTTTAGTTTTGCTTATTAGTTCAATGATTAGAGTTTTCTCTATGATTTATATTTTTCATGCTTCATTTTCTCTATTGTTTGTAGTTAGTTCCCTGCTTGTTATTTTTTCACTCATGTCCTTGCATTTGTTTATTGTTGCATGAAATTCATGAAATCTCTGCATATGCATTGCATTAGTATTTTAATTCCAATTAGTTGATCTCTTCTGCACATAGAATTACATTGCATCATTAGCCTTCACTATTGCATTCCATCATACACTTTCCTTCTCGCTTGGCACACACTCAACTTTGACCTAGCCTAGAAATTTCCTCCATGTTTCATGCCACTGCATGAGCCTTCATGAACCTGAAGTTTTCAAACCTGTGGTGTCATGAAGAGCTTTCTCACACCTTTTTCTCTCGCTTGAAAGTGCATTGTTCTATCCTTTACACACATGTTCGAAATCTCTAGGAGAGTTTCCTAGTCGCATTAACCCTAGGACCAAAACCCTAGCCCTAATGATTGTGTGAAGTTGTGATGGTTACATCAATGAGTAGCCTCTCTTAGAGCTAGTCATCAAAGTTGCATCCTAGATATCTCTCCTATGAGTCTAATTTATTAACAGGGAAGATAAGAACAAATTTCTCATGGGGGACCCTAATCTGTTTGAATGACTTATACCCATAACCCGAACTTCATGCTCATCGTGGTCTTGATTTTTTTAATGACTTGTGTTCTTTGTTCACTTGCTAACTGGAAATGAGATGTGGAAGCTTAACATAATGGAAAACCTAAATCAGGATATCTCTTGGTTTCTGTCAAACATGAAACAACCTCTCTTGCTTGTAAAATAAGTTGGGATCCCTCATCTTCCCTCACAAAATGAATAGCTAGAAATAAGTGCAAATGCACACGTAAAAGAAAATGAAACCAAATAAAGAGTAAGGTATCGAGAAAGGCTTCCTATGCAAAGAGGTAATGCAACAACTCTGCCGGTGTTCTAACTAGGCTCGCTAACAGTGGAGCAACGTTTTTGATTTCTTGGAGTGAATCCTCCAGGGTATTATCCAGGCCCGCTGGTAGTGGACAAACATCAAAAACTTACTTTTAAAATTATGAATACAATAATCCTTGTACCATGTTCTTCACATCATCATCAAATATCGACACGTGTGAACTCTAATTGGGTGTTTACTAACTGGAAATACCTAGTTGAGACACGAAGGGAAGGCATATCTGCAAAGGTCGATGCAACGCAAGAGGTGCCCATAGTAACCGTTCAATATTCCTTGCATCATACCTGGACTCAGACTTTTACAGGGATGTTGACAGAGATACTAGATTCTACCAGTGGTTAGCTAATTGTTGTAGCTACTACAACACCACCCAAAATTTTGGGCATATCTAAAATTTCAGGTTCCCCGCTACTCGCCTCAAGCCATCCAGGGACGCTCCAATTGTTCATTGGCTAATTCACCACATGGCTTGTTCTTGTCAGACCCTGTTGATGCATTCACTCGTGTAATCATGTGATATATATTGCATTCTTTTGTCATGCCCCATCTTGCGCATCGACCCAACCCTTCCATTAGGGTTTTGGAAGTGTGATGTCTTGCCCAAGACTTTAGATATTTTCCCTATACATTTCAAATCAATGGTGACACCATACATAGGTAGGCAAGACCCCAATCTGGATTTCATTATGATTGGCCATACTAGGGTTTGGAGAGAAACCCTAAATTGGCACAAGAATGTTTCCCTGCATGATTTAACCTAATTCATATTCCTCCAGAGCTGCATTCTCTATTTGGCATTATGGTAAGAATCATTGAATGTCATGTTTCACCTTCTTTCATAATTGGTTCCCCATCCCAACATGTGCATTAGGGTTTGTAAGTTTGTCACCTTTACATGCGTCTTTGAAGCCTGGCTTTGCATTAATCTCTGCCCTCTAAATGCATGGTCATGAGCATTTCAAGGAACGCACCCTATGAGTGCACCATCACCTTGGGCATCATGAAATATTAGAGACAAGCACAATTAATAGATCCAGAGGGTTTTGAGTCGGTCTCCAAACTTGAGCGCACTTGACCAACCCATATAATTCGTAGCACTTTGATTTGGATAAATCATTGTCTATGCGCCTGAAGTGAATTAGTTTATTTATTCATTGATTTCCATGTTCTCACATGAAAATATCACTATCGAGGGCTAACTTGTTTTCATCCCACCTCCTTTTCAGGAAATTGATCGAAGATACCAGGGGTATACATTCAACTATGCAACAAGCAATCCCTTGGCCTGACAATGCTAAGATGCTCTCAAGATGAACTTCACCTACTCTTCTAAGGAATCGAATGGAAAAATGAACTGGACACAAGATACACTCTTTAGTGCATGGCGATTATTTAATAGATGACATGGTGGATTTTTTGTTAACAAATAAAGGGTTAATGCTTAGTTAAACCACCGTAACCCACTCGAAAGTATTATGGAAGTTTTTTTTGCTGAGAGGGGACTATAGCCATGTGGTTAGCTACCTTGAAGGCCAACACATGCAAGAGATGATGCATGGAGCATAAGGGGTATTATATGGTCATCACAGGTTCATACATGTGGTTTTCCGCCATTAGAGAATTAGGATGTATCTCTTTCAGTAACAACAAGTCTTGATTTCTTTGGGGGTGGGAATCTGACAACAAAGGAAACTATCAGATTCACTGATCTAGAACAGAAGGCATTGAATGACATGTTTGTCATTCTTTCTGATGTGTGGGTTGACAGTGCAGACCATGGAAAAGCTAACCACAATTTTGAATGGATATGAGTTGGTGGAAATTTTACCTTCTTTATTTGTTCTCATGGGAAAAGTTTTCTCATGACCATGCAATCTTGCTTTCCATGCTTTTCCAGAGCTTCAAACACAATTTGGTAAGCTCAGATCAATTATTGTTGAACATCCCCACTTAAAAGAAGGGAGTCGGTTCTTATTTATACCAGATCCTGATGATGCTAATCCAGAAAATGTGCTTCCAGGTTTTCTTTGCCAATTTTTTTTTCTAAAGAGGTTACTAAGCATGTTCCAAAGGATATCCTCTCCAGCAATCCTTGCAGAATTAAATTTTACATAGAGGAGACTGTCCTGTTCCGACAGGATATGTTATATCGGATGCGTCAATCCTGTCTAATCCCTCCTTCATCAGAGGAAACAAATGAGCCTTTTGAACATTTGGTCACCACGGTAACTCATCAAAGTCATCTTTTCACATTTCCTCTCACGGTGTAACCTATTATCTGGAATTATGACGATTGTTTGTGTTTGTACCCCATACTACACACGATAGTTTTAGAGGATAATTTTGAAGAGAAAGCCAACTGAATTACCCAATTTAGAGATTTCCTTCTACTACATTCCAAATATCTAAACAAAAATCCGTTGACAGATTCGCTCTTCTAAACATGCATGCTGCATGAAAGGAAGGGAAGCGTATTAGTCGCTTGGTTCCAACCACACGATGACCTCTCCAAGTCGCAAGATCGTAGTTTCGGAGCCTCAAATAAGTGCCAGCAAGATGTGACCATAATAGTTGCAACCATGCGACCCTAGTGAGTCGGACATCTATCATAGTCGTTGAGCCGCATGCCAGCTGGAGGCTAGAAGGTGTGAATTTATCTCAATTCAACTTTGCCACGTCCCCCAAGTCGCCTAATTGCAAAATTTCTCTCGAAGAAGACATAGGTTGATGTGAATCCTCCTTTTATGTGACTATGCGATTGATTTTCAAGTATCCCCTACAGGAAGTCACAGAATTGCAAGCATGACTGGCCATCGGAGTTGTGACTTCTAGCAAAATGAGACTATGCGACTTCTAAGTCATGATTCCACCCACCTTATTTAAGTCACACTTCCAAATGAGATCAGTTTGAATACTCCATTCCAATTCGAATTTTCTTGCTTTGTAACAGGGCTAGTTTGAGCCAAAGACTAAGACAAATCTTGGAGCTATCTACGAGAAAACTCTAGAAGATCATGCAAAAACATTACATAAGGTTCTTTGTCTATGCTCATAGGTTATGAGGCCTTATTTCAGCCTTCAACTTGTTTCATAGCCCTCAATCCAAGTTTTTTGGCTTATATTCATGTTTTAGCTCTCTATAGTTTGAAGGAACTTAGGGTTTTCTTATGACAGATTTTAGACTATTTCTGAGCTTAATTTTGCATGATGATGTGAGGAAAATTTGAGCACATTTGTGTCAGGGTTTTCTGAAAGTGTGATACTATATTAATCTATTTTCAGACATTACTATGCCTCCCTTAAGACATTGTTAAATTAAGTTGTGAAGCAACAGAAGTAAGGCTCGATGCATTGGAGTTTTGTTTCAGAATTAAAAGTGTTGGGCTACAAGAGCACTGATCAAGTTCAGAACCCAACTAAGAGCCCTCATCTACAACAACAAAGACTTGTGCATTAGAATCTGGAGAATTAATCAAAGATAAGGATTGTTTTGTAGTGGAGGAAGACGTTTTAGGTAGATAGTGGCCTATTGTCAGTAGCAAACTCTTGGAACTTCCTTAGACTCAACCATGACACAATTTGTAGGTTGAAAATTTGAATAAATGTTGACAAAAGGCAGTGTTGTGTTCTCTAAGATGAAGCAGATCTTGATGCCTAGTCATTAGTAACTAAGGAAACTCATCTATTGCATATTATGGTGTTGAGTTTTGATGCAATATTGGAGGAATAGATTCAAAGAATGGCTCATCTCTGTTTCAATTGAAGAGTTTTCAATAGCATCAAGCCTATGGAATCTAAGAACTGAGATATACTAGGTAGAAAACCAATACCTATTCAAAAGGAACAACATTGTGAGTTAAGGGCTCGGACAGAGTTTGCTTGTCAATTGAGAACTTGCATAACTGGTGAACATGACAATGTCTAACCTTGGTGTACACTAGTGGCCTTGATTAGACAATGATACCAGGACAATATGTGTAGTGAAGCGATAATGAGAGTAAATTAGAATACATCTAAGGAATTTCAAGTGGACCCCTGAAGGCCACATGCATTGATAATATTGTGGCACATCAATTAACCACATAGGGGTCTAGATTTAATTATTTATTAATGTCATTCTTTCAAATTAGTTGGTTCTAATTCCGTTATCATTATTTGTTTGAAATTATGTTTTATTTGCTAGCAGGTAGAAGGAACATAGCAAATATTTGTCTACGCAAAAGGATTAGGGTTTCTCATGGAGCTTGCATAACTAGGTTTTGCTTCAGTAAGCCAGATGGTCCCTTCCAAGTTCTAATAATTTTTCAATAAAATCAAAGGCACATCACAAGAAGATAGATGAAGGCAAGTGAGATATAGTGGAAATAAAATGAATCTGTTTCAGGACCAAGCATCTGCTTCATTATGAGATTTGGGCATCAAGCATTCTAGGGTTTCCAATAACCCTCCACATCTTTCTGTCTATCTCTTTCATCATGATGTAAATATCACCCACCGTTATATCAACCACTATGTTAGGTCTGATCTAGGCATGTAATAATCATTGTTGCCTGAGGAAGAAGTGGGTAATCTCAAGAGTCATGAGGGTAGCTGAAAGGTAATAAGGGAGGCCAAGGGTCAGGATAAGTGAGCAGTCACCTCACCTCTATAAATGTTCCTTTAGGCCTCATTCAAAGGGGAATTTAGAACTTGAGTTGAGGCCAATATAGATAGTTGATTTATGCTTGAGAGCTAGGGACACTCAGCTCTTGGTAGCTAGGAGAGTGGGTTTGCAGTAGGGCTAGGGTTTTGACATCGGGCAATGGTATGAACAACCCATGTTCCACTATTGGGTATTGACCAATTTCATGATATGCATTTGAAGTTGTAGCATATTAATAAGATGTTTTCTTTTATCTTCGGCATTGATTCCCATGCTCACTCATGGTGGTTGTATTAGCTATATGGTACCTCACCATATTTGTGTGTGTGCTTTCATAAACACAAGATGTTATGTTCTTATACATAGTGGTTGCGTGTATGTTTTGCTTTCAAATCTATTTTTACTTCTTCCTTACCATGTTGGTGACCTATTGTGAACTACTTCACAATTGACCTTGGCATGTTCCTGTTTATTATGTCCGGTGGGGTTTTAGCTCACTAATCGCTCTCATCATTTATCTCTTCTTATCATTGTTGTGACTTGTTTAAACGTCTTTCTACAATTTGTCAATATTGCGTTGATTTTGTTTTTCTTCTTGAGCACTTCATTCTTGCCCCTCTGGCACCTTCTCATTTGATAACCAATAGTAGAAAACATTCATGGTGGCATTCGAGCCCACATACTGGACGGGGCTCCTATCCCAAATGGTGTGAGGTATAATTGGGACTACACACCGGGGATACCCCTTAGTCATTGACGATACATTTTGGCCTGTCAAGAATGGCTTATGAGGATCAGTTGGTCACCTTTTGTCACTTCACTTTTGGATCTCTCTCATTATTCTCTCTCTCTCTCTCATACTCTTGGATACTTAGAGTTTTCTTGGAGCACTCCTAGAGGGTGTGCCATACTTGGAATTTTGGAGCAAGAAAGGAAAGGAAGAGTAGGAAAGCACAAGAGGACATCAGGATCAGTAGTTATGATGGGATTTGATTGCAGGCACCAAGTTTTATGTATATTTTCCTAGCTAGTTTTGACATCCATGGCATATGCACGTGGTTTGTTGGCTATGCTCTATCATTGGCATGGAGGGTGGCCGAGATCGACTGTGGATTTCCCAACCTTGACATTTCCTGGATAACCATGGTGATTGTGGATTTATTTTCCCTGTTTTTTTAGTTGGTTCTCATGTTTCCTTATCTTGGTTGAGTTACTAGTCCTGGAAACCCTGGTTGGAAAAACACTCTCAAAGCCCTGTAACATCCTGGGTTGAAGATAAATGTCTTTCAGATTAATCACATCATTAGGATTAGGTTGACGTTTCGAACCAACCAATGTGGTTCATCCTTAGGACAAGGTGAAAAAATCATACAATCTTCATGAATAAATAGTAAGGATGCATCATTGCCCAAAGTTAGCGGTTGAAAACTAGCTGTTGGAGAATAGTCAAACAAGTAAATAAATTTTTTATTTAAAAAGTTAGATTTAATATTTTTAAATTTAATATTCTAAAATTAGTTATAAATTATTAAAAATAAAATTAGTTATAAAGTAGAAGTTAGAAGTATGGATCTTGTTAAGAGAATTAATAAGGGGGTTAAGAATAAGAAATTGATAAAATAATGTTATTAAATAATAATAAAGTTATTAGGTTGGTTTGAGAATAATTTAATACTAGTTGCTATGTAATATTAAAAAATAATAAGGCTAAGAGATTTAAATCTAGCCTTAGTTACTAGTACTGGAAGCCTTGGTTGGAAAAATTCTCTTGAAACCCTTGTGAGTTGAGTTACTTGTCCTAGAAGCTCTCGTCAGAAAAATGCTCTGGAAACCTTGAATAAGTTGTGGTTTGAGTTACTAGTCCTAGAAGCCTTGGTTAGATAAATGGTCTGGAGCCCTCAAAGACTTGGATAAAGACCAATCTGATTATGGTTTTGCGATGTTCGACCATGAGGTCGAATCACTGTTTGATGGGTTGAGGTGAATGGCCTCTGGAAGCCCTGGATGGTTTTGGATTGATGTGTTCTATGAGATCCCACATTCATGCTTGGAATATGGCATGGGGGCGAATCACTGAAGAGAGATTTGGCTTAGCCATTCTACAGACGGGTGGAACATGGAAGTCCCATCCCAGGTTTGGATTTTGCATCATCAATATGAGGTTATTTCTCATGATAATTCTATGAGTATTTTACTAGTTATATGTGGTTTATATGGTTGTGATTTCATTGGTATTTTTGTTGCTATTATGATGGTTATGTATGTGTTTTATGACAGTAGCTATGTATGACTCACATCATGTTCTGAATTGTAAATGAATGAACAATATATCTATGAACTAATGGATGGAATGGTAGTTAATGTGTTGAGGCATCAATGATTCTTATTGATTCTAAACTAAGTATGACCCCTATGCTCAGATCTCTTATTTACACCTATATATTACATATTCATGATATGTTTGACAAAATTCCTACCACGGCTAGTACGGGTCTAGCCAAGGTCTCATTCAAGTAATTTCATTTATACTGTCATTTCCCTGTTATCTTACTATTATGAAGATGTCATTAAATTATGGGCAGTGACCTGGGCTCTGGATGTAAAAAAGTGGCTCAAATCTTAGGGATGCTGGCACAACACTGAGAAAAAGAGTCCTTAGATGCTAGTATGATTTTTCATGAATGCATCTGGCGCCTCCTTGATGCTAGAAGGCCTATAGCATGGGATCATCTAGGGGTCAAGTGGTCCAAAATATTTGTGGGACCGAGGGGTTGGTTGGCAGAAAGGTTGGGATGGTTGTTGAGCATCCTGATGTTGATGTTAATGGTGTGTATGGTGTGTTTATGACAGTTCCACTTCCTTAACATGAATTAGGAGGTCGAATCATATCATAGTGGGTTCTCGTCCCATGTTTACCTTGATTGGATAATTACTTGAGTCGATGTGGGAGGAGGGTATTATAGAGTGGTATCAGAGCATGTTTCACCCCTCAGAATGGATGGGCTATGTGTTGGTAATTCATGCATGTCAGTTGCATCTATGTCCCTTACACTTGTATTTTATGTGCCTGTTGCATTGCATGGTGTTGAAAATGGTTGTAGTGATGTGTCCACATGGAAGTTGATGTTATTGTTGTGCAGTAAATAATCATGAGTGTATTAATGGTTAAACATAATTATATGTCTCTTATATGCATCATTCTTGGATGCTTGGTTACACATATCATTCCTGTAATTATGGTTTCAAGTATTGTTTGTTTATGGTTGATTATATGTGATTATATGCGTGTATGGTCCATGTTCATGCTTGTGTGTTGTCCGCATATATGCTGGTGTATCGTCTAAATTATGGTTGTGCATTGTCCACATACATTGGTATGGCTGATTTCATCATGCATAAGTTCATGGTATGTGTGGTTGACATGGTCATGCATTGGTGACTAGACTCCAACTAGAATGATGGCTATAAGGTTAGATGATTATGTTTATTTTTTTACATGTTGTCATGATTATGTTATATATGTATTATGCTAATTTGCTGGTCTTGAAATCAATGTATCCTCCCCATGCTATACTAAGGTATGTTGGCTTATTATTATTTGGTTTAGATGACATGATATACCTTGTGAGAAGAATATCAAATGGCTAGCAAGATGGTAGACTACAAAGACTCTCCCTATGAATCAGATGAACAATATGGTGTTGGGAATTATTTCGGTTTTCCAGATACATTGAGAAACTTAAAGGATGAAATAAGGAGTTGTAAGGCAGATAATAACATAACCATAGAGGAAAAAGAGAATCTAGCAGAGGTAAATGCAGTGATACTTCAGAGTTTGTCAGATTTGTAGTGACAGGGACCACTTTGGATCAGCCATGAGTAGGAGGAAAAAACTAATGGGGCATATGGCAGTAGGTCGCATGGTCGCCGTAGGTCAGATAGAGATGACATGGTCAGAGATAGAAAATTTTTGGACACTCCAGATACGAGAGGTGATATACACAAGTACCATTCTAGTTATGGTTCTGACAAGTATGATGATTGATATTGTTATCATCCTTACAGGATGAGCGATAAGGGGTATTTGTTGGATGAGTTTAAGAAATAAAAGCCACCTACTTTTGATGGAGAGATAAAGAAATCACATGATGTAGAGGGATGGTTGCCATGTATGAAGAAGTTCTTGAGGTTGCATGACTATTTAGAGAACATGAAATATAGAATAGCTACATTCAGTCTCAAAGGTAAAGCAGATGTCTCGTGGGAAGATGTGAAGAATGTCAGAGGTATATATGAGGAAGAATTGACTTCGAGTGAGTTTGACTGGCTATTCAAGAAGAAGTAACTATCAAAGAGATACTTTGATGATAGGGAAAAATAATTATGTGAGCTAAATATGGGATCTATGACAGATGATGATTACACTAGCAAGTTCTTGGAGCTATTGAGGTATGCGCCTTAACTCAAGGAGGAGAATGCCAATATTTAGAGATTTACTAGTGGGTTACCAATGGTATTCAAAGATAGGTTTGAGTTTGATGAGCCTAGATCATTGGAAGAGGCCACCCAAAAGCTAAAGAATTGCTACGAAAGAATCGAAGCATAGATATGAGACTAAATCAGACTGGAAAGGTAATGTAAATAACAAAGGAAAATGGTACAAGAAGCGAGTAAGACATCAGGGTACAGGTAATAAAGAGAACACAGTGCCATCAAATAAGTTAAATGCATCAGACATAGGATAGTTATTTCGATTAGAAGAAAAGAATAAGGATGTAGGTTGGTAGCCTATAGAGTGTTGGACTTGTGGCAAATATCATCGCAAGAGATATTAACCGCAAAATCAGGTTGGTAGGTCTCAGATATATAGTGAACATGATGCACAGACTATTGGGGATGTTGGTCATAGTGTTCCTTGTATCTATGCAACATTGGATAAAGAACAGGTAGACCATCAACCATCTATCATTCAGATGGATGGTAAGCTTTATGATCAAGTTATTTCTATTTTAATTGACCCTAGATTTAATTATAGCTATGTTAGTCATGACTTGGTGGATAAGTGTGGTTTGAGTAAGTAATTGCATGCAAAATCTTGGTTAGTGCAGTTAGCTACAAGTACAAATGAGTGAGTTCATCATTGGGTAAGAGCTTGTGCATTTGATTTGAATGGTATGCCTATCGTGGCACATTTGAATGTATTACCGTTAGGATCATAGAATATGTTGTTGGGTATGGATTGGTTGTAACTTCATAGAACCAAGGTGAATTGTTATGACAACACCATTGAGTGCTTGGATGACAATGGGGAACCAATAGTCTTATAGGGAAATAAAAAATCCACATCAGTTAGGATGGTGAAAAATATGAAAGAAAAGTGTAGTCATAGGAAAGGATGGGTGTTATTTGTGGTGCAAAATTCTAGTGCCAAAGGTAAGGAAGTTGAGATTGAATATGTTTTGAGCAAGTACCCAGTTCTACAATAGTTTCAAGGTGTATTTCCTAAAGATATTTCAGAGTTTCCACCTCAAAAGGAGGTAGACTTTTATATCGAGTTAGTTCCAGGGATAGATCTAGCATCAAAATCACCTTACAGGATGAGTACACCTCAACTGGTAGAGTTGAAGCTACAATTGAAGGAAATGTTGGATAAGGGATACATTAGGCCAAGTGTATCACCATGGGGTGCACCAGTATTGTTTGTGAAGAAGAAAGATGGTACTCTCAGATTATGCATCAACTACAGGCAGTTGAATAAAGTAACCATCAAGAATAGGTATCCATTACAGAGGACTGATGACTTGTTTGAATAGTTGAAGGCAACAACAATGTTCTTGAAGATTGATTTGAGATCCAGATATCACCAGGTACGCATCAAAGAGGAGCGAATTTACAACACAACTTTCTGGACCAGGTATGGGCATTATGAGTTTTTTGTCATTTAATTTAGCTCAATTAATGCTCCAACTACCTTTATGTGCTTGATGAATAGTTTGTTGCATCCGTATTTGGATAAGTTTGTTATTGTGTTCAATGATCATATATTGGTATATTCTAAAAATGAAGGAGAGCATGCTGAGAATTTAGTAGCAATGTTGAGGTTGTTGAGAGAGCATCATTTGTATGCTAAGCTCTGCAAGTGCAATTTCTTTTAGACTAAGGTACATTACGTGGGCTACGTTGTCTCCAAGGAGCGAATTGCATTAGATCTAGAAAAGATAAGGGCCATCATGGAGTGAATAGCACCCAGGAATGTATATGAGGTGAGATATTTCATGGGGTTGGCAGGCTATTACAGGAGGTTCATCAAGAACTTCTCACAGATTGATTATCATATAACATAATTGCAGAACAAGGGTAATAATTTCGAATGGATAGAGGAGTACGAGGCTAGTCTTTAGTAGCTCAAGTAACTGTTGACACATACACCAGTGTTAAAGATTCCAGATCTAGAAAAAGAGTTTGTATTATGCACAAATGCTTGCAAGAAAGGACTTGGAGGAGTCCTTATGTAGGATGGAAATTTGGTATGCTATGAGTCACAAAAAATCAATGAGCATCAGTAGAAATACCCCACACATGATCTTGCGTTGGAAGTGATCATACATGCATTAAAAATGTGGAGGCACTATCTTTTGGGCAGGAGGTTTATATTTATGAGTGATCATAGTGGGTTGCGTAATCTATTTGACCAACCAAATCTGAACGGTAGGCAGAATTGGTGGTTGGTCACGATCAGTGAGTTTGATTTTGATACCAAGTATATCAAAGGTAAAGAGAATAGGGTGGAAGATGCTCTTAGCAGGTGGATATGGGTAAATCACTTAGCAACTATGAGCTCCTATGGGACAGACTTACAGGATAGGATCTTACAAGAAGGTCAGTAGGATGTCAGGTATATGGAGATTATGCACAGGTTGGAGCAGAGTATAGGTACATGTACAGGTAGTGGTGCATATACAGGTATAGGTATAGGTAGTTGTAGAGGTACATGTACAGGTAGATGTGGTGGTACAGGTATAGGTATAAGTAGTAGTAGAGGTATAGGTACAGGTACAGGTATTGATACAGGTACAGGTATAGGTATCAGTGCACAGGATGTGGACTATTGCCATACAACAAATGGATTGGTTAAATTTCGACACAGGATATATGTGTTAGATAGTAGAGAGCTCAAGAAGGTGATCTTGAGGGAGTTTCATGCAAAACCACATTCGGGGCACCCAGGTTATCATAAGGCATTGACTACAGTGAAGATATTTATTATTGGCTAAATCCGAAGAGGGATGTAGCAGAGTTTGTGGCTAGGGATTTTGATTGTCAATGGGTGAAAGAAGAGTGTAAGCATCCATGTCGACAACTACAACTGATTGTGATTCCAGAATGGAAATAGGAGGTCATTTCCATGGATTTCATCATAGATTTTCCAAGGATAGTGAGACAACATGATTCCATCATGGTTATTGTGGATAGGTTGACAAACGTTGCGCACTTCATTCTAGTAAAGTTTACATTCTCAACTAGCGATGTAGCATAGGTATTCATTAGAGATGTGGTAAGATTGCATGGTGTCTCGAAGAATATTGTGTTAGATAGCTATGAAAAGTTCACTTCCAAGTTTTGGAAGGATTTGTTTACACGTTTGGGCACAGATTTGGCCTTCACTACAGCTTATCATATGCAGATAGATGGACAGACAGAGAGGATCAACAAGATATTGGAAGACATGTTGAGGATGGATGTGATGCATCAACAACAAAAGTGGGAAGAATATATTCCACTAGTAGAGTTCACTTGCAATAATGTGTATTAGAAATATTTGAGGATGAGTTCGTCTAAGTGTATGGATGGAGTTGTAATACTCCCATCAGTTGGAGTGATCTAGTTAATAGGGTGTTGATTAGACCAGACATGTTGGCAGACATGAAATAGGAAATGGAGGTGATCAAGAAAAATATAAACACGGCACGAGATAGCAAGAAGAGCTATGCATATCGAAACATGTTATTCAAGGAGTTCCAAGTTAGGGAGCATGTGTAGTTGCGCATCAAATAGAAGAAGAGCTCCTTATGGATTGGATCATGTGCCAAGATGGCACCATGGTTTTGTTGACCCTTTAGTATCATTGAGAGGATTGGGCTAGTAGCCTATCGGCTTGCACTACCTCTGATAGTGAAATTCCATGATGTTTTCCATGTGTCATTGCTTAAGAAGCATGTTAAAGATGTCGATCATGTGATTGACTGGTGTGTATTGTAGGTTGAACTAGATGGAGAATTCTAGTTAGAGCCTCAATGTATATTGCAAAAAAATGTGCCCATGCTCTAGAACCGAACAATTGAACAAGTTAAGGTGCAATGGAATCACTTTGGGCCTGATGAAGCTACATGGAAGATGAAAGATGAGATACGGGCTATGTATCCTTCTTTGTTTATCGGTTGAGGCAAAGACATTTTGGTATATATCTTCGTATATGTTTTGGTACATGTTTTGGTGATGTTTGGTTTATGTATATATTATATGGATGTAAATACCACCATGAGATATGTTATAAATCTCCAATAAGTGGTATGGGTGTCATGTCATTATGATGTTATGTTTGTTATGTTTTCATGTTTGTTTTCTTCTCAGCAGGTTGATCATTGTAAATGTTGCATCAGGCTAAGTTATAAATCTCAATTGATAGTATTTTTTTCTTACAGTAGTCTTGTGGTCATAGGTGTTTTTGAAGATAGAGGATGGTGTTCCCCCAAGTGGGGGGTTCTGTAACACCCCTAGTGAAAATTCGATGTAATAAAAGTTAATAAAGGAAAAATAATAACCACAGTTGATGGGACACTTATTCCAAGCTGAATGTTGGGCAAAAGAATAGTGATGGGGATCACTTGTGGTTGTTTGATGGATAAGGAAATAGGCAAAGGAAATGCCTAAGGCTTTGGAAAGGAAAAATGGAATTTTTGGCACATTTATTTATGAAAATAATGGAAATTAGTAGAAAAGGGGATTGAAAGGTCACATGTTGCATGTGAGGAGGAAAATTAAGGAAAATAATGGAAAATGAAGAAAATAGAGGCATCATTCATAAAAAGGCTTCTGAGGATCAGTTGGTAACCTTTTTTCAGTTCAGTTTTAGAGCTCTCTAATTATTCTCTCTCTCCCATACCCTTGGATACTTAGAATTTTCTTGGAGCACCCTTACAGGGTGACGCATAATTGGATTTTTGGAAAAATAAATCAAAAGAAGAGCATGAAATCACAAGAGGGCACCAGGATTGTTGGCTTATTGGGGGTTGACCCAGGTTTGGAAGTGTTTTAGCCAAACAAATCTCGTACTACCAGCCCTTTCAGCAACAATCCGTGGAGTGCGGACTGACGTCTCACCCAAGGTAGTATGGGAGGGTGTTGGAACCAGGTTTTCGCACCCTAGGGATGTCTTGATGGGGTCTGGGTTTGCGTAGAGCAATCCTACGCACAGGGCTGCTTCACGTAGCTATCTTTTCAGAGAAACTACCTTAATCAAGTGCAAATGCAATTTACCCTTTCCTGTGCTTCTTATTATTATAGATCTTGGTTTACTTACGAAGTTACAACACTTCTAGTTATTATTCAACTTAAATAGAGATGCGCGCAACCATAAATCTTAAATATACACATAAAACCATAACATAAGCATAAACATATAGATCTGCGATCAGATGCATAAACCAGAATCGAGAATAGATACACAATATTTCAGAATCACTTATCTTTATTAATGCCCTTTATCCAGTTACAACCAACTTCCTGCCCTGTGCACACAGCTGCAGGGGTCCGCACACACAGCTATGGAGCCTCTATCTCCTATTACAACCCAGACTTGCACTTCATAGAATCAGATCTACTATCTCATTCAGACACCCATATTACTTCTATTAGCAAAAAAACTACCTTACACTTAAAGCTTGGATCTTATTTATACATTCCCATGGTCTGCAGACCATGGGCAAGCCGAGACATTCTAGATTAACTTATAATATTTTAGGGCAGACTACCCTTGGACTTGACCCATTACAATTCGCGCTCTGCGCATTTCGCAGAGATTTTACAGTAAAATACCCCAAAATGTGGGATTAAAGCCCCAAAACCATTACGTGGGGATCCGCTACCCAACAGGCCCCCAACACAATCATCGTGACTCATCTCGAGTCACTTGTCGGTGCAGCGAGATGCAATACCATTGCTTCACGGTTCACCATCCCTGTGAGTGACATACTGCACGTTGTTGTTCCATCCTTGCTTCCTGCAATGCTTCTTCAAGCTCCTACTCCATTGCCCCTACTAGTTCGCCTTACCAATGATGCTCATTCTACTCTACGCGATTAACACAAAGTAGCTCCTCATAGGATTTTAACTCTAGCTGAGATGCCAGAGCCATGATCTCTTTGTGCATGTACAACAAGTTTGCAATTTCTGGTCCCGTATACTCAATATCTGCTGCAACTTGTGTTGCATTTTTGTGAGAGATGTGTTGTTGTTTGCGAGATCCCAATCTTCAAGGCTTGTCAGAGATGAACTTTTAAGCAAAATTCCTTCGTTTGTTTCAAAATTCTCCTTCTTTCTCATAGATTTCATAGATTGCCTGCTAGACTGTGGTTTATAGAGCGGCAGCCAGACTGATCCTGCTGCTTGTTTGAGAATTTCCGATACATTTCCTGCCTTCAGCGTTGAGCTCATCATGGCGCCCCCAACTTTTGACATTGCAAGGTCCTACGTCTCCTTTGAAAACACCTGGCTTACTCCCCCACCATCGAGGTTCAATGGTTCCATATCTAGTGGAGGGCACACTAGCTTCATTCTCCAGATACTACAGTTTGTTTGGTGGATGCCCCACTATGATTTATAGGCCTGTGGAAATTCAAATTCAGCCGTTCCCTCCTTTTCTGGCCCATTAATGCTAGATTGACCGTAGATCGTTTCAAATCGGGCTCGTACTTCGTATCTTAATTGCCCACCGCCTGCTCCTTTTCTCCATAACTCAGACATCTTGTCATGAACAGTGATGGCAATGGTCACTTTCATACTTGTCCACATAGCAGTGCAACCCCTTCTGTGCAACTACGACCCTTGTGATATACTGATTCTACACGCACCCCTGTTGCCGCGCAACTCCCTCACATATTGCTTTATCATCCCGCACTCTCTTTCAATTATCTGGAGTGGTGAGACTGTACCTTGGTTAGTAAGTTAGGTAGTAGGCCCACCCATGTAGAGATTCAGGTGACTGCCATTTACTCTTCCTGGGAAGGGCTCTCCATTGAGCTCGTTGAGCTAGACCGCACCTCCATTTGTGACTTCTTTGATGACATATGGTCCTAACCAATGCATCCGGAGTTTTCCAGGGAATTTCTCGAACTTGCTATCATACAGCAATACTAAATCATTTTCTTTGAATGTGTGCAACTTGATATGGCAATCATGCCAAGCTTTTTCGCGCTGCTTCTATACTTGCTGATGGAATCCCGCCAGAAACCGTTCCTCCTCTAGTTCTTCCAGTTGCACAAGCCTTTCTTCCAACGCTCCATGGTCTGCCATGCTTGTCATTGCTGCTATTCACAAACTGGGTACAATGTATTCCATTGGCATGATGGCTTCTGTGTCGTAGAGTAATCGGAAGGGTGTTTGACCTGTCAATTTCTTGCAAGTAGTTCGGTATGCCCATAACACAGCAAGTATGCGCAAATCCCAGTCGTTTCGCTACGTGTTACAGATCTTGGTCAACACAGTATCTAAAATCTTGTTGAAAGCTTCGATTGTCCCATTCTCTTGCAGATGATACGGCATACTTTGTTGATGATATACTTGGAATTCGTTAGTGAGTGCGTTGATAGTTTCATTTAGGAAGTGCGTTCCACGGTCGCTCACTAGAATTTCCAGGCATCCAAACCATGTCAAGACATTCTCAAACAAAAATTTCGCAGCTGTAGTGGTCGTGCAGTCATTAATTGGTTGTGCTTCCACCCATTAGGTCAAGTATTCTGTTGCAGTGATGATATAGCACACACCTGTCTTTCCTTGAGGCGTGATGGGCCCCACAAAGTCGATCGCCCATTTTTCAAATGGTTGTAGCATTATCTGTGGATTGAGCGACATTCCATTCTTGCACGATGGTTTCCTAGTCCGTTGACATACGTCACAGGCCCGAAAATACGCTTTTGAGTCTTGATGTAAAGTTGGCCACTAGAGTCCGGTGCGAAGAATCTTCTGTGCTGTTGCCCTCCCCACATAATGTCCTCCTACAACCCCCCCATGTGCTTCTGCGAGGATCTGTCCTCGTTCAAATTCAGGTACATATCTTCGTAATATTTCATCATTTCCCATTTTGTAGAGGTGCCTTGCGATAACAGTAAAATCCGTCGCGCGTACCACCAATTCTTTCTTCTACTGGACTGAATACCCCTGTGGTGCAGTCCCTGTGGTTAAGAAGTGGATTATATCCTTGAAGTGGCCATCCACGATGTGCACTACATAGAGCTGTGCATCAGGTAGTCCTTCCTCGAAATTTGTTGGTTCCTCACTGTTCTCAATTCGGGATAGGTGATCTGGGCCTGCTTTTAGGCTTCCTGTCTTTACGATGACCTCGAAATCATATTCTTGAAACAGTAATAGCCATCTACAAATACACCCCCAACACAGGCTTGTTCACCAGGCATTTCAACGCAGAGTGGTTAGTATACATTTTAAAGTGCCCACCAAGTAGATAGTGGTAGTATTTCTGGAGCACATATACCATGGCCAGTCCCTCGTGCTCAGTAGTGGAGTAGTTCTTTTCTGCTTTAGACAATCATCGATTGTCGAATGCGATCGGGTGATCAATGCCTTCCGCTCCTTCCTGTGTGAGTACAGCGCCCAACGTGATACACGACGCATCAACGTGTACATGAAATTCAATGTCCCATTTTGGGAAAACCAAAATGGGGGTGGATGCCATTTTTTCCTTTAAAATCTCCAGACTCTTCTTACATTCCTCATTCCAACAATAGGTAGCATCCTTTTTCAACAACTGTTCCATTGGTGCCATGATTTGTGCATAGCCCTTAATAAACTTTCGATAGTATCCAGTGTGTCCCAACGTGGTACGGAGTTGTTTGACACTATGCAGTGCTTGCAGATTGAGTATGACAGCAATTTTCATAGGGTCCACCATCAGTCCTTGTCTGCAGACTACATGGCCGAGCAAGTTTCCAAAAGGGATGAGGAATGTACACTTTTTAAGATTTAGCGCAATCTAGTGTCGTCGAAACGTATCCAGCATCAACCGTAAGCTTGCTACATGTTTCCTGACTAGCCCAAACATAGTCCAATCATCAAAATAAACCTCCAAAAACTTATGAATGAATTCTTTGAATGTAGCCACTACTACACGTGAAAATATCACTGGCGCATTCTTCAACCCGAAGGGCATAACGGTGTACTGAAAACATCCCCATTTGGTCGTGAGGTAGTGTTTCTCCTATCTTCCGGTGCGATCTTGATCTGATGGTATCCTGAGAACCCATCTGTGAGCAAGTACGCTTCCTGTCCACCAACACTCTCCAGGACTTCATCTGTAAACGGGGTCGGGAATGGGTCATGAACACAGGCATCATTCAATTTTCAAAGGTCCACACAGATTCAAATTTCGTCCTTCTGTTTTTTCTCTTGTACTATCATAGTAATCACCCCATCAGACTCTTCCACGGGTTCAATAATTCCTGCTGCAAGCATTTTGTCCAATTCTTCACGGACTTTTTCCTTATACTTTGGATTCAAACAGTAAGGACGTTGCTTTACTGGCTTCGCGTCTAGCTTCAGAGTTATCTTCATCATCCCCAGGTCACCGAGAATCCCCTTTAACTCTATCATTTTGGTCAGGAATAAGTCTTGATATTCGTGCAATAATTCGATGACTTTATCCACCATGGCATCATCCCAGTAGTCCCCCAGGGTCGTGTACTTTGGCTCCTCCTCTATACCAATGTTTACCTGTTTCATTTTTAGTGGCACTGTGATGTCAGGGTCCTTGATCAACGGTCCTCAAACTTCACGGCTCCCTTCTATTTCTGGGATGTTAATGTTTCGGGGGTCATCATCATCATCCTCCACTTGCATGTTGTAACATTCTAGGGCATGGCTTAATTGATGTGACCATTCTGGTTGAATGATTTCTTCTGGTTCCTGTGGTAATTTGAAGATAGCGGCTTTCACAATTTGCAATGCATCGTCAACAGTATCCATCCATTGGTCTTCAAATAAGAATGTTAATAAAAACCCTTTGCACAAGATATCCCATTCGCCCGTACCATGTCAGAGCTCTGTCTCAGTATACCAGTTTCTGGGGATGACATCCAGGGTATGATAGAATAAATGTACCCATTCAGGCTGGGGCTCTTCACCATAGGCTTTAGTCCATTTTACGAGGTGCATGCACGGGTCATCGCGTCCATCATATTTCTCAGTTATTCATAGTTTCGGCTTCCCAAACCTTAGCTGCATCATCCTTCTGCAATCATACCAGCTTTCAAAATTCCCTTCATGTGTTCCCCACCAATGCACGGGTGTTGCACACAACACCCACTTTAATGCATCGAACCTCTGGTGCTCTGGTACTGCACTCTCAAACTTGCTTAAGAATTCGTCCACCACTATTAGTCCATCATATGTTGGTAGATCCCGAGCCTGGGCGGTTATGCAACGCAGTGATTTGGTCATCATATTACAATTTAGCATCATTACTTCACTCAACCGATTGTGCCATCGCTCATCTTCTTCGTCGGACTCCGATAGGCAGGATTCTGCGTGCTTCCACGGGGTCCTTTCATCTACAGTAGGATGTAGCCAATCCTGGTTCTGCGCGGTTAGTTTGTAGATACAATCTAGCTCTTCGTCACTTCCATCGTCGCGCACAGGTTCTGTGTAACGTTGTCCTTCAGCAGGATCCAATGGAACTATCACACATAGGGACTTTGTCTCAAAAATCATTTTCTGCTTTTTTAGATTGATGACTCCATTCATATCCATTGCCCAGTCTATTCCAAGCAATGCGGGGTAAGGGTTACTGTCATCCACAATCTCTATTACCTCGAAGTCTGTCTGCATGCTCGCACCATCGATATCCACTGTTACTCCCGTCAATCTTCCCATGGGCAAGATCTTTTGTTGGTTCGCCATCCACAGTTGAATGGGAGACCATTGTAGTGCGGCCCTGCCCATTCATTCCCAAATTTGCTTTCATAATACGTTCGCATCTGACCCTAGGTCTAAGATTATTTTATCCATCTCATATTCACCAATTTGCGTAGTCAACCACATTTCGCATTCGGTGCATAGGGCATGCTTCCCCATTTTTCGCACTACTCACGGCTCCCCTGACCTTGCGCACCTAGTGATCAATTCTTGTAGTCCTTTAACTACCTTATTATCATGCAGCAGTTTCATACATGTCTCTAAAAAGGTGGTTAGCATCGAGGGATCTAGGTCCATCTCTAGTTGATCCCTACTACCTGAAGTAGAGACCTCCGCGAAGCTCTTCTTAGCTTCCATAAACATTTATTTTGTGCACTCCAAGTCAAATTCAGGTTCCTTTGTAGGAGCCTTATGTACCCAAGTGTCTTCTTCAGGCTTCTTCCCCTTATCCTCCCCCATGGTCGTGCCACTCCTGAGCATCATGTTCATGTTGGGGTCCTCTTTGCGCGGTTTGGACCTCATTATTTGGATGTTTTGCATCAGAGTAGGCTACAACACCCCTTTTTCGCGCATTTGTGTGATTAGCATCAGACAATCTATCATTTCATGATCAAACTGTTCATAGTACAGGCAAGATAATCTCATTGGGTTGGTACAATCACAAGCATAGTGCCCAGGGCCTCTGCAATTGTAACAAATTAGCTGTCTGCGGCCTCTCCTAGGCCCCATTCCCCCGCGACCTCATCCTCGCCCTTGGAAGCCACCCCGCACTATTGCTACAGCTGGATCGAGGCCTTGAGTTTCTATCTGCATTTGATAAGCTGGAGTCCTATCCATCATTAGTTCATAGCTTTGACATGTTCGCTCATCATGACCCACTGATCTACAAAAATTACAGTACAGTTGTTGTGGAGTCTGGATATATTTCTACAACAGGTGACAGTTGTCTATTGCATGCTTTCCTCCCACTTGACAAATCCTGCAACAAAGATTGGCGGACACACTCAGACCTGCTTGTGCCTCTAGTCTTAATGGCATCGGTCCCCCTCCTGCCAAATAGTTCGCGAATACAGGACAATGGTCCTTATCGTGACCCTGGCCCTTACATTTTATACACCACACTTCTTCGCGTGCCCCTGGATGGGGCACCCTATCCTGCTTCAAACTTTGCATCTCTAAGCATAGGTTTTGTAGTTGCACTTGGATTTGTTGAAATCCCAACCTAGGATCTTGTATTGGAGTTTCATGCAACCTCATCGCTATCTCTAATGCTTCAACCTAGGTTGAGATCTTCTGCTGTGACAACGTCGTCCTTAGGTGCGGTGTCAGGGATGCCACAAACCAGGCACGGTGCTGCACATCTGAAAGCATCATATTAGCCTCTCAAATCATACTCTTCAGGCACTGATCTAGATCCCATGGAGTCTCGCCTGGAAGCATCGCAATTTCCTTAAATCTGATGATTGACTGAGTTTTTGATTTTGGTAAGCTAAACTCCTTGTTCAATGCATCCTAAATCTCCGATATTCTAGCATTTGGATGATCGATAGAGTGCTTAATATACCACATCAACGCACAATCCTGCAGTGCGCTCACCAAAGTAGCCTTTTTAATGTTATCATCCATAATGCCTTGGGCTACCCATACTGCCTTTACCACAAACCAGAACTGGTATGGTTCCTCATTTATCATGCCTCTAAATACGGGCAGCTTGATCACACTCGCCATTCCAACCCTTGGAGTTGGTGGAAGTAGTGGAGGTGAAGACGGGGCGGATGTTGGTAAAGAGGGCGAAGGCACGGATGGAGGTGGTAACAGTGGAATGCGCTGCTTTATCAACCAAACTGCACTTCTCGGAGAGAAACCAACAAGCTCCTCCTTGCTTTCCCACAAAAGTGAAATCAGGGGACTGTTCTCTAATCCTTCGATCCCTTTGAAGATCCTTCTGCTTCACGTCGTTCCACTCATTAATGTATGTGCATCATTCGTTTTTCACATAACAACATATTAATCTAGGTATTTAGAGACTTGATGTACTTACCTCGTGGTCCTTTGAGAAAACGTCTTTCGGCTTTGCTGTAGCTGACAGTTGTGTCTATCGTGAATTCAGTGATAAACCCTGCTATTATTGGATCCAACCAATGATCTACGGCCCGTGCGATGTTATCTTCAGATGCCTTTAGCCTGCGAACTAACTCCGGAATCCACACTATCGGTTGATCAAGCTCCCACCTTCCTGTGCTGTTTGCTAGCCTCGTGATCCACTCATACAATTCTGATGAGAAGGACACAAAGAAAATCTCATGGATTTTCGTGTATATGTAGCGATCCAGCCACATCTTCTTAGATATTTGTGGGGTTTTGTTTTCCTGCACCACGAACTCGTGAAGCTTCTGATCCAACCAATATTCAATCTCTTTCTTCATAGGGTTCCACTATTCCAACATCAGACATCCCTTAGGCAGATCTCGGTCCCAACAATGGAACCATTTGTTGGCTTATTGGGGCCTGACCGAGGTTTAGAAGTGTTTTAGCCAAACAAATCCCATACTACTGACCCTTTCGGTAACAATCCGCGGAGTGAGGACTGAAGTCTCACCCGAGGTAGTATGGGAGGGTGCTCGAACCAAGTTTTTGCACCTTAGGGATGTCTTGATGGGGTCTGGGTTTGCGCAGAGCAATCCTACGCGCAAGACTGCTTCGCGCAGCTATCTTTTCAGAGCAACTACCTTAATCAAGTGCGAATGCAATTTACCCTTTCTTGCGCTTATTATTATTATAGATCTTGGTTTACTTACGAAGTTACAACACTTCCAGCTATTGTTCAACTTAAACAGACATGCGTGCAACCATAAATCTTAAAGATACGCATAAAACCATAACATAAGCATAAACATATAGATCTACGATCAGATGCATAAACCAGAATCGAGAATAGATACACAATATTTCAGAAACACTTATCTTTATTAATTCCCTTTATCTGGTTACAACCAACTTCTTGCCTTGCGCACACAGCTGTAGGGGTCTGTGCACACAACTTCAGAATCTGACCAGGCCTCTGTGAACACAGCTGTGGAGCCTCTATCTCCTATTACAACCTAGACTTGCACTTCACAGACTCAGATATACTATCTCATTCAGACACCCATATTACTTCTATTACCAAAAAACTACCTTACACTTAGAGCTTGGCTCTTATTTATACATTCCCATGGTCCGCAGACCATGGGTAAGCTGACACATTCTAGATTAACTTATAATATTTTAGGGCAGACTACCCTTGGACTTGACCCATTACAATTCGCACTCTACGCATTTCGCAGAGCTTTTATAGTAAAATACCCAAAAACGTGGGCTTCAAGCCCCAAAACCGTTATGCGGGGGATCCGCTTCCCAACAAGGATCAACAGTTACAATGGGATTTTATTATAGATACTGAGTTACATGTATGTTTTCATTACTAGTTTTGGCATGCATGGCATATGCATGTGTTTTGTTGGTTATGATATGTCATTGGCATAGATGATGGTCTGGATTCACAGTGGATTGCATAGCCTTACCATTTCCTAGATATCCATGGTAATTGTGGTTTTATTTTCCTTGTTTTGTTTTGGTTGGTTCTCATGTCTCCTTAGCTTGGGTTGAGTTACTAGTCCTGGAAACCTTGGTTGGAAAACTGCTTTAGAATCCCTTGGTGGGATGAGTTACTAGTCCTAGAAGCCCTTGTTGGACAAATGCTTTGGAAGCCCTGAATAAGATGTGGGTTGAGTTACTAGTCCTAGAAGCCTTGGTTACACAAACATTCTGGAGCCATGGAAGGCTTGGATAGAGACCAATCTGATGATGGTTTTCTGATTTTCGACCGTGAGGTGGAATAATTGTTTTATGGTTTGAGGTGGATGGTCTCTTGAATTGCTGGATGGTTTTGGATTGATGTGTTCTATGAGATCTCACATTCATGCTTGGAATATGGCATGGGGGTGAATGGATGAAGAGAGATTTGGCTCAACCATTCTACGGTTGGGTGGAACTTGGAAGTCCCATCCCGAGTTTGGATTTTGCATCATCAATATTAGGTTATTTATCGTTGTATTTTTATAAGTATTTTACTGGTTGTATGTAGTTTATATGGCTTTGGTTTCATTGGTATTTCGGCTAATATTATGTTGGATATGTATGTGTTTTATGATAGTAGCTATGTATGGCTCTCATCATGTTTCTAATTGTAAATGAATGAATAATGTATCTAAGATGTAATGGATGGAATGGAAGTTAATGTGTTGAGGTATCAATGCTTCTTAGCAATTCTCACCTAAGTATGAGACCCCTATGCTCAGATCTATTATTTACACCTGTAGATTACATATTCATGATATTTTTTATGAGATTCCTCTCATGTCTAGTAGGGGTCTCGTCAAGGTCTCATTCAAGTAATTTCATTTATACTATCATTTCCCTATTATATTACTATTTTGGATATGTCATTCAATTATGGGTAGTGACCTGGGATCTGGGCCGAAAAAAGTGGCTCAAATCTTAGGGACATTGGCACAACACTGAGAAAAAGAGTCCCTAGACACTGGCATGACTTGTCATGAGAGCATTCTAATCCTCCTGGACGCTGGTAGGCCTATAGCATGGGAGTGTCCAAGGGTCAAGTGGTCTAAAATCTTAGTGGGACCTAGGGGCTAGTTGGCATAAAGTTTAGGATGGTTCTTGAGGGTCCTGATGATGATGTTAAAGGTGTATATGGTGTGTTTCCATTGGTTCCACTTCCTTAACATGACTTAGGAGGTCAAATCATATCATAGTGGTCTCTCGTCACATGTTTACCCCAAATGGACGGTTACTTAGGTAGATGTGGGAGGAGGGTGTTGCATTCTCACTCTCTTGATTTTCACACTGTTGGTTGAAATTTCAATTAGGTACAATGTAGTCACGTTATGCAGGTAGAGGAGTAGGAAGGTGGAGATGCTTTCAATCTTTCCTCTTTTTTAGAATTCTCCATGTCAAAATAATGTGCTTCCATTCTTGGATGATTCTCATCTCAGTAGAAAATCAAATGCAATAAATTATTTCAATCAATCCATACTATTGGGAAACAACCATTCCAATGATGATCAATTTATTGAATCATGAAATCACGAATTCCTAGGTGCATAAGCTAATATTTCGATTTCTCATGAAGATTTTACTTTGGATCTAGATTTTGATTTAGCCAAAGAAGATGTGCTTATCAAAACTTCCTCTTGATCTCACTATCCCTTTTGCTCTACCATCTGCGATGAATCTACTCGTCGAGAGGGTACTCTATGTTCTTCAATTCCATCATCCTATGACTTAACCTCTCAAATGGAACAAGTTGGTAAGATTATCCATGAGGCAAATCAAAACAATCAAATATTTGAGTACTCTTCCTAGTCCTCATCATCTCTTCACTTGCATGAAGACAATTATTCAAATCATCTTGCTCATGAAATGTTGGCTTGAGGGGCTTTGGACCCAGGTTCAGAGTTATCTATGCTAACCAACAAAACCCTACACTCCTGGCCCACAACAAATTGCATAGCACAGGTTGCAGTCTCCCCCGAGGTAGTATTAGGGGATTCTAGAACCAAATTTCTGCATCCAAGGACTATGTGATGTGTTTCTATTGAACTAGGTCTTCATCTAACCTTCATGAACCCTAACCCTTAAAACTCGAAAACTATAGCAACTGACAGTTAACATATTTCAACCCTTTTCCAATTGCGCTAAACATTCATAACATCATGTAAATAAACAGATCTACTTATTTCATGCATCTACTAAGTAATTTTCATGACTAATTGCATTCAACAGATCAAAACATACAATAATTTTAGAGATAGACAATAATACAGATATGCAAATAACTCTTCAAAAAAACCTTTCTTATGCTTAGATATTCAATTACAGACTCTTCCAACCATGTGTACACAGATGCAGGGGCCTACGCACTCAGCTGCAGACTTACCAAGGTCTCCATGCAAACAGCGGCAGGAGCCTTCCCCTTCGCCTAAGTACAGAAAATAGACCTTACACTTCTATCTCTTAATTAGATCATTCACTGACTTAATTCTCTATGATTCTCTATGACTTCTTTTATATCATTGTCTATTACAATAACATGGTCTGGGAACCATGGGCGGGTCACAAAATAGCTTAACTCTTAATAAACTAAAGTGCTTTGACCTTCCTAAAGCCCCTTTTACTCCTATCGACCTGCGTGCTCTGCTCCTCAAAATGTGGAGACTTTACAATATTAACAAAACTTTTACAAAATTTGACCCTAGGGGACCCTATCCCAATAGGACTCCAACACAAAGTGGTGACCTGTCCCAAGTCACTCTACTCATGTTGCCTCGATCTTTGCTTGCATACCATTGAACTCTGTCTTCAATTCTTGAAGATTTGATGTTCCTTGCGCAGCGGTCTAACGAAGTTCCTCATCCAATTTCTCTGTATTTGGACCTTTGATTGCAAGGCCCATGGTTCTGTGTGTTTACTGCATAGCCTTCAACTTGCTCTGAATCATCTATGAGAGTCGTCTCACCTCATCAGCCCAGGGTTGCATTCTTGAGGATATGATGGATGCCTTCTGACGTAACTCATCAATCTGGGTTTGGATGAACTTTCCTTCCTACAATCTAGTGAACCTTTGCACTGGTGCTAAGATCTGTACTATTACCTAGATCTCGTCAAACTGCACCTTTTTTTCTCAGATGTCTGCTTCAATTTTTTGCAAGTGTGGATCCTCTTGCAGTGAGGTCCACATCTCCATCGTTTTCACAAATAATTGGTTGCAATTCTTAATTGCAGCTTCAAGAGTAGTCATATTCTCTTTAATATTAGTCTCCAGTTTCTCTCTGACATTCGGAGTAGTGGTTGGCTACAACTTAAGTTGAAGCTCAGATATCTACAGCTGCAACTCAAAGCAGACTTTGCCAATTTCCTCCTTTGACTCCTTCACCATAGTAGCTAATTTCTAGATTTTATCTGTGGAGGCTACTTCTGT
Organism: Pinus tabuliformis; assembly: GCA_031772625.1. Classification (NCBI taxonomy): domain Eukaryota; kingdom Viridiplantae; phylum Streptophyta; class Pinopsida; order Pinales; family Pinaceae; genus Pinus; species Pinus tabuliformis. The sequence continues at coordinate 1,489,423,807 of CM062816.1, read as the reverse complement.
TGGAATTTTGAGCTCGGGAATCTCACTATAGGCTTGCGCTATCAGTCATTCTAGCTACTGACTATGCACACCGACCTCTTCTCACTCTTTGAGTGTCTGTGCGTTATCCTTGAACATTTGCTTGTTATTCGCTTTGACTTCACTGATAACGATTATTTCCTGATACTCCCGGACCTTGAGCTCATCTGATAATCCTTGATGCAGCTCATGCAATGAATAAATGGGGAGCACCGCAAGGTTAAGGCTCAAATTCTTCATGTGCAATAGGCACACCCTATCCTCTGAAGTCTCAACGTGCAAGGATCCCTCTGGTAACTATACTGCATGGAGGTTTGTGGTGATCTATGTTGTTGAGGTTGTCACGCTCGCTTGCTTTAGGCTCGCTTGCTTCAGCCTCTCTTGTCCTTTGTTTCTGTGGCATTGAAGACCACATTGTTGATCTCATCTAGGTGCCCCTCCATGAGGACCATTAGTGTCGTTCTCACACACTTGTCAGAATTTTTCTTCTTGCGAGGTCTCATGGAACTTCGCTTCTACCTCTTCCTAAAAATCAAGGGGGACTCTAGGTTTGTATCCTCTTCCTCTTCACCGCCTGTCTATACTTTTACATTGGTGTGCTCCATTTCAGATTCGTCAAGGTCCATAGTGGCTTGCAACGTGGTTGCAACTTTCTCATTTAATGCATCCTTCTCTTTCACAACCACCTTCTCTTTCAATGCTTCCTTCTCCTTTGTAGAGGCCTTCTGCTGCATGGTCTCTTCTTTCTGCGTGGCCTTTTTCTTCGTAGAAGCCTTCTATGCTTCTTTCTTCTTAGATTTTTCTATTGTTGTTGTAGCTGCACCTTCTGCACCTATACTTGTTCCTACGCCTACATCAGATGGGGTGAGTCATTCGCTTGGCCATTTACTGATGACCCCCATAATATCATCTTTTGCGACCAAATATGGCAACCTATGCCATGTTCCCATGGAATCATTCTTTGCATGAATAGATAGATTGTGAAAATTTTCCTTGAAGTCTACAATGTTAACATATTGTGTGTGTAAGCTTGGTGATAAACGCGGAAGTTGGTTGATCACCATTCACAACTCAGATTTGAATAGGACCCAGAATATCTTTGTCTCCATGATGCGTTCATGATCCTTTGTCACCCACTACGAGGAAAAATTCATAGCTTCGCATAAGTTTGGATAATTTTGCGAGAACTGGCTTTCCTTAGGTGTCCTCCATGCCACTAGCGTGATCAACAGAAGTAGCCACGCGTACTTGAATGCCTTGTTATCATCATGGGCTTCACGACAATCTTCCAAGAACTCATGACATAGATACTGAGCCCAATTATATTGGATGCCTTTGGCGGACTATGTAGCCAAAAATACTACGGTTGTCGGCACTTCATTAGCACAACATTTCCTCGTAATATTTCTCACCAATATTTGTGTAGCAAACTACACAGCACCATCCGATATGGACCTAATCGCATAGCCGCACGACTTCTTCACCGACCTGAAGTCACTCTTCATTTGGTCTGCCATATTTTTATCTTGTGATTTCCCCACAAAAGCAATAGCGGGGTTCACGCCCTGATAATGAAACAATGTTATTCAGTGGATCAACATACCAGTGATTGGAATGGGCCCTCCCAACCAAAGGCACCCATCATGAACCAATGTAAATAATTGACGCACACAGATAGTGTTAATGGTGTTGCGGCTAAAATGTGGCACCCACAACATGTTGAGCAACCCCGCGTGCTCAATTTATCTCACCCACTTCATTATCTCAAGTTTTGTAACATCATACTCCTCCTAATAGACTTTCTTCAGGTATTTTCTTTGTTCCAACAGTGGGAACTTTGCATGATCACCCAGGTCCCAGTCCTCCATCTTAAAAAATGGTATCCAGGCTAACAAATTTCCCTTAAAAGGGACCTCCTCCGACAACAATGGTGTGGAGACCTGGAATTTCCCTAAGTTTGGGTCCTTAGTCACTTTGGCTATTGATTTCCTAGGGGGTACATAAGGTGGTAGCCGAGTAATCGACACTGCTTCGTTGGCATCAATCTCTTCAACCCCCATAGTTAACTCCTCCTCATCTAAGTCCAAGGGTTTCGTCTACTTTCTCCTATCCATCCAACCCTTATGTCTAACCTCTGTTGGATTTTTGCACAACGATTTCCACACTAGTGCTTGTTGGGGCTTTTTTTTCTTCTTCTCTCCTACTGTGAAAGCAAATGGTTTAGGCCTCAGCGACCTAGGCGCTGTGGTAGGAACAACTTGTGTTGCAGTCATTCTCTCCCATAATCTTTCCTTCTACCACTTAGTTAAATTCGCTTCCCCCCAAAGTCCTTCTTGTGCAAATTTCTCTCTAGTCTCCTTCCAATCCCCTCCATACATGCAACAATTGTCTTGGCGCAAACTAAGGTGCAAAATCTCAAAGAAATTTCTTTGGAAGAAAAGTGTTTGAATGTGGAGCGAGATGTTGTATTTATAGCCCATTTTGAATTCAAATCCATATGTTCCCTCCCGATCCCTATCATTAATTCACTTTTGGTGGTAGATTTCCAAAGATATGCTCCTTAATTGCTCCCCCCCCCCCACTCCATTTAACGGAAAAATAGCCATCCAATCATCTACAGTGCTTCCAATGGTCACTTTTTAGCCAAGCTAGGTGGGACCCACCATGGTAGCATAGCTCCTTCGTCGCAGATCCCCTATGCGCCTTCCTCCTAATCGTCGCGCAACCCATTCACTTCGCCAAATTTTTCTTGTGGCAACATAGTTTATAGTCTCGCACTTCCTTGCAACTTCCTAGAGTACTAAGACTTTCTTGCATTCATATAGTCATTGCAAAGGGGTGGGATCTCCCTTGTACATCTTTAATCACCACCCATTGATTTTTCCTAGAAATAGTTCCCGTTCAGCTTCACGAGTTGAAATACACCTACATTCATAATCTATTTGATGATTTATGGCCCCATCCAATGCATCTAGAACTTCCCTGGAAACTTCACGAACTTACTATCATGTATAAATACTAAATATCCACTTTTGAAGGTGCATTTATTAATGTGGTTATAATAGTTCCCCGTTCAGCTTCACGAGTTGAAATGCACCTACATTCGTAATTTTTTTGACGATATATGGCCCCATCCAATGCATTTGGAACTTCCCTGGAAACTTCATGAACTTACTATCATGTATAAATACTAAATATCCACTTTTGAAGGTGCATTTCTTAATGTGGTTATCATGCCATGCCTTTTCGTGAGCCTTTTGCACTTGCTGATGAAAAGCCGCCAAGAAGCAATCTTCTTCTAATTCAACTATCTGCGCGAGGTGTTCTTCCATGGTATCCTAATCTGCCATCTCAGTGACTGCAGAAATCCACAAACTAGGCACAATGTAATCCATTGGTATCACTGCCTCTTGTCCATAAACCAGTCTAAACGGTGTCTATCTAGTCAACTTCTTATAGGTATTTCTATACGCCAAAAGAACATCTGGTATGTGCACATCCAAATAACTCCTATTTGTGTTACAAATCTTTGTCAAAGCATTCTTCAGGATTTTATTAAAGGCTTCCACTGTTATGTTTGCTTGAGGATGGTACAATGTGCTTTTTTGATGATACATCTTTAACTCTTCAAGCAAAGTAGCAATTTTTTCGTTCAAGAAGCGTCAACCCCTATCACTCATCAAAATCATAGGATAGCTAAACCATGACAAAATGTATTGAAATATGAACTTTGCAGCTATAGTCATGCTGCAATCCTTCACGAGTTGCGCCTCAGCCCACCTGGTCAAGTATTCTGTGGCCGTGATGATGTATATTGATCACGTCTTCTTTCCTAGTGGCTAAATTAGTCCCACAAAGTCTATTTCCTACTTATCAAATGACTGTAATGACACTTGCGGGTTCAGAGGTAATTCATCCCTTCGCGATGAACTCCCAGCCTTCTGACAGACATCACATGCTCTGCAATATACCTTAGAATCCTTGTGCACAGTTGGCCACCATAGCCTAGTTCGTAGGATCTTATGCATAATCTCTCTTCCCGCATAATGTCCTCCAGCAACTCCTCCATGTGCTTCAGTGAAGATTCTTTGTCATTCATAATATGGGACATACCTACACAGAACTTCAACCGATCCCATTTTTTATAAGTTCTGTGCAATAACAGAAAATTCCATAGCCTTGACCACCAATTCTTTTTTCTGTTGTGTTGTATACCCTTTAGGAGTTGTTCCCATATACAAGAATTGGATTATGTCTGCAAAATGTTTGTCTGTGACGCACAGAGCAAAGAGTTACGCAATAGGAAATACTTCATTGAGACTTGTAGGCTCATCACCATTATCAATACATGAGAGGTGATTCGGTCCAACATTTAATCACCTTGGATTTACAACTACTTCAAAGTCATATTCCTGGAAGAGCAGTAACCATTTACAAATTCCCCTCCCCCCAACACAGGTTTGTTAACCAGGTACCTCAAAGCGGAATGGTATGTGTACATTTTGAAGTGCACACCCAATAGATATTGTCTGAACTTATGAAGTGCATATACCATTGCCAATCCTTTGCGCTCCATGGTTGAATAATTATTTTCTACCTTAGACAACTTCCTACTCGTAAACACAATTGGATGGTCAATATCACATGTGCCTAGTTGAGTTAACACTAGTCCTAATTCTATGCAGGATGCATCTACATGTACATGGAATTCCTTCTTCCAGTCAGGGAACACTAGAATAGGCGTTCTAACCATCTTTTCCTTCAATACCTCTAAGATTTTCTGATAGTCATCATCCCAGCAAAATGTCTATTCCTTCTTTAGTAATTTTTCCATGGGTGCAGTGATCTGTGCATATTATTTGATGAACTTCCTATAATATCCTATATGGCCTAATGTAGCATGCAACTGTTTAACATTCCTTGGAGGCTCCAAATTGATAATCACCACAATTTTGGCAGGGTCCACCATCAACCCGTGCTTACAAACAATGTGGCCCAAGAGTATCCAATATGGTACGCAAAATATGCACTTCTTCATATTAAGGGATATATGACACTTTCAACAAGTATCTAGCATCATGCAAAGACTAGCAACATGTTTCTTCACTAACCCAAACACTGTCCAATCATCAAAGTAAACCTTAAAAAACTTACAAATAAATTCTTTAAAAGTTGCAACTACTGCCCTAGAAAAGATCGCAGGGGTATTCTCAAGTCCAAAAGGGCATAATTATATATTGGAAAGAGCCCCATTCTATGGCAAAGGTAGTCTTACTTCGATCTTCTGGTGCGATCTTAATCTGGTGATACCCTGAGAACCCACCTGTAAATGAGTAGGCTTCTTCACCACCAACATTCTCCAATACTTCATCTGTGAACGATGTAGGGAATGGATCATGTACAAAATCATCGTTCATTTTCCTTAGATCTATGCAGATCTGAATTTCACCCTTCGTCTTCTTTTCCTGAACCACCATAGGGCTAACCGTGTCTGATTCCTCTACAGGCTCAATAATCCCTGCTACAAGCATCTTATCCAATTCTTCACACACTTTTTCTCTATGGGCGTTGCTTCACTGGATTGGCATATGGCTTCATATTGATCTTCATGACACCCATATCACATACTATCCCCTTCAGATCAGAGAAATTTGTGGGAAACAAGCCCTGATACTCCCGCGGTAACTTCAGAACTTTGTCCACTGTGTCCTCATCCCAACAATCACCTATATTTGTGAACTTCGGCTACGCTTCTGACCCAATGTTCTCTTTCTTAGTTTTCAATGGCTTTGAGATGTCAGGTACTTCTACCTTAGGCCCGACAACTTCGCTCTCTTCCTTTGACTCAGGAATACTAATATTCCTTGGATCTTCGTGACCTTCTTCTACGGTAACATTGTAACATTACAACGCATGACACACCTGCATACTCTATTCTAGTTGTACCCATGTGAGAGGTTCTATAGACGTTTTGAATAGTGAAACATTGATCTCCTGTAACTCTTCATCAATACACTCAAATCCATCCTCAAAATTGAACGTTAACAGAAGGCTATCCTTCAGATCATCCCACTCCATAGTTCCATGTCATAGCTCTGTTTCTAGATACCATTTCATTAGAATAGAATCCAAACTGTGGCAGAATATGTGAACCCATTCTAGTTGTGGTTCTTCTCCCCATGCTTTCATCCAACGAGCCAGATGCTCACGTGGATCATCCTTTCCTGTATACCTTTTCGTAATGTAGTTATTTGCATATCCAAACCGCAACTTCATCTTCCTTTGGTACTCCTTGGAGTTTGCAAAAATGTTCTTATGTGTACCCAACCATGTGGCAAGTGTAGCTCTTAGCACAATGTCTAGTTCTTGGAACTGATGTTCCTCTGGTAAATCCCTTTCAAATTTATCTAGAAATAAATTAACATCTTCTAAGCCATCATAATATTGTAGATTGCGTACATCAGTAGATATACACTAGAGTGACTTAGTAAGCCTGTAGCATCATAGTGTTCAGACTTCATGCAACCTATTTTACCAGTGCTCAAGCTTCTCATATGAATCCGAGTTGCAAGAGTTTTCCTTTTCCCAAATAATTTTCCCATCCGCAATAGGTTTGATTCAATCCTCATCTTGCGCAGTAAGCTTATATTTCTTCTCAATATATTCTTCCTCATAATAATCTCGCACTGGTTCAGTATATCGCACACCCTCAGTTCCTTCTTTTCAGACGTCATATTGTGCTTCTTCAAGTTGATGACCATGTCCATATCAAATGCCCAATCAATGCCAAGAAATGTTGGGTAGGGATTATTGTCATTGACTATTTCAATTACTTCAAAATCATCTATAGCGCGCCCCTTCACTATCCACAGTTACTCCATGTAGGTGCCCCATATGAATAACCCTTTTCTAATTCTCCATTTGCAGCTGAATCAAGGACCACTATTGCGACGAATTTCCCATTCTTTCCCAAGCCTTTTTAGGAGAAACATTTGCATCAGATCTCAGATCAATGATTACTTGGTCCATTTCTAATTCTCCGATCTATGCAGTCAATCTCATCTCTCGACCAGTCCTTCTCTTACCCTTGTCTACCTTAGGTATTTCTTGTTGTTTTGGCAATGGATTACCCTTGCTAGCGCAATTATCTAACAACTCTTTCAGTCCTTCTATGTCATTTCGGTCTCGTAGGAGCTTCATGCAGGTTTGTAAGAAATATGTTAACAATTAAGGATTTGTTTCTTGTGCACCAATGACCTCATTAGGCTTCTTTGTTCGTGTACATTAAGCCTTTTATGTAGAATTTCATGCATCCATAAAGCTCCTTTTCACCTCCATAAAAGTCTCCTTTACCTTATTTAAATTGAATTCAACATCCTTGTTAGCAACCTTGTGCACGTAGATATTGTCTTCTGGTTGTTTTCCAGTATCCTCCCCAGTAGCTATACCACTTCGCGTAACGATATTAACACTGGGACCATCCTCACATGGTTCTGATCTCATCATATGGATGTTCTGAGTATGCTGCTAGGTCTAGGTCTTATTTTCTTGCATCTTTGGGATGAGCACGGGACAATCTTCTATATCATGATCAAACTATTGACAATATTTTCAAGAGGGGTGCATTGTGTTCTGACAATCTCATGCAAAGTGAACTGCTTCTCCACAATTGTAACAAATGATCTATCCCCGACCTCTTCCAGCTCCTCCCCCTTATCCTCCTCGTCCCTGGAATCCTCCACGTGCTATAGTTTCACCTTGTACTTTTTGAGGACGTGTCTCAGCCTGTACTCTATATGTTGGGGTTTTTTCCATCATTAAATCATAGCTTCGGTAATTACACTCTTCATGGCCTACAAACTTACAGAAATTGAAAAAAATTGTTGGGGAGCCTGTAAAAACTTCTCTAACAATTGGAAATTGTCTATCGTATGTTTCCCTATGATCTGGCAGATAGTGCACCATGGTACTACACCGTGTTCGTCCCAGTGGTATTTTCTGGTTTCAGGGGGATAGGACCTCCTCCAATTAGGTAATTATGATACACTGGGAAATGATCCTTGTCCTGATCATGGCATTTTCACTTTAAGCACCATACTTCCGTGTGGGTCTCAGTCTGGACCTCTTTTCACTTTTTGAGACTCTGCAACTCCATATATAAGGTACCCAACTACTAATGAATCTATTGCACTCCCATATTTGTATCCTGAATAGGCGAGGCCTCTAAATTCATACCAATATCCAGTGCCTCAGCCTGCATTCCAATATTCTTCTGTGACAATGGAAATCTCAAATGAGGTAACAACTAAGCAATATACAAATCCTTGTGTTTCTCATCCGAGATCTGCATATTAGCTTGTTGTAGCAGACATTTCAACCTTTGATCAAAATCCCATGTAGATTCATTTACCTTCTGCTTAATTTCTTTAACCTCAGTTATAGACTGAGCTTGAGACTTAGGTTTCTTGAATTCATTATTTAGCACATCTTTCGTATCTTTCAACATTGTAGCTAGATGAGTTGTACTATACTTAATGTAACAGCTCAGCGCCCTATCATGCAACACTACGACCATTTGCACTTTCTTCAGGTCATCATCTATTATCTGTTGTGATTTCCACAAAACATCTACTACAAACCAAAACTATTTAGGGTCTTCTATCCCAGACCCTTGAATATAGGCATTGTCATAGCATTCACCATATTGAATAGTGGAGGTGAAGGTGGAGGTGGAGGTGTAGGTGTAGGTGTGTGAGGTGGAGGTGAAGGTGGAGGTGGAGCGGATGGATGCAGTATTCGTAAAATGCCTTGATTTATCATCTACGTCTCACCTTGAGGTGTCTTCAGACTACTACTTTCTTCATCACTATTAGACGCTTCCAACAAAGGATTGTACTCAGCACCTGAATCTATATCTCTTCTAAATAGTTTACCACTTTGCGTAGCTCCCATCAAGTCTCGTATAAACATTAATTTAATGGTATAATCCATTTCTCACACAATAACATTTTAATCCAAGTTTTCAGGGACTTCAGATACCTACCTCTTGGTCCTTTGAAAAACCAACATTCAACTTTGCTATAACTAATAGATGTGTCAATTGCGAACTCAGTGATAAATCCACCCAAGATATTATCGATCCAATGGTCAAAAACCCTCGTGATCTTGTTTTTTGAACCTTCCAGGCACCTCACTAACTCTGAAGTCTACACAATAGGGTTATCCAACTTCCAAGTACCTTAACCATCCACCAATTTAGCCAACCATTCATATAACTAGCATGGAAAAGAGGAAAAGGAAATTTCATGTTATTTTGTATACAAATATCTATTCAACCACTCTTCTTTTGATAGGCGTGAATTCCTATTTTCCCGGGCTGCAAATTCATGCAACTTCCATCTATCCACTTTTTGATCTCCTTCCTAGTCAGTATCCACTTATGCCACATCACACATTCCTTATATAGATCCCGGTCCCAGCAATGGAACTATTTGTTGGCTTGAGGGAGCTTGGACCCAAGTTCAGAGTTAGTTGTGTTAACCAACAAAACTCTACTCTACTGGCCCTTTTAGCAAAAACCTACGTAGCACAGGCTACAGTCTCACCGGAGGTAGTATTGGTGGATGCTAGAAACAGGTTTCTACATCCAAAGGACTATGTGATGTGTTTTTGTTAAACTAGGGCTTTATCTAACCTTCGTGAACCCTAACCCTTAAACCTGGAAATAAAAACAACTAACAGTTAACATATTTAAACCCTTCACCAGTTGCACTAAACATTCATAACATCACATAAATAAATAGATCTACTTCTTTCATGCATATATTAAGTATTGTTCATGACTAATTGCATTTAACAGATCAAATCATACAGTAATTTCAGGGATAGACAATAATACAGATATGCAAATAACTCTTCAAAACAACCTTTATTATGCTTAGATATTTAATTACATACTCTTCCAACCCTTAGTACACAATTGCAGGGGCTAGCGCACTCAGCTGTAGACTTAACAAGTTATCTACGCACATAGTTTCAGGAGCCTTCACCTTCACGTAACTATAGAAAAGAAACCATACACTTCTATCTCTTACTTATATCATTCACTAAATTACTTCTCTATGACTCTCTATGAACCCTTTTATATCATTCTCTATTACCATGGTCTACAAACCATGGGCAAGTCACAACTTTAACCCCAGGGGACCCTATCCCAGCATGAAATTTCTTCGATTCATTTTCTTTCAATTTGGATCAGAAGAATCTTTTGACTTGAGTAATCTGGTTGTTGAAGTTGAAAAATCTGGCCAAATCAGTAACAGATATGGTTGCCACCTAGTGAGCAATGGATTTATTGAAATTAGTGGTAGCAATTATCCTCATGCCATGCATTATCTGGTTCAATCTTCAAGATGCGATTTTACAATCCTGGGATGTTTTGGGACCTATCGAGGAGTCGAGGCACTTCAACTTCCGTTGATGGTTATGTCAGGATATCGCGACTCTAGTAAGCCCCCTGATCTAAGCCAAATATTTTTTTTCTCACACAATCCTTCTCCTTGCATAGTTTCACTCAATGGAAATTTCTTTGTGAAATTTTTTTGGTATTTAGGGTATGATATTTCAAATTTTAAGGATTTTCCTTCTGACCAGATTCAAGATTCTTTTTCAGTTTATTCATCTTCATGCAAATCTCTTGCATCAAACTCAGTTTTGGAATGTGTGCCTCTAATAGAGTCATGCAATTGCAAAGTTGATCATTCAAGAGACTATATTTGGCTGAAGAAAATAATTCCTATCAACTTCATCTCTTAATAGTCACATCCCCATTTTTCTTGCGAATGTTATTTCACAAATCTTTATCCTATTGAGTAATAATGAATGCATGAGTCACCGTACGAATCAAGTTCTTCCCTATCCACCATGTCTTGACTAGTCTCATGTATTTCTTGTGTTGGCATCCCTTTTTATTTCTTTTCACGATTATGATACTTGCATAGTTTGTCACTAGTTACAAGAAAATAGTTTCTCAAATTTAACTTTTCGAGGAACTTGGTTCGATTGTTTAGAGCATTTGCAAAACTGTTCAACTTGATTTATATTCATTGATTACAAACTAGGAATATGATGCTTTAATCATCTTATCTGATCATTATTTTGTCTTTGATGACTGTCATTCATGTTATTGCCTTCCCACCAACATATCCAATGGAATTTGTTTTACATTCTTCGACCTTCATCGTTTAACATCTCACTATTCATATTTTTGTCGAGTAGTTGAGGCACTTAAGTCTATACTTATGGTTATGTCAGGTCCTCATTGTCTCGACATGACTATAGAATAAGATCATGTATATTTTCCCTCCAAGTTTCTCATTATAATCTCGTGCCTCTAATTGAAAATCCATCTTTTCAAATATTTTGATGTTTTTTAGAGGATCATCATGAATTTTATGATCCAATCACTGAATGGTTGGAGAAATCTTACTCGACAAGTTCCATTGCAATAAACATGTTTCTCCCTTTTCGCATGCTTCTAAGCAGGATGACATAGAAGAAGGTGTGTTTGTAAGAAGTCTTCAAGGTTTGTCTAATTATTCTTTCCATAGAGGTAAGAACGTGGATTGGATGAAGGTAGTGGTTGTGACAAATATTTTTACCCATAGGAAAGGCCTTCAAATGTTTGTGAAATTTATTCAAGTTTTTATCTTTTCTCTTGCACATTGCTTTATATATGTTTTAATTGATCACATCTTTGTGATTGCAGGTCGGGAACAATTACAGTGGCTACATTGGAAATTCCATTATATGTGACCCCAACCTTCTAGTTGTTAGGTTAGGAGTAGGATTAGATGCATCCTAGTTTTCCTTATCTTGCACTCATCTTGGGTTGTTCTCTTTAGTCTCTCTTGTCTTTTCTTACTTTTCTCTTGCATTATGCTTTGGTTTAGCTTCCTTGTTGTGTGTTGTCTTTCCTTTCATTTTGTTTCTTTTTTTTTTCTTTCTTGTTTTTCTCCTTTTGTTTTCCATCATGTGAATAAGTGTTGTTCCTGGACCTAGTTTGGCTTCTTAGTATGTGTGTGGCTGAAGTCTAAAGAGTCTTGTGACACTTCAAAATTTGGCTAACCTCCAGTCTGTCTTCCTTGTGTTGGTTATATCTTTTGGCCGATGAAGTTTCGACGGAAAATACGATCCATCTGTAAGAATAGGTTTGGTCCAACCATGAACCCATGTCTATTCCAGAAACCTTATGCCTACACTTGGTCTTTATGTTTTGATGTCTTCATGCTTATCCCACTAGTAGAAGCTAAGAAGGGGGAAAATCTAAGTGAGAAAACCTAAATCAAAGGTGTCTACATCCTTCTTTGAAGGAAAAACCTCTTATTCTCTCAATAAATTTGGATCCCTCTTCCACCCTAAAATAAATAAGTCTCGATGCACATTTTTCTTTAAAATAAATATATAAAGGCAAAATAAGAGAAAGGATTCCTATGCAAAGACGTGAAGCAAGAAAATATGTCAGGGTATTATCCAGGCTCACTGGTAGTGGAGCAATGTTTGTGCTCCTGCATGATTCCACCAGGGCATTTTCCAAGCCTACTAGTAATGGAGCAACACCAAAGATAAAAAATTATACTTTGAAAATCTTAAGCTTGCGAGCTACACTACCCTTCCCAACTTGAAACATTGTGGTACTGTTGAATCTTATATTGTGTTCAATCGATAAGGAATAAAAGGAACCATGTCTATTAATGGGGTAAGTGAGAAGACAAAATTAATCTTCATGATGAATCAACACTCCCTGAAGAGCTGAGGCCCTACACAGAAGAAGTTAACCGAGACAGAGAAGTTGGAGTTCAACTAGTGTGTCACCAAGTGTTGTAGCAACTGTAACAACCTCCAAAATTTTTCCTTACACTAAATTTTAGAGCCTTCCTTGATCTTGTACATTGTTGTCTCAAACATTAGAGCTTGAGCTTTCTTGCAGTGTTTTGTTACCTTTTTCATGTTGGATTAACTGTCGTCTTTCAGCATCTCTAGTTGTCGCGTAATTTTCGCAAACCTATTATGATGGTTTCAGAGGTCGGTCTTGGTTTATATGAGTTGTTCTAACTATGTCAACATATTTTTCACTCATGCACAAAGTCATGAGCATTTTCGCTGATCTAGGTGGATCTCTAAAAAGTACCAATGGCATGGTAAGAAGGCTCAAAGCTCAAAGTGGCAGAAACTCTATAAAATTAACATTGGATTGAAGTGCTCATCATCCTGATTCCAATAGTATGAAAGACACTCAAATCCGAGGTCATATGTAGAACTTAGAGCAAGTCAAAGGTCAAGTTTGACTTGGACAGGTGGTAGGATGAAGTGACATGGAAAAACTCTCAGCGAATCGGGAGGTGCCAAGTGGTAGGCCGCCATTGATCCTACATTTTTCTTATCGCAGAAGGCAGAGGTCAGTGATTTCAAATTGACCCTAGGAAAGAAAAGTTGGGATGCGATAATTGCATATCGCAATCACAAAAGGAAAGTGTTTACAAAGTGGCCCTCAACAGGATCCCAGCTATGATTGAGATATTGCATATCACGGATCGGAGGTGGATCAAGTGGTTATGAATCAGCCCCTGGCAGTCAAGTTGTGATGCGATATATATCACAATCACAGTTTGCAAAAGGGGAGCAGTTGTATGGAGTACCAGCCCTGTTTCTTGCCAATTGCGATTTGCGATAAGGCTTTTGACCTGATATATTATGAACTATATTTAATAATCCTGTCAAGTCCGTTGTTATCATAGGGAACCTGTTGAAAAGGATTGGGTCTGTACGCTGATGGAAAACGCCAATTGTGATTTGAAATGAGGCCAACTGCGTCGATGGATTATTTTTCTGTTTGAGGTTTAATGTGGAAAAAGTTTGTGGGCTGTTTTTCTATGTTTAATAGGGTTGTTGCCACATCCTATTCAGGGGTTCGAGAATCTCTGTCTAAAACAAACCTACCATCTAATACTTTTCATATGTTGGGAACTGCTCGGGAATTGAGGGGTTAGCCACAAAGTATATATATTGGACTATCAGCACAGGAAAAAGGAGGAGACTGGCTGATAGTCAAAACATTGTGTGTAGCAGTAACCCGACCTGGTAGCAGGCCATAACCTTTCCTTTAGTAGGAGTTTCTGAGAGGGTGTAGAAATCCAGATTATCCGAATTAGGCATTTGGATAGGAATTTTTGCACAATTTTGCGCTAGGATTTCGATGGTACTGTCTGTTTTTGAAGCTAGGATCTCCATTCTTCATCCATCTTCCAGCTTGGAGGTATAAGGATTGTAAATGAATGTTTCTTGTACTTTTATCTCTTTTATACCACTTAATGAATGAAGGCCTCCCCACTATTGAGCAAGGCTTAGAGACATAGTCCAAATTGGATGAACTCTGTAATCAAATCTCGATGTCATGGTTTCATGCTTATCTTGCTATTTCCGCATTGTTTTATGTTCTTTTTAAGTTCAATGGTTAATGAGATCTATTTCATGTAATTCTGATGCATTTATAAGTAAAATATCTTGGATCAAGTTTGGTATCAGAGCAGGGCTTTGTCGATGCGAATTGCATGAGTATATGCTAACCTGGAACAAGTTGTGAAAAGGAAAAGGAAAGCTTGAGTTCTTTGATCATGAAGCAGAATGTGCACAACAAAGAAGAAATATGGAAAATGAAGAAGCTCATTGGGAAGAGGAACAAAATTTATGGAAGGTATTCTACAATATGGCAGAGAAAGTGGAAAAGTTGTTTTCAGAGTACGAGAAGGCACTTGGGCACGAAAAGAAAGATGTCGATGATAATAGATCAGCAAATAATGAAGGTTGAGGAGAAGATCCTCCTTCCTCTCCCTCTTCAGGTGATAGTTCTCATCACTCTAATCATGATTCCAAACATACATCTAAGAAACCATTCTTCAAGCTAGATGTAATGTTTGACCTGCCCATGTATAATGGAGAGTGTAGTGCAAAAAAACTTAATAATTGGATAAGACGGATAGAGGTCTATTGCCAAATTCAGTAGATCGAAGAATATGAGGTGAAGGTCTAGTTATCATCTCTTTGGCTGAGTGGCACCGCTCTTGTTTGGTGGGACAATAAGTTGTAGAAGGGCAACAAAAAGTTAGCTAACCTTCTTTCCTCTTGGTCCAATTTTATTTCTGCATTGAAAGACCAATTTTACCCTTTGGGTTATAAACAAAATGCACTAATGGAATTGTAATATCTAAGGCAAGGTAAATGCAAAAATGTGCAAATATTCACTGAATAATTTTGGAAACAAGAATTGAATTTTGGCATCTCATTAGATTCGCTAGAGATTGTAACTATGTATATCACTTCTTTACATATTTATATAAGGCATTCATTATTATTGTTCGATCCTTCTACTATCGATGAGGCTAGTGTGATGCCATGAATATTGAAAGAAGGGGGGCACATGAACAAAATGACCACCCAAAAGGAGCCACAATAGCCAATAGAAGAGAAGAAAATCCCTGTTGTACACATTGTGAGAAAGAGGGACACGATGAAGAGAATTATTGGAAATTGCACCCTCAGCTAAGACCAAAGAGGAATGACAGAAAGGAGAGGCAGAAGAAAGCTCCTACCATGCAACAAGATCACCTGTCTGAATTAGAGGAAGATGAGAAGGTCACAACTGCTAGATTTGCACGAGGTAGACCAATTGACCTGAGGTCAGATTCCAATGACGAAAGGAAAATTGCAGCTCTTGGGATCATCGCAGATGGACCCGCTGATTTGGGTTTTGATTCAGGCGATGAAACAAAAGTTTCAATATATATTGTACCAAAGATGAAAGGGACACCCAATGCGGCATGGCTCCAGGAACTTGAGGAGATCAACCAAAGCATTCAAGTAGAGAATGCTGAGCTAAGGAGACTCCTACAGGAAGCAGAAAAGGAGAAACAAAGGTTGCTACACCAGTTGCAAGCCAAGGATGAAGCCTTGGAAAAGCTACAACATAACCACCTTGAGGTAAAAAGTGATTCTTTGATTTCATGTACCTTTCCTGATGATGATTTCGCTACTTTTGAAAAACATACTATAGGTATCGGCTCCAAATTGTTAAGGAGAATGGGGTATGAGGGGAAGGGCCTTGGAATTAATGGCCAAGGCATCATAAACCCCATCAAAGTAGAGGAATTGCCTCATCATGCAAGACTTGGGTATGTTAGGAAGGAAGTTGGGGAATGCTCCAAAATAGATAGTGACCAACCAACAACAAATGATGGGATCACTTCCTCACATTCCAGTGATAGTGAGGGCTCCATGAACACTTATCAGAGAAACAGCAGGGGAAAGCTCTCCAAGACTACCCAGAAGGTTTTGGGGAGAAAGAATCATTATAGTCACTACAACGAGGTGGGAAACCATGAAGCCACGTGTCATATGCTCCATGCCAAGAAAGCATTGATAAATAAGCCAACAGGTTAAAAGGTTCAACAAACGAATCCACCAAATTCATGGCAGTCTTCTTTATTAAGTAAAATGAGGTTTTTTCATATGTAGTAGCTTGTTATGGCTGCCATTTGTAAGTCAGGAATTGCTAATAAATGTAAAAGTTATGATGTGTTTCTCATCGCTTAAAAACACAACAATGATGTTTTTGGCCTTCTGTGAGTAGTTTGGGTATTGGTTTCTATCATGTAAAACTTGACCAAAGAGTGTGTGTTATAAACTCTTGGCAAGTGTGGGGTTGTTTGAGTCATGTATGGTTTGAAAATGTACACAGTAGTAAATGTTGAAAACTAAAACTTCACGATGGGGAGATGTAGAGTGCATTTGTGTGGGCTTCAAAGGAATGCATCCAAGTAAAGCTCGATGGATGGAGAAAAAGAAAGTCAGGGAGAAATTTCCTCACTTCGCAATTGACTGAAAGGGCTTTTGGCAACCCAAAATCTCTTAGTGGGGAGGATTGATCCAGATGGATCTTTAGAATGTACCAGTGGCATGGTAAGAAGGCTCAAAACTCAAAGTGGCAGAAACTCTATAAAATTAACATCGGATCGAATTGCTCGTCATCCTGATTCCAACGGTGTGAACAACACTCAAATCCGAGTTCATACGAAGAAGTTAGAGCAAGTCAAAGATCAAGTTTGACTTGGATAGGTGGGAGGAGGAAGTGACATGGAGAAACTCTCAGCGAATGGGGAGGCACTAAGTGGCAGGTTGGCATTGGTCTCACATTTTTCTTATCACAGAAGGCAGAGTTCAGCGGTTTCAAATTGGCCCTAGGCAAGAAAATTTGCGATGCGATAATCACATATCGCAATCACAAAAGGAAAGTGTTTGCGAAGTGGCCCCTAGCACGATCACAATTGTGATTATATTATCATAGATTATAGATTGGCAGTGGATCAAGTGGTTATGAATCAACCCCCATCAGTCAGGTTGTGATGTGATATATATCACAATAGTAGTTCGCAAAAGGGGAGCAGTCGTATGGACTACCAACCCCGATTCCCACAATTGTGATTTGCGATAAGGCTTGAGACCCGATATATTATGAACTGCATTTAATAAGCCCATAGGTTTCGTTGTTATTACAACGCACCTGTGGAAAGGGCTTGGGTTTGTACACCAATGGAAAACATTGATTTAGATTTGTGATGAGGCCAACTACGCTGATGGATTATTCCTTCATTTAAGGTTTAATGTGAAAATAGTCCATGGGCTATTTTTCTATGTTTGATAGGGTTGTTAATGCATCCTATTCACAGGTCTGAGAATCTCTGCCTGAAACAAACCCACCATCTAATACTTGTTATCTGTTGGGAGCTTCCCAAGAATTGAGGGGTTAGCCACCAAGTATATATATTGGTCTATCAGCACAGGAAAAAGGATGATACTGGTTGATAGTCTGAACATCGCAAGCAACAGTAACCTAACCTTGAAGCAGGCCAAAACCTCGCCTGGAGCAGGAGGTTTCAAGAGGGTGCAGAAAGCTAGATTATATGAATTGGGTGTTTAGATAGCATTTTTGCACTATTTTTCGCCAGGATTTCGGTGGTATTGTCTATTTCTGAAGCTGGGCTCTCCATTCTTCATCCATCTTCCAGCTTGGAGGTATAAGGATTGTAAATAAATGTTTCTTGTACATGTATCTCTTTTATGTCACTTAATGAATGAAGGCCTCCCCACTATTGAGCAGGGCCTGGAGACATAGTCCACGTTGGATGAACTCCGTAATCAAATATTTGTGTCATGGTTTCATGCTTATCTTGTTATTTCCACATTGTTTTATGTGATTTTTAAGTTCCATGGTTAATAAGCTTTGTTTCATGTAATTATGATGCATCTATAAGTAAAAGATCTTGGATCAGTCGCATAAGTTATGTCATGGTCATTGCAAAGTCTATCTTAAGTGTCGCACTTGTCATACCTTATCATAAAGTTGTCACATGGAGGGAGATGCTTTGTTCATATTTTTAGATGATCTAGGTGTTTTTGTTGTCAAGTTATTCCAAGTGTGTGATCACAGTCAAGGTTCATCACAATTCATCACATATCCCACATTTATCCATTTTTAGAAAAGCTTCCTGACTACACATTACGCGGTCTCTTCTTTTTGGCACTACGCAATTCGTAGTTCCTATTTCCTAGGACTGTTTCACTACACAATTATTATGCCCAGACCCCGACCTTAACCTCCATAATTACTCAGTTATGTCCTCCATCCCATCTTAAACTACGCACTTCATATCCTCAAGCCTCGAGCTCACCCCGTGAGTCCTTGAACTTTGTAGCTCTATCGTAGCCCAACCTCCCTTGAATCCTAGAACTGCGTAGTTGGCTCTCCTAGTGTCCATTCCCTCATCCTATCCCTAGTGACTTTGGAAACTATGCAGTTCTATCCTTCAGGACTACCTAAGCTATGCAATTCCTAGTCTCAGAGATCAAGATTTTTCCCTGGCTATTGGAACTACGCACTGCACAGTCACTAAATCCCTCTTCTCAATCTATCGCTTGTTTCAGGTTCAGTTGGTGGATCAAAATGAATCATCTTAGACTAGGGTGTTTTCGGATTGATGTTGTGTGCTCAGGAGTGAATCACAGGAACTTGTACCCTATCATGTCATGGCAAGATGATTGAGAAGGAAAAGAATGAGGAAAGAATTCTTAAAGACTCTCTTGTAGCTGAACTTACAAGTTGATCGATCAGGAGAAATCAAAGGGACACTAGTTTGTGACCACTATCCAAGACTAGAGATCATTGATGATTTTGCACCTCCAAGCCATGCAGAGGTGAAGAGAAAGCACCTTCAATAAGACATCCAACACTTAGCAGCAATAGTGACTTGACATTGCCACATCATCAAGCAGTACATGTCAGTAGTGTTTGTTATAACATCATTTAGCACTCTTGTTGTTCTTATGCTTTGACATGGCCTTGGGTAGAATTTTCCCATTTAGACTTACTCATTTATTAAAAAACAATATTTTTCAATTCCATACATGACTTTGCCATTTCAAAAGCGTGTATACACGTGGGTACCATAATACATAACTGATGTACATAATTTAAAATATGAAAAATAAAAGTATTTCCTATTTCTCGAGTTGGATTTACAGGTTTCACTGAAATACCACATGCAGGAGCCCATGGCCTCGCTGAATCAACTGATTTCTGGTGGTATTTATACACCTCATGGGAAGGCCTAAATCATAGAAGGAGATATGATATCGACATTATATTCTTTTTGTCCCCATATCAAGTATGATTTTCCCCATGCCTCTTGCAATCCTAGTAATAGGAAACCCTTATTTCCTTGCAGAGATGTTAATACTCCATTATATGGCATCCTTTTTCACATGTTTGAGACGTTATCTTTGAGGCTTGCGATGGATGGATCTAGAGGTAGGTTTTGTTGCTGCCGTGGTAATATCAGGTTGTATTCTTCCACTATTATTTGCTGATATCAATAAATAAGCTTTGTCTCGTTACTGATATGTTATGATCTCATGTTTTTATGATTCATGTCTAATGTATCATGATTTGTATGTTTATGCTTGATGATCTAACATGTTTATTATGCATGCACTTTTAACTACTTGCTATTTATATGCTTCTCTAAATTGCATTGCAAGTTTGATCACTTTGGAGAAAGGAAATGGTTTGGACCCTACGGGTTCGACATTAAACCTAGGACCTACGGGTACTCTTCTCAAACCCAACTTTAGTATTTTACATAGTTTTCTTGCTTGAATGTATGCTTCTTCTTGATAGTCTACCTTCAATCTGTTGAGGTCGTCAACCCTTACCTTAGGGAAGCTTTTCTCGCCAATAGAATTGACAACTCCACTCGAGAATATAGTCTTGTATTTCGTAGAAGGGTTGTTTTTTCCTTGATCTGCATTTTTTTATCTTGTTTCTTGATTTTTCCAGCATTATTGACTCATTTACAGTCTGGGAAATTAGTCTGATCTTCTGGATTAGGCCTTTATTTTTTATTTTTCCCTATTTTTCTACATATATGCACTTTTTCTTATATATAGTAGCGTACACACGTGGTTTCTTACAAAGAAACCTGCATACATGCATGTTTCCTTAGAAAAAATCGTGTGTACACGCAACTCTGCTTATACACAATCGTGTATATTTAGGAAAATTTGAATTTTTTCAAATTTTTGCCTTCAGTTGGGGGAGTAGCCTAGTTTTCCTACTCTTTTAGAGTCATTTGCAGTCTAGAATGGTATTGTTTCTTGTTGGTTTCAGTTTCTTTATCTCTTTTGCTAAAAGATTTTGTCAACCTAGGGTTTACAATTTTTTGAAGTTTTTCATTTTTAATTTGGATTTTAGACCTTTTGGTGAAGTTTGTAGCTATTCTATGCCTACTGAATAGTGATTTGAGTCTCAACTTGCCTTATAATTTGAGTCTCAACTTGCCTTATAATCCAATCTTTTCACTGCTTCATTTTCATTCTTGAAGTTGGCTCATTGAGTTTCTTTTTGGTTATTTGAGAAAGGTCTTTGCAATTTTGGTTCAGTGAAATATTTTGGTTCTCTGAAATCTTTTTGTTTTCTGAATCTTTTATGTGTCCTTTAGATCAAGTTGTTCAAGTGTTTTTGATCTCTTAGTCACTTTGGTCTTATCATCTCGATGATCGTTTATGAATGGTGAAATTTGGTGTCTTCACGCTTGATTTTGATCTTGAGCTGGTTTATGTCTTTTCCTTCTTGAAACTTTTATTTGAAGTCCTTAAAAAGAAAAAAGAAAATAAGAAAAAATTTCCTTTTCCTTCTTTTGGTTTTTGGTTTTTGGTTTTTGGTTTCTAATCTTTTTTTTTATTAGCAAGTGTGTGAATCTTTGTTTAAGGTTGAAATTTGCTTCACTTGGGAGATCCTTTTCTTGGATATTTGTCTTGTTTGGTAAAATTTTAACTTTAGCATATTAAAAGAGCACATTTGCTTTTTTAGTGCATTCCATAGAATCTTGCATTTAGGCATTCTAGTATGCATTAAGGTAGTTTTCATTTTAGGCATCGTTTTAGTCTCCGTTGATAGATTTTGAATGTATGAGCGTGCTATATATATATATATATATATATATATATATATATATATATATATATATATATATATATATAGATATATATATAGATACATATATGATTTTTTTCTTCATTGATTTCTCATAGAACCCTGTAGAGATCACTTTTCATCGAAGAAAAAGAAGTTTCATTTGCATGTAGCCTAGTTTTCTATTAGTTTCTTTTTGCATTAGAACATCATAAGTTTCACTTTTGCTACCCGTGACCTAAATAAAAACCAATAAAATCAAGCACTTAATCTAAAATGAACTAGATTTTTCTTTTTGTCATAGATACATCAATTAGTCTAGGGAATTTAGGGCCTTGGAATAGGTGTGTGGAGAGTAAACTCTCCAAGGCCACTCTAAACTGAAACATAGAAGTTGATTAAAGAGTGAAAATCTAGTCTCGTTAAGATGCCTGCGAAATCTCTTCTAACATGAGTTAATCATGAGGACGAGTGAAGATAGGGAAAGAGATATAACCCCTTTCCTACTTGTTGGATCATGTGCTCGCAACTGTTCCTCCTGGCTTCTGATTACTAACTCATGATCTTAGCTGCATATCCTAGGGATAACACAGGTGACTATGGGGGGGAATTCTCATGCTACTTGAGACATGCGTTGCATCACTTTCATAGTACTTCTAGGGGATGTCCTTGTGCATATCGAGTAATTACACTGGAAAATGCTATTTTTTAGAAGTTGGCGTAATTTTTTTTGATACCTTCACTGGTAGGCTTGGGATGTAATTATCCCAAACTATCTTTGAAATGTCCTTATCTTCTCTTTCTTGTATTTTGGTATATGTTGCTAATCACCTAGAGCAGAAATACCTAGAAGTTACTTGTTTGGTTGTATCTTTAGGGACTTTTTAGTGAGTGTTATATGCTCCTAGATTACCATAGGTTTTATTTTTTGAGTCTTTAAAAATTCTCTTAATATTTAGAAGTATTTGATAAACAAGTTCTTCGGTTTAGGAGGTTTCGTGGGTTTTCACCTGTGAGTGTGGAGACTTTATTTAGAAGTCCTAGGAGTAGTTTTGCTAGTGTTTTTCAACAAGTTGCATCTAACACATTGGAGATTAATCCTGCTTTAGGGGTTCTCATTTCACAGGGCAAACCTAGTGAAGTTCATAATTTGGATGGAAACGCTACGGTCCTTGCTAGGGTGCTCTTCTAATTGAAATATGAGATTGATTTTCAGGATGTCCCTAAGTTCCCCATGACTCCTTTGACACCCCTTCCTTCTCACCTTCCGTACATTGTATCATACATGGGTAGCCCGACTTGCAAGCCTTGTTCACTCTCCTTCCTTTTTCCATATGGCCAATGTTAGTGGCATAAGTATGGCTACTATTACTTATGGTGTGAAGACCCCTCCTTTAGTTTTAGGAGGGCGTATTATTGCTATCTATAATATTACACCTAGTATAATAGCTGTTGGATCTACCTCCATTTCGGGTCCGAGTGGGGGCACCCAAAATTCTGCTCCTTTATCTGGTGCCTCTCCTTTAGAGATACCACCTAGTGGGATTCTCCTAGTTCCTTCAACCTTCCCATCTAGTGTTTCCAATTCTATGACTTCTATGCCAAGTGGTTCAACATATTTTCAGAGTTTTGCTTTTGGAAGTGATCATATCCCTCCACCCAATTCATATTTGAGCTTAGGACAGGCTCAGAATGTTAATCCTTTCCAAGGAGCTCAAGGATGGGAAAATAATTTTGTTAGTGGTCTTGGGGCTCGAAAATTGTCCCATTTATTTTGTCAACAGGGGAGTATTCCCTTCCCTTCTGCCAGGACCTCACATGTATTTCCTCCACTAGATAGTGCATGGAATCCCTATCATGGGCTATCCCCTTCTTTCAATGTTCCATTAGGAGGAAACTATCATATGTATGGTCACCCTGTAGTAGGGGTGGATACCCTTTGAATACGTTTAGCCAAAAGGACTTCCTTATGGTGCAGGTCCTTCTACGAGCAACCCATGGAAACTTGGTGCCTCTCGAAATCTAGGCTACTCTTTTCTTAATGTCATGAATTCTACTCTTGGTGGGTGGAATTCTCCTACTCCTCCATGCTTACCATTCCTCGAAACTTTAAACTTTCCTAATATTTTAAAGTTGACAAATGATATGATCTAATACAATCTAGCATGGCCTCTGATTCCCTCCAAAATTCCTTCTGATATTCCTAAATTTGAAGGGAATTTTGGGGAGGATCTGACTAATCATATAACCATGTTCAATTTGTGGTTCTCATCAATCTCATTGATCGACAATTCAATCAGCTTGAGATTATTCGAACGCACCTTCACTAGAACCCTGCAAAATGGTATATTGAGCTTAGAGGGGGTATCTTTGCTATAGGTTTTAACCCCGAATAGAAATTACCTGCATACAAATTCTAAAACACATAAAATAAATAATGCAAGAGCATAACACATAAAAAACAGAGATTTTACCCTGGATCCCAAAATCGGGACTACCAGCTTGATTTTTCATTATATTTCTTTCAATTTTATAATACATATTTATACATGCCGAAGCACCCAATAGCATGGACCGAAAACCATTGCGTCCAAAACCATGTGTGAAAATCATGCACACGATGAATGGGGGGCTCCGTCTTCCCTCTAACTCCCCAGTTAACTACGTGACCTAGTCGTGGAAAGAATATAACACAACCCAACATTCTCCCACTTGATGTTTTCTTTCCACAAGGGGCCACAAGAGAGCTTAGTAATTTATCCAGCCCTGTAACACCCATTGTTTCTATACACCAAGAGAACTTCTCAGAGCTCACAGATTTTGTCAATGCATCTGCAGTATTCTTCAAAGTGTCCACCTTTACCAGCAACACCTTTTTTTTTTCTATCATATCCCTCACAAAGTGATACTGAACATCAATGTGCTTTGTCTTTGAATGATATGCAGAGTTCTTTGCCAAGAAAATTGCACTTTGGCTGTCACAGTCTATCCTTATAGCTCCCTGTACTAACCCCATACTTGAACAAAACCTTTGCAACCAAACTACTTCCTTGCTTGCATGAGTGGTTGCCATGTATTCTGCCTCTGTAGTTGAAAGTGCCACTACATATTGTTTCTTACTCATCCAACTCACTGCACCTCCAAATAGGTTAAACACATACCCACTTGTAGATCTTCTCTGATCCAGATCTCTAGGCCAGTCTGCATTAACAAAGCCATGAATATCAAACACTCTCTCCAATCCTGGTCTTCCTTGGTAGCACAAACCATAATCACTAGTGCCACACAAATACCTAAAAACCCGCTTCACTACTGTCCAATGCTCCTTTCCTGGTTTTGACATAAACCTGCTCAATACTGCCACTGCATGCGCAATGTCTGGTCTAGTACAAACCATTGCATACATCAGGCTATGAATTGCACTTGCATATGGAACATGAGACATGTCCTCTTCCTCTTCTTGTGTCTTGGGACACTGTCCAACAGATAACTTTACACCTACAGGAATAGGAACCTTCACTAGTTTACTATCCTGCATATTAAATCTCTTCAATATTGTCTCGACATACTTCCTCTGGTTTAACCAGAGCTTCCTCTTTGCCCGATCTCTTTTAATTTCCATGCCCAAAATATAGTTTGCAGCACCAAGATCTTTCATATCGAATTTGGAGGACAATGGGGTCTTCAAATCCTGGATAATTTCTTTGTCATTTCCAACCAGCAACACATCATCCACATACAAGACCAAATAAATAACACGGTCACCAATTAATTTAAAATACACACAGTGCTTTTCTTTGCTTCTGGTGAAGCCAAGTCCCCATATAAATGTATAAAATTGCTTATACCACATCCTTAGTGACTGTTTTAACCCATACAGAGACTTCTTTAACTTGCATACCAGTTCATTCTTACCCTTCACTGCAAAGCCTTCAGGTTGCTTCATGTAGATTTCCTCTTCCAGATCCCCGTGAAGAAATGTTGTCTTCACATCCATCTATTCTACCTCAAAATCAAAATAAGAAGCAACAGATAAAAGTAATCTAATAGAAGTTACCTTGGCAACAGGAGAAAAAATATCACCAAAATCAATTCTCGGCACCTGGGAATAACCTTTTGCTACCAAATGAGCTTTGTATTTCTCCACCTTTCCTTATGCATTTGTCTTCTTCTTGAACACCCATTTGCTGCCAATGGGTTTCCTTCGAGTCAGTAACACCACTAGATCCCAAGCTTCATTTTTGTGCAAAGATGCCATTTCATAAACCATGGCCTCTTTCTAGAGTTTTCCATCCTTTGAATCTACTGCTTCCTTCACAGTTCTGGGATCATCATCAATAATAGATAAAGCAAAATCTGAATAGAAAGCAAATGGACTATACCTTTCTAGCTGCCTTCTTTCTCGAACTGATCTTCTCACACCCGGAGTTTGTGGCTCTTCATCTTCTGATTCCTCCTCTGCTGTAGAGTCTGATTCTTCCTCCTTTTTCTCAAACTCTATCTTCTCAGGTTCTGTTGGTTGGACTTCATGTTTAATAACATCTTTCACCTCTCTGAAAACCACATCTCGACTATGCACAGCCTTCCTTGTTACTGGGTTCCAAAGCTTATAACCCTTTAAACCATCCTTATACCCAATAAATATGCACTTTTCAGATTTACTATCCAACTTGGTTCATTTCTCCTTTGGAACATGTACATATGCATCACATCCAAATACCCTCAGATGTGAAAAAGAGGGTTTCTTACCAGTCCATACCTCTTGTGGAGTTTTATCCTCCAATGCTGATGAAGGTGATCTATTGACTAGGTAACATGTTGTCTCCACTGCCTTTTCCCAGAATTCCTATCCTAACACAACACTACTAAGCATGCTTCTTGCCCTTTCCATCAACGTCTTGTTCATTCTTTCTGCAACTCAATTTTACTGAGGTGTATATGGAGTAGTCTTCTGCCATGCTATACCACACTTCTTACAGAATTCTTCAAATTCCTTACTGCAAAACTCTCCACCATTATCTATCCTCAACACCTTTATCCTCTTCTTTGTCTGGTTTTCCACCAAAACCTTGAATTTTTTAAACCTGTCAAAGACTTCAGATTTCTTCTTAAGGAAATATATCCATGTATTCCTTGAGAATTCATCTATAAACGATACATAGTAAATAGACTTACCCAGTGATGGAACCTTCATAGGTCCAAACAGATCACTGTGCACAAGCTCTAATATCTGTTTCACCCTCTTACCACCAGAGGGGAAACTCACCCGATTCTGCTTCCCATATACACAATTTTCACAGAAATCAAAATCCAGAGAGCTATTACTCATACCTTCTACCATACCTTTACCATGAAGTATTCGAAGGCCCTTCTCTCTAATATGTCCAAGCCTTTGATGCCATAACATGGTTTTCTCTCCAGAGACCACTAGATTTGCTGCTCCACTTTCAGGAACCACAGAACTGTTGCACCCATCAAAAACATTGCTACCTTGCATCTTGTACAGAGTTCCAATCTGAACTCCCCGTGTCAATACTAGTGATCCCCGAACCATCTTGTAGGTATCCTTCTCGAACTTTGTTTTTACACCTGCATCATACAACTTGCTTAGAGAATCAGGTTTCTGGCCAATGCAGGAATATACAGAACACCCAGAAGTGTTCTAACCCTTCCACCTTGCAACTTCAACTTTACTTCTATGCGACCAACGATTCAAGTCTTCCTATCATCCCCTAAGAATACATCACCACCATCATATTTCTCATACTCGCAGAACCACTCTCTATGGGGAGTGAAGTGAAAGGATGCACCTGAGTCAATCAACCATGCCTCATGATCTACATGTGTACTTGAAGAAGCCAAGTACACATCCCCACCTTAATCTGAGGTGGTTTTCACCTCTGCAAAAGGAGCATCATCAAATCCCTTTCCTTTATCATGAGCTTTAGATTTACAGTCCCTTTTGTAGTGCCCTTCCTTTTCGCATTTCCAGCACACCACCTTTACAGGTTTCCTTGGAGATTTAGATCTCCCCTCTAGATTTAGATCTCCCACTCGATGACTTATTTTTGTTTCTGTTCTGGGATCGTCCTGGTAAAGATAAAGCATCACCATTCTGGCTCTCCATATTTTTCCATCTCATCTCGTCCGTCAACAAGGATGAGACTATTTCATCAAACTACAAGGCAGTTGCATTGCTACCTATTGCAATAACCAGACTATCCCACGAATCTGGTAGAGAACACAACAAACTGATGCACTTATCTTCATCTGAAATTTTAATATCAGCAGATGTTAACTGACTTACCATAGTATTAAATGCATTCATATGCTCTATCACTGAGTCTCCATCTTTCATCCTCAGGTTATACAGCTTTTTCCACAAGAACAGTTTATTCACCAGAGACTTAGATTGATACAAAGTCCCTAACTTGTCCCACAAAGCCTTCGCCGTAGCTTCCCCTGATACATTTAGCAATACTGAATCTGAGACACACAATCGTATTGTGCTCTTTGCCTTCCGATCCAACTTCTTCCATTCTTCATCAAACACTCCCATTGGTTTAGTACTCGGATCTACCGCGATCCACTGATTTTTATCCACCAA
Source organism: Pinus tabuliformis (assembly GCA_031772625.1). Lineage (NCBI taxonomy): Eukaryota > Viridiplantae > Streptophyta > Pinopsida > Pinales > Pinaceae > Pinus > Pinus tabuliformis. The sequence continues at coordinate 1,489,395,602 of CM062816.1, read as the reverse complement.
CAGATCCTCCATCTTGAGTTTCCACAACTCAAAACTCTGACCATTAAATTTCTCGATCTCTATCTTTCCACTACTCACCATCTTCTTTCACCACCAGAATCGATCTTGCAGATCTCCCACTAAACAGGGTCTACCAGAGGCCCGATCGAAACCCCTTAGCAACAAAGGCGTCCCCTTGAAGCCAAAACAACTCTAGTACCAAATGTAGGGTTTTAACCCCGTACAGAGATTACCTGCATACAAATTCTAAAACACATAAAATAAACAATGCGAGAGCATAACACATAAAACACATATACACAAAGATTTTCCCGTGGATCCCGAACCGGGACTACCAGCTTGATTTTTCATTATATTCCTTTTAATGTTACAATACATATTTATACATGTCGAAGCATACAATACCATGGACCGAAGACCATCGCGTCCAAAACCATGGACCAAAAGCCATCGTGTCCAAAACCATGTGCGAAAATCATGCACACAACAATAGGTAGGTCTGCCCAACCTAACATAGGTTCCAAAACCAAAATTTTCTGGGGCGCTGCCCTAGACCCCATAGAGTGGGGTTACTTGCACCCCTCAAACCCCTTGTGACCCCCCGATTACGTAATCGACGCAACGAATGGGGGCCTCTGCCCCCACTCTAACCCCCTGGTTAACTACGTGGGCTAGTTGTGGAAAGAGTATAACACAACCAAACATTTGCTACATTTGGTGAATTGGTTACTATGTTTTTAGACAATTTTAATTTTTCTATCTAATGTGATGTTGGAACTGAGATTTTAGCGAGTTTTGAAAAAAACAAAACAATGCATATTTTTTACCACATCTAAGACTGGTGCAGAAGGAAGAGGATCATTAAGGCCTATATCCCTGATGATTTCCTTCTCGAATGGTTTTTGAAATATTTACTGCTAGAAATTTCTAAGGACGTGTCGCTCTCTAGACTCTTCACTGAAGAACAGGCTATCTTTAGAGCCCGTCAGTTAGAAATCATATATTCTCAGTCTGGAATCCTTTACAAGATTATGCCTGATGCTCCTTGATTGAAGATTGGTTTAGCCAAACTTAAGTCAAGACCCCATGATGACAGAATTGCAGGGTCAATTGATAGTAGGACGACTACCCTGTTGAACCAATTGCAATAGTTCTCTTTACAATTTACTTCTCCAGTGCAATATTTTCCATCATTGGATATGCCTTCCCAAAATTTAGTAGTTAATGTTGTCCAATCCTCAAATCCCAAAGGAGACCAACAATCTCATGGGAAGAATAAAGGGCATGGAAAGAAGAAATATAAGGCTAGGAAGGGAAATGCGAACAAGTCTAGTAATGATACTTGAGAGGGAAAGAAGGAATCGAAAAATAAAGTAAATTTCTCATGTTATTTATGCAATGGGGATCATCTTACCCATCATTTCCCTAAGATTCAGGATGCTCAATACTTGTTAGCTCAGTAGGGTCCTTCGAGCTCCTAGGCTATGTTAACTAACCCTTTTCCCTAATGGCAGTGAATGCTTGCTGGTGCTAACGCTGGTACTTGAACTTCCACAGGGGGAAAATAGGACGAGGAATCCACATCGAATGTGTATACGGTGATGTACCATGTTGATGTTGCTACAAGATCACATGATTATGGTGAGATGAAACCTTCTAAGGCTAAGGCTACTTCTGATATCCCAGAGCCACTCCATATTAAGAAGCTTGTAGTTGAGTCTATTCCTCGAATGCCGAAAGGCTCTACAAAATGTTCGACTGTTAATCCCAATGCTAGGGCGACTCAAAACTACTCTATTGTCGAAGATCTCACTTAGAGCCCCTATGCAATGTCAGTGTTAGAGGTACTCAAATTGTGTCCCACACAAAGGAGTGCATTTCTCACTGCGATCAGAGCAGTAGATCCGAAGAACTCTCTTGGTATAACATTTGATATGTCAAGTGCACTTAGGGAATTTTGAGGTCTAAAATGGGCCTCCTAAGAAAAATGTACAACTAGAATAAAATTTATAAGAACCAATAGGATTCAAGATGATGATTTCAACCATGGGGGATGATTCAACTTTTTTGGAGTAAAAAAGTAAAAGTGTTAAAAAATAATAAAATAATAAAACTTCTTTTTCAACTCGTATTTTCAACTTATCTCCCTAAGGTTTTACTCAAAATTTTAACGACAACGCTCATTGGATGTAGAATTTGATTCCTCATCGAAGGAGTACCCATGTTGCATACTTTCGATGGACCCTACTACATGAAAAATGAGAAATACGTGAAAAAACATGATTGAAATCACATTTTTCATGTATTTCTCATTTTTAATGTAGCAGAGTCCATCGAAAGTATGGAACATGGGTACTCCATGGGTGAGGACCTAAATTATGCATCCAATGAGTGTTTCTGCTTGAAATTTGAGATAATTTGAAAATACGAATTGAAAAAATAGTTTTTTCTTTTTGCCCCCTAAAATTTGATGATGTAATGTAATCTTATTTTATTATTTCCACTATCATTTTATAATTTCCTTAGAAGGCCCATTTTAGACCTCAAAATAATCCTAATGTAATGAGATACTCCCTCATCACATAGCTTTTTAGATTAAATCTACATATTGGAAAATGAATATATTTCAAACTGTAGTTGATGAATGGGCTTCCACATGTGTCCTATCGATGTCATGTTAGAAGGCTATCAGGTCTCCAGAATCTATTCCTTCCCCTACTATCCTTACCACATTCAATGGTCATTCTCAGAGGCATCATGGAATTATTCCAACCTTTCTCGTTTGTGTTTGGTGCAAGGTTGTCAATGTCGAGGTAGAGATAGTTGATGCAAACCTTGATTATAATATTTTGTTGGGTCAAAATTGGGTTTATGTAATGGATTATATTGTTTCATCATTGTTTTACATCATATGCTTCCCCCATGAAGGGAGAATTGTTACAATTGATCAAATGTCTTATTCTCCTAATGATCCCAATGCATCTTCTGACTCTACCATCCCCTTGGTGAAGAATACCAAGCAACCTGTCGAGAATTTGGGAGTTGGAATGTATTCCTCATTGATGGGTACTTTTGATCTTCCTTCTCCTATTTCTCATGTTAATGCCATTTCATCCTCCAAGGTCACTCCTCAAAGAGGTTCTTTCAGAACTCATTATTTTTCTGATCCTTGGCCCTTACCCCCCTCTACTGCCACATTAGAAGAGGGGCAAGTAGGTGGAATGGCATACCCTATATCTGCAGTAGAAATCACGTACCAATCTATAGTGAATTACACAAATTTTGATCCCATTCCTCTCCCATCAGAGGATTTGGATGGTGATGTGGCTTCGGTCTGGATTATTGACTCTACTTCGGCTATGGATTTCCTTGACATAGTCTTACCATCTGAAGAGGCAATCCTAGAAGCAATGACTAGTGCAGAAAGATCGTGGGATGATTTGCATCATCGGTCATATTTTCTCCCTGATTTGCATCAAGTTGAGTCAAATTTGTCTAGTCCTTCTTCAACTAGAAGTGTTCATAAAATTCTAAATCCTTTGGCCCCAACATAGATTTTTGTTGAAGGTAATATGTCCAATATTTCGGAAACCATTCCAGTGAACATTTACAGGAATCCCAATATTATCGAAAATATCTTCATTAGAGTTGCATGTTCCCCTGAAGAAATAAATATTTATACAAACGGAATTTTGAGATGTGTTTGCTTGGTCTTATGAAGAAATGTCTGGAATCAATCCATTGATAGTTCAGCATGAGATCAAGACATACGAAAATGCTAAGACTGTATGGAAAAAGCTTCACTCGGTAAATCCTAGGAAAGCGGTAACTATTGAAGTTGAACTTGAAAAGTTTCCTAAGGCGAGTTTCATATACCCCGTTCCTCTAACTAAATGGGTCTCGAATCCAGTCCCTGTTCATAAAAGTTAAGGAATGATCTAGGTATGAATTGACATTAGAGATTTGAATAAGGCTTATCCTAAAGAAAATTTCCCCACTTCGTTTATCGATTAGATCATTGATGAGTGTGATGGAGATGAGGTGTTCTTATTCATGGATGATTTTTCAGGATATAATCAAATAACTATCCATGTTGAAGATCAACACAAGACATCATTTATTTTCCCCTGGGATAAATTTGCGTACAAGAAGATGCGTTTTGGCATAAAAAATGTTGGAGCTACTTTTCAGCGGGCCATGTCTTATTCTTTCAATGACATCAAGCACATAATAGAAGTGTATTTGTATGACTTGCTACTCATTCTCGAAAGGGAATTGATCATCCACATCACCTTCGTCTGGTTTTTGAATGATGTTGTTACTATAAGATCCAGTTGAATCCTAATAAATGCATTTACATTATCACATCTGATCGATTATTGGAATTAATTGTCTCCAATGAAGGGATTCATGTTAATCCCTTCAAGGTTGAGGAAATACTCCAGTTGCCTCCCTCCTCAATGGTTCATCAACTTCAGAGTCTCCAAGGTAAAGCCAATTTATGAAGGATATTTATCATAAATTACGTCGACATTACGAAAGGATTTATGAGATTACTGAAAGGATTATGAAAGTATTTATGATATTATGAAAGGATTTATGGGATTTTTGAGTCCCATTTGTTTGGGATGATTTCACTTAGTGCTCTTTCGATGATTTGAAAAAGGAATTGATCATTGCTCCTCTGTTGAGTCCACCTGATTATAGAAGGGATTTCCTCTTATATCTTGCTACGGCAAAATCAACCATTGCTATGGTTTAGGTTTAGGAAGGAAATGCTCTGAGATAGTATGTGATTTATTATCTGAGCCGAGGCTTAGTTAGTATTGAACTTAGGTATTCTCATATAGAGAAATTGGCTTTGGAAGTAGTGCACGTTGTCCAGTGACTTTGTCATTATATTCTTCTTAGAATTTTTTTTGTTTTGGATGATGTCAACCCATTTCATTTCGTCCTTAGTAGTTAAGTGATTGGGAGGGAATATAATAAATGGATTTTTATCTTACAGGAATTCGATCTCGAATTTATGTCCGCCAAGTCTAAAAAAAAATTAGTATCCGCAAAATTGATTTCAGAGTTGCCTTATGAAGAATATTTTTCTTATGAAGAGTCATTTCCAGATCAATATCTCTTCCTAATCTCTTCACAGGATCCTTGGTATGGAGACATCATAGTATATCTCCAAATATCGAAGTTTCCCCAAACTTTTTCGAAGGATGAACATAGAAAATTGTATCACTTAGCGAGAAATTATATTATTAACGGTGACACTTTGTATCATTGTGGGATTGACTCAATCCTTAGTCATTGTTTAACCTTAGAAGAAGCTGAGTCTATTTTTAATGAATCCCATAGTGGATCTTGTGGAGGTCATCTATTTGGGCTTGCTACAGCCCCAAAAATCTTCCGTGTAGGCTATTTTTGGCCCTCGATTTTTAAAGATTGCATGGAAGCGATCACAAAACTCCATACTTGTCAGGTATATACTCATAAAATGTGCACTCATCCATATCATATTTTCCCCATCATCGTTGTTGGTCCTTTCACAAAGTGGGGTATTGATTTTACGACTTGTAACCTAGCTTCAGCTAAGGGTCACAAGTATATTATCGTAGTAGTGGACTAGTTTACGAAGTGGGCTAAAGTTATGCCTACTTTCACGAATGATGGTGAGACAAAAACACTTTTCCTATTCAACCAACTCATTTCACATTTTGATATTCCACAGGAGATTGTCATTGATCATGGCATTCATTTTTAGAATAAGATGATATTTGAGTTGGCTTTAAAGTTGGGATTTCGGTAGGGTCTCTGTATTATCCTCAAGCTAATGGTTAGGTTGAAGAGTTGAATAAATCCCTCAAAACAATCCTACAAAGGAAAGTCAATAAATCGAGATCGAATAGGCACATCATGCTATATCCTGCGCTTCAGACATACCAGATGTCTGTTAAGATGGCCACATGTTTTACTCCTTTTCAACTAGTTTATGGTTTGGAATCAATCTTCCCTGTAGAATGTGAGATCCCATCTCTTAAATAAGCATCTTAACTTCTTCCAGACACATCTAGTCTTGAATAACACCTTATTCATTTTGAACATTTCTATGAGGAGTGTCGAGATGCAACCATAATAAATGAGGCTCATAAAGAGAGTAAAGACCCAATATGACCAGATCGTGCATCCTATGGTTTTGTCTAAAGGTGACCTTATCCTTTTCTCTGACCAAGACGAAGAAAACTTGGGGGTAGGCAAGTTCAAACCCATGTGGCATTTTCTGTTTAAATTTAAAAATGTATTGAAGAAAGGTGCATATGAGTTGGTGTAATTTGATGGAAATGTGTTGGTGGAGCCCAGAAATGGGCTTTATCTTAAGAAGTATTATGCCTAGGTTGTTACCTAGCATTTTCTTTGTTTTGTAAATATTGTACATAGTTGTTTGCTTTTGTCTATGGGTCTCGTGGTGATGTTTTTATTTTGATCTTCTTTGGCAGGTTTCAATGGGTGATCTGGTGTATCTAGGATTCACCGATGGTGCTAGTGGACATACTAGGAACTTAGCTTCTGTCGCTCGGGTGATATATTATCCATCTAGTTGTTAGTCTCAATAGGAATATGTATAAATCTAGTATCCAACAATATGGCTGAATATAGTGTTTGTAGGTTTTAACCCCATACATAAATTACTTGCATACGAATTCTAAAACACAGAAAATAAACATTGTAAGAGAATAACACATAAAACACATATACAGAGAGATTTTCCCCTAGATACCAAAACCGGGACTCCCAGCTTGATTTTTCATTTTGTTCCTTTCAATGTTACAATACATATTTATACATGCCGAAGCATCCAATACCATGGACTGAAAACCATCGCGTCCAAATCCATGTGCGAGGAACCATGCACAAAACCATAGGTATGTCGGCTAGTCATGGAGAGAATATAACACAACCCAACATTCTCCCACTTGTTGTTTTCTTTCCACATGGGGCCACAAGAGAGCTTAGTAATTTATCCAGCCCTGCAATGCCCATTGTTTCTCTACACCAAGAGAACTTCTTAGAGCTCACAGATTTTGTCAATGCATCTACAATATTCTTCAAAGCATTCACCTTCGCCAGCAACACCTTTTTGTCGTCTATCATATCCCTCACAAAGTGATATTGAACATCAATGTGCTTTGTATTTGAATGGTAAGCAGGGTTCTTTACCATGAAAATTTCACTTTGGCTATCACAGTCTATCCTTATAGCTCCCTGTACTAACCCCATACTTGAACACAATCTTTGCAACCAAACTGCTTCCTTGCTTGCATGAGTGGCTGCCATGTATCCTGCCTCTGTAGTTGATAGTGCCACTACATATTGCTTCTTACTCATCCAAATGACTGCACCTCCAAATAGGTTAAACACATACCCACTTGTAGATCTTCTTTGATCCATATCTCCAGCCCAGTCTGCATCAACAAAGCCATGGATATACAAAACTCTATCCAATCGTAGTCTTCCTTGGTAGCACAAACCATAATCACTAGGGCCACGCAAATACCTGAAAACCCGCTTCGCTATTGTCCAATTCTCCTTCCCTAGTTTTGACATAAACATGCTCAATATTCCCACTGCATGTGCAATGTCTGGTCTAATAAAGACCATTGCATACATCAGGCTACTGACTGCACTTGCATATGGAACACAGGAAATATCCTCTTCCTCTTCTTGTGTCTTGGGACACTATTCAGTAGATAACTTTACACTTACAGGAATAGGAACCTTCACCGGTTTACTATCTTGCATATTAAACCTCTGCAATATTGTCTCAACATACTTCCTCTGGTTTAACCAGAGCTTCCTCTTTGCCCGATCTCTTTTAATTTCCATGCCCAAAATATAGTTTGCAGCACCAATATCTTTCATGTCAAATTTGAAGGACAATTGGGTCTTCAAATCCTAGATAATTTCTTTGTCATTTCCAACTAGCAACTTATCATCCACATACAAGACTAGATAAGTAACACGGTCACCAATTAATTTAAAATATACACAGTGATCTTCTTTGCTTCTGGCGAAGCCAAGTCCCCATATAAATGTATCAAATTTCTGATACCACATCCTTCTACCCAGAATTCCTATCCTAACCTGACACCACTAAGCATGCTTCTTGCCCTTTCCATCAACGTCTTGTTCATTCTTTCTGCAACTCCATTTTGCTCAGGTGTGTATGGAGTAATCTTACAAAATTCTTCAAATTCCTTGCTGCAAAACTCTCCACCGTTATCTGACCTCAACACCTTTATCTTCTTCTCTGTCTGGTTTTCCACTAGAGCCTTAAATTCTTTAAACCTATCAAAGACTTCAGATTTCTTCTTAAGGAAATATATCCATGTATTCCTTGAGAATTCATCTATAAATGATACATAGTACACAGACTCACCCAGTGATGGAACCTTCACGGGTCCAAACACATCACTGTGCACAAGCTCTAATATATGTTTCGCCCTCTTACCACCAGAGGGGAAACTCACCTGATTCTGCTTCCCATATACACAATTTTCACAGAAATCAAAATCCAGAGAGCTATTACTCATACCTTCTACCATACCTTTACCATGATGTATTCGAAGGCCCTACTCTCCAATATGTCTGAGCCTTTGATGCCACAATATGGTCTTCTCTGTAGAGACCGCTAGATTTTCTGCTCCACATTCAGGAACCACAGAACTGTTGCACCCATCAACAATAGTGCTACCTTGTAGCTTGTACAGAGTTCCAATCTGAACTCCCTACATCAGTACCAGTGCTCCTCGAACCATTTTGCAGGTATCCTTTTCATACACTGTTTTTACACTTGCATCATCCAGCGTGCTTACGGAAATTAGATTTTTGGCCAACGCAGGAATATGCAGAACACCCAGAAGTGTTCTAACCCTTCCACCTTGCAACTTCAACTTTACTTTTCTATGACCAATGATTCTAGCCTTCTTGTCATCCCCCAAGAAGACATCACCACCATCATATTTTTCATACTCGCAGAACCACTCTCTATGGGGAGTGCCATGCCTCATGATCTACATGTGTACTTGAAGAAGCCAAGTACACATCCCCACCTTCATCTTAGGTTTTTTTTTCCTCTGCAAAAGGAGCATCATCATATCCCTTTCCTTTGTCAGGAACTTTACATTTACAGTCCCTTTTGTAGTGCCCTTCCTTTCCGCATTTCTAGCAAACTACCTTTACAGGTTTTCCTGGAGATTTAGATCGCCATCTAGATTTAGATCTCCCACTCGATGACTTATTTTTGTTTCTGTTCTGGGACCGTCATCATATAGACAAGGCATCACCATTCTGGCTCTCCATATTTTTCCATCTCATCTCCTCTGTCAGCAAGGATGAGACTATTTCATCAAACTGCAAGGCAGTTGCATTGCTACCTATTGCAATAACCAGACTATCCCACGAATTTGGTAGAGAACACAACAAAATGATGCGCTTATCTTCATCTGAAATTTTAATATCAACAGATAATATCTGACTTACCACAGTATTAAATGCGTTCATATGCTCTGTCACCGAGTCTCCATCTTTCATCCTCATGTTATACAACTTTTTCCATAGGAACAGTTTATTCACCAGAGACTTAGATTGGTACAAATTCCCTAACTTATCCCACAAAGCCTTCACCATATCTTCGCCTGATACATTCAATAATACTAAATATGAGACACACAATTGTATTGTGCTCTTTTCATTCCGATCCAGCTTCTTCCATTCTTCATCGGACACTCCCGTTGGTTTAGTACCTGGATCTTCCACGATCCACTGATCTTAATCCACCAAGAAATCCTCCATATTGAGTTTCCATAACTCAAAAATCTGACCATTAAATTTCTCGATCTCTATCTTTCCACTGCTTGCCATCTTCTTTCACCACCAGAATTGATCCCGCAGATCTCCCACTAAACAGGGTCTACCATAGGCCCGAGTGAAACCCCTCAGCAACAAAGGCATCCCCATGAAACCAAAACAGCTGCAATACCAAATGTAGGTTTTAACCCCGTACATCAATTGCCTTCATACAAATTCTAAAACACAGAAAATAAACAATGCGAGAGCATAACACATAAAACACATATACACAGAGATTTCCCCCAGATCCCAAAACCGGGACTACTAGCTTGATTTTTCATTATGTTCCTTTCAATGTTACAATAAGTATTTATACATGCTGAAGCATCCAATACCATGGACCGAAAACCATCGCGTCCAAAACCATGTGTGAGGAACAATGCACAAAACCATAGATACGTTAGCTAGTTGTGGAAAGAATATAACACAACCCAACAATGTTGTCATTAATTTACTATCCGAAGAAATATCTTTTGGTATTGAATCATTAATGGTTTATTTGGATTCACAACTAGTGGTGTCTCAATTAAATAACATATATCGTGTGAGAGATCCTTTATTGAATCACCAATTTCTAAGAGCGATATTATTACAAATATCATTTAATTTTATTACTTTTATTCATTTTCCATGATTAGAAAAATCATTTGTTGATTCTATAGCTAATCAGGCATTAGATTGGCACATTAATCATTCATCACATTAAAATAGAAAATACCATAAAATCGTCTATATATATGATTACACCATCACGAAACCATCTGTATATAGATAAGAATAATATTTTCAAAATATTACAAAATGTGGACAGATGTCCTACAAATTTAGAGCTTACACTCGATCATTTCCACAAAAGATGAATCATCTAAATTTAAGTCTGTGGGCCCTACCCTAGATGAGTGTCATGGAAGAAGACGATGGAATTTTCCACTCGTCAGAAGAGTCACACCCACTCTTGTAGTACTCCCACTCACCTATGAATAGAATCAGGGAGATCCTCTATGGCTACCATGGGAAACTGGCAAGTAAAACTCTCCAAGGTCCTCTAAACTGTATGAAGGTCTCTCATAGTCCCAACTATTGTTCCCTCCACATATTTTCCACGATGCTTCTACCTAGGTAGACCCTCGGATCTCACCAATCCAACATCTACATCATGATTAGATAATCTTGTAAGACTTTTGTTTCAAGTAAAAACTATTTTAACTTCCTAAGATTATATTCAAAAGCCAAAAAAAATTCAAATAACACAAAAATATAAATTTTATTACCCATCTCACCGCATGCAGTGCCCTCAAGAAGGGCCAGATCTAGGTCCTCTCGATAGTCTATGCCTGTATAGGGGTAGTGATATATATCTATGACTTGTTCCTCCCACTAAAATAAGAACTCATCATCGAATGTTGCTCAGGTGACCTTGCCCCCTCCAAGTGACTTGATCAGGTCTACCCATCTGGCCATCCTTGGATCTCTAGGACTGTTGATGGTAGTAGACACTCTCGGTCAGAGTTTTGGTACTCTCTCAAAGAAAAAGGAATAAATTATGCTACCACAGTCAAAATTCTTCATTTTCCCTCGTTTGACTGAAGACAGTTGCTTCTTCATACAAGTTAAGAGCCATGTAAACCAATCAAAGACTTTTGAACGAAGGCACTTTATTTCTAAGAACATGGTAGGTCAAGAGGCCTGATGTAGAGCTATCGAACCTACCACTCTAACAATGGTAAAGAGGATGATCTTGATTGGTAGGATTCTCACATTCTTGATCAGAATTTGAGATCTGACCTTGTCTGTCCCTGGTGTGTAGTAGATATCTATATAATTAGAGATGTTTAGCCATCCTCGGACCCTCTCCATCAGATCAACTACATCCCATTTTTGGGAAAGTTCTATGAAGAAGTAAATATATTCTACAAAATTTGTAAAGTAATTTGATCTATCATGAAAACCTCGTGCTCTGGATCCCAGTAATGGACAAGAATTTCTAGCAACCGAGTTTGGGTTTTCATATTTGACATCATGAAAAATTTGAGAAATCCACATATCCTTTGTTAGGTCCATATAATACTAGTGATTCCTCCATTACTATTGTCATTGTAGCCCTTATTGTTATTATTGTGCCCCTATTGTCCCCATATTGTTATTAGTGTGCCCCATAGAAACCCACTATTGTTATTGTTGTGCCCTTATGTTATTACTGTTATGTCGGCTTGATTTATGTGACCCCTTAAACTCCTATATATAGAAGGGAGGTTTCGTCATTTATATCATCCAATAATTTTTCATTTGTGTAATTTAAAGGAGGTTGCCTCCTCGAAGAGGCTAAATTTTGAGGCGTTGATCTATCTTTTCCATCTTTTTGTGCGCTGGTTTCATAACATTTGGTATCAGAGCTTTGGAATCTAGGGTTTCGTTGATCCAAATAGGTCATTGTGGAATTTTCACTTTAACTTTTTTTCTACAATGTTTCAGAAGCTAAAACAAAAACCATTTGAGCCGAAATCATTCAGAACTTCGGGTCCCAATTTGAGAGCTTGTATCGCTATATTTTTGAAGATATGATCTGAGAAAGTTAGGGTTTATGTAGACTCCCGAATTACATTCCAAACAAGTGACCTATGTAACATCGTCATAACTTTTGTTCTAAGTATCAAATTGAAATTTCGTCAGAAGTTTCAGAAAGAGGACTGCCTGTAGTTTTCTGTATATCAGTTTCAGGTACTAAGGTCAGAACAGTGACACGTGGAAATTCATACAAGTTCACTCTACTAAACTAGTCTATAATCAGGTCACAGTGGGAGATTTGGCATAATGCTTCCTTGGAGAATCCAATCTTGATCAGACTTGCGGGGTTAGAAAGAGGAATCAAAGGGATAATGCAGGACATGATTTTAGATATTCGAGATCCACAGTTACAGAGATACAATAGATTAAATATCGAGCTCTTACAAAGTAAACAAAAAGTATGTAGTTTTTTCTTAAAGTTTGCATAAGATTGGTTTGAAAAAATAGTTTGAAGGAATTCAAAGGGAATAGTGAAGAATTATTAGCATTAATTGATTCCCCGAAGAAAGAAAATGAAAACTCCTAGTAAACGACCTGAAATCTCTAGCATGACTCATGAAGAAGAGGAAGAAATGCAACATGATATATCAAAATTACAAGACCAAGTACAACAAATTTCACTCTCGCAAAAGGTAACTGAAGCTAAGATAGATGGCATGGAAGCTAAGATGAATGGCATGGAAACTAAGATGAATGGCATGGACGCTAATATGGAAGAATTGAAGATAAATTTGAATAAGTTGCTACAAGAAATGGTTACTAATGGTGAAAGGGTAGTAAAGGAAACTCATGATGAGAGAAAAAGAAATGTTAATCATGATTTCATAGACTCTAATGTTGGATTGAAGACCCACCATGTTCCAAAAATCGATGTGAGGAAGTTTGATGGCAAGGATCCCGGAACATGGATACTACAAATGGAGCAATTTTTCGATCTCCATAATGTGCAAAACACACAAAAGGTACGTATTGCAACTTTATATTTGGAACCAAATCAGTTTGTATGGTATCGATTCCTTTGCTCTCATAAACAAATTGTCCTTGGGTGATTTTTATGGAAGAAATGATAGCACATTAGGAGGATACAAAAAGCAACACCTTTTTTAGCCAATTGATAAATCTCAAACAAAAGGGTTCAATGATGAAGCACATTGAGGACTTCCAAAAATTGAACATAAGGGTAAAATATATTCCAGAGGAGCATAGGATTGATGTGTTCATAGTGACTTTAAAGGATAATATCCAACATGAGGTTCACCTTTTGGAACCTGATTCATTGGAGAAGGCATTCAGGTTAGCAAGCAAAATGGAAAGCAAAATTATCGCAACCAGGAAGCCTACCACTGACAACTATAAAGATGGAAGTGTTGTTGCCCCTAGCCTTCCACAACCTACAAGGTTGACACTACAACGATTGGAAGAAAAAAGAGCAAAAGGGCTTTGTTACAGTTGTGATAGCAAATACACTAAAGGTTATAAGTGTGCTGAGAAGAAATTATTCTACATAGATTGTGAAGAGGAGGAAGAAAAAGAACAAGAAATTTCAAAAGAATTGGCAGGAATTACCACTCCTCAAACTATCAAGATAGAAGCACATATCAAGAAGAAAAAGGTAATAGTGTTGATTGTTTCGGGAAGTACTTATAATTTTATTCATTGTAAGATAGCAAAGGAATTGAATTTCTTCCTATATCCAGCACCAGAGTGTCAAGTGATGGTTGCAAGTGGAGGAACCATAAATTGCTTTGGAAAGTGCCATAATATCAAGCTATCCATGGGATAATATCTGTTGAATAACCCAATTCTTTCCATTCCAATGGGTGGTGTCGTTGTTGTACTAGGAGTCCAATGGATACAATCTTTAGGTACAATAGCTTTTAATTTTCAAGAACTTTCATGAAATTTTGTGTGAAAGGAAAGGAAGCTGAATTAAGGGGTATTACAGGGAAACCAAGAATGATAATTAGCTCTAATAGTATGAAAAAGCTTCTAAAGAAGGAACAACGAGGTGTAATTGCACAATTATGTTTGCTAGAGGTTCCCACATCGAAATCATCTATTTCTCCAGATCTCCAAAAAGTCTTGGACAATCTTTCCAAGGTATTTGAGACTCCCAAAGGCCTCCCAACTATTCGTGACCATGATCATGCTATTCATTTGATTCCAAGAAGTTCTTCCTCCAAACATCAGGCTGTACAGATATCCCTATGCCCAAAAGAGTGAAATTGAACGTATGGTTGCAGAAATGCTAGAGGCTGGTATAATTCAACCTAGTCAAAGTTCTTTATTTGCTCCAGTAGTCTTGTTGGACATGAAGGATGGATCATGGTGCATGTGTTCGGACTATAGAGAGCTCAACAAGCTCACTATTAAAGATAAATTTCCCATTCCTATCATTGATGAATTATTGGATGAATTGCATGGATCAATTTACTTCACAAAGTTGGATCTTCGTTCAGGATATCATCAAATCATAATGAAGATTGAAGACATTTTGAAAATAGCATTTAGAACTCATGAGGGTCATTATGAATTTTTGGTCATGACTTTTGACGTTACCAATGCACCTTCTACATTTCAAGGTTTGATGAATTCCATTTTCAAACCCTTCCTTAGAAAATTTGTGTTAGTATTTTTTGATGATATACTAATCTACATCAAGTCTTGGAAGGATCATGTTCAACATGTTGACAGGGTGCTCAAACTATTGGAGGAGAAACAATTATATGCAAAAATCCCAAATGTTTTTTTGGAGTACAAGAGGTGGAATATCTGGGTCATATTGTCTCTCATGAAGGTGTTAAGGTATAACCTAGCAAAATTAAATCCATTAAGGAATGGAAAATCCCCACATCCATAAAGCATATGTGAGGAATTCTTGGGTTGACAAGGTATTATTGCAAGTTTGTTAAGAATTATGGGAGAATAGCAGCACCTCTAACAACATTATTGAAGCAAGATGCATTTTCATGGACTCCAGAAGCAACAAAGGCCTTCAAACATCTTAAAGAAGAAAGGTGCTTGTTAGTATCGGTATCTTCATCCCTCCATCAGTGATCAAAATTCTCTTTTTGCATGCATTTTAGGTGTCTCATCCAATCAGCTGCATTCCATTAGGATCATGGATCATCTGATCGTAGTGGCTCAAGTTTCCCTCATGGTCTTTCCCTGCTGGCTTATTTTTACAAGTTCAAGTCATTTACAGTGATCTTTTGTCTTTACATTTGCAAAAGCCATTTTTATGGTTTTAGGTCTCATTAGATCTAGGGGTTTTCACCATAATCATGTAAAAGCTCAATAATGGTCAGCAAGCACATGAGGAGGTCCAATAAGGTCTCAGCGTCAAAATTTCAATTATGATATACTTAGTAATTGATTTTTCCTCAAAACCCTGTTTTGAGGAAAAAGAGAGTTTTTATGTTTTATGTATAAAAATTTCATGTAATTTTAATTTTCCTATATGTAATAAGTTCATAACTGCAGCCTTGGGTCACCTTGCCAAACCCCTGCACTGCAGCCCCTGCAAAAGAGACAAGAAAGTCCAAGCATTAGTCCATCAAATGACAAAAAGAGAGCCAAACTGCAAAACAGAGTTTTTAAAGGATAAAGTGAAAAGGAAAACTTTAGAAAGTGGGTTTTCTAAATGAAAAAATTAAAGTCAAAGGTATATAAAGTGCTCTTTGTGTTGAAGACATCATTTTTGTGCTAAAGAGAGAGAGAACAAGAGAAAATCGCATTTTGAGGTGAAAGGAGAGAAATTGCAGCAAAATTTTGAAATTTCCCTTAGCGCGGCGCACCTGCTCGGCGCAGCACACCGAGCGCGGGAATTACAAAGGAATTTGAACGTGCACGGTGCACTTGGGTGTTGGCACGGCGCACTAGTCGACCAACTTCAAAACTCATCCAATCAACTTGCCAAAGCTCCAACCATCCCTTCAAGTAATTAAACCCATCTATTTTCCATAAAAAGAGATTTAGTCCTCCTTGATGGTGTTTTGATAGGTGAAAAATCAAACCCTAATTTGCTGCACAGTTGCATTGCAAAACTATCTAGGGTTTTGTAATTTGTCATTCTTGCTGTTTTTACTCCCCTACATAATTCTCCCATATCCCATCCCTCTCCACTGAATTTCCCTAATTTTTATTTCCCTTTCCCTCTCTCATTTACACTCATCCTACCCCCTATCCCCAAAACCCTAAAACCCTAACACCTAATTCCCACTATTCCCCAAACCCTAATCTTCATTCCCAAAACCCTATCACTCCCTAATAACCCTACAGCCAGCATCAAAATCCTCCACTCATCAGTCCCACTCATCAAACAACAGTCACCTATTCTTGAAATAAAATCTCTTCATACTCATCATTTTACACCATACAGTGGCAAATATGGAAACAGATTCAGCTTATGAAAGGGATGAGGAAACTGTGAGTGATTCCTCCCAAGAGATTCATGCACCAAGAAAACCACATAAGGGAGGAAAACACATCCAGGAGGAGCCCACTACACTCATAGAGTTACTAGCTTGCCCTCTTGCAGTAACATGCTTTAAACATTAGTCTTGCTACTAGTTTTGTGAGATGGTGGAACGGGTGAAATATCACCATGAACTTGATAGACTATTTTTCCTTCATCTTCACAATGGCCAGGTCAACTTAACAGGTGTTTCCTTCACTTTGACACCTGAAACTATAGCTGAAGCAACAGGTATTCCAAATGTGGGTGAACAATGGAACAAAGGAAAACTTGTGGGAAAAGAGCATTATGAGCCTTATATCAAGGCTAGTTATCAAAAGCAAATTAGTAGGGTCTTTCCTTTCAGATACCTACAGGACACTTATGCTCCACTCATGAAGCTTATTATCAAATACTTCAACTGTGAAGGGAGATTTTCTTGCTTGTACGCTTATCATGTTAGATTATTGATGCATTTCACTAGAGTGAGGATGATGAACCTCCCCTATTTCATATGCAGAAATATTGAGAAAATGGCCACATTGATGCAAAGAAAACCTCTTCATCAACAGTTCAACAACATTTATCACTTTTCATTGATCAATATTATTGTTTTGCATCAGCTAAGCTTGTTGAATGTTTCATGGGATGCTTTCATTTCGCATGAGGTTTTCAAAATCCCTCAAGTGACCCCATCAGTATTTCAAGAAGAAGGAGGGCCTTCAAATTAGGAAGAGGTTCATGAGACTCAAACTATAGGTGTGCCAATATTTGTCACTTATGAAAGAGGCACAAGGAGATTATTTGCAGTTTCCAAACGAGTACTATCTTCACCTGGGGTGGAAGGGGTCTCGTTTCCTTCATTAGACCATAAGAAAATGCTATCTTCACCCGGGGTGAAAGGGGATTTGCATTCTTCTTCAGCAAAGCAGGTACAGGATAAAGGGAAACAACCATTGCATGATGAAGGGCCTTCTGAAGGTCAGGAGAGAGATTTCATTTTGATTCAGGATGAGGATACTGATTTGGGCTCCCAAAGCTTAAAACTCAAGGAGATCATCAAAGAACAAGAAGCTGACATCCATGCCTTATCTCTTAACCTTGAAAGAGCTAAGTGGGTCATTAATTACCTTGAGCAACGGAATAAGCAGTTGGAGGATAAGTAGACAATCATGGAGCTGCAAATCATAAGGGAAAACAAGCAAGCAACAAAAATGAGGAAAGTAAAATTGACACCGCTTGAGCAAGATATTGATGCTAACTGGGAATCTTGGTAAGAGAGAGCAAATATGCACTTGGAGAAGCTGCTTGAGAAAGCCAATAAGGATAAAAATATTTTGCGGCACATGGCTTATCACTATTTGGCACAAAACAAGATTTGCAAAGCAAGGATAAGGAGCCTAAAAGCCAAGTTGAGGAAAACATTGAGGAGAAAGAAAGAGAAAGATAAGCTCAAGATCTTGGAAGAAGCTTCATTGGCCCAGCATAGTACTTGAAGCAGATCACTCGTGCCAAATTTCAAGAAATTTGGCAAAATTTTTGGCAATTTTGAATTTTTTAAGGAAAAAACAGATTTTTCCGGCAGGTGCGTAGCACCACCTGGCGCTCGCTTTTGATAGGGACCTCCTCTGGAGGAAAAATTTACATTTTTGGATTCCTCATGAAAAATTATGCATGCCTAGAAATTACTAGGAAATTTTGACAAGTTTTGGGCCTCCAAAAGGGTCAAAAACACCTCAAAAATGCCCTCTCTGCCATTTTTTGGCCACATAGGAAGCAGTGTTGGGAGAACTGACTTTTGGAGGGGAAAATGGACACCAAATTCAAAAATTCCACTTGTCCTAGAAAGTAGACAGATAGACCTTTCCAAAAATACCACTTGGAGTAAATTTGGTGAAGGGGAAGGCCTCCAAATTCAGCTGGGAAAAAGCATTACACATAGAAAAAGTGGCGGTACGCACAGGATGAAAAAGTGTCAATTTTGCTCAAAAACTCAGTTTTTCGCCTAGTTTTCTTCTAGTTTGACTTTTTCACTCTTATTGTAAAATTCATGAGCTAGCATGATGTAAATTGATGTACTATGATGTAAAAACAATAAAAATTGACTTGATAAGGTAGATACATCAGTTGTAGGTGGTTTAAAGTTGAATGAATTAGTTTCCTAAGTTTTAGAGGCAAGCTGTTCCACTGCCTATTTTTGTGTTCCTAGTTTAGATATGGTTGAAACCACCCCTCTTCTCATGGATTCAACCCCTGATGGATAGCACAGGTGGTTTGGAGGTCTATATCATGTGTTTTTTTAGTCATTTGTAAAGGTTGGACTCTTGTGAATGCTTTGAGCACTATTGTACATCATTTCTGCAGTTTGGCAAGGAAATAGACCAGGGTTTGCAGCATTTTGTGGGATTCTTGTGGCAAGGTGATTTAGTATTGTTTTTCCTTTTGTGATTCAAGTTTACATGTGTTTATGTGTGCCATCATCTCTCTCTTTTCAGCTTCACTAAATGAATCAAATATAAAGGTGGAAATCATTAATGTTGCAGTGCTCTACCTTAGGGTTTATTTTGTTTTACATGTTTTCAACTGTTTGAAGAGGATTCCTAATACTTTCATGCCCTCTCCAACTCCTCACCAGTATTAAGACTCTCCATTTCATTTAATTCAAAGTACTAGAGCATTTTCCTACCTCGCCCCATAGAAACCTCTGCAAGACTGAGTCCATTCCTCAGACCCGAAACTGCCTTTCACTTTTGATCCAACAAACCAACATAAAACTCAATAAAAATCCTCTAAGCATATACCTAGCCTAAAATTAGTCTTTACATCAGTCATCTCAAGCCTCACTTGTTATATTTTCCTGAGATTGACAAGGAGAGAGCCCTCTCCCGACATAGTAGGGCTAGCTACCAGGTTAAGCGTGGTTTGATGTTTCCCTAGACCTGCCTTTCTCAGCCTGAGGTAGATTTAGGCACTAACAGTGCCAAGAACCGGTCTTAGCTATGCTGGACTTCACAAAAACCTTTATTGTGGAATGTGATGCTTCAGGAAATGGAATTGGTGTTGTTTTAATGCAAGATGAAAGACCCATTGCTTTCGAAAGTCATCCAATCAAAGGAAAGTATTTACGCAAATCTACTTATGAGAAGGAAATGTTGTCAATACTACATGCACTTCAGAAATGGAAACCTTACCTAATAGGAAGACACTTCAAGGTAAAAACGGATCATGATAGTCTTAAATACTTTTTAGAACAAAGATTATCCTCTGAAGAGCAACAAAAATGGGTCAAAAATATGTTGGGTTATGACTTTGAAATCATCTACAAAAAAGGGAAGCAAATTTTTGTGGCAGATGCACTCTCAAGAAAGGATGAGGATGTGGAACCATTGTTGTGTGCCATTTCTATTATCCAACCAAATTGCATAAATGAAGCAAGGGATGAATGGAAGAATGACAAAGAAGTGTGGGCACTCATTCAAAAGCTACAACAAGATCCCAGTACATCTGATACATTTAGCTAGAAAAATGATTCGTTATGGTACACATATCACTTATACCTATGTAAGAATTCCCAACTCAAACAAAAGATTATTATGGAATTGCACACTTCTCCCTTAGGAGGGCACTCGGGATTTTCGAAAACTTACCACAGGATTAAGAAGGAGTATTTTTGGGATGGCCTTAAATCGGATATTCAAAAGTTTGTGGCGGAAATTTTGGTTTTCCAAAAAAATAAATTTGAAACAATTAATACCCTAGGTCTATTACAACCTTTATCCATTCCAAGCCAACATTGGGAGGAGGTTTCAATGGATTTTATCACAAGTTTACCCAAGTCCGAAGGAAAGAGTGTAATCATTGTGTTAGTTGACAAACTTACCAAGTATGCACACTTTTGTGCATTATCACATCCATTTAAATCTAGTACAGTTTCTACTGCATTTATGGAAACAATTCAAAAAATACATGGAAACCCAAAGATTATTGTAAGAGACAGAGATCCCATTTTCACTGGAAATTTTTGGACATAATTATTTTCTTGTCTCGGTACTCAGTTAGCTCATAACTCATCTTATCATCCTCAATCTGATGGGAAAACTGAGATAGTAAACAAATGTTTGGAAGGATATCTTCGTTGCTTTGTATCTAATAAACAGACACAATGGGTCAAATTGTTTTCTTTGGCTGAATGGTGGTATAACACTTCCTTCCATACTGCAAAAAAAATGACCCCATTTATGGAACTTTATGGATATCATCCACCATCCATCACATCATATTTAAGAGAAAATTCTAAGGTTCAAGCAGTGGAACATCACTTCGAGCATCAAAAAAAGGTTCTCCAACTCTTAAAGAATAACCTCACGTTGGCGCAAAATTCTAATGAAACAATAGGAATATTAACATCGCAGCGAAAGAAGTTTTGATGTAAGTGACTAGGTATTCCTACGGTTACAACCATATAAACAAATGTCCCTCAAGCAAGCTAAGAAGGATAATAAATTATCACCAAAGTATTATGGTCCATACAAGGTGTTGCAAAAGATTGGTACTATGGCATACAAATTGGAGCTTCCTGCAGCTTCCCGAGTGCACCCAGTTTTCCATGTTTCATGTTTAAAGAAGATTATAGGTGACAAGATCCCAGTTCAAACAATATTGCAATAACTTGATGAGGAAGGAAAAATCATATTGGAAATAGAAGCAGTGATAGAAACAAGAACTCGACAACTACGAAATCGATCAATTTCGGAGTATCTCATCAAGTGGAACAACTTATCCGCTGAAGATTCCACATGGGAGGATGAGAATTTTATACAGAAGCATTTAGAACTACTCAAGCATTGATGAAAACACTTTTCAAAAGGAGGGGGGCATGTTAGGTCCCTATAATACTAGTGATTCCCCCATTATTATTGTCATTGTAGCCCTTATTGTTATTATTGTGCCCCTATTGTCCCCATATTATTATTAGTGTGCCCCATAGAAACCTACTATTTTTATTGTTGTGCCCTTATGTTATTACTGTTATGTCGGCTTGATTATATTATGACCCCTTAGACTCCTATATATAGAAGGGAGACTTAGTCATTTGTATCATCCAAGAATTGTTCATTTGTGTGACGTAAAGGAGGCTTCCCCCTTGAAGAGGCTGAATTATAAGGCGTTGATCTATCTTTTATATATTTTTGTGACCTGGTTTCATAAAATTCTTAATGCATCCAATGCCATTGGAACTCCTAAAACCTAATTTTCAACTTCACTATGCTCCCTCTACCTCCAAACAATTGACATCTTGCAAGTTTAATGGTATTCATCCATTAAAAATCTGAAATATTAAATTTTTCTATGTGTACGTGACTTCTTTAAATGATAGTCATGTGCACAGGCATCTTTTCCTTTGAAAACTCGCATGTAGTGCTTTCTATACACGAATTTCAAAAGGTCAACCCACGTACACAGAGAGAAAAATTCAAAATTAAAATTCCTATGGTGAAAATCGATTGAAATTATTAAAAAAATGAAAAAATTGGATGACAATATGGATTTAGAATTACCTGGAAACCTTCGGTTGACGAATTGGTTAAGGAAATTTTGGAATGGAGTTGCCCAATTTTTTCTCCCAAGCTCTCAACACTTGCAAGTTAAAATGAGTTTTGGTGAGTTGAAATGTCTTTTTATATTGAAATTTTAAAAACCCACTTTTATAAAGTTCATAATTTTAATTTTTTATTATTTCATGAACTTTTTAATTTTTGGCTTGAAGTGTTCGAGGAGGTTGTTTTTTAGGGTGAATGAAGACTTTGAGACATTTTTCAACATTTTGACTCCATGATCGCAAACCTATCGTGGCAGGTATTTTTTTCATCATTGGCATATAGGTTAGGAGATATCACCTTTTCCGCTGCATTGTCCATCTTAACCTCACACTGTGATATTTTTCCATAGGGTCTACCCCATTATGATGTGGTTTTCAAACCAGTTTCACTCACCATCTTATAAAATCGTAACACAATGGTAGAGCCATTCCTTACATGGGCTTCGTAGTTAGATCCTCACTAGCATATGTTGCCCATGTTGCAATAATTTCTTAGACCCGGGAGTCCTGTTTAGTCCCACCATGACTTTGCGATGAACACTCATTTCTCTTCTTCTTTGCTATTATTCTAAATTTATACCCTAGAGGATCCCATGTGTTAATTTTTATCGTTGCATTGCATATTGACTACTTGTACCCTTTTGGCCTTCAGTTGGCTTCATTTGAACTCATGTATAAGCCACTTTTGACCATGACCTTTATGCAAGTTCAAACCATCCATTCAGTAGCCTTTGAAACTTGACACCTTTTATCCATGGAAAGAACATCCCTTTGAGTGTTGATGACTACTTTTTCCACGTTGCATTGATCATAAGAATGTTCTAGTCCGATGAACTAGTGCATTTTCTTTTAAACATTCATTCTTTCCACTCTATTATAGGCATTCTTTTATTGTTTTTCAAGCTTTAAATATGAAAAAGACAAAAAAATAATATATTCCAAAAAGAGTAGGAATAGGACATTTACTTCCATATTTGACGGCAGAAAGAGTTAGTTATGTTGCCCTTGAACTAAGAACTCAAAATAAGTATTTCCTCCAATGGGATGGGACTTAGCTTGAATTTAGAAAATCCATAACTGTGTTATTGAGTCAGTCCTCCTCTAGTTCATTATCTCTTCCAATCATATGGAGAGTTTGTTAATGCCTCCTGCATTGCAAACTTACACAAATTTATTTTATGGTGCCATAGAATCACATATGAGTCGTGATTTTGTTCAAGGGAATTCAACCTATGTCGGCCATTCTGTGGTGTCTCTTGACTTATTTCTAGTCGTCCATACTTGGTCTGTCAAGTTATCTTCAGTTACACACCGATATTTGATCCTTTTCTCATCCTTGTTAAGAAAGTCTTCATTCACTTCTTGTTGGCGAGTCTGCTCTTATCAACTCTGACAAATTACTCTGAGAGTAGGCCTAAAGTCACACCATGGTCCTATTTACATTATTGATAGGTTACCTTGTGATCAATATCGATCAGTATCATGTATCTTTGACTAAGTGGTTTCCCTTGTGTTCAATGTCATCTTACATTTTCAAATATTGGGATTCATGCAGTATCTTGGTTTCCATTTGACCCTATTGGTTGATTCCTCACCTCTCCGTCATCTTTCATTATTGGTTGGTTCAGAGGTTTTTTGTCGTGTGCTAGCCACATCTTGTGTACACCAAAAATGTACTTTAGAATTGTTACTTCATCTCTTTTCATCTGATTTCTTCCAAATTATCGGCATGCGGGTTACACTCCCGCTGGTTGATGTGGGATGCCATAACGCCTTCCCTTCAGTAGATATTTTCCCATCGACTCCAACTCATTGCTTTGGGAACAAGATCTAGAGTTATTTTCTAGTACCTTAGGGTTTTTATTCATTAGTGGCATACTCCTTTTCTATCGATAGTGATAACACATCAATGTCTCTGGATTGATAGATTCTCTCAAGTGTTTGACTTCAACACATTTATTCACACTTGTTATATTGTACTAGGGTACCTTGATACTCATGATCATTATCGATGAGTTGTCTCGTGTTTGTTAATATTATACATCAATGAACGGTAATCAGATGATTTCTCACATGGTCAAATTCAACTCATTTATTCCCACAATGTAGAAATGTACCATCTATTGTCAGTGAAGACCTCAGGTTGTGTCAACATCTTGTCAGCTCCTTCAATTTTCTACCAGTGATACCAACCACCCTTATATGTTTCAATCCATCTCAGCAACATTCTATATGTTGACACCTGAGTTTTATACAGTACCACTATTCCACCCATTTGACATGGTACTCTTATGAGGATTAGTTATGTAGCATCAGTGATCAGACATTCTTCGGGCATCATTGATCAAATTTTTTTTCTATATGTGATATTCAGACATAGCTTCATTTTGTTCCTTTGCAGCTATGATCAGATGATCCACTCTGTATTCTCCATTCTTCTTTATAAAATTATGTATACATTATGGAACTGCTTTGTACTTTATCAATAAACATGCTTTAATATCTCTAAGCATGGGTATGCCTGCCTCAGACATGGGTCTTCTTTCTGATTCCTTCTACACATATTTAGTGGGCTGGAATCTGGTGATCTCCTCTTAGGTCCTCGAATGATCTCTCTTTGTACTTAATACATTTAGGCCATCATGTACCCCTTATGACCTCATATATTAGGGGGGCATTTGTTATAGCATCGTTTAGCTCTCCTCTAGTTATGATGCTCTAATATGGCCTTGGGTAGCCCTTTCCCATTGAGACTTGATCATTTATTAAAAAATAATATTTTCAATTTCATACGTGACTCTACCCTTTCAAAATCATGTGCACATGTGGTTACCATAATACAGAACTCACATACATAATTTAAAATATGAAAAAATAATAATATTTCCTATTTCTCGGATGGAGTTTATGGGTTTCACCGAAATCCCACCTATAGGAGCACGTGGCTTAACTGAATCAACTAATTTTTGGTGGTATTTATACACCTCGTGGAGAGTCCTAAATCATATAAGGAGATAGGATATCAACATTATAGTCATTTTTTCCCTAGATCAAGTATGATTTTCCCTATGCCTCTTGCAGTACCAGTCATAGGAAACCCTTGTTTCCTTGCGAAGGTGTTCATCTTCCATTATATGACATCCTTTTGCACATGCCTGAGAGGTTATCTTTGAGGCTTGGGCTGGATTGATCCAAGGAAGGTTTCGTTGGTGTTGTGGTCATATCAGGTTGTATTCTTCCACTACTATTTGCTAATATCAATAAACAAGCTTTGTATCATTCCTAATATGATATGATCTCATGTTTTTATGATTCATGTCTAATATATCATGATTTATATGTTTATACCTGATGATCTAACATGTTTATTATGCACACACTTTGAACTACTTGCTATGTATATGCTTCTCTGAATTGTGTTGTAGGTTTGATCACTTTGGAGGAAGGAGAGGCTTTGGACCCTACGGGATCGACATCAAACATATGACATATGGGTACTCTTCCCAAACCAAACTTTAGTAGTTTACATACTTTGCTTGCTTGAACGTATGCTTCTTGTTGATAGTTTTCCTCCGATCTGTTGAGGTTGTCAACCCTTACCTTAGCAAATTTTTTCTCACCAACAATGTCATGTCTTGTAATGTCATGAGTGGTCATATGCCACATCACTATTATGGATCATGTATATTATATTCAAAATGTATTGTGAAGTGCAAGTCCAAACAACACACATGGAATGTAAAGAGTCATGTAAGCTGAAATTTCATAGGAAGTCAAATAGTCATGAGGGTAGTCAAAGAGTCACCCTTGGTTATATACACTCCCTAATTGTATGAGCAAAGGAATTTTTCACCTTGGCTCATCCCGCAAGGAGTTGGAGAGATAAGAAACTTCTTTGAGGACCAAGGAATTCCTCCAATGTTCCACTACTGGAGCTAGTGATGTACATTATAAACATGTGTCTTGGAATTTTTACTTAATAACAGAAGCCTTCAAGGCTAGCACGTTCTTCAAGCAAGGATTATAAAATTTTGTAAGACTATTCTGCAAATGTTTGTATTTCATGTTTGCTTTCATATGTGCTAAGATAGTTTAACTATTTCAGTTATTTTAGTACTTACCTTATTGAAAATAATTTGTAATGGTATTTATTGGTGTCCCATCCTTGTGGACTATTTTGAAGGATATTATACAGATATTTCTTCATTTTTTGGTTGTAACAACTATCGCATCCTATATGAACTAGTCCACTAGATGTTAGACGGATCCTTCCAATTCATGTGTGTCTCTTCTTGGGTAGTACTACTACCTTTCACATAGAGGCTCACTTTTCTTCTCTCTCCATAGTAGAAGAACCTTGACACATTTACAACTAAACACTCACTAGGAACACCTTCTTTGTTTTCAAAGACACCATTGCATCCCTCTCTCGTGCTAATAGTTAGAGCCAAGGCATATCTTTGACATATATGGAAATCGGGCCGATGTTCTGGATGGGGCTCCTACACCAAAGGGTGTGAGGTCTAAATGGGACTTCACATCAGGGAGAACCCTTGGTTGATGGATTTTGAGCACTGTAAAAAATGGCACTAGAAGGAGGTCCAGATGATAAGATGAGCCTGTTGAATCTGTTTTGAACCTCTTATATAAAATGGCCCATACTTGAATCTTACTCTCGGACTGTTTTCTAATTTTTCCCTTGATCAATTTTCAATCCCCGATGAACCTCTCTATCGGTTGTCCTAGTTAAAGTTGTATGGTGAGTATGGAAAATCAATAACTGAGCACATTTTTTATTTTCTTAAATTTCGTGAATCTTACCAGATCAATGATGAAGAGTTTTTTTGCGTGTTTTTCTTCCTCACCCTTGAAGGTTGTGTTAATCGATGGTGCCATACCTTGCCACCTACTTCCATCAATTCCTTTTGTGAATTCCTCAAGGAGCTTCATCAAGCCTTTGATAGGTATAATCCAAGATGCTTGTAGAATAATCAATCTCTTAAGAATGAAGCCCAGTGACCCAGTTGAAGATTTTGATGATGGATTTCTTCACCTTCGTTATGAAATTTTTGAAAAGGACATGAATTAGGACTTCTTGAAGCAAGAGTTTGAGCACTTGGTTCTTATCTCTTTACACTGTGAACCTAAACCCACTTATTTTCCTACTCCCCCAACTCTTGTGAATCATGATACACCCATGATTTTAGAGGAGGAATCTACTGCCCCTTTTGTTCCTTGTCCTCCTCCTTTTCTAGTGTCAATGTGGGTGCCTCCTTGTGGAGGTTGTAAAGTTGGGAAATCTACAAACTAAATTCCTAATCCATCTTCTCATTTGCATTCTACTTTTCATGATTTATATTCAATGGAGGAAATTACAAAGTGGCTCATGAATCATATGGTGAAGACTAACTCCTCGATTCTGCAAGATTTTGTCACTGTTCATAGTTCTAGTCTGGAATCTGATCAACAACTTTTTTATCCTCTATAATCTATGTGGCATGACCCTTTGTACCATGATCGGCTCGATCAATATACTCTTCCAGCCAGTTTTTCACACTATCTTGATTTTCACGTTGTTGGTCCAAATTGCAATCAGGTACAAGGTAGTCACATTATGTAGTACAGGAGCAAGAAGGTGGAGATGCTTTCAATATTTCCTCTCATATTTAGAATCTTCCATCTCAAAATAATGTGTTTACATTCTCGGATGATTCTCATATTGGTAGAAAATCGAATGCAATCAATTCTTTCAATCAATCCATAGCCTTAGGAAACAATCATTCCAATGATGATGACTTTATTGATGCAAGTAATCATGAATGCCCAAGTGCATCATCTTATCTTTTGGTTTCTCATGAATATTTTACTTTGGATCTAGAATACGATTCATTCAAAGAATATGTTCTTATAAAAATTCCTCTTCATCTCACTATCCCTTGTGATTTACCTTCTACGATGCATCTACTTGTGATGGGGTACTCCATGTTCTTCAAGCCCATCATCTGATGAGTTAACCTCTGAAGTAGCACAAGTTGGTAATATTATCCATGAGGCAAATGAAAACAATCAAATATTTGAGTACTCTTCCCATCCCTCATCATATCTTCACTTTCATGAAGACAACTCTTCAAATCAACTTTCTCATGAAATTTCCTCAATACATATATATTTTAATTTGCGATCAGTAGAAGCTTTCAACTTGAGTAATCTTGTTGTTGAAGTTGAAAAATACGGTCAAATCAGTAACATAGATGGTTGCCACCCGGTGAGAAATGGCTTTATTGAAACCAATGGTAACAATTTTTCTCAAACTATGCATGATCTGGTTCAATCTTCAAGATGGGATTTTACAATCCTGGAAAGTTCTGGGGCCTGACAGGGAGTCGAGGAACTTCAACTTCCGTTGATGGTTATATCAGGATATCGCGACTCTGGTAAGCCCCCCAAAATAATCCAAATATTTTTTTTCCCACTCAATCCTTCTCTTTGCATGGTTTCACTCGATGAAAATTTCTTTTTGAAAAATGTTTGGTATTTCAGGTATGATCTTTCAAATTTTCAAGATTTTACTTTTGACTAGATTCAGGAACCTTTTTCAATTTATTCATCTTCATGAATGTCTCTCACATAGAAATTGGGTTTGGAATATGCTGTCGCTTTTTATATCTCTTATTATACAAGTGCTTCAGAGGATATAGGAGCCTCCTAGAGACAACCTCTGGGTTATTTGGAGACTGGTGCCTAGGAAATCTTAATTAGTGCTATCAAATTTATCTTAGATACTTATAGAACCATAGTTTGTCACAAATAATTCAAATAGGATTGATTCAGAATCATTCATAAAGATACAATGTATGAACCAACGTACACGCAGGAATACATAGGAAATAATCCTCGGTCAGTGGTGGCCAAATTAGATTGAGAGCTTGCAACAAATCAGTTGTTAGGATAGATGTAATGGTAAAAGACAGTAGAGGATAAATCATCATACAGAGCTTAAACTTTAAGAATTCTATATATCTAGACTTATATAG
Organism: Pinus tabuliformis; assembly: GCA_031772625.1. Taxonomy (NCBI): domain Eukaryota; kingdom Viridiplantae; phylum Streptophyta; class Pinopsida; order Pinales; family Pinaceae; genus Pinus; species Pinus tabuliformis. Next base: position 1,489,366,042 of record CM062816.1, on the reverse strand, counting down.
AAACAAGAGAAAGGGAATTTTTTATGGAATGCTAAGACACATGGAACACTTTTTAGAGACTTAATTTCCACATCAATACAAGTAGTATCCATCAATAACTTGATTTAAATGAATCTTATACAGGAATTTTCCATCAATAACTTGATCGAAATGAATCTAAATCTATTGAGAAATATGTCTAACAACTATGTGACATGAATTTTGAGAATAATAATTAACATATATGAAAACACAAAGGGAGATGAACATACTGCAATCCAATAAGTTGGAATCACCATATATCTCGTATTAATATTCTAAGAAATCCGCATACATCAAGATTCATAACACCTCCTTCATGAAAACAGGAAAAGGATCTATCAAGAGTTATTTCCAAAAATTCTAAACCTTTGTTAAGTGTTTCTTCCATACATTTATAAGAGGAGGGGATATTTGAACAACAACTACAAAATATCTCAATGAGCTCCAACTATCTGATCGACTAGCTATCTTGGCATGCAATGGCTCTGCTACCCGAAATGACTAGATTTGATTGTTTCTTTTAAATTGAACAAAGTAAAAAATAACAAAACAAGAGAAAACTAAATTATGAATATAGAAAAATATCTCCATCACCATTCCTCTGATCACCTTTGATAAGGCCCCACCTTTATCATGATGTTCCTCCTCTATTACTCGGCTGGTTCCCATCGCTTTTTCCTTAATTGCTTTAATTTCCCACTCTCTCGAGCTGGGAGTGATCAACTATTAGTTTCTTGCCCCAGTGTAGAAACATAGATAAACCTAGAAGTACTTCATTGCTTGACTGCGTGGAGCTCCATGCTAAGCCATTAAGTCTTCCTGAGTTCCATACCTCCATTTATTCATTGAATATGTGCATGCAGAGTAGTTGAATTCATTTATGTGGCCAATGTTGACCTTGGTTTCTTACTACAGAGTCTTGAATGGGATGGGCCCTTTTCAATTTCTAACTTCTTTGTGCCTTCATTCAATACCTCAGTTTCTGACCCATACACCTTTAAATATTTGTACTTCCTTATCGGAACGATTCCATATCGCAAACTTCACAGTGGTGTAGTATTCAAATCTGCTAATTGTTGACCTCCAATATGACAAGCCCCTTATGCTTAGCCCTTCCCACATTTATAACCATAGAACTGAGGGTCATGACTTGTCGAGGGCTACTTTTCCTTTGTTAAGTGCTTAGCACCTGAGGTTATTTAACTTATTCTTAACCATGTGCTAGCCAAATATCAAAGGCCCTATTCATCAAAGGTTTCTAGTCGGGGAATTAACTTTGGAGTTGCGATATTCTGATATGTAGATAGCTCTTGATGCTCAACCCCTGCCTTTACGCCTTTGGTTCCTTAATTCCATGAGATCATGGTGCCATCTCAATATCGAAGCCCCCTTATTGGAAGTTTCCAATTTCAAACCATTATAAAGTGTCGACATACTTAACCTTCAATGTGAAACCTCCGATATAATGCCATCACTTCCATGTGGCACTGGATGAGTGGTGACATGTGTCACCCATATTTCCCCCCTTAGGCCCCCTCAAAATGCAAAAGCTACCTACCATGTGTCCTTATCGGAACCATTCATATGCTGCAACATGTCCCGTTAGAGGAGAGAGAAAAGAGGCCACCCATCTTTGGTTTTTCTATGGAATCCTTTGTTCATCTTTATGGAAGTCCCTCGATGGTTTTTTTAAACTATCAGCACATTACCCATGTCGTAGCTTTTAAAAGGTTGCAATTTCAAAAGTCCCAATTGATGATTTTGTGATATTTTGGGCGTCGATCTCCTCTAAGCTTTGATGTCAGATTGCCAATGCTCCTATGCAATGGATCCACAATGTTGCAACCACCGATCTTCTATCTCCAATGTATTGGACTTCTGATGTGTGATGCAGCAATATGCCATGCAACTCTGATGTATGATCGCCAATCTCCGACGTCACTAGACCTCTGATATGTGACCTCCGATATGTGACCTCTGATATTGGACCTTTGATATTCCCTCTTTCCTAAGGCTTGAATTCTTGAAACTTTAGAGGACCATATCTTTCAATCAAGGAGTCCATTTTTGGGCTTCTACATATCAATGGAAATATTACTCTGAGCACTTTCCAATGGATAGGGTCTGATTTAGACTTTGAGACCTATTGAGGCTTCAAATATGACTGAAAAATTCTTTGTTCTTTTGACAGCTGTAAAGACATTTTGCAGTAGGTGACAACATAATATGTGTCTCTCATAGAGTCATGGAATTATGAACTTGATCAGTCCAAAGACTATTTTTTTCCAAAGGAATCATGCCTATCAGATTCATCTCTTAATAGTCAGCTCCCCATTTTTCTTTCGAATGTTATATTGCAAATATCCATCCTCTTGAGTAATAGTGAATGCATGAGTCATTACATGAATTAAGTTCTTCCCCGTTCACCATGTCTTGATTGGTCTCATGTATTTTTTCTATTGGCGTCCATTTTTAATTATTTTCATGATTACAATGCTTTCAAAGTTTGTCCCCAGTTACAAGAAAATAATTTTTCACATTCGACTTGCGAGGAACTTGGTTCGATTGTTTAGAGCATTTGAAAAACTTTTAAAATTGACTTATCTTCGTTGATTACAAACTAGGAGTGTGATGCTTGAATCAACTTATCTGATCATTATTATGTCTTTGATGACTATCATTCATGTTATCACTTTCCCACCATGATATAAATTGGGAGTTGTTTTACATTCTTTGATCTTCATCGTTTAATATATCATTGTTCAGATTTTTGTCTAGCGATTGAGGCCCTTCAAACTCAATTGATGGTTATGTCAGGTGCTCACTATTTCGACATGACTATGGAATATGATCATATATATTTTCCCTCACAATATTCTCGTTATAATCCCATGTCTCTAATTGAAAATCCATCTTTTCCAATATTTCAAGGTTTTTAAGAGGATCATCATGAATTTGATGATCCAATTGTTGAATATAAAAATATTACTCGACAAGAAACATTGCAATAAATAAGTTTCTCCCTCTTCACGTGCTTGATAAGAAGGTGTGTTCACAAGAAGTCTTTGAGGTTTGTCTGATTATTCGTTCCGTCGAAGAGGTAGTAATGTGGATTGGATGAGAGTAGTTCTTGTGACACATATTTCAGCCCACAAGAAATACCTTCAAATGTTTGTGAAAGTTATTCAAGTTTTTATCTTTTCTCTTGCACACTTCTTTACATCTGTTTTAATCGATTGCATCTTTGTGATTTTAGGCTGAGAACAATTATAGTGGCTACAATAGAAATTCCATTATACGTGACTCTAACCTTCTAGTTGTTAGGTTAGGAGTAGGATTAGATGCATCGTAGTTTTCCTTATCTTGCACTCATCTCGTGTTGCTCTTTAGTCATCAAGCAGTGGCCAGTAGATTGGCACTCTCCCTCTAACCTGTTCACGGGTACCAGCAAAGGCACGAGGATTTCTGTGGAGAAGAAGAAGAACAAGGCAGCGAAATAAGCATTATAGAAGTTGGCCACACAGCGAAGTAAGGAGGCCAAGGAGAAGGCCCGATTAGAAAAAGAGCGCACTGCAAAGTGGCAGGCTGAACAAGAGCATCTCGACTCCGAGTGAAGTGGTAAATCCCCTTCACCCCAGACCAAGGAAGAAGAGAAGTCAGTGTAGGGCAGTGGTAGTGATGAAAGATAAAACACTCCATTCCAAGTCAAGAGGTATAGAGAAAAGCAGACGGAGGGGCCCCGGAATAAGTCAAAGGTGACTAAGCCATTGTTGGATCCCATTACGCTGATAGAGGGCAACCTCGACGAGATCGGGGACAAAGTGGACGACACTAATGCTGAACTATTGCAACAATTTGAACAACAACACCTGCAGCCATTAAGTACTATTCAGAAGGATCTACGCAAACTAAAAATCCAGACCAACAAGATACAAGTGGGAGCAGGTCAGGTGAGTGCTGCACAAATGAGTCTGGCACCAGGGACAAGTCAAGCTGTAGAACTTGTCATGTCAGTGGACCTCAGGATAGTCATGCTACTAGAGGGATCCCTAAGTGCGGAATCATACGATGACAAGGTCATCATAAGCACTCTAAAGAATATCAGCCTCAACATTGCAACGCTCCCCATTGAATACCTTCATGTGTTGCAGACTGGTGCGACAATAGAATTGAGAGTGCGGGAGAAACGCGCTTTTAATTTAATCCGTGAGTACAAGGTGAACAACGAGCAAATTTTCACCGAAAAGAATGAGGCCTTGAAGGCAAAGGAAATAATGTAGGCACAAAGTACCTAGCTGGCGGCCACCATTGCAGAGGCATGCAGGATAGTGCCGGAGTTACACATACCTGAGGAGGCATCACTCGATGCCAAGATCTAGAAACTTGTTGTAGGCATCCACAATGCTAAGGAAGAGGTGGCCAGAGTTCAGTTCGAGCTTAATGTGAAAATAACAGAACTGGAGCTTAAGTCATAGCCTTCCACTCCGCCAGAAGTTAGGGAACAGTGCAAAGCTGCTGTCACAAAATTGGAGCTTAAGTCACAGCCTTCCACTCTGCCAGAAGTTAGAGAACAGTGTAGACCTTCGCGGAGGTCTAGGGGCCAATTAAAGGAATTTATAATAATAAGCCATAAGGTCTTAGAGATCTGTGCGAAGGAAGATCTAGGTCGCAGAAGGACATCACACTGATCTTTTGGTGCGGAAACTTGGTTCCAGCATCCCCCCATACTGCTTCGGATGAGACTTCAATCCACGCACCGCGGATTGATGCCATAAGGGCCAGTAGTGTATGAATTTATTTGGTGCAACTAACTTTGTGTTAGGATATTTTGACACATAGGAAATAGTTAAGTATAACTTGGTCTAGTGTAGAGTTAGGTAATGTGTGTTTCTTTACTATGTACTTTTGTAACTTACAATCTAATGGCCACTATATGTAGTGATCTGACGGTTCGTTCTCTCCTTAGTATTACCGACACTTGATCCGTGGCTTAACACCCGATTGGTCCATGATCTCTATTTAAAGAGCATGGAGGGTCATTTGTAGGGTAACCGTTAATGAGAGAAGCTTATGTAAATTTTCATTCTTTTATTAATAAATTGCTTGAAGTGGCCACATTGGCTCAGGCCGTGGATTGTTTCCCTCTTTGAGGGTTTTAACCACGTCAACAATACCGGTGTATTGATCTGTGATCTGTTTTTGAGCGGTGTCCTTTGGTGTTCTGTCTGAGTAACTTACCCTATCAATTCCTACATGGTATCGGAGCTATTTGAGGGCCGCATCTATTGGTGATCCAAATATGAAGCCAGTAGAATTGCATCTGACTTCCGTTTCCTAGATCTATTGTTTCTTACTACTTTTGGGCTAAGAGGACTACTCTATTGTGTTAAGAGAATCTGTTCCAGTGAGGAACACCTTTCATTTCATGTGAAACAGTTTTCGGTAGCCCTAGCTACGTCATTTTTAAGATCTGGAGGTATACAGTGTTTATTTGCAGTTTCTAGTTTTTTTTCTTTGTTTATTTTGGTTTATTTATCTCTTTGTTTTTTATTACCGGATCTACACCTTTCATTTCTGTGTATGCTCTTTGCCCTGCGACTTTGTGTGATCTGGGAAAATCAGAAACAGAAAGGAAGGTTTTTTTTTTTCTCTCATGCATATGCTCATTTCCACCGTGCCTTAGTGTGATCTCAGCAAATCAGAAACATTGAGGAAAAGTGTTAGTTTTCGTGTAAATCTAAATTCAAAGCATAAGTTTTTTTTTTTGTATGTCCGTTTTGGGTTTTGTGGTTTTTGTTTTGTAGGCAAAAAAAGAGCTTTCTCAAGTAAGCAAACACCCCAAAGCTTTGGTGACTAAACAAAAAAACAAAAAAAAACTCCTACCTCTTTTCCAAAAATTACCAACCTTTTAAACTAGTTCACTTGGTCCCAAGTTACTTTATGAGAATAGAGGTCTTGAGTTCAAGTCTTTCTCTTTGTTGAGCTAATTAGATTAAGTTTGGAAAGGGGGAAGATTTTTTTTTAAATATAACATTATCATTCATTTTCGCACATTCCCGCACTTCGTTGGCGTCTTCAACAACTTTTCTTCAAAAAGCCATAACTTCTTCATCCAGAAGTCATTTTCAAAGCCGTTTTTTTTTAATCAGCCTAATTTTTCAAGATCTTTCCATTGGAACACTTAGTTTTAGCATCTGTATCTTCAGATTTTGTTAAAATGGAAAGCCCATGCCAAGTTATTCTTGACAGCACCAACTACTTCCAATGGTGGTCCTACATTGTGGATTTACTTAGAAGTAAAGGTCTTTACAGAATAGCCTCAGGCCAAGAAACCAAACTGAAAGATGAAGATAAGGTAGCCAAATGGGAAAATAGGAAATATCAAGCACGTGGGTTGATAGGGATGTCTATTTCTCCAGACCTTAGATTCCATATCGCAGAACTTGATACTCCTAATGAAGCAATGAAACAGATAGCTAAAGTTTTTGGAATTAAAAATGAACTTAGAGCCCATCAACTCAAAAATGAGTTGCTTACACTGGACCCAAATAATTTTTCTTCCATTGAAGATTTTTTTGTCCAAGTTCAAGACCCTTAGACTTCTCTTGGAAGGTGTTAAGGTTAAGAAAGAAGATGGTAACCTTATCTATTCCATTATTACTAAGTTGGGACCAGCCAACTCTGTGTTTGTTTCCACCTTCCATTCTACAAGAGAAGCCTTCATTTATCAAGCAAAAGACTACAAGTCCCCTTCCTTTGATTCCTTTTGTGATTCTTTAATAAGAGAACAAGAAAAACTCTTACACCTTGGTCTTCTTAATCTTGGAACTCTTCTAAGAAAGCCTTAGCCGCCCAGCAGCAACCAAATTCAAAGAATCCTAAGAAGTCATATGCTAAAAAGAATGGTCCTAAACCAAACAAGGGTCCTAAGCAATTTCAGCCTCAAAATGAAAAATCATTTCAACAAAATGATAACGCAAATAAAAACAAAGAGAATAAGACTGATAGACATTGCCACTTTTGTAATCGAGATGGCCACTTAGAATCCAAATGCTTTAAGAAGATGTAAGCCTTGGAAGCAGCAATGAAGAAGCATGACATCCATTTGGAGCACTCTTCAACTTTGACTTCATCTTCAGGAATAGCACTTTCCACATGTGGTTTTCAAACATCTCAGTCTGGATATGCACTAAATGTATCTTCTCCTTCTAATTCTCATGAGTGGCTCATTGATTCTGGAGCTTCTTATCACATGGCCAAAAGCAAAGCCATGTTTTCTTCTTTAAATGATTGTAACACAAAATATATATATGTTGGTGATGATATATCTCTTAGTGTTATAGGGACTGGAACTGTTCATACAGACAATGGTCAATTTAATGATGTATTATGTGTTCCAACCTTATCCTGCAACCTTCTATTAGTATATCAGATAACTCATTCAGGTGAAGGTAAAATCGTTGAATTTTCACCTCACGATGTTGTAATTAAGGACCTAAGAGATCCTAAACACATTTTAGCTACTGGCATTGCCGATGATTCTACAAGGTTGTATAAGTTTAACAACTTTGGGTCATCAAATCTTCCCTTGGTATTTTTTGCTCATAATGATGAAGTGAGCAAACTTTGGCATGAGAGATTTGGTCTCTTAAACTATCGCTCCCTTCAGAGTCTATGTAAAGAAAATATGGTGACAGGTCTTCCCGTGGTATCTTGTAGAGATGGTGTTTGTTCCGGATGTGCACTCGGAAAACATCATCGGGATAGTTTTGAAAAACGTGCCTCTTGGCATGCCTCAGCCCCTTTACAGCGTGTGCATAGTGATTTATGTGGTCCACTTTGAGTTGTTTCATTCTCTGGCTACAAGTATTTCTTAACATTCATTGATGATTTCTCCAGACGCACTTGGGTATACTTCTTAAAACTCAAGAGTGAAGTATTTAACATGTTCTTAGCCTTTAAGGCCTTTGTTGAAAAACAATCTAGACATCAAATTCTTAAGCTAAGATCTGATAATGGCGGAGAATATGTTAACAACAAATTCATCAACTTTTGCACTGAGAATGGAATTCAAATGCAACATACTGTTCCATATACTCCACAAAAAATGGTGTAGCTAAAAGGAAGAATCACACCTTAAAGGAAATGGCTAATTGTATGCTTCAATCTAAAGGACTTAGTCTTAATTTTTGGGCAGAAGAAATTAACTGTGCAAATTACATAATAAATCACACCCCTAGAATGGTTTTAAAGAATATCACTCCAGAAGAAGCATGGAGCTCAGTTAAACCATATGTAAGTCACTTTCGTGTTTTTGGAAGTGAAGCATGGGCCCATATTCCAGATGAGAAACATAAAGATTTAGAACCTAAGAGTGAAAAATGTATTTTTGTAGGATATTATGAAGATGTCAAAGGATATAGACTTATTCTACTTAAGTCCAAAAATGTTATCATTAGAAGAGATGTAAAGTTTGCTGAAAATATATCATCCTACGAGCCTATTTCGGCGGATGTGCCACCTCTCTCTATCTCTTCTATTTTTTAAAATAATTCTTCTTCAGATGATGAAAGTGAGGATGAAAATCCCCACCTTCTCAGGATCCTTCTTCAGCTCCCCAGCTTCCAAAATGGGTCCATGGTACTCGGGATGCAGCAGGTGCTCTTGTCGGTGATCCTACAGATCAGCGACATACACGTTCTCAATTCGTTAGAGCCTCTTCTTTATTGGCTCAAGCTTCATCGAATTATGATCTTAACAACTTTACAGAAGCTTCAGGCCATCCAGATTGGGACACAGCTATGAATGAAGAATATCGTTCATTATTGGAAAATGATACATGGGATCTTGTTCCTCTACCAAAGGGACGAAAACTTGTTAGATGCAAATGGGTTTACAAAACCAAGTATGGACCGGATGGAAAAGTTGATAAACATAAAGCTCGTCTTGTGGCTAAGGGTTTTTCACAAGTTGAAGGCATTGACTATACTGAAAGCTTCTCCCCTGTTGCCAAAATGAACTCTATTCGCCTTGTTCTTTCCCTTGCTGCCTCTTTCAAATGGGAAGTCCATGAGATGGATGTTAAATTTGCCTTCTTGCATGGGGACTTGCATGAAGAAATCTATATGGAACAACCTACTGGCTTTATTCAAACAAACTCCAGCCTTGTATGTCAGCTTAAGAAATCCCTTTATGGTCTCAAGCAAGCTCCTTGAGCTTGGTATGCCAAAATGGATAGCTTTCTTTTAGAAACTAGCTTTTCTAGGTGTCATTCTGACAATACTGTCTACACCAAGAAAGTGGGCAAGTCCCTTATCATTCTTGTTCTTTATGTTGATGATCTTATCCTTACTGGTAGTGAACCCAACCTTATAAACCATGTGAAGTCCAACCTTAAAAAGAAGTTTGAAATGACAGACTTAGGACACTTGCATTATTTTCTCGGTCTTCAAGTCTTGCAATCCAAGGAAGGTATTTCGCTTTCCTAGTCCAAGTATGCCTGTGATCTTCTATGCCATTTTCACATGGAAGATTGTAAGCCAACCCCTTCTCCCTTTCAATCTAGAGCCAAAATTTCAGTCACTTGTACTTCACCTGAAGTTGATGCTACCTTATATTGTTAACTTGTATGAAAACTTTTGTATCTGACCCATACTCGTCCTGACCTTTCCTTTGTTGTTGGCCTTATTGCTCGGTTTATGCAAAACCCACATGAAAGTCATTTGAAAGCAGCTAAAAGAATACTTCGTTATGTTCGAGGTACCGTTTAGTTTGGGATTCATTACAGTGCCGAAGAATCTCCTCTATTGGTTGGTTTCACTGATTCCAATTGGGTTGGTGACCCTGATGATCGGAAGTCTACTGCAGGTTATGTGTTCACTCTTGGTTTAGGACCTATTACATGGGCTTGCAAGAAATAAAGTGCCATTTATCTTTCTTTAGCAAAAGCAACGTATCGTGGTGCTGTAGAAGCTAGTAAGGAAGCCTTGTGGCTTTGTCAGATCCTATCAGAGTTTGGCTTTCAGCAGCAAAATCCGACTACACTTTGGTGTGATAATCAAAGTGCCATTAAACTATGCAAAGATCTAGTCCAACATCAGCACAACAAACACATTGAACTACACATGAACTTCATCAGAAAGCTCATTCATGACCATGTTCTTGAAGTGCAATATTGTTCAACAGATGATCAAGTTGCAGACATCTTTACAAAGGCTCTCACAGAGGCAAAGTTTACTAAACTTCGATTTATGGTTGGAGTTCAGGAAGTTGTCACTAAGGGGGGATAGGCTCTTATACCTTATTCCTTCTCCTATTGTGTCATATTTTTACATCCTTCAATTCTATCCCAAGTTGTTCTTAAGGGGGGATGTTAGGATATTCTGACACATAGGAAATAGTTAAGTATAACTTGGTCTAGTGTAGAGTTAGGTAAAGTGTGTTTCTTTACTTTGTACTTTTGTAACTTACAATCTGACAGTCACGATATGTAGTGATCCAACGGTTCATTCTCTCCTCAGTATTACCGAAACTTGATCTATGGCTTAACACCTGATTGGTCCATGATCTTTATTTAAAGAGCATGGAGGCTCATTTGTAGGGCAATCGTTAATGAGAGAAGCTTATGTAATTTTTCATTCTTTTATTAATAAATTGCTTGAAGTTTCCGCGTTGGCTCAGGCCGTATAATGTTTCCCTCTTTGAGGTTTTTAACCACATCAACAATACTGGTGTATTGATCTGTGATCTATTTGTGAGCGGTGTCCTTTGGTGTTCTTGTCATGCGGAAAGAGTCAATTTTGCGGACAAAACCAACCTCCCTAGAAGCTTAAGGCTTTCTAGTGACAAACAAGACAATTAAGAGCAATCCTTCTCTAAATATGCATTTATCATACAAGAAATCAAGTGTTTAGATCCTACCTGTAACCCAATGCTGTTGTAGTAGTCCAGCCTCGTCGATCCGGATGAGCTCCTCCTTCTCTTCAAAACCTGCATTCACTAACAATCAAACGATTAAATAGCACCTGAATATCTCATAAAACAAAACATATTTAACATACAGACCAAGGAGTATATGAAACAACTCATAAATAACAAATTGTTGAGAAGAATGGACTTATTTGTATTAATAGGAAACAAAAGAAACCATTACAACCTGAGCCTTGGTGTTGTGCAGGTCCCTCCCAGGGTCCAGCAAGAGTTTTCCTTTACTTTGATAAGCTCACCCACTTCCAAATGAAACAAGAAAGGATGGGAATCTCTCCTCACAAGCTTCTACAAGGAAGTCCTAATTCCAGCAGCATCTACCCTTAGGAATGTTCAGCTTTCAACCTCTCCTCCCTCTGGCCCAATGCCTGTATTTATAGTGCTCTAGAGGAAGTTAATCAGGTCCACCATCAATGGGATAAGCCCCTCTTTGGATGGGTTAGCTCTCCTCTTGATGGGATAAGTTCCTCTTTCATAGGGATACATGAACCATCTGGAGGCGCTCAATACACGTCAAACAAGCTTCTGGAATGCTCTAGAAATGACCACAAGTAACTTTTTTAAGATGAAACTCGCGCCTTTTGACCTTTACAGGGGTACGCACCCACCCCTTTACATACAGAGCGTACAAGTACGAAGGTATTGTGAACTTGGGTTGCGTACACGCAGGTAAGGCTGAGAGAAACTGCGTACCCAGAGATAAATGACTTTAAATGACTTTTCTCACTTTCTTGGAGTTTGACATGAGAAGCAGAGGCATGAGACTTGCCAAGGAGGATAGTATGACAGTTGATGGAGCCATACTAACTGCAAATAGTCATGGTGACAAATTTTAGTGTAACAGTTCTGTCTGAGGAACTTACCCTGTCAATTCCTACACTTTGAACCTGGGTCTGGACCCCCTATGCCAACATCTCCTTTTGTTTTCCATCATGTGAATAAGTGTGTTTTCCTAGACTTATTTTGGCTTCTTAGTATGTGTGTGGTTGATGTCTAGAGAGTCTTGTGACACTTCAACATTTGGATAACCTCCAATTCGTCCTCCTTGTGTTGGTTATATCTTTTGGCTGATGAAGTTATGACGAAAAATATGATCTTTCCATAAGGAGAGGTTTGGTCCAACCATGAACTCAGGTCTATTTCAGAAACCTAATGCCTACACTCAGTATTTATGTTTCGGTGTCTTCATGCTTATCCAACTAGTAGAAGAGGAGAAGGGGAAAAATCTAAATGAGAAAACCTAAATCAGAGGTCTCTATATGCTTCTCTGAAGGAACAACCTCTTCTACTATTAATAAGTCAAGATCCCCCTTCTACCAAAAATAAATAAATTTCAATGCACATTTCTCTTTAAAATAAATAAATAAAGGGGAAACAAGAGAAAGGATTCATGCACAGAGAGGTTGTTGGCTTGATGGGGCCTGACCTAGTTTCAACATTATCTGTGCAACCAACAAAACCCTAACTGCTGCCCCTTTCGGAAACAGCTTGCGCAACATAGGATGGAGTCTCACCCGAAGCAAGAGTGGGGGATGACAAAACTAGGTTTCTACATCCAAAGGTCAATGTTATATGTTCCTGTAGTTTCTAGGGCTTAGATCTATCTTCGCGAACCCTTAGCCCCTCCGAATAGACTATCATCGTAAATGCACTTAAACAACTTCCAGATCTTCATGAAGGCTTTTAAACATTCATAACATGCATAAATATTACTGATCTACTATTTTCGCCCACCAGATAAGCATCAATTCATATAAAGTATAACACAGAGCGAAATAATAAACACTTGCAGAAATAAGAAATAATACACAGATGCATTAGAATAGGCTCAAAATTGTCTTTATTAAGTATACTCGTTCAAGTACACACTTATTTTCCCTACGCACTCAGCTACAGGGGCCGGTGCACTCAACCTGCGGACTTACCAAGGTCTCCGCGCACTCAACTGCAGCAACCTTCCCCTTCGCCTAAGTACAGGAAACAGAACTTTCTTGCCTAGGCTTCTTTCCCAAAACAATGATATTCTATCTTAGTTAGATACCTCTTAGACTCACTATGACTCATCTATATATAGTAGCTCGCTTACAATACCATGGTCTGTGAACCATGGGTAGGTCTCAAAACCTCTCTATTTCTTACCCACCTAAGGGACTAAAGCCCCTTTGACTCATACTATCTTCACACTCCGCTTCCACATTTCACGGAGAATTTAAATATTTACAAAATTTGACCAAAACTTAACCCCCAGGGACCCCATCCCAACAGGCCCCCAACACAAATTGGGTGACTTTCCCTCGAGTCACTCGACTGGTGGTGCAATTTTTTCCTAGAGTTCATGGAACTCCATCTTCAAAACCTACAAATTAGCAATACCCTACATTGTAGCCTACTATACTTCTTCAACCATATTCTTTGTAGTAGGGCATCCACCGCGAGGCCGATTATCCTTTGTGTCTGCGGGATGGTCTTCAACTTATCTTGAACTGAAAGACTGAGTTTGCTTGCTTCCTCTGTCCATGGTTGTGTTTTGGCCCTTAAGATGATCTCTTTATGGCACATCTCTTTAATTTCTCTCTGCATCTATTATCCTTCCTGTTGTCATTTGAAGCACTAGACTGGCACCAAAGTCCATGCAGTCGACCTGATTTCATCAAATTGTTGTTGCCTTTCCATAATATCAGTACCAATCTTCTGTAGAGTGGGGAACCATAGTTCCATGACTTGTTTGAATAAATATGTATAGTCCTTGACTGTTATGTCTAATGTGGTCATCTACTCCTTAATTGCTGCTCTGCGCTGCTCCCGAACTTCTGGCAGAGTGGTCAACTTCAACTTCAATTGCAACTCTAATATATACAGTTGAAGATTAAATCATACTCAGCTGATTCCATCCTTTTATTTGCTGACCGATGCAGCCTACTTCTAAATATTTTCTATTGACTCTGCCTCTGTGGGAATGTTGAGCTCTGGTAGCATATTGCATGCCTGTGTAATTGCTTCTTCCAAGTTTTGGCTATGCGTGACCATTTCGTCTTTCTCTTTCAATGCTTGCACCTTTCCTATGAATATTTTCTCATTGTTGGTCTTGACCTCACTGATCACCGGCATCACCCGTTGCTCCCTAACCCTTAGCTCATCAGATAATCCTTGGTGTAGTTCATGGAGAGTCTGGATAGGGAGTGTTGCTCAATTGACACCCAAATCATTAAGTTTTGATAACTGGGTGTTCATGTCTTCTAACTAGATGCAGAGGGCTCCATCCGATAATTGGATGACTCGAAGGTCTAGAGTCCGATCTGTATCCAACACGGTTGCACTTGCTTGTTGTAGGCTTGCTTGAATCCCACTCGCCTGGCCAACGCTTGCTTGCAGCTGCCCTATTTGGATCTGTAGATTGCTCAGATCCTTCTACACATTGCCTAGTGCCTACAAGTACTATTGATGGAACTGCATCCATAGTTATGTTGTGGTGTTGTAGACCTTATCCTCGATTTCATCCAAGTCTCCCATAGTGAGGACCACTTGATCGACATGTGCATTCATGTCAGACTTCTTCTTCTTCCTAGGTCCTAAAGTTGTCTCCTTAGCAACATCTACCTTAGCAGCGACTTCCTTCTTCTCTTGCCGAGCTTTCTCTCGAGCTGCTGCTTGCTCAACCTCCTTCTATTTTTGTGTTGCTATGGTCTGCATAGAGGAACTGTCATCGGCCTTGCTTGTACCTACATCGAGATCTGAGGAGTGTAGCCACTACCCTAGCCATTTCCCAACGACCTCCTACACATCTGCCTCACTCACTAGGTAGGGTAACTTGTACCATGTTTTCTTCGGATCCCATCTCGTGCGAATAGACACATTGTGAAAGTCTGCCTTGAACTCTACATAAGCTTCTAGTTGTTCATATAGAGTTAGTGACAGCCTTGGCCTTTGGCTGATCACCATGTGTAGATCCATCTCAACCAGCACCCAAAATATTTTAGTCTCCATGACTCGTGCAAGGTCCTTTGTTGCCCATAGCGAAGCGAACTTCGCGGCTTCTGGTAAATCAGATTCTTGTGGAGGGAATTGATTGTCTTCTGGCAGCCTCCACGTGACTAGCACAATCAATAGTAACAGCCAAGCATAGTGAAATTCCTTTCCCTCATCTTATGCTTCATGACAGTTGGCCAAAAATTCCTTGTAGAGGTACTGCACCTAGTTGTACTAGACACCTTTAGCACATTGGGCAGCTAATGAAATTACCAATGTTGAAACCCCATCCACGCGACACTTCCTCATGATCTTGCAGACCAAGATCTGTTCGGAAAACATATATCGCCTTGTCCATAATAGAGTGAATGGAATATCAATGTGACTTCTTGACCAAGCCAAACTTACTCTTCATTTGGTCCACGAGTTTATTTTCTTTAATTTTTCCTCCAAACGCCTCTGCTGGATCCACCCCTTGATGGGGCAACATAATGATCCAGTGGATCAACATATTAGTAATAGGGATGGGTTCTCCAAACCAGAGACACCCATCATGCACCAAGGTGAGCAGTTTTCTAACACAGATGGCATTAATGTTGGTTCTGCTAAAATGCGGCATCGAAAGAATGTTCAGCAGACCTACTTTCTCAACCCCGCGACCCACTTCATTAGCTCCAGTCACGTTACCCTGGTCTCTTCGTAATAAATATTTCCCAAATACTTATTCGACACAAGTTGTGGGAACTTCTTATGGTCTGCCAGATCCCAATCCTCCAGCTTGAGTGAGGGAATGTGCCCCAATAGCACACCATCAAAAACCACCTTTTCTGGCAACTGTAGTGAAGAAACCATGAATTTTTCGGTATTTGGGTCTTTTGGTACCTTAGCTTTGGCTTTTCGCAGTGGGATATAATTTGGGAGTTGAGTTATAGGATCACCCTCTTTGGAATCCATCTCCTCGATGCCTCCGCGAAGCTCTTCTTCATCAAGATCAAGGGTCTCATGTGGTTCAGGGGGGCTTTTCCACGGTGACTACCTCACTGGAACTTGCTGTAGCCTCTTTCGTTTCTTCTCAGTGGAAAACAGCTTAGGTCTAGGCGACCTTGACATTGTAGGTACAGAGGGTGTGGCTTCCATTTCCAATTTGACTTCAAGGGCTATAGCTTCAAAACTTGTAGCTTTAGAACTTGCAGCCTTTGTGGGGATAGTTTCATCCATTATGTCTAATAAGGCCTTACGGAAAGTTTCAGACACATTAGCTAATCCTGGGTGTGAGAGCAGTTCTTCCGATTTAGGCTTGGACATAGAATTCAGCTCTTGGTGCAACACAAGGCGAGAAAGCTCATAATTAATTTTCAGAGAGAAAAGTGTTGTAATGCAGGGTGGCATGCTAGATTTATAGGTGATTTCAAATTCGAATCTAACCATTCCCTCCAATTTTCAATCATTAATGCATCTTTGGCAGTATATTTCCAAAGATTTTCCCCATAAATGTGGCCTCCCCACGCCTTCTAATGGAAATTTTTCTGTCCAATCATCTAGAGTATCTTCAATGGCTATTTCTTAAGCGGTCTGCATGGCACCTGTCCATGTAGCAAAGCTACCTTGGTGCAACTCCCCTTTGCACCTTGCTTTCTTCCATCGTGCAACCCTTTTTCTTTGTCTGTTTGCGATTTGGGCAGAGTAGTTTAAAGTCCCGTACCTCCTTGCAGTTGCCTGGAGTACTAAGACTATCCCACCATCATATAGTCATTGCACAGGGGTGGGATCACCCTTGTACAACTTCAATTGACTGCCATTGACTCTTCTCAAAAACAATTCCCCATTCAGCTTCACGAGTTGAACTGTGCCACCATTTGTAATTTATTTGACGACATACGACCCCAACCAATGCATTTGAAATTTTCTAGGAAACTTCATGAATTTTATATCATAAAGTAACACTAAATCATTTACCTGGAAGGTGCACTGCTTAATATGTCGATCATGCCAGGCCTTTTCACGCTCCTTTTGCACCTGCTGGTGAAATCCTGCCAAAAACCTATCTTCCTCCAATTCCATTAGCTGCGTGAGACGCTCCTCCATCATGTCGCAATCAGCCATATCAGTGAGTGTTGCAATCCACAAACTTGGCACAATATACTCCATGGGCATCATAGCCTCTATCCCATAGACAAACTTGAAGGGAGTTTGACCTGTCAAATTTTTACACGTTGTCCTATATGCCCAGAGGACTGTTGGTATGCGGACATCCCAATCATTTCTTTTCACGTTGTAGACCTTTGTCAATGCACTCTCTAGGATATTATTGAATGCTTCAACCATAGCATTAGCTTGAGGGTGATAGGGTGTGCTCTTTTGGTGATAAACTCAGAATTCATCCAACATCACAACAATAGTTTCATTCAAGAAATGTGTACCCCTGTCACTCATCAATATCTTCGGGCAACCAAACCGAGTTAAGAAAAACTCAAAAAGGAACTTCACAGCTATAGTAGCATTACATTCGTTGACCGTCTATGTTTCCATACATCATGTCTAGTACTCGGTTGCAGTAATGACATATCATGTGCCCGTGTTTTCCCTGGTAGCTGTATCAGACCCACAAATTCAATCACCCATTTTTCAAACACCTGCAAAGAAATATGTGGGTTTAAGGGTAGTTCATCCCTCCATGATGGTTTTCCCATCCTTTGACAAGCATCACTTGCCCTGCAATATGCCTTAGAATCCTTATGCATCATTGGCCACCACCATCTGGCGTGTAGGATCTTTTTCGCAGTTTCTATGCCCACATATTATCCTCCTGCCACTCCTCCATGTGCTTTGGTGAGGATGCCCATCTTATACAAGTGTCCAATGATCCCAGAAAAACCAACCACGCAGACCACAAATTCATTTTTTTCTGTGTAGAATATCCCTCCGGGGCTATGCCAGTGGTTAAAAACTAGATTATGTTAGCAAAGTGATCATTTGCGACACCTATCACAAAGAGCTACACATCCGGCAACCCTTCTTCCAATTTAGTGGGTTCTTTGCCTGTCTCAATTCTAGATAAGTGATATAGTCCTGCATTCAATCGTCTGGGCTTCACAATCACCTCAATGTCATATTATTGAAAAAGCAACAACCATCTACAGATCTTCGCCCCCAACATAGGCTTGTTGACTAGGTACTTGAGAGCGGAGTGATCTGTATACATTTTCAAGTGTGTGCCTAGCGAGTAATGTCTAAATTTTTGTATCACATACACCATCGCTAACCCTTCATGCTCTGTAGTTGAGTAGTTCTTCTCAGCCTTTGATAATTTCCTACTTGCGAAGGCTATAGGATGATCAAGTTCACCCTCACCTGGATGGGTTAATACCACCCCTAATGCAATACATGAGGCATCCACATGCACATGAAATTCTTTCTTCTAGTTTGGGAACACAAAAATGGGCATAGCCACCATATTTTCCTTTAAAACATCCAAACTACTCTAACACTCCTCATCCCAGCATAAAGTCGCATCTTTCTTCAGTAATTTCTCCATTGGTGCTGTTATTGGTGCATAAGCTTTGATAAACTTCCTATAGTATCCAATGTGGCCTAGCATTGTGTTCACTTGTTTTACATTCTTTGGAG
The DNA here is from genome assembly GCA_031772625.1 of Pinus tabuliformis. Lineage (NCBI taxonomy): Eukaryota > Viridiplantae > Streptophyta > Pinopsida > Pinales > Pinaceae > Pinus > Pinus tabuliformis. The sequence goes on along the minus strand of CM062816.1, from coordinate 1,489,347,442 downwards.
CCTCTAAATGGAAAATAACAACGAACTTTAAAGAGTCTACCATTAATCCCTACTTGTAAACCACATGGCCTAGCAATATCCCATAGGGTACACAAAATGTACATTTCTTCAAATTCATGGCAATTTGGTATCTGTGACAAGTATCCAACATAAGGGGTAAACTTGCCACATGACGTTTTACCAATCCAAACACAGTCCAATCGCCAAAATAAATTTTTAAGAATTTATGGATGAATTCCTTAATGTAGGTTTTAACCCCATACAAAAATTAGGGTCCAAAAAAAAGAATATAACACAACCCAACATTCTCTAACCCCCCGGTTCACTACGTAGGTTAGTCATGGAAAGGATATAACAAAACCCAACATTCTCCCACTTATTGTTTTCTTTCCATAGAGGGCCACAGGACAGCTTAGTCATTTTTCCATTCCTAAAATGCTCATTGTTTCTCTACACTAGGAGAGCTTCTAAGAGCTCACAGATTTTGTCAATGAATCTGTAGTATTCTTCAAAGTGTCCACCTTTACCAACAACACCTTTTTTTCTTCTATCATATCCCTCACAAAGTGATACTGAACATCAATGTGCTTTGTCTTTGAATGATAAGCATGGTTCTTTTCCAAGAAAATTGCACTTTGGCTGTCATAGTCTATCCTTATAGCTCCTTGTACTAACCCCATACTTGAACACAATCTCTGCAACCAAACTGCTTCCTTGCTTTCATGAGTGGCTGCCATGTATTTTACCTCCGTAGTTGATAGTGCCACTACAGATTGTTTCTTACTCATCCAACTGACTGCAACCTGAAATAGGTTAAACACATACCCACTTGTAGATCTTCTCTGATCCAAATCTCCATCCCAGTCTGCATCAACAAAGCCATGGATATCCAAAGCTCTGTCCAATCCTGGTCTTCCTTGGTAGCACAAACCACAATCACTAGTGCCATGCAAATAACTGAAAACCCGCTTCACTACTGTCCAATGCTCCTTCCCTAGTTTTGACATAAACCTGCTCAATACTCCGACTGCATGTGCAATGTCTGGTCTAGTATAGACCATTGCATACATCAGGCTACCGACTGTACTTGCATAGGGAACATGGGACATATCCTCTTCCTCTTCTTGTGTCTTGGGACATTGTTCAGCAGACAACTTTACACCTACAGGAATAGGAACCTTCAGCGGTTTACTATCCTGCATATTAAACCTCTGTAGTATTGTCTCGACATACTTCCTCTGGTTTAACCAGAGCTTCCTTTTTACCCGATCTCTTTAAATTTCCATGCCCAAAATATAGTTTGCAGCACCAAGATCTTTCATGTCGAATTTGGAGGAAAATTGGGTCTTCAAATCCTAGATAATTTCTTTATCATTCCAACCAGCAACACATCATCCCCATACAAGACCAGATAAATAACACAGTCACCAATTAATTTAAAATACACACAATGATCTACTTTGCTTTTGGTCATGCCATGTCCCCATATAAATGTATCAAATTTTTGATACCACATCCTTGGTGACTATTTTAACCCATACAGAGACTTCTTTAACTTGCATACCAGTTCATTCTTACCCTTCATTGCAGCACCTTCAGGTTGCTTCATGTAGATCTCCTCTTCCAGATCCTCGTGAAGAAATGTTGTCTTCACATCCATCTGTTCTACCTCAAAATCAAAAGTGGTAGCAACAGATAAAAGTAATCTAATAGAAGTTACCTTGGCAACAGGAGAAAAAATATCACCAAAATCAATTCTCGGCACCTAGGAATAACCTTTTGCTACCAACCAAGCTTTGTATTTCTCCACCTTTCCTTCTACATTTGTCTTCTTCTTGAACACCCATTTGCTGCCAATGGGTTTCCTTCCAGCCAGAAACTCCACCAGATCCCAAGCCTCATTTTTGTGCAAAGATGCCATTTCATCAACCATGGCCTCTTTCCATAGTTTTCCATCCTCTGAATCTACTGCTTCCTTCACAGTTCTTGGATCATCGTCAATAATAGATAAAGCAAAATTTGAATAGAAAGTAGATGGACTATACCTTTCTAGCTGCCTTCTTTCTTGAACTGATCTTCTCACACCCAGAGTTTGTGGCTCTTCATCTTCTGATTCCTCCTCTGCTATAGAGTCTGATTCTTCCTCCTTTAACTCAAACTCTATCTTCTCAGGTTCCTTTGGTTGGACTTCATGTTTAATAACATCTTTCACCTCTCTGAACACCACATCTCGGCTGTACACAACTTTCCTTGTTGCTAGGTTCCAAAGCTTATAACCCTTCAAACCATCCTTATACCCAATAAAGATGCACTTTTCAGATTTACTATCCAACTTGGTTCATTTCTCCTTTGGAACATGTACATATGCATCACATCCAAATACCCTTAGATGTGAAAGAGAGGGTTTCTTACCAGTCCATACCTCTTGTGGATTCTTATCCTCCGAAGGTGATCTGTTGACCAGGTAACATGCTGTCTCCACTGCCTCTACCCAGAATTCCTGTCCTAACCCGGCACCACTTAGCATGCTTCTTGCCCTTTCCATCAACGTCTTATTCATTCTTTCTGCAAATCCATTTTTATGAGGTGTATATCGGGTAGTCTTATTCCGTGCTATACCACACTTATTATAGAATTCTTCAAATTCCTTACTGCAAAACTCTCCACCATTATCTATCCTCAACACCTTTATCTTCTTCTTTGTCTGCTTTTCCACCAGAGCCTTAAATTTTTTAATCCTGTCAAAGACTTCAGATTTCTTCTTAAGGAAATATATCCATGTATTCCTTGAGAAGTCATCTATAAATGATACATAGTATACAGAATTACCCAATGATGGAACCTTCACAAGTCCAAGCATATCACTGTGCACAAGCTCTAATATCTGTTTCGCCCTCTTACCACCAGAGAGGAAACTCACCCGATTCTGCTTCCCATATACACAATTTTCATAGAAATCAAAATCCAGAGAGCTATTACTCATACCTTCTACCATACCTTTACCATGAAGTATTCGAAGGCCCTTTTCTCCAATATGTCCAAGCCTTTGATGCCACAACATGGTCTTCTCTCCAAAGACCACTAGATTGTCTGCTCCATTTTTAGGAACCACAGAAATGTTGCACCCATCAACAACAGCTCTACCTTGCAACTTTTACAGAGTTCCAGTCCGAACTCCCCGCATCAATACCAATGCTCATCGAACCATCTTGCAGGTATCCTTCTCGAACACTATTTTTACACCCGCATCATCCAGCTTGCTTACAGAAATTAGATTTCTGGCCAATGCAGGAATATGCAGAACACCCGGAAGTGTTCTAACCCTTCCACCTTGTAACTTCAACTTTACTTTTCCGCGATCAACGATTCTAGCCTTCCTATCATCCCCTAAGAAGAAATCACCACCATCATATTTATCATACTCACAGAACCACTCTCTATGGGGAGTGAAGTGAAAGGATGCACTTGAGTCAATCAACCATGCCTGATGATCTACATGTGTACTTGAAGAAGCCAAGTACACATCCCCACCTTCATCTGAGGTGGTTTTTGCCTCTGCCGAAGGAGCATCATCAGATCCCTTTCCTTTATCAGGACCTTTAGATTTACAGTCCCTTTTGTAGTACCCTTCCTTTCCGCATTTCCAGCACACCACCTTTACAGGTTTCCTGGAGATTTAGATCTCCCTCTAGATTTAGATCTCCCACTCGATGACTTTTTTTGTTTCTGTTCTAGGACCGTCCTCATACAGACAAGGCATAACCATTCTAGCTCTCCATATTTTTTTGTCTCATCTCCTCCATCAGCAAGGATGAGACTATTTCATCAAACTGAAAGGCAGTTGCATTGCCACCTATTGCAATAACCAGACTATCCCACGAATCTAGTAGACAACGCAATAAACTAATGCACTTATCTTCATCTGAAATTTTGATATCAACAGATGATAACTGACTTAGCACAGTATTAAATGCATTAAGATTCTCTATTGCCGAGTCTCCATCTTTCATCCTCAGGTTATACAACTTTTTTCACAAGAACAATTTATTCACCAAAGACTTAGATTGATACAAAGTCCCTAACTTGTCCAACAAAGCCTTTGTCGTAGCTTCCCTTGATACATTCAACAATACTGAATCTAAGACACACAATCGTATTGTGCTCTTTGCCTTCCGATCCAACTTCTTCCATTCTTCATCGGTCACTCGCGTTGGTTTAGTATGCTATGGGGTAAAATGCAAGGTGTATGGAGAATGAAAACTACCCTCAAAGGTCTTCCTGGGACCTTCAACAGACTATAAGATTATCTGCAGAAGCTACCAAGTTATACACATGTTCATATATCAAACATAAATTGACAAGGTATGGAAAGAGGATCACCTTTAGTTCCTTCTAGATTTGTTTGGAGATCTCTATGCGGCAAGAAGAACTCTTTCAAGGCCAGCTCGAAGACAATTCCTGCACAAAGGACAAGGTAAACCAATCACAACATACGCTCTTGAAAACTAATGTAAGAATGCACAATAAACATATATTAGTGTATAACTTAACTAATCATCTCGACAAGCATCAGAATGAACAAATCAATGAACAATGTTACCGACACTATGGAGTAGGGAACACAACTGCAGTTCTGTATTTATAATGGAAGAGTGATTACAACCATCCATTGTATCAGCCTTCCCTTGCCCCTTCTTCCTCTCTCTCTCTCTCTCTCTCTTTTAGCTCACTTCTTCAAGTGTATGATAGTTCACAACAACTTAGTGGGCTATCCTTTCAAATGCTCTGACCCCTTTCATAATGGCCCTCTCACTGCTTATGTAACAATCAAGTTAGGGCTGCCAAGCTCCTCCTAGAGTTCATTAGGGAAAAAGCCATGAACCTACCCTGTTTTCAAGCTTTTTCCCATTTGCCTTCATTCTCAGATTGGAAATTCTCTAAATATCTTGCTTTTAGATGTTTCCTTGCTTTTCTTGAGCAAATATAGGGATAAATATCTAGATATTTGTGAGGGAATTCGTTGGCTTGTCCCTTTGAACATATCTTAGTTTCACTAACGCTCCCCTTGGTCTAACAACTTGAGTTAGCAGGGTGACTAACGCTCCTCTATGCTTGGTAACAAGATTTTTAAAGCAAGTTAGCAATGCAAAACCAACGTTAGTGTGGATTCAAGGCCTGGAATTCTGGTCTTTGCTTCAGTCATGCTGTCTTTTCACCTCTGAGTTAATGAGGAGGTCATTTTGTCCTATAATATAGTACCCGAATCTGCTGCGATCCACTAATATTTATCCACCAATAGATCCTCCATCTTGAGTTTCCACAACTCAAAACTCTGACCATTAAATTTCTTGATCTATATCTTTCCACTGCTCACCATCTTCTTTTACCACTAGAATCGATCTCGCAGATCTCCCACTGAACAGGGCCTACCACAGGCCCGAGCGAAACCCCTCAGCAACAAAGGCATCCCCTTGAAGCCAAAACAACTCCGATACCAAATGTAGGTTTTAAACCCGTATAGAAATTACTTGCATACAAATTCTAAAATACAGAAAATAAACAATGCCAGAGCATAACACATAAAACACATATACACAGAGATTTTCCCTTCGATCCCAAAATCGAGACTACCAGCATGATTTTTCATTATATTCCTTTTAATGTTACAATACATATTTATACATGCCGAAGCATCCAATACCATGGACTGAAAAACCATCGCATCCAAAACCATGGACCCGAAAACCATAGGTAGGTTTGCCCAACCTAATATAGGGTCCCAAAAAAAATTTCCTGGGGCACTGCCCTAGACCTCGTAGAGGGGGGCTACCTGCCCCCCTCAAACCCCTCGAACAGGGGGGGCTACCATCCCCCCTGTGACCCCCCCGCTGCATAATCGACACAATGAAAGGGGGGCTCTGCCCCCCCCTCTAACCCCCTGGTTCACTACATAGGTTAGTTGTGGAAAGAATATAACACAACCAAACATTTTGGGCTCTGCTTGGCTATTGGGTAATTGAAGAACTGGATGTACAAAAGAATATATAAACTGAGAGAAAGTAAATTTTGATGATGATGCTTTCACTAACTTTGTCCAGTGAATCACTAATTGATTCACTCCCTGCTCATCTTGTTTGTTAAGCTGAATGGGCAATGAATCTCCCTGCTAAAATAAAGTCAAATGAATTATGACTGAGCTATATCTGAAAACTCCTTGAGTGATAAAATTCATAAATTGTTTATGTATATTATCAACTATAAATTAGCTATAATTATACATGAAATTAGGTTGATATTATTTGTTGGAAATGGAAAAGAATCCAAGGATGGATTCATCAATAGATTGATCATTTTCGAAGCCTAAGAGGTATGATAGCAAGGAGATAATATGTCTACTGGATTCAAGGAACATAGAAGATGGATAAGGTGGATTTATCTTGGGTAATTCAGCATCTTCTATAGAAAAAATTCAAACATGAGGGCTCTCTGTGGGAAAGTGAGTTTATTGTAAAGGTCCATGAGAGCTGTTGGTGACAAAAGGCTGAGGGAGTCAGATGGAGGTATCATTAATATTTGGTTTGTGCCCTGAGAAGTAATGGTGATCAAGATTTTTCCATCATGAGTCATCATTGTTCTTTGTACAGGATCATACTTGGCTTGACACCAAGTGATTAAATCAGGGAAGTGATGAGTCTTGGGAAAGGAGTACAAGGGAAAAAGTGTCTCCCAGAAATGAATGGGATCCTCTTTATTAGCATATTTCTGCTTTAACCATAAATGAAATTTGTGGAAATCGAATTCGCATTCACAGTCAGTAGCTTTGAACAGGGAGTCTACAAGGGGAAGGTGATCTAAATCAAGCAATGTTGTAGATGGATTTCCTTCTTTGACAACTTTCTGTGTTTTAGCCTTGGGAGCCATTTTTCTGCAGGTGAGGGATTTGGAAAATTCTTTAATTGAAATATGGATGATAGGGAAAAATACATAGAGTGAAAAAGGCTTTAGGTGATAGGATGGAAGCAGAAAAGTGGTAAAATGTAGAGCCATGGGGTATTTATAAATGAAATCGGGCTTCATTTGTCGTTTAAATCTAGCTGTAGACGAATAATTTGCAGAGGAGCAAGAATTAATGTCTATCGGGAGATTAAATGGTTAGCTGAGGCTGGTAAAGGCTTTGGAGTGTAGGCGCAATGGCTTTGCGACATGGCGGGTGGAAAATGGGTGAGATATAATGGACTAGTGACGTGGAGGGTTGTGAATGGAGGAAGGGATAACAGGTCTATGCCATGGCGTGGGAACAAGGTCAATGGTTGGATGGAGGAAACCCACCGACAGGATTTAGGGGGGCGGGGGGGGAGGGGGGCGGGTGAGGTGTGGTGGTTTTCGTGTTTTGAGCTTTGGGGGCTCGAAACACTACGGGAATGCCACATAGAAAAAAATGGCAGCCATTAAAACTTATTTTCAAACCCCCCCACCCCCCCTTGCATTAATGAGAAATGTCCGAAGGGGGGCTGAAAAGCTTCCTCCGTCGTTGATCCAGGCAGAGTGAATCCTATCCATTGAAAGGTGCCCAACGGTTATTCGATGCTTGATTTGACTTTTTGTCGTTTCCGCCGTTTACGACAACATCATATTTATTGACTATTTGCAAAGCGATCATGTTTATTATAATAATTTAAACCCTGATTAAGGATTTAAACATTATTTTTAAACTAAACAACAATTTTAAAGGCGCGTTTGAACTAGCAACTTAATTAATTTTTCTAAAGAAAATATTTTCTTTTATTTCTTATCTAACATTTTTTATTTGCCTTCCTTTTTTAGAGCAACTACCCTATCATTTTTTATGATATGGACCTGAAATAATAATAAATCCTAACATTTTTTATTTTCAATTTTGTTTTTTGGTCCATATCCTAACTTATCATTTTTTCTATGGCATTTTGATTTTTTCAACTAATGGCTAACTTATCAAAACTAAAATATCTACAACATCGGCTCCAACTAGGGACTACTTTCTCATGTAGAATGCAGAGAACTTGCATATCCATGTGCCTTATCCTCGGGCTATGGAGTCTTTGCTGTAAAAATCATAGTGACAGTGGGAAAGTAAAATAAAACCAGACTTTTTACAATGATGGTAGTAAAATATACTTCAACTTCTAAATACTGAATATAATGCTTAAGAAATATTCCATTAATAGGAAATGTGGAATATTATCCACCTATATTTTGTAACACAAAAGTGTTGTTCCCTTTTACTTCAGCAATAGATAGAGGTCCAAACCATAGGTTGTCAAAATTTCCATGTTTTCCTTTGTCTTCTCTTCTGGAATCCCATCTTAGAACTAGATCTCCCTCCTTGAAGTCCCTTTCCCTGGCTCTTCTATCAAACATGCTCTTCATTTCACTCTGATATTTTTTCAATTTGTATTAGACTTCATCTATGTTCTCATTTAGTTCAATGATTTGATTTATCCCCCTTGTAAAATCATCAGGTTCATCAATTGATTCCTACAGAAACTTTAAAACAGGGAAAGCCAAGTTGGTAGGGAAAATTTCATCTTTCCCATAAACTAACTGAAAATGAGATTTTCTAGTAGATTTCTTTGGAGTAATCCTATTTGCCCAGACTGCATAAATAAGATGAGTGTCCCAGCTCTTTTTATGATCTGCGAAAGTTTTTCTGATAACCTTTACCAGACTTTTATTAGTTGATTCTGCAAGACCATTACCTTGAGGATAATATGGAGTTAAATGGTGTAACAAAATCTAGTATTTCTGGCAAAACTCAAGAATTTTAACACTGGAAAATGTTGTGACATTGTCAATAACAATCTGGATTGGGAAACCAAACCTGGATAAAATGTTTTCTTCAATGAATTTTATCACTACTGCATCAATAACATTTCTTAATGGAATTTCTTCCACCCATTTAGTATAGTATGTTGCAGTGAGGATCCATCTATGTTGATTGCTTGAAGTGGGATGAATATCCCCAATAAAATCTAATCCCCATTGGAGAAAAGGTGTTGAGACCAGTGTTGGGATTAGTGGAAGAGCTGGCAGTTTTTTTCTTACCAGCAAACATTTGACAAGGGACACAACTTCTAACCTTTACTCCTACTTGTAAGAACAATGTTGGCCAATAAAATTCTACCCTTAGTATCTTATAAGCTATTTCTCTCCAAGCATAATGTTCTCCACAAAATCTTGCATGAAACTGATCAATGATCCCTTCGGTCTTTGATTATGTTAAACATAATAACAAGATATTGAGTGGGTCTTTCCAGTACAGATTTGCATTTATGATACAGTATTTGACTGCTTTCAACTTGAGAGTTTTACATTGACTTTTGGAAAATGATGCAGGACATTCAAAATGAATCAAGAAATTTACAATATCTTGATACCAATTTGACAAAATAAATTTCTCATCAATATGTACAGAAATGGTCTGATCTGAAGGTAAAGGTTCTTGTGGATTCTTTTCTTCAAGATGCTAGGAAGGTTCTTGTGGATTCTCCCCTTTTGCATAGATAGAAGATCCTTGTGGATTCTTCTCCTTTGAATTTTGGGAAGGTTCTTGTGGATTCTCCCTTGGTATTTCCAAAATAGAGTTGATGCCTAGCACTTTACAATTGGACTAAGCTAGAAGCTTAGCTAATCCTTGAACCTTTACTAGCTTTGTCGTTTTGATAGTTAGATCATACCCCAAAATTTGAGTTATCTATCTACCCCTCCTCCCATAAGTATCTGGTTGGATGAGAACAGTTTTAATAACACTGGGAACATAGGCTATGATGGTTGAATGTAGAACATACATCCTAAAATATTTCAAAGATTGTACTAGGGCATAAGCCTGCTTATCAATTATGTAATATTGGAGCTCAACAACTCTCATGAATTTGTTAAAAAAGGCTATAGGTTGGTCATGGGAATATTCATTCTTTTGTAGTAAAACAGTAGCAAGGGCTGTTTCAGAGGCAAAGGAAAAGATATTGAATGGTTTGGTATAATCAGGACTGGCCAAGGTTGGAGCTTCAGAAATAACTTTCTTGATTTAATCAAATGCATGTCTAGAAGAGACAATCCATTTAACTTCATGACCCTTCTTAAGCATATCAATTATATCTTTGACAATTTCAACATAATTGGGTATGAATCTTCTTAAAAATTTGATTTTACCAAGAAAAGCCTGAACTTCCTTTTTATTTCTTGGTAATGATAATGTCTGAATGGCTGATACTTTGTTTGGATCAATGACTACTCCATTTTTAGAAATTATATGGCCGAGCAATTTCCCTTCTGTGATAGAAAATAGAGACTTCTTTGGATTCAACGATATTCTGAATTTCCTACATCTTTCAAAAACCTTCATCAAGTGCTTTAAATGTTTTTTATCAGAATTAGAAAAGACTGTAAGATCATCAAGATAAATAACAAGAAATTTATTTACCTGGCCTACAAAGGCTATATCCATATCTCTCTGGAATGTAGCTCCTGCATTTGTCAAACTGAAAGGCATCCTAGCATACATGAAAGTACCCCAAGGTGTTGTGAAGGCAGTATTTTCCCTATCCTCCTTGTCAACCATAATCTGATTATAACTAGAAAAACCATCTAACATAGAAAGTCTGTTAGCTCCATAAACTTGTTGAAGTAACTGATCCATTTTAGGTAAGGGATAGTTATCCTTTAGTGATGATTTATTTAAGTTTCTAAAATCAACACAGAGTCTAATTTCACCATTCTTTTTCCTGACAGGTACTAGGTTGGAAATCCAATTAGAATATCTTAGTGGAAGAATAATTTGTGCATCTAACATTTTCTTAAGCTCTTTCTCAATAGCTGGTAGAAGAACTGGGTTAATTCTTCTGAGTTTTTTCTGGTAGGGTTTAGCATCAATTTTTAATGGGATCTTATGTTCAATGAGGGATGTGTCATAGGTTTTAACATCATCATAAGACCAAGCAGAAACATCTTTGTATTTTTTAAGTAACTTAAGATATTCATTTAACTTCTAGGGTTAAAGATGTAGAGATTTTTATCTTTGGCACTTGTTCTTGGGTTCCAATATTGATTTCTTCGATATCATCTTCAAAAGAAATGGATGGAGGATTTTGAGGGACATCATTATAATCGAATAATTTCTCTAAAGAAATTAACCCTTTAGGAATGAAGTTGTTTGATAATTGTATGATGTCATGGTCTGCAATCTTTGAGTTTAGTTTTGGATCGTCATTAGCTTGAGGATTACTAATGTCAAGATTTTCTTCATCAATTTGCAGAAGAGAAAATTCACCTTCATCTTGAAGGAAAGATTTTAGTTGTTCATCGTCCTCAAAAACCTTCCAATTCTTTTGGTTATCTAGTATGGATGGCCTATATTTGACCTGAATTTGGTATAACACTTGTGTTTGATCAGGAATCTTAAATGAGCTTGTAGAGACAACCAAAGAATCTACATGTATATTTTCATTTCTAGGGACATAAGTTATATTGAAGGCATCAAAGAAATTTTCAATGGAATCCCAAACCTCATTTCGATAAGACCTAAGCCTAGGATGCTTTGTTTGGAAAATATTTCTAACTTGTCTTACAATGAGTTCGGAGTTAGTGAAAACACTCAAGTTGTGTACCTTTAAACTCTTGGCTAACTGTAGTCCTAGAAGGAAAGCCTCATATTCTGCTACATTGTTGGTAACTTCAAAATCAATTTTACATGATTGTGTAATGTTTTCCTTTTCTGGTGAGATTAGTACTACCCTAGCCCCTGCTCCATCTTTTGTACAAGAACCATCAAAGAACAACTTCCACACATCAGTTTGATTTGATATAGGGTTTTCAACTACATCTTCAATTTTTACTTGAGATTCATGTATTTGATTTGAAGAGAGTTGAAAGCAGCCAAAATCTTGATCAATAGCATAGATGGGGTGGTTCTTTGGTTGATTTGTTTTGCATACAGTGTGCACAAATCTAACTTCTCTATACAACCTAAGTTGTTCTCCCCCATAAATTGGAATAGTGGCATAAGACATGTCCATTTGAAGAGTTCCCCCTAATTTGCCATAGCAAGACCTTGAAAGGATCATTCCAAATATGGGAGGGATATCAGTGAAAACTATATCTAATACTATGCTTTTTACTGGTATTTGGTCAAGAGTGACTACTAAATCCTTACTCAATCCTAGACAAGGTACCCTCTTGGAATCAAATGTGTATAAATCATGACAGGATCTAGTTATGTCAAGATTTAAATTATCCATGATGGTTTTTGGCATGAGATTATGTGATGCTTCAGAATCTATCATACAATTGTATAACATGGAATCATTTGCCTTTAGTGTGACATAGAAAGGGGGTACTATTTCATCTATCATATATGAGATTGGACCAAAGATAACTGCTAGTTTTTCATCCTGAAGGCTAATGACATCACTTTCAACATCAACATAGGTGTTTTGTATCCATTTGGAAACTTGATTTTTATATCTAGGGTTTTTTGAAAGTTCTGAAAGTGGTATAGGGATCTTAACTCTTTCTAACTCCTTTTCAACATTAAATGTAGTTAAGGCAGTTTTATCAATTTGAGCTATATCAGTTGACTAATTTAATGGTCGAATAGTAGTTGTCTAAGTTTCAACAACTTTGGTATGAGGTTCAATTATTGGAGGTTCCTTAGGAGGTCTTCTAGGGCCAGGTCTAGGTCTGAGATCATATCTTTTGTTTAGCTCTGCAATTAGGAATTCAGAGAAGGCATGGTATTTGGAAACCTGTGAGGATTCTTGATCTTCTTGAACTTGTTTATTCTGTGAAAGAGGAACAATAGTGGTGTGACCAGAAGAGGTATCCATATTGTTAATGTATTCAGTGATAGTCATGGTATTGTCATCAAGTTGTTGATCATCTATCCACAAAGGAGTTGGAACCTATTAATCATTACTAGGTCTTTGAAGAATTTGTAGTTGTGGAGTTCTTTTGTATTAACCTTGATTCTGATTTTGAGGTCGAGTGACCATCTGTTGAAATATTCTGGGTTGAGTTTCAATCTTGGAAATTCTATTTGATAGGTTTCTAAGACGTGAAGTGATCTCATAAATTTTGGAATCTTCAGTTTCAGTTTTTGAAGAAGTAGAGGCCTCTTGACTAGATTTAAGCTTTATTTGGGCCTTTTCCTCTTCGGCTTTTAAGGTGGCTGAGGAAGCCCTATTTTCTTCCACCTCTATAGCATTAGTCTGCATGCCTTCAAGAGTCCTAGCAGTTCTTTCTCTTAACATTATAGCAAAATCATCTTCAAAGGATTTTGAAAACCTAGATTTGGCTGTTGCTACATGGGGTTTGCAATCGGGGGGAATCTTATGGTAAAGTTTGTTGAACCTCTTAATAAAATCAGCTACAGGTTCATCAAAGTTTCGTTGCAATTCTTCAAACTCAATCAAAAAGTAAAGATCATCTTTCTTCACACCCCATTGGTTTTTGAATATATTCATTAACTCCTCCCAAGACCTAATGGAATTTGTAGGTAACTGCCTAAACTAGGTTCTAACATTTCCCTCAAGAGATTGGACAAACAACCTCATATAAACATTTTCTTATTTTATGTTCATATTATCTACGAAATCTTGTAATGCTTGAAGATGGTCCTCAACTGAGGAACCAGTTACTCCATTATACCTAGGAAGGTGTTTTAAATATCCAGGAGGGAATGCATTGAGGTTTTGAGGCAAAACTAGAGTTGCATATCTAGCCTATACAACGGGTTGGAATGTCATAGTAGAAGATGGTGTATGAGGTGTTTGTGTAGATGATGAAGAAGAAAAAGAGGAAGATGGTGATAGAGAAGGTGTATATCTATGTGGGGGTGAAGAAGGAGGATATCTCCTAAATGATTTTAAGGGAGTCCTAATAACTAGCTTCTAAACCTATGAGTGAATGTCTTCTTTTGTTTCAAAGAGTGGGTTTGAGTATATAGAGAAGGTTTCTTCAGGTTGTTTAGAAGTATAATGGAATGAATAAGAAGTGGGGGATAAGAAATCTGTAGGTTTGTATTCAGGTAAATGAACACCCAATTTAGACTCAGATTTAGGTGATCTTAATGGTAGTGGGGGTTCTTAACAAGTTTCAAGTGAGTGAATAAGGAAAGCTGATTTAAAATCAACTCCCTTGTCTAAAAGTTTAGAAACCCTAGGTGATAATTGTGTCCAATATGGATTGGATGGAATGTTGCTAAAGGGATCTGATGATAATATATCTTTAGACTACAGGGTTGAAGAAGAAGAAGATGGTTGAAGTCTTGTTTTGGAATTGGCCCTTCTCACAAGTTTTTCTGGATCTGACAGAGGACTAACAGTGTCAAATTTAGAATGGGATCTAGTGTGCTTAAAAGGTGCCAGTTTGGCACAATGGAGTCGCCGGGTGAATATTTTGACCTATCTGGACCTTTAGTCATCTTTAAAGGAATGGGATTTATATCGTTGTCCTAGGAAAACTAATTAAATTTGAGTCCCTGACAACGGCGCCAGATTGATGTTGTACCTCTGAGATGATAATGGTCAATTGATCATGCCAAAGCATCTAAGATATATGTTTTGGGGTTTTGGTTTTGGTTTTTATGGAGGACCAATACATAAAACAAATTATAAGAATGATGTATTAACTCTTTTAGATAGTACTAATAAATAACCAGAGGGCTGCTATTTAACTTCACACAGTGATTTAAGTTGATAAGATGTGCAGAAAGAATAGTAAGGAGATATGATTACTTTAAATTTCAGATAGAAAGCTAAATCATCATAAGTGGGAAAACCTTTGACCAATGTTCAGAAGTTAAACAAAATATGCTTAAAATTACATAAGATACTGACAATTTTATGATTTAGAGGGAGCATTTCAGACAGACAGTCCAATATCTCAATCTCTTTATAATAATAACTTCAGAAAGGAATTTTAAGAATAATTGTAACACATTTATTCTCACCTGATATCTCTGTAAAAATTAAACATATGTAGAATTAACAAAATGAATGGAACACATGAAAAACTTACAGAAGAAAATGAGACTGTATGATATCAAATTCAAAATCCTTTGCTTTATTATCAATGATCTAGAAAAAGCTTGTACATCAATGCTTTACAAAATTGCTTATGGAAAGGTACCACCTTTAATAACTCATAGAAGAGAGTTATTTATACTAGTTTAGATATTAAACAAAGTATCCTAAACTGATTACAAAATAGGCTGAAAGAAAATAGGAAAAGAAAACTGTTGAGTGGTATGTCCCTATTTTGTGGAAGTTGTTGATGATTATTCCTTCAAATTCTATTGCATTGTCTTCTTGTTGGAATGGAAATTTAATCAATTGTTTCACACAATTGATCCCACCTCTTCTCACTCGGTATTTCTAGATTTACCATCCTTCTAAATATCTCATCAACTTCAGTATATCTTTCAAAATTGGGTTTAGTGAGAAAAATATGTCCAACTTCATATTTAATTGTGAGGTGAGGGCTCAAAGCTTCCAAAAACTCTTTGCTATTAATATGTCTTTTTATCCCTGCAAATTGATTGTTGTCTGTTGCAATAGTATATAATATTTCACAGTAATCATCTATTTTTACTAGCTGATCATTTGATGACACTAACTCTAGTAAACCTTTCTTATGAAACACACTGAATTTATAATGAAACCTTTTGACTATAGTGTTCAAAGCTTCCAAAAACTCTTTGCCAATAATCTGTCTTTTTATCCCTGCAAATTGACTGTTGTCTGCTGCAATAGTATATAATCTTTCACAGTAATCCTCTAATTTTACTAGCTGATCATTTGATGACACTAACTCTGGTAAACCTTTCTTATGCAACATACTGAATTTAGAATGAAACCTTCTGACTACAGTGTTCAAAGCTTCACACTTTGTTTTCAGCTAAGTTAATAGATTTTTCTTCATTAGGACTTTCTTAATCTCCAAAATAGTAGTTGTCCTATCTGGAATATCTATCTCTTCTAACTGTTGCCTAGTCTTAGAGTTTAGTACCTTGATCATCCCTGCTGCTTCTTTGGGTTTTGTGCCCAATGCTACCTTCTGATTATCTATCTTTGTCCTGCATCTAGCAATCAATTCTTGCTACTCAAAAATGATTTGTATGGATGGCCATACTTATGTTATGGAGTGGCTGATATCTAACCAAATGTCTTCTTTGGCTTGGGCCAAAGTGTTTGCCATTAGAGTCTTACTCTCTAATTGTTTGACCCTTTGTTCTAACCTGTGTGATTTCTACATTTCCTCTACATACAAGGTATCATTCTTTACCTTCTGTGACTCCAGGGCTTGGAACTTCTGGAGTAGCTTTTCATTTTTCTATTTTTGTACCTGTAACTCCTATGATAATATTATTGTTTCAATTGTTGCTAAAGATGAAGCAATGTCAGTAGGAGATGAGCTTAGATTTGTACTTGTTATGGGAATTGTTGTCACTGAGGTCACAACAAGCTGTGCTGCCTCTTTTTCCTTGAGCAATTGTTCTATTTGCTCTTCCATTTTCTTGATCTGTATGTTTTTCTCAATAATGAGCTTCAACATCTCCTCCCTGTGCTGTTCATTTTCTGCCATCTCTTTGGTTTGTGGATCCCCGGTTGAAGGTAGCTTCAACTATTTATTCAAGGTTTATATCTCTATATTCTTTTGTCTTTTTTATTACAGTGGAATCAGCAATAGGGGCAGCCTCTCGACTCGCGTTACACAGGGTCGATTGTTATCTCTATATTCTTCTTCTTGAGCATTTCTTCAATTGCTTTACAGTCTTGGGGATCATATCCAATCTTAATAATAATATCTTCTAAAGATTTTAATTTGTTATCTTTAGATAAAGATGACAATTTTTCAATCTTAAGTTGTGACTTCACATTTGACAAGGCAGTCCCAAGCTTTGAAAGAGACATGCCAGTTGTAGTCATTGTTGAAAATAACATTTCCCCTGATTTCCTATGCAAATCCATTTGGTCAATAGGATGTATTTGGTTTACATCAAACAAAAATATGGTCTTCTTGTAATCTGTTGTAGATTTGGGAAATGGAATTTGAGCTTGCAAAAATGCCATTTGCATCCTTCCTCTTTCACTATCAAAGGAAGAGAGAAGTCTGTGCTGAGAAGTGGATGTTTGCTTCCAAAACTGACTGTACACTTGTGATTTAAGACTTTCATTTTTTTGTTTGATTTCCAAAAATGTTGAGAAGATATTAGTATCTTCTGCTGAGCTGGTCTCAGTTGACTGAATAATCTCCATTGGTTCAATTGAAGAAGGAGTTGAAGAAGTAGAAGGAGGTTTGGGATCAGTGGTCCCTGCTGATGAAACATCTTCCAATTCTCCAAGATCAATTATTTTTGGTGGCTTTCTCCCTGTTGATAGTGACAATCCTGTATTCAATTTCTTTTGTAGTATATAGTACTCTTTAACTGATTCTGTAGCTGACTCAGTTTCCTCTCTGGCTCTTTTGTGTTGAGTACTTTGAGTGACTAGAGTCTTTACCTGTGGAGTGGATATAACTTGTTCATCTACTTCTATGAGAGTTCCTTCAGACCACTGCTCCTGGTTCATAAACTTCTCCAATTCTGGCCTGGGAGTATGGTTGTAAGGTGTTGCCTTCAACTGAACTCTTAGGGTTGAAATGATCCCAAAAGGATCATAAGACCAGGTGAAGCTTGGCTAGAGATTCATACTCTTCAATAATTTGTCCACATTTGTACCTGCATGCCTAGTATTACAGATAAATGTTCCTACCTTGGCCTTGAGCTTGAACTGTGACTTTTTCTTGCTTAAGAGAAAATGGACTTCATCCATATTTATCATCTGCCTGATGTATTCCAGTGAGAATATCCTCATTGGCACATAGTTAGGCAGTTTGTATGGAGCCAACTCACTGCCATATATCTGAATTTCAGTGCAGTTCCAGTATAGGTACCAGTTACCAGTTTTGTTCTTCTCTGATAATTGCAATGTCTTCTTAATCCCTTCTACAATTTTGAGCTCTTCCTGGCTATTGAGTAATTGAAGAACTGGATGTACAAAATAATCTATAAACTGAGAGAAAGTAAACTTTGATGATGCTACTTTCACTAACTCTGTCCAGTGAATCACTGATTGATTCACTCCTTGCTCATCTTGTCTGCTAAGCTGAATGGGAAATAAATCTTCTTGATGAAACAAAATCAAATGAATTATGACTAAGCTATATCTAAAAAATCCTTGAGTGGTAAAATTCATAAATTTTTCATGTATATTATTAGCCATAAATTGGCTATAATTATACATGAAAGTAGGTTTATATTCTTTTTTGAATATGGAAAAGAATCCAAGGATGGATTCATCAATAGATTGATCATTTTCATAGCCTAGGAGGTATGATAGTAGGGAGATAATATGTCTAGTGGCTTCAAGGAACATAGAACATGGATAAGGTGTATTTCTCTTGGGTAATTCATGATCTTCTGGTAGAAAGAGTTCAAAGTGTTATAGCCTAAATCTACCTCAGGCTGAGAAAGGCAGGTCTAGGGTAACATCAAACCACGCTTAACCTAGTACCTAGCCCTACCAGGTTGGGAGAGGGCTCTCTCCTTGTCAATCTCAGGAAATATGGAAAATAATGCAAGAGATGACTGATGTAAATACTAATTTTAGATTAGGTATATGCTCAGAGGAGTTTAATTGATTTTAATGATTGTTTGCTAGATCAAATGAGGAAGGCAATTTTGGGTCCGGGGAATGAACTCATATTTGCAGAGGTTTCTGTGGGGCGAGGTAGGAAAGTGTTTTAGTACTTTAAATTAGATGTAATGGTGAGTCTAAATACTGGTGAGGAGTTGGAGAGGGCATGCAAGTATCATGAGTCCTCTTCAAATAGTAGAAAACATGTAAAACTAAATAAACCCCAAGGCAGAGCACTGAAACTTCAATGAATTCCACCTTTACACTTGATCCATTTAGTTATGCAGAAAAGAAGAGAGATAATGGCACACATAAACATATGATAAACTAAATGACAGAGGAGAAAACAATAGTAAATCACCTTGCCACAAGAATCCCACAAAATGCTGCAAAACCTTGGTCTATTTCCTTGCCAAACTGCAGAAGTGATGTACAATAGTGCTCAAAGCATCCACAAGAGTCCAACCTTGACAAATGACTGAAAAACACATGATATAGACATCCAAACCACCTGTGCTATCCATCAGGGGTCGAATCCATGAGAAAAGGGGTGGTTTCAACCATATCTAAACTAGGAACACAAAAGTAGGCAGTGGAACAACTTGCCTCTAAAACTTAGGAAACCAATTCATTACAGCTCAAAACCACCTACAACTGATGTATCTACCTCCTTAAGTCAATTTTCATCATTTTTACATCATATTACATCATGAATTTTACCATGAGAGAGAAAAATTCAAACTGGTAGAAAACTAGGCGAAATTCTGAGCAAACAGGCAAAATTGGCAAATTTTCCTCCTATGCATAGCGCCATTTTTTTGTGCGTAGCGCTTTTTACAAGCCACTTTTAGAAGGCTTCCCGAAGTACAAATCAGGTACAAGATAGCTAATTGGAAAGCTTGGTGAGTCCACTTTCTATGAAAACTTGAAGTTTTTGATTTGGAGTCCATTTTCCCCTCCAAAAATGCAATCTCCCAAGACTGCTTCCTGTGTGGCCAAAAAGTGGCAGAGAGGGCATTTTTTGGGTGCTTTTGGCCCTTTTGGAGGTCCAGAACTTGTCAAAAATTCACAGCCATTTCTAAGCATGCATAACTTTTCATGGTGATTCCAAAAATGTAAATTGTTTTGCAAATGGAGGCCCCCATCAAAAGCGTAGTGCTGGTGGCGCTACGCACCTACCGAGAAAACCTATCTTTTGCCTCAAAAAGTCAAAAATGTCCAAACCTTCACAAAATTTCTTGAAATTTGGCATGAGTGATCTTTTTTAGGTGCTATACTAGGCCAATGATGCTTCAACAAAGGTCTTGAGCTTATCTTGCTCTTTTTTGCTCCTCAAAGCTCTCTTTAATTTGATTTTTAGGCTTCTTATCCTTGTCTTACAAATTTTGTTCCGGGCCAAATAGTGATAAGCCATGTGGTGCAACATTTTCTTCTCCTTGTTGGCTTTCTCAAGCAATTTCTCCAAGTGAATGTTTACCCTCTCTAGCCATGATTCCCAATCAGCCTCAATTTCTTGCTCAAGGGGTGTCAATTTGACTTTCCTTCTTTTTGTTGCTTGCCTGTTTTCCCTAATGTTTTGCAGCTCCATGATTGTTTGTTTGTCCATCAATTGCTTATTCTCTTGCTCAAGGAAATTAATGATCCACTTAGCCCTCTCAAGGTCAAGTGATAAGGCATGGATGTCAGCTTCTTTCTCTTTGATGACCTCCTTGAGTCTTGAGCTTTGGGAGCCCAAATCAATGTCCTCTTCCTGAATCAAAACAAAATCTCTATCTTGACCTTCAGAAGGCCCTTCATCATGCAAAGGTTGCTTTCCTTTATCCTGTACCTGTACTGCTGAAGAAGAAGGCAAAGCCCCTTTCACCCCAGGTGAAGATAGCATTTGCCTGTGGTCTGGTGAAGGAAACGAGACCCCTTCCACCCCTGGTGGAGATAATACTCATTTGGTAGCTGCAAATAGTCTCCTTGTGCCTTTTTCATAAGTGACAAACACTGGCACACCTATTGTTTCAGTCTCATGAACATCTGGTTGGTTTGAAGGCCCTCCTTCCTCTTGAAGCACTGATGGGGTCACCTGAGGGCTTTTGAAAACCTCATGTGAAATGAAGGTATCCCATGAAATATTCAACAAGCTTAGCTGATGAAAAATAACAATTTTAATCAATGAAAAATGGTAAATTCTATTGAACTACTGAGGAAGGGGTTTCATTTGCACATATGTAGCCATCTTCTCAATATTTCTGCATATAAAATATGGGAGGTTCATCATCCTCACTCTTGTGAAATGCATCAGCAATCTAACATGGTAAGTATACAAACGAGAAAACCTCCCTTCACAGGTGAAATACTTGATAATGAGTTTCATGAGTGGAGCATAAGTATCTTGTAAGTATCTGAAAGGAAAGACCCTACTGATTTGCCTTTGATAACTAGCCTTGATGTAAGGCTCATAATGCTCTCTGCCCACATGCTGCCCCTTATTCCACTGTTCACCCACATTAGGGATGCCTGTTGCTGCTGCAATAGTTTCAAGTGTCAAAGTGAAAGAGACACCAGCTAGGTTCACCTGGCCATTGTGAAGATGAAGAACAAATAACCTAGCAAGCTCATGGTGATATTTCACCCTCTCCACCATTTCACAAAACTGGTAACAAGACTGATGTTTGAAACATGTTACTGCAAGAGGGAAAGCTAGTAACTCTGTGAGAGTGGTGGGCTCCTCCCGGATGTGTTTTCCTCCTTTATGTGGTTTTCTTGGTGCATGAACCTCTTGGGAAGAATCACTGACAGTTTCATCATCCCTCTCATATGCTGAATCTGTTTCCATACTTACAAATTAAATGATGAGTATGAAAAGATTTTTAAAGTATGAAGGTGGGTAGGGTGACTGCTATTTTTCTTTTGGGAATTGAGGGGTTGACTGATAGTATAACTGTAAATGATGGTTTTGATGATGGAAGTAGGGTTTTAGGGAATGTATAAGGTTTAGGAAATGGGAATTAGGGTTTAGAGAATGGATAGGGTTAATGTTTAGGAATTATGTATAGGGCTTAGGGTTTGGTAATAGGGGGTGAGTGCCAATGGGAGAGGGAAAGAGGAAGGGATTTAGGGAAATTTAGTGCAAGGGCATGGAGTGTAGGGAGATAATCACAGAGGAATCAAAACAGCAGAAAACGAAACCCTAGACAAGCTTGGCAATACAATTTTGGAGGTAGCTAGGGTTTAATTTTTAAACACTCAAATCACCACCATAGATGAAAAAATCCCTTGCTTGATCAGATGAGAGGATTTACTTACTTGTTTGAGAGGTTATTTTTGAATTTGGAGGTAGAGGAAAGCATTCTCATGTGATTTGGAGCTCATCAGGCAGATGCGTAGCGCTGCCTCCCAGGTGCGTAGCACACTTTCTATGCGTAGCGCACGACCAATTTCCAGTGTAAAACCTGCACCCGGTGCATAGCGCTAGGCAAGTGCGTCGCACCAACGCCCAGGTGCGTAGCGCCGGTGGAAGTTTGAATTTTTGCTGCAATTTGACTTCTTTCTCCCACAAACCCGATTTTCTCCCTTTTGCTTTCTCTCTTGCACAAAATGAAGTCTTTCAAACACCAAGAAGAACTTTATATCCTCTTGATTTTATTTTTTCATTTACAAACCCACTTTTCTAAAGTCCTTTTCACTTTGCTTTAAAAACCCTGTTTTTCATTTTGCAGTTTGACTCTTCTTGATCATTTGATGAACTGATGCTTTGATATTTTTGTTTCTTGCAGTGGCTGGAGTTGGCAAGGTGACCAAGGGCAGTAGCTGAAGCTTATTACATATGAAAACATTGAAATTACATAAAATTTGTACATGAAATAGAAAAAACCCTGTTTTCACCTCAAAACAGAGTTTTGAGGTAAAAACCCTTTATGAAGCATATCATCAGTGAATTTTGTAATTTTATGAACTTATTAGACATCCTCATGTGCCTGCTGACCTCTTATTGAGTTTTTGAAGACCATGGTGGCAAACCCTAGACCTAGTGAGACCTAAAAACCCTAAAATGACTTTTGCAAATGGAATGAAATAAAATGACAGCAAATGACCTGTACATGTGAAAATAGGCTAGAAGATAAATGGCATGAGGGAAATTGACAAAGAACCACTACCATCAGTTGATCCGTGACCTAATGGAATGTAGTTGATCAGATGAGACACCTAATATGCATTCAAAAAGAGAAATTTGATCACTGATGGAGGGATGAAGATACCGAAACTAACATAAAGATAAGGGCTCTCTATGGGAAAGTGAGTTTATTGTAAAGGTCCATGAGAGCTGCTGGTGAGAAAAGGTTTAGGGAGTCAGATGGAGGTATCATTAACATTTGGTTTATGCTATGAGCAGTAATGGTGATCAAGATTTTTCCATCCTAAGTCATCATTGTTCTTTGTACATGATCATACTTGGCTTGACACCAAGTGATTCAATCAGGGATGTGATGAGTCTTGGGAAAGGAGTATAAGGGAAAAAGTGTCTCCCATAAACAAATAAGGTCCTCTTTATCAGTATATTTCTATTTTAACCATGAATGAAATTCGTGGAAATCGAATTCACATTCATAGTCAGTAGCTTTGAATAGGGAGTCTACAAGGGGAAGGTGATCTAAGTCAAGCAATGTTATAGATGGATTTCCTTCTTCGACAACTTTCTGTGTTTTAGCCTTGGGATCCATTCCTCTGTGGGTGAGGGATTTGGAAATTGCTTTAATTGTAACATAGATGATGGGGGAAAATGCACAGAGCGAAAAAGGCTTTAGTTGATAGGACGGAAGCATAAAAGTGGTAAAATGTAGAGCCATGCGGTATTTATAAATGAAATCAGGCTTAATTTGCAGTTTAAATCTAGCTGTAGGTGATTAATTTGCATAGGGGTGAGAATTAATGTCTAATGGGAGATTAAATAGTTAACAGAGGCTGGTAACAGATTTGGAGCGTAGGGTGCAATGGCTTTGCGATGTGGTAGGTGGCAAATGGGTAAGATATAATGGACTAGTGACATGGAGGGTTGTGAATGGAGGAAGGGATAACGGGTCTATAACATGGCCTGGGAACAAGGTCAACAGTTGGATGGAGGAAAGCCATTGGCGGGATTTCAGGGGGGGGGGGGGAGGGGAGGGTGCAGTGGTTTTCAGTTTTGAGCTTTGGGGGCCTGAAACGCTACGAGAATGCCATGTAGCAAAAGGGGGCCATTAAAACTGCTTTTTGGAACCCCCCCCCCCCTTGCATTAATGAGAAACGTCCGAAAGGGGGCCAAAAAGTTCCTCCACTGTTGATTTGGGTGGAGTGAATCATATCCATTAAAAGGTGCCTGATGGTTATTCGGCGCTTGATTTGACTTTTTGTCATTTCTTCTATTTACGAAAACATCATATTTATTAACTATTTGCAAAGTGATCATGTTTATTATAATAATTTAAACCCTGATTAAGGATTTAAACATTATTTTAAAACTAAACAACAATTTTAAAGGCACGTTTGAACTAGCAGCCTTAATTAATTTTTCTAAAGCAAATATTTTCTTTTATTTCTTATCTAACATTTTTTATTTTCCTTCCTTTTCTAGAGCAACTACCCTATCATTTTTTATGATATGGTCCTAAAATAACAATAAATCCTAACATTTTTTATTTTCAATTTTGTTTTTTGGTCCATATCCTAACTTATCATTCTTTCTATGGCATTTTGATTTTTTTAACTAATGGCTAACTTATCAAAAATAAAAGAGCTACAACACCATGTAATTCACCCATCTGCAGTGGGATTGATCAAATCTTCATCGCATGCAGTGATATTGTATATTTGATCCAAATCGTCTTCTTCTTCATAGTCACGGACTGGTTCAATGTAGCACACTCCTTCAATGGGATCCAATGAGACAATAACCCAGAGTGCCTTCCTTTCAAAGGTAATTCTATGTTTTCTAAGATTAATTACCACATCCATGTCGAAGGCCTAATCAATTCCTAATAGCACAGGGTAAGGATTCTTGTCGTCCACTATTTCAATTACTTCAAGTTTTGCTAGAGCGCTTGCTCCCTCAATGTCTATTGTTACCTGATACAGGTGCCCCACAAGAATGATCTTCTATTAATTGACCATGCATATTTGTATAGGAGACCATTGTAGCGTAGGTCTCCCCATCCTTTCCAATGTCTTCTTTGGGAGCACGTTCGCGTCAGCTCCCAGATCGAGGATGACTTGATCCATTGCATATTCTCCAATCTACGTGGTCAGCCTCATTTCGTGCCCTATCCACTGCTTATGTTTTCCCAATTTCCTCATAGCGTGTTGTTCACGAGGAGTCTTGATTTTACCCGTACAGTTGTTAGTTAGCTCATGGAGCCCTTCCACCGCCTTCCTATCCCGTAACAGCTTCATATAAGTTTTTAGAAAAGTAGTCAATAGCAAGGGATCCACATCCTATGCTTCATTATTTTCAGTCAATTTCTCTTGATTTCCTGATTTAGAATCCTCAACAAATTTCTTCTTGGCCTCCATAAATGTTTCTTTAGCCTGGTTCAGATCAAATACAATTTCCTTCTCAATAGCCTTGTGAATCCAGCATTCAGTTTCTGGATGCTTTCCTTTATCTTCTCCCATTGCAATACCACTTTGTGTCACGATATTGATGCTATGGTCCTCTTCACAAGGCTTTGCCCTCATCATATGTATATTTTGCATGGTTGGTTGAGTCTTTTTCTCCTACATTTTGGCTATCAGCACCAAGAAATCCTCTATCACATGATCAAATTATCTGCAATACTAACAAGATGGATGCATTGGGTTCTGACAGTCACGTGCAAAAATGTCTTGCTTCTCCACAGTTGTAGCAAATAACTTGTCTACGACCTCTTCCAGCCCCTCCTCCTCTTCCTCTTCCATGACCCTGGAATCCTCCACGCACTACACCCATGCCCTGATCCTGAGGCTGAGTTTCAACTTGCATCCAATATGTAGGCGTCTGATCCATCATTAATTCGTAGCTTTGGTAGTTTCTTTCATCATGCCCAACCGATTTCCAGGAGGTACAAAACAATTGTTATGGAGTCTCTACAAAATTTTGAAAGAGGTGACAATGGTTAGTCATGTGCTTCCCGGCTATGTAGTAGATAGGGCACCATAAGAGTACTCTCGGGCTTGGTCCTATAATGTTCTTAGCCTTCAAAGGAACAAGACCTCCTCCAATAAGGTAATTCTGATAAACAGGACAATGATCCTTATCATGTCCCTTATCTTTACATTTTATGCACCAAAATTTTGCACGCATCTCAGGCTAAGCTTCCTTTCCTATCTTCAAGCTCTGCAACTCCATGTGCAGAATTTCCAGCTGCGACTGAATTTGTTGTACTCCAACGTTTTTCTCCTACACTGGTGAGGCTTCCAATCTCATCGCAATCTCCACAACTTCTTCTTGCGTTCCTATTTTTTGTTGTGATAATGGCAATCTTAGATGAGGCAATAACAAAGAAATGTACTAGTCTCTATGTTGATCATCTGTGATCTTCATATTAGCCTATCAGATAGGCATTTTAGTCTCTGATCGAAGTCCCACATGGCCTCATTTATCCTCTGTTGTATTTCCTCAAACTCTGTGACAGACTATGCCTGAGACTTAGGATTTTTAAAATCAATGTTCACTGCATTGAGTTTCAGCCATCGTCGTGTCAGGTTTATCTATACATAACTTGATATACCAAGTTAGCACCTTGTCCTACAGTGCTATGAATAGCTATGCTTTCTTCATAATATCATCAGTAATCTGATGTGCCTTCCATACAAAATCTGTGACGACCCAGAATTGTTTGGGGTCCTTGCTTCCCACCCCTTTAAATATTGCAATCTTCATTGTGTTCACCATGTTGAATGGTTGATGCAGAGGTGGAGGTGGTGGTGGAGGGGATGGATGGGGTATTCCTGGGATACCCTAGCTTACTATCTGTAGCACACTTCGCATTGTTCACAGAATATTTCCTTCGTCTTCACTATCAGGAGATCCTAACATTGAACTCTATTTAGAGCCTGATTCTTCATTTCTTCTGAAGGGTTTTCTGCTTGGCGTAGTCCCAAACATCAATGTAATGGAATAACCCACTTTTCATAGAACATCATCTTCATCCAGGTCTTCAGAGACTTTAAGTAGTTACCTCTTGGTCCCTTGAAGAACCTACGCTCTGCTTCACTATAGCTGATGGTCATGTCGATTGCAAACTCAGTGATGAATCCTCCTAAAATACGATCGATCCAGTGATCAATGCCCCACATGATGTTATTTTATGAAACCTCCAAGCGCTTTACCAGTTCTGGGGTCCACACAATAGGGTCATCAAGCTTCCACGTACGCTGAATGTTGACTAACCTGGACAGCCACTCGTGCAATTCACAAGGAAAAGAGTAGAAGAATATTTCAAGCTCGTTTGTGTACAGGTATCTGTTCAACCACTCTTCCTTGGACAAGCGTGGATTTTTGTTTTCCTTTGCTACAAATGCGTGCAATTTTTGATCAATCCACTTCTCAATTTCTTTCCTCATGGGGAACCCTTTATCACACATCCCTTTAGCAAGATCCTAGTCCCAGTAATGGAAGTTTTTTGGCTTGATGGGGCCTGACCCAGGTTATCTAACCCAACCAACAAAACCCTAACTGTTGGCCCTTTAGGAAACAACCTACGTAGCACAGGCTGCAGTCTCACCTGAAGCAGTAGTGGAGGATGAAAGAACCAGGCTTCTGCATCCAAAGGTCAATGTGATAGGTTCCTATAGTTTCTAGCGCTTAGATATACCTTCGCGAACCATTAACCCCTCTGAATAGACAATCCCCGTAAATGAACTTAAAAAACATCTCAATCTTTGCAAAGGATTTTAATCATTCATAACATGCATAAATATTATTGATCTATTGTTTTCACAGACCAGATAAGCATCAATTCATATAAATTCTAACACATAGTAAAATAATAAACACTTCCAGAAATAAGAAATAATACATAGATGCATTAAAATGGGCCCAAAAATATCTTTATTAAGTATAATCGTTCAAGCACAAACTTCTTTTCCCTATGCACTCAGCTGCAGGAGCCTGCGCACACAGCCTACGGACTTACCAAGGTCTTTGTGCACTTAGCTACAGGAGCCTTCCCCTTCACCTAAGTACATGAAACAAACCTTTCCTACCTTAGCTTCTTGCCCAAAAAAATGATCTTTTATCTTAGTTAGATTCCTCTTAAACTCATTATCATGCATCTATATATAGCATTTCGGTTACAATACCATGGTCCGAGGACCATGTGCAAGTCTCAAAACCACCCTATCGCTTACCCACCTAAGGGAATAAAGCCCCTTTGACTCATACTATCTTCGCGCTCTACTTTCACATTTCGCAGAGACTTTACATATTTACAAAATTTGACCAAAACTTTACCCCCAGGGACCCCATCCCAGTAGAGGTGAAGCAAGAAACTCCACTTGGGTACTGTCCAAGATTGTTGGCAGTGGAACAATGTTTTTGTTCCTGCGTGACTCTGTTGGGGTACCGTACAGGCCCGTTGGTAGCGAAGCAACACATGAGATGAAAAATCATACTCTGAAAGTATTAAGCTCACGAGCTACACTACCCTTCCCAAATCTCAACATTGTGATATCATTGAATCTTATGTTGTGTTCAACTGAGAAGGAAGAAACGGGACCATGTCTGTTCATGGAATAATTGAGAAGACCAAAGTAATCTGCATGATGAATCAACACTCCCTAAAAAACTGACACCCTGCACATAAGAAGTTAACCGAGACAAAGAAGCTAGAGTTCAACCAATGTTTCACCAAGTGTTGTAGTTGCTACAATGCCCTCAAAATTTTTGGATTATACTCAATTTCGGAGCCTTCCTTGGTCTTGTCCATTTTTGTCGCAAACAATAGAACTTATTTCATGAGCTTTCTTGCAGTGTTTTGTTCCCTTTTGAATGTTGGGTTAACTATTGTCTTTCTACATGTTTGTCTATCACACAATTTTTGAAAGCCTATTATGATGGTTTCAAGGGTCGGTATCAGTGTATATGAGGTTTTCTAACTATGTAAACATATTTCACACTCATGCACAAAGTTGTGAGAATTTTCGCACAAGTGTCGTCATGGTCGTCCCAAAGTCTATCTTAATTGTCCCACTTGTTGTGCCTTGTTATAAAGTTGTTGTATGGAGGAAGATTATTTTTTCATATGTTTGGATGATCTATGTTTTTGTTTCATAAATTTATTTTAAGTGTGTGATTAGAGTTAAGGTTCATCACAATTCCTCACCTATCCCACATAACCATTTTAGGAAAAACTTCTCGACTGAGCAACTTAGCTTCACCGGGACCCTTCTAAAATGTGCACTGCATAGTCTTAGCCCTCTAATATGTGACCTTGCTACTTGGAACTATGCAATGCATAGTTCCTATCTCCTAGGATTGTTGTACTAAACATTTCCTATGCCCAAGCCCCAACTTTGAACTCTGGAATTGTGGAGTTATGTCCTCCGACCTGACTTAAATTGCACACTTCACATCCTCAATCCTTAAGCTCATCCCTTGATTCCTTGAAATATGAATATATGTAGTATCCCGACCTCCCTTGACTCCCATAACTACGCAGTTGGCTCTCTCAGTGTCCATTTCCTCAGCGTGTCCCCACTGACTTTGGAAACTATGCAGTCTTTCCCTTGAGGCATGCCTGAGCTTCACACAGTGCAGTCTTAGAGCTCAATATTTCCCTTGGCTAATGGAAATTCGCATTATGTAGTCATAGAGTCCCTCTTCCCAGCCTGTCACTTGTTCAAGGCTAATTTGGTTGATCAGAATGCATCATCTTAGACTAGGGGGGTTTCGGATTGATGTTGTCTTGTCATGAGTGAATCGCAGGAACAAGTGCCCTATCATGTCATAGCAAGATGATGGAGAAGGAGAAGAAGGATGGGATCATGCTTAAAGACTTGTTTTAGTTGAACTTACAATTCGATAGATCAATAGACAACGAAGGGACACTAGTTTGCGACCACTATTCAAGACTGAAGATCATTAAAGATTCTACACCACCAGTCTAGGTGGAGGAGAAGAGAAAGAACCTTCAACAAGACATCCAAAAATTAGCAGCAAAAGTGACTCGACATTGCCACATCATCAAGAATTCAATGTCAGTAGTGTCATGTCATGTCATGTCATGAGTGGCCATCTACGACGTCACTATTATGGACCATGTATATTGTATTCAAAATATATTGTAAAGTGAAAGTTCAGAGGACACACATGGAATGTAAAGAGTCATGTAAGTTGAAAATTCATAGGATGCCAAACTATCATGACGGTAATCAAAGAGTAACCCTTGGTTATATATACTCCCTCAATGTATGCAAAGGAATTTTTCACCTTGGCTCCTCCCACAAGGCATTAGAGAGATAAGCTAGTTCTCTGAGGAGAAAGGAGTGGCTCCAATGTACCACTACTGGAGGTAGTGATGTACATTGTAAACATGTGTCTTGGATTTTTTACTTAGTAAGAGAATCCTTCAAGGCCAACACATTCTCCATGCATGGATATGAATGTTTGTAAGACTATTCTGTGGATGTTTGTATTTCATATTTTCTTTCACATGTGCTAAGATAGTTGAAATATTTCAGTTATTTTAGTACTTATATTATTAAGAATGTGATTTAATGGTTGTTATCATTATCCCATCCTTGTGGACTATTCTACAGGATACTAGACAAATCTTTCTTCATTTGTTGGTTCTAACAACCATCACATCCTGTGTGGACTATTCCGCTAGATGTTAGACGCATTCTTCTGGTTCATGTATGTCTCTTCTTGGGTGGTGCTACTACCTCTCACTTAGAGGCTCACTTTTCTCCTCTCTCTGCAGTAGAATAACCTTGACACATTTACAATTGAACACTCACCAAGCATAGCTTCTTTCTTTTTGAAAACACCATTGCATCCCTCTCTCGTGCTGATAGTTAAAGCCAAGGCATATCTTTGAGATATATGGAAACCGGGCTGATATTATGGATGGGGCTCCTACACCAAATGGTGTGAGGTCTAATTGGGACTTCAGATCAGGGAGACCCCTTGGTTGACAAATTTCTAGTACTGTCAATAGAAGTTCATATTGGTCTTGTATTATCAATTCCATTTCCTTAACTGTATATGGGGAGCTGAATCATATCATAGTAACTCTTTGTCACATGTTTTCCCTAGCATGCCGATAACTTTGGTAAATGATGGAAGAGGGTGTTAGAGAGTGGTATCAGAGCATGGTTCACCCCTTGGATGGGATGGGTGGAATTTCTTTGTCATACATACATGTCGGTTGCATATGTATTCTTTATGGTTGTGGTCTATGTTCTTGTTGTGTATGCATGGTGGTGGTCATTGTTTGATTTGTGTTTCCACATCAAAGTTAATGGTATTATTGTTATAATGTGGTTGCCATGAGTGCATGTTGGTTATGCATTGGTGATGCATGTAAGTGTCTATATGTCATTATGCATGCATTGTCATGGTTAAGGTATAGTCATGTATGGTAATTGGATGATGATTGATATGATGTTTATATACTGCTATGATTATATTTATACATGTATTGTGCTAATGTGGTTGATCTTGTAGATGAGATATCCTTGTGTTGGCTTGAGGGGGCTTGGACCCAGGTTTAGAGTTAGCTACACTAACCAACAAAACCCTACACTATCGTCCCTTTCGGCAATAACCCGCATAATGCAGGCCACAGTCTCACCTGAGGCAGTATTGGGCGATGTTAGAACCAGGTTTCTGCATCCAAAGGACTATGTGATGTGTTGTCGTTACTCTTAAGGCTTTATTCCTACCTTCATGAACCCTAACCCTTAAAACCTCGAAATTACGATAACTAACAGATAATAGATTCAAACTCTTTGCTAATTTTTCTAAACATTCATAACAACATGTAAACAAGTATATCTACTCCTTTTGCACATCTAATAAGTAATTTTCATGATAAATTGCATAAATAGATGAATAATATAGTAAATTCATAAATACGCAATAATACATAGATATGCAGATAATGCTCCAAAACAACCTTTATTATGCTTAGATATTCAATTATAGACTCTTCCAACCCTACGCACATAGATGTAGGGGCCCATGCACTCAGTTGCGGACTTACCAAGGTCTCCTCTCACATAGCTGTAGGAGCCTTACCCTTTGCCCAAGTATAGAATAGACAGTACAAACCCAAAACTTTCCTAACTATGATCTTCGCTATCTTGACTGAGTTTTCTATTACCCTCTATGACTCCTTTTATATCTTTCTTCATTACAATACCATGGTCCGAAAACCATGGGAGGGTCACAAAATAGCTTAACTTATAACAAACTAAGGGACTTTGACCTTCCTAAAGCCCTTCTGACTCCTATAAACCTACACACTCTACTCCTAAAAATGCAGAGAATTTACACTACTTTTTACAAAATTGACCCCAGGGAAGCCTGTCCAAACAGGCCCCCAACGCAATTTGTGACTCGTCCCCATCCACTCTGCTGGTGTCACCTCGATCTTCACCCACAAACCACTAAATTCTATCTTCAATGCCTGAAGATCTATTGCTCCTTGTGCAACAGCATGATCAAATTCTTCAACCATTTTCTCGGTAATTGGACCCTCAATTGCAAGACCCATGGTTCTCTATCTCTGTTGCATAGCCTTTAGCTTGCTCTGCACCATTTGTGAGAGTTTCCTAGCCTACTCTGCCCAGGGCTGCATCCTTGAGGATATGATAGAGGCCTTCTGATAAAGCTCATCAATCTCGATATGGATGAACTGTCCCTCCTGTAATCTGGTGAACCTTTTCACTGGTGCTGAGGTCCATGATGTGGCTCCAATCTCATTGAATTACCCTTGTTTTTCTCAGATGTTCTTTTCAATCTTCTGCAAGTGTGGACCCTCCTGCAGTGAGGTCCACATCTCCATGGTTTGCTCAAACATCTAGATGCAATCCTTGACTGCAACATCCAGAGTAGTAATGTTCTTCTTAATAGCAGCCTCGTGCTTCTCTTTGACTTCTGAAGAAGTGGTTGGTTGCATCTCAAGTTGAAGCTCACATATCTGCAGCTGCAACTCAAACTGGACCTTGCTAATTCCCTCCTTTGATTCTTTCACTGTGGAAACTAACTTTTGGATCTTCTCTGCAAAGGCCCCTTCTACTGGGACCTGGAGCTTGGGATTTGTTGGTTTGATGGGGCTTGGACCCAAGTTCAGAGTTAGTTGTGCTAAACAAAAAATAGTGCCTGAAATTTTGGAACACATATAGCATTGCCAATCCTTTGCACTTTCTAGGTGAATAATTATTTTATGCCTTAGATAACTTCCTTCTTGAGAATTCTATCGGATGTTCAATATCACCTACTCCTGGTTGGGTTAGTACAACTCCTAAGGCTATGAAGGTGGCATCTACATGTACATGGAATTCCTTATTTCAATCGAGGAACACTAGAATAGGTGTTGTGACCATCTTTTTCTTTCATACGTCCAAACTCTTCTCACAATCATCATCCCAGCAAAACATCGCATCCTTCTTCAATAATCTCTCCATGGGCAGAGTGATTGGTGCATATGCTTTGATGAACTTTCTATAATATCCTGTATGGCCCAATGTATTGCGTAGCTGTTTGACATTCCTCAGAGGCTCCAAATTGATAATCACTGCAATTTTGGTAGGGTCCACCATCAGCCCCTACTTACAAACAACATGGCCCAGGAGTATCCCATATGGTACACAAAATATGCACTTCTTCAGATTAAGGGATATCTGATACTTTTGACAAGTATCCAACATTAAGTGAAGACTGGGAACATGCTTCTTTAGTAATCCAAAAACTATCCAGTCATCAAAGTAACCCTCCAAAAAATTATGAATAAATTCTTTGAAAGTTGCGACTAACCCCAAGAAAAGATTGCAAGGGCATTCTTAAGTCCAAAGGGCATCACTGTATACTAAAAAAAACCTGATTCTGTAGTGAAGGTAGTCTTAATCTGATCCTCCAGCACAATTTTGATATGATGATACACTGAGAACCCATCGATAAATGAATAGGCTTCTTGACCTCCAACATTCTCTTATACTTCGTCTGTGAATTGCATAGGGAATGGATCATGGACACAAGCATAATTCAACTTTCTTATATCTAAGTAGATCTGAATTTCACGCTTCGTTTTCTTTTCCTGAATGACCATAGGACTAGCCTAGTCTAATTTCTCGACAGGCTCAATAATCCCAGCTACAAGCATCTTATCTAATTCTTCGCGCAATTTTTCCTTATACCTAGGATTCTACCAGTAGGGGCAATGCTTCATTGGCTTCATATCTAGCTTCAGAGTGATCTTCATGACACCCAAATCACCTACTATCCCCTTCAGATCAGAGAACTTTTTGGGAAACAAGTCCTAATACTCCCACAATAACTCTATGACATTTTCCATTGTGCCCTCATCCCAGTAATCACCTATATTTGTGAACTCCTGCTGCGCTTTCGACCCAATGTTCACCTGCTTAGTTTTCAAGGGCTTTGAGATGTCAGGAACTTTTGATTTAGGCCCCATGACTTCGCAATGTCCTTCTAACTCATGAATACAGATGTTCCTAGGATCTGCCGCACCTTCCTCTGTGGTCACATTGTATCATTCCAAAGCATGGCACAACTGCATACTCCAGTCTGGTTGTACCCATGCAACAAGCTCTTCGGTCATTCTGAACATTGCAGCCTTAATCTCCTCTAACGCTTCATCAATACACAAATCCATCCTCAAAATTGAAATTTAACAGAAAAAATTCCTTCAGAACATCCCACTCTATGGTTCATGTCGTAGCTCTGTTTCTAGATACCAATTCATCAAAATAGTATCCATAGTGTGGCAAAATATATGAACCCATTTGGATTGTGGTTCCTCTCCTCATGTTTACCTATCAAGTCAGATGCTTGTGCAGATCATCCCTTCCTGTATATTTCTCTGCAATGCGGGTATTGACATACCCAAACCGCAGCTTCATCATCCATCGATATTCCTTCTAGTCTGCAAAGTTGTTCCTATGTGTACCCCATCATGTGGTAGGCATAGCTCTCAGCATGATGTGTAATGCCTCGAACCGATGTTCCTCTGGTACATCGCTTTCAAATTTATCCAAAAATAAATTTACATCTTCTAAGCCATCATAATACGGTAAGTTGCATACCCCAGTGGATATACATTAGAGTGACTTCGTGAGCCTGTTTCATCGTAGTGTCGATACATCATGTAGTATATTCTTCGAGTACTCAAGCTCCTCATATGAATCCAAATTGTAGGAGGTGTCCTTCTCCCAAGTAATGCACCCATCCACTGTAGGGTTGATCCAATCCTCATCCTGTGCAGTAAGCTTATAGATTTGATTAATATCGTCATCTTCATAATAATCTCAAACTGATTCAGTATATCGCGCACCCTCGGCTAGATCCAATGGAACAATAACCCTTAGTTCCTTCTTCTCAAATGTCATGTTGCGGTTCTTTAAGTTGATGATTGTGTTCATATCAAATTCCCAATCAATTCCAACCAACGCAGGGTATGGACTATTATTGTCCATTATTTCAATAACTTCAAAATCATCTATGGCAAGTGCCCTTTCAATATCCATAGTTATGCCATGTAGGCACCCCATAGGAATAATATTTTTCTAATTCACCATTCGTAGCTGGATCGGGATCCATTCTAGTGCCAGTTTTACCATTCTTTCGCAGGTTTGTTTCGGAACAAATTTGGCATCAGATCCCAAATCAAGGATCACCTAGTCCATTTTGAATGCTCTGATTTGGGTAGTCAATCTCATCTCGTGACCAGTGCTTTTCTTACCCTTTTCTACTTTGTGTAACACACATTGTTTAGGAAATGGCTCACACCTGCAAATGCAGTTATCTATCAATTCTTGGAGCCCCTCTACTACTTTTTGGTCTCTCAAGGGCTTCATGCAGGCCTATAAGAAAGATGTTAACAATGATGGATTTTCTTCCTACACGGTACTAACTTCTTCAGACTTCTCCGTTCATGTACTTTGAGCCTTTGATGTAGAAGCTCCTACATTCGCAAAGCTTCTCTTCCCCTCCATAAGATTTTCCTTCACTTTATTCAAATCAAACCCAACCTCCTTGTCAACAACCTTGTGTACCCATGCATTTTCCTCTGGTTGTTTCCCTTTATCCTCCCTGGTAGCTATACCGCTTCGCGTAACAATATTAATACTGGGTCCATATTCACGTGGTTCTGATCTCATAATCTGGATGTTTTGAGTAGGCTATTGGGTCTAGATCTTCTTTTCTTGGATTTTTGCGATGAGCATGGGACAATAATCTATGATGTGATCAGACTATCAGCAATACTAACACGAGGGGTGCGCTGGTTTCAAACAATCCCACTCAAAGTGGCCTGAATCTCCACAATTGTAACAAATGATCTAGTCACAACCTCTTCCAACTCCTCCCCCTTGTCCTCTTCCTCATCCCTGGAATCCTCCATGCATTACAGTTGTACCTTGATCCTGCTGAGGGCGTGCCACCATCAGTACTCTATATGTTGGTGTTATGGAAATCATTAATTCATAACTTCGACAATTTTGCTCTTCATGTCCTACAAACTTACAAAAATTGCAAAACAATTGTTGGGGAGTGTGCACAAACTTCTGGAGCAAGTGACAATTGTACGTCATATGTTTGCCTGTGATCTGGAAGATAGTGCACCATGGCACTACACTAGTGCTCATATCAACAGTACTTTATGGCTTCAGGGGGACAATACCTTCCCCAACTAGATAATTCTGATACACCGGGAAATGATCCTTGTTGTGACCATGACCTTTACATTTTAAACACCATACTTCCACATGGGTCTCATTCTAGACTTATTTTCCATTTTTGAGACTGCAATTCCATATGCAGGCTAGCTAGTTGTGACTAAATCTGTTGCACTCCCATATTCGTATCTTGAATAGGTGAGGCCTCCAACTTCATATCAATTTCCAGTGCCTCAGCTTGTGTTCCAATCTTCTATTGTAATAATGGTAATATCAAGTGAGGTAACAACGAAGCAATATACCAATCCTTGTGTTGTTCATTCGTGATCTAAAAATTATCCTGTTGTATCAGAAATTTCAACCTTTGATCAGAATCCCATGCAGGCTCATTTACCTGCTGCTTCATTTATTTAACCTTAGTTACAGACTGAGCTTGATACTTAGGCTTCTTGAATACATTATTCTATGCATCCTTTATATCTTTCAACATCGCAACTAGGTGAGTCATATTATACTTAATATACCAACTTAGCGCCCTATCTTGCAATGCTATGACCAACTATGCTTTCTTAAGGTCATCATCCATTATCTGATGTGACTTCCACACAACATCTGTTATGAACCAGAATTGTTCAAGGTCTTACATCCCCTGACCCTTGAATAGGGGCATCTTCAGAGCATTCACCATACTGAATAGTGGAGGTGGAGGTGGAGGTGTAGGTGTATGAGGTGCAGGTGAAGGTGGAGGTGGAGTGGATGGATGTGGTATTCCTGCAATACCTTGATTTACTGTCTACGGTACACCTTGAGGCATCTTCAGACTACTACTTTCTTCGACACTATCAGATGCTCCCAACAAAGGACTATATTCAACACATGAATCTATATCTCTTCTGAATTGCTTTACACTTCATGTAGTTCCTGCTAAATATCATCTAAACTTCAATTCAATGGCATAACTTGCTTCTCACATAATAGAACTTTAATCCAAGTTTTCAGGGACTTTAGATACTTACCTCTTGGTCCTTTGAAAAACCGACATCCAACTTCACTGTAACTGACAGATGTGTTAATCACAAACTCAGTAACCTAAAATGTTATCGATCCAATAATTGACAACCCTCGCGATATTGTTTTTTGAACCTTCTAAGCGCCTCACTAACTCTGGAGTCCACACAAAAGGGTTATCCAACTTCCACATACCTTGATCATCCACCAATTTAACCAACCATTCATATAACTAACATGGAAAAGAGAAGAAGAAAATTTTGTGTTCTTCTGTATACAGGTATCTATTCAACAACTCTTTTTTTGACAGGCGTAAATTCCTATTTTCTTGGGTTGCAAACTCGTGCAACTTCCAATATATCTACTTCTCAATCTCTTTCTTAGTCGGTATCCAGTTATGCCACATCACACATTCCTCATATAGATCCTGGTCCTGGCAATGGAACCATTTGTTGGCTTGAGGGGGCTTGGACCCACGTTCAAAGTTAGCTAAGCTAACCAACAAAACCCTACACTAACAGCCCTTTCGGCAATAACCTACGTAGCACAAGCTGCAGTCTCACCCGAGGCAGTATTGGGGGATTATAGAACCAAGTTTATCCATACAAAGGACTATGTCATGTGTTTCTGTTACTCTAAGGGCTTTATTCTAATCTTCACGAACCTTAACCCTTAAAACCTGGAAATTACAGTAACTAACAGATAACAGATTCAAACTCTTCATTGATTGTTCTAAACATTCATAACAACATGTAAACAAACAAGTCTACTCCTTTCACGAATCTAATGATTACTTTTCATGACAAATTGCATAAAAATATCAATAATACAGTAAATTCATAAATACGCAATAGTACACAGATATGCCGATAATGCTCCAAAACAACCTTTATTATGCTTAGATCTTCAATTACAGACTCTTCCAACCCTGTGCACATAGTTGCAGCAGCCCACACACTCAGCTGTGGACTTACCAAGGTCTCCATGCATGCAGCTGCAGGAGCCTTCCCCTTCGCCCGAGTACAGAATAGACAATAGAGATGCAAAACTTGCCTATCTATGTTCTTCGCTATCTTGACTGACTTTTCTATGACCCTCTATGAATCCTTTTATATCTTTCTTCATTACAACACCATGTTTTGCGAACCATGGGCAAAACAACTTAACTTATAACAAACTAAGGGGCTTTGACCTTCCCAAAGCCCCTTTGACTCCTATCGACCTACGCCCTTTGCTCCTCAAAATGCAGAGGCTTTACAATAAGTTTTACAAAATTGACCCCAGGGGACCCTGTCCTAACACCTCTCATGAACTATACTAAGGTATGTTGATTTTTTTTTATGTTTTGGTTTAGCTAACACAATATACTTGCAAGAATAAGATCAAAGATGACAAGAAAGATGGTAGACTATAGTTCACAAGACTCTCCCTATATATTAGATGAGAAACATCGTGATAGGCACTCTCCTGACATAAGACACATTGATAAGTCTAAAGGAAAAAATGAGAAGATGAAAAGATGATCATGATAGAATCATTCGGGCATAGGAGAAACAAGTAGAGGTTAATGCAATTATTCTTCAAAGTTTATCAAACTTGTAGAGACAAGGATCGCCTAGGATTAGTTAGGGACAAAAGAATGTGACTAAAGGGGCATATGGAAGTAGGTCTCATGGTGGGCATAGGCCAGATAGAGATGACATGATCAGGGATGGGAGGTTCTTAGATACACCTGATAGGAGAGCCGAAGGATATAGGTTCTACTCTAGTTTTCGTTACGACATGTACCATGGTCATCATCATTATCATCCTTATAGGAGGAATGACAACAGATATTTTTTAAATGATTTCAAGAATGTTAAGCCACCTACCTTTGATGGATATTTGAATAAGTCAGAAGATTTAGAGGCATGGATACTTGGTATAAAGAATTTCTTTTAGCTGCATGATTACAAAGAGAATGTGAAGGCCATAATAGCTATCTTCAACCTAAAAGGGAAAGCATACATCTGGCGAGAAGATGTGAAGTGTGTTAGAGACATAAGGACAAAGTAGTTGAGTTGGAATGAATTCAAGAGACTCTCCAAGAATAAGTATTATAAGAGAGGTACTACGACAGTAAGACTAAGGAGTTCTATGAGATAAATATGGGATCAATGACATATGAGGATAGTATGACCAAGTTCTTTAAGTTATTGAGATATGTACCGTATCTTAAGAATGAGAAGGACAAAGTTTAAATATTTTTACTGGATTACCAATATAATTTAAAGATCGAATTGAGTATGATGAGCCTTGGTCACTTGAAGAAGTCATTTGGAAAATGAAGCATTGTTACGATCAATCAAGGCACAAGACACAACCTCAACAAGGCTGGAAAGCGAAAGACAATAGTAAAGGTAAATAGCAGTTGGAGTGAAGAAGAACCCAGGATGCAAGTGAGAAAGAGAATGTTGTTCCTTACAAGAAGTTTAATGTAGTTGGGCATGGACATGGGTCACAATCTCAAGGGCAGCAAAATAAAGGTGATGGTAAGGGATAGTTGCAGTGTTGGATATATTGCAAGGAAAATCTCAAGAGGGATTTTCCGCAGTATCAATTAGGGGGTAGGCCTAAAATTTACACCACACTAGAAGCGCATACAATTGGGGATGTTGGGCAGAGAATTTCTGGAATCGATACAACATTAGATAATAGGAATGTAGATCACCAGATATCTATTATCGATATGGACGGTAATATTTGTGATCAAGTTGTTTCTAATTTGATTGACCTTGGATCTAATTATAGTTATGTTAATACTCACTTGGTAGATAAGTTTGGTTTGAATAAAGAAGTGCATGTGAAATCTTTGTTAGTGGAGTTCAATACAAGTACAAAGAAAAGAGTTCATCATTGGGTAAGATCTTGTGCATTTGAGTTAAATGGTATGCCTAAATTAGCGCATTTGAATGTAATTCCATTGGGATCATACAGTGTATTTTTGGGTATGGACTAGTTGTATCTTGATAAGACAAAGGTGGATTTTTAGGAAAAATCCATGAGTGCTTGGATTATGTTGATGGTGATGGACCTGCCAACATGTCAAGGGATCTCCCCTGTAAGAAGTCCCAATTAGACCTCAGACTGTTTGGTGTATGAGTCCCAACTGTGGGTCGTAGGGTAATTCCTTGACCGCAGTTTCGCACAGAGGCAAGTAATATGTCCCTGTTGGTAGCAAGGGTGTGACATGTGTGGTGAGTCAAGGAAGGTGCATGAGTGGTTCTAACACACGGAAGGTGGGGTGAGTGCATCCCCTGTAAACCTGTAATAGTACTTGGCTAGAAGGGAACACACGAGAAAATATGAATCACCAGCTGGAAAGAAAGATAGTGAGAAATCCAAAGTGACAGTTAAACCAATCAACACATTTCAGTAAGATTCATACATACTTATATAGAATATTCCATACATGCATGCATAAGAAAAAAAATACATATGTTATTTAGAGTAAACAAGATAGCTGGAATATAATACAACATATGCATGAATCGTGATGGCTATGTTATATTAAGAAGTGTAAGTTCTAGTCATACAATACATCCATGTCCAACCACTAGTTCCAATAGTAGAACGTTCAGCCAAAACCACCTGCTCCTCCAAAGAGATACACTAGCTCTCCGCAGTGGAGAAGCCAAGGCGCATTACAATACTGTCCAAGATTTCTCTAAGATACTCCTATCGAAGCTTGGCTGACCAAAATCCTCTACAATGAGTTATGAGGTAATATTTATAGCAAAGGGTGGGGTGACCCTTCACATTCCCCTTTGAGACCATTCATCTATCCTTATGACTCTTCAACTACTCTATGACTGCTACATCCAACTATCAACACTTGAACTTCCACTTGACAAGATGTTACATTACAATGCACATGTTCCCATGTGAGACAAAATGGCTTGAGAAAGCCATGCAAGACATCACTGACACTCAGACCATTGTGGTGAGACCAACTCTTTGACATCCTTGTGATGGTCGAAGGTGATGAGCTGATGCCAAGCTTGGTGGTTCGTGATGGTGTTCGTGCTCTCAATGGTGACATATTGTTGAAGCTAACTCTCACCTCTATTGCATCTAGTTGCACTGATATGGCTCCTCCATCCAACTTGTATGATAGCATGTGCATGGTCTTCTTTGATGCGGTCGAACCAAAAATAGACTGATGCATAGTTTCCATGTTGATCTTCAAGTCTGTGCTGGTGGTCATGCACATCAACTGTCAAATTGCATGTTCAGCCCTAGTCAGACTTGCTTCTTGCCTTCGCCTCAGTGAGTGTGCCAAATGGGTTGGATTGCATACGTGTGCACAATGACATGCATGTTGCTGAATTCCCTCGCATGCGATAAAAAACACTTCTCACCTTGTCTGCTCTATGCCAGCTATTGGGATGGATCTATAATTTGTATGGGCACAGTTTCATCCATCTGTGCATGGTGCGCCCCTTGCTGTACCTGTTCCAATTGCAACTCATTCTCTCGTCTATGCAGCCCCTATCCTTCCTTGAGTTGTTGCCTCAACACATGCAATCCCTTCTCTATTACATTCTCTACCTTCATGCAATCCTCATGTAGTGTCGTCACCTCATAGCCTCAGTCTCCAAAGTTGCTTTCATCAGAAGTGGATCTGCTTGAGCTTGCAACTTTGTTCCGCCTTTGTGTTGTCAACAACCTTCCTCTTGCATTCATTTTGTGTAGGTGTGTTGCCTTATGTTTTTGTTGATGGTTCTACTCACTCTGATGTCATTTCCATTGATCTTGATATCCTTATCCATGAAAAAATTGATGTCTTCATGGATAGGCAAGTTCATAGACACTTGATCAACTGCATCCCCAGTTGCATTCTTAACAGTGTCTTTGACTCTGTTCTCTTGGAAGTCATTGTACTTGTGCTGCTGAGAGACAGATGAACACCTGTGATGCTTGGAGACATAGCAACACTCATGGCAAGGAATCTATCAGTAGAAACCCAAAACAAACTTGAGGACTGACTTGCAACATACCTGTGTGATTGACTGTGAAGGTTGCGCAATTTCCGTTGGGAGGTCAGGAGACTGAATGCGAAAATTATGCAAGGCATAGTCCAGGCTATCAGGAAGTTGACCGACTACTGTAACTGCATAATGCACAATCCATCCTGGCCTACTGAGGACTGAAACTGTGCAATGCGCAATTTCATTCAGCAGTGACATGCAACCAACGAACTACATTGTGCAATTTATGGGGCCAACAAGGCACTGCCTCCAAGAATTGTGCAATGCAAGCTTGGAGGTTAGTGTTGGGCCAGAATTGTGCAATTTCTAAAGGGAAGGAAGATCCTTTGCTTCTGGAAATGCACAGTACGAGCTGGGCAAGGCACGGTCCGGGCCAAGGCAGCCTAATCCAGTCGACGAGCGACTGAAAACATGAGAAGTATGAATGCATGATGATATGAGTGCAAACAAGAGTGAATGATCATAAATGCAAACATCAAGTGTAGGATTCAGAAAATGGGAAAGCATGCGTGTGTGTGAAGTGATTTGCCACAACGATGACCGTCCGTGCAAAAACAGTGTCGTGCATGCGATAGCAGTGAAGTGCGAATGAAAACTGAAATGGTGCTTCTACAAACTAACATATATTAAAACGACAACAAACTCTCACTAAAATCAAGCAAACAACAATCACACAAAGCAAAACACAAAAAGCGATAGAAACACAATGGAAGACATGAAAGGCGGGCTTACCCCAAAACAGTTGAGTTGAATGTGTCGACGACTCCTAGATTCAAGGTGAGATGTCAGAGCTACAAGGTCGATGTCAGGAATGAGCTCTGCAGCATCTGGTTTATGAGTTTTCATAAAATCGAGGTTGTGACACACATGCCACAAATCTAAGAAAAGCGACACTTTGCAGGAGGTTTCTGAAATGATCCTTGCATGTAACCTCCAACTGCGAAAAATAAATCCCTAAATCAAGGGATTGCTTTAAATGTTGCCTTGGGAGAATCACTTCATGCATGCAAATCAGTTTTGCTCGGTCCCGTAGGGAACGGTCAATCGGTAGGCACATGCATCGATCTACAAGCTTGGGATTAAAATTTACGCAGTTTCTAGGCTGAGCAGAGATGGTTGTCCTAGAGGGATTGCACAATTTTTGGGAGGAACAGGTGACTGTCTCCCAAGATTGTGCAATTTATGGGTTGAAAAGTTATCCTGGGTCAGACTGCGCAATTTTCTCAAGGAAGCATGTATGATAGTATTACGCAATTTCTAAGCCCAACAGACTTCCCTGGGTTAGAGCTCGCAACTTTCTCAAGGAATCTTGT
Source organism: Pinus tabuliformis (assembly GCA_031772625.1). NCBI lineage: Eukaryota > Viridiplantae > Streptophyta > Pinopsida > Pinales > Pinaceae > Pinus > Pinus tabuliformis. Next base: position 1,489,303,516 of record CM062816.1, on the reverse strand, counting down.
CTGACTACATTGTGCAATTTCTGAGCTGAGCAGCTATCCTGGGTCAAACCTCACAATTTTATCAAGGAATCCTTTTTGACTATATTGTACAATTTTTGAGCCCATGTGGTTGCTTGGCTGGATTTGTGCAATTTATGCTAGTTACTGGGTTGGTTTTCCCAAAGGGATTGCGCAATTTCTAGGAGTAGCAGGTGACTGCTGCCCAGAATTATGCAATTCTGCACTGAGAATCTGTCTAGGGATGAATTGCACAATTTTTTAGAGGAAGATTGTCAGGAAGAATTGCACAATTCTAGAGCCCAACTAGGTGTCCAGTTGGGTTTGCGCAATTTCTGGAGGGAAGGTTGGTTCCCCTCCAGAATTTCGCAATTACCAAAGGGAGCTTCTCAACCAATAACTGACACTAAGTCCAGAAAACAACTTGTGAAGGGGGTGAAACACACTTGCATGCACAGGCTAACAAGACTCTATGAAACGGATGAAGCTGATGTGCTTGATAGTGCAATACATGCTACTAAGGATGGTTGGGAGGGAGGCTCCAAAACAAAGTTAAGGAAAAATTTTGGAGGGTGGTTGTAGCCACTACAATAGATTACAATGGAGAACTCAGAATCTTTTATGGTAAGAAGAAATCTACATAAGTGAGAATGGTTACGACTATGTAGGAAAAGCGTACTCATAGGAAAGGGTGCGTATTATTTGCAGTGCATATTTCTAGTGATAAAGGTAAGGATGTTGAAGATGTGAAAGTATTGAGTAGGTACCCAGTTTTACATTAGTTTCAGGATGTTTTTCCCTTAGAGATTTAGAGTTTCTGCCCTACATGAAAGTGGAATTTTCTATTGATTTGGTACTAGGGGAAGTACCAGCATCAAAGGAACCTTACAGTATGAGAACTGGAGAGCTAGTAGAATTGAAGTTAGAGCTGAAGGAAATCCTTAACAAGGGATACATCAAGCCAAGTGTGTTGCCTTGGGGTGCACCATTATTGTTTTTGAAGAAGAAGGATGGTACTCTCAGGTTATGCATTGATTACAGGAGTTTGAACAAGGTAACCATCAAGAACATGTATCTGTTGTTAAGGATTGATGACCTATTTGACCAATTGAAGGGAGTAGTAGTGTTCTCGAAGATTGACCTGAGATATAGATACCATAAAGTATGCATTAAAGAATAGGACATCTACAATACTTCTTTCTAGATGAGTTATGGGCATTATCAGTTTGTGTTGTGTCCTTATCTGGGTAAGTATGTTATTGTATTCATTGATGATATATTGATATATGATAATAATGAGGAAGAACATGCTGAAAACATAGAAACACTATTGATATTTTCAAAAGAGCATTAGTTGTATGCTAATCTGAGCAAATGAAGTTTCGTATATACATAGGTACATTACTTGGGGCATGTGGTCTCCAAGGAAGGTATAGTGATGGTTCCAGAAAAGATAAGAGCTATCATGGAATGGGAAGCTCCTAGGAATGTGGGTGAGGTAAGGTCCTTTATGGGGTTATCTGGTTATTATAAGAGGTTCATAAGAAAATTCTCTTAGATTTCCTATCATATTACATCATTATAGAGGAAAGGTAAGAAGTTTGAATGGATAGAAGAATGTGCAACAAGTTTTGAGCAGTTGAAGAAGTTGTTGACAAATGATCCAATTTTAAATATTGTAAATCCAGACAATGAGTTTGTAGTATGCACAGATGCTTTCAAGAGAGGGCTTAGTGGCATCCCGATGAAGGAAAGACAGGTAGTGTGTTGTGAGTCATGGAAACTAAATGAGCATGAGAAGAATTATCTGACACATGATCTTGAGTTGGTAGTGATCGTCCACAAATTAAAGATGTGGAGACACTATCTTCTTGATAGGATGTTTGTATTGATGAGTGATCATAGTGGATTGAGGTATCTATTTGACCAACGGAATCTAAATTATAGGCAAGCCAGATGGTTGGCCATGATCAACGAGTTTGACTTTAATATTAGGTACATTAAAGGGAAAGAGAACAAGGTTACAGATTCTCTTAGTAGAAGGGTATAGGTGAATCACATTACACCTATGAGATGATACAAGGTAGACTTACAGGATCATATCTTACAGGCAGGACAATAAGATGACAGGTGTAGGGATCTTATGAACATGTTACAATAGAGTATAGGTAATCAAGATGTGGGATATCATCTTACAGCGGTTGGTTTGGTCAGATTTAGGGAGAAGTTAGATGTGTCAGACAACAGTGAGCTCAAGAATATGATGTTGAGATGATTTCATGAAAAACCATATTTGGGTCACTCGGGATACCATAAGACACTAACGATGGTGAAGAAGCTCTACTACTAGCAGAATATGAAGAAAGAAGTGTTAGCGTTTGTGGCTATATGTTTGTATTGTCAACATGTAAAAGAAGAATGTAAGCATCCAAGTGGCCTACTACAGTCGATTTCGATTCCAGAGTGGAAATGGGAGGTCATTTCCATGGATTTCATTACAGGTTTTCCAAGGACATCCAAAAAACATGATTATATTATGGTTGTGGTTGACAGGCTGACAAAGGTAGCACACTTCATTCCAGTGAATTATACTTATTCATCTAATGATGTAGCACAGGTCTTCATCAGAGATGTAGTGAGGTTGCATGGTGTTCTGAATAATATTGTGTGATATAGAGATTCTAAGTTCACTTATAGGATTTGGAAAGAGTTTTTTTCATGTCTAGGTATAGAGTTGGCCTTCAATACAAATTATCATCTGTAGACAGATGGACATATAGGGAGGGTCAACAGGATACTAGAGGACATGTTGAGGATATATGTGATGCATCAACAGTAGAAGTGGGAATATTATCTTCCATTGGTTGAGTTGGCTTACAACAATGGGTATCAGGGGTGGTTGACGATGAGTTCATTCAAGGCATTGTAAGGGTGGAACTTTAATAATCCTATTAGTTGGAGTGATCCAATGAATAGGGCGTTGATAGGATTGAACATGTTGGAATACATGGAACAAGAAATTAAATTTGTCAAGAAGAATATAAAGGAATCACAAGACAAACAAAACATTCATGCAAATCATCACAGGTTGGGGATCATGTGTACTTGTGCATCAAACCAAAGAAAATCTCCTTGAGGATTGGGTCATGTGCCAAGATGGCACCTTGGTTTTTTGGGCCTCTGAATATTGTTGAGAGGATTAGGCCAGTAACCTATCAAATTTCACTACCTCCGACAGTGAAATTCCATGATGTTTTCCATGTGTCATTGCTTAAGAAGTATGTTAAAGATGTTGATCATGTTATTGACTAGTATGTATTGCAGGTAGAGTCAGAAGGAGAATTGCAACTGGAACCTCAATTTATCTTACAGAGAAATATGCTCATGCTCTGGAACCAAGCAATTGAGTAGGTTAAAGTGCAGTGGAAGCAGTTTGGGCCTGATGAAGCTACATGGGAGATGGTTGATCAAATGCAAGCTATGTATCCTTCTCTATTCGCTAGTTGAGAAGATGTATTTTGGAATATGTTTTGTTGTGGTGTCGTGGTATATGTATATATGTATATGGATGTAAATACCACCATGACATGTGTTATAAAGCTCCAATAAGTTGTATGGGTGTCATGGCATTATGGTTGTCATGTTGTTACGTCTGTTATGTTGGTTTTCTTTTAGCAGGTTATTCAATGTAAATACTACATCGAGCTAAGCTATAAAGATCCATGGGTAGTATGTTTTTATTTTTAGTGGTCTTGTTTTATGTAGGTTCCATTGAACACTAAGGATGGTGTTCCCCTAGGGGGGAGGGTTCTATAACAGGCCTAATAAAAAATCCATGTAATAAAGTTAATAAAGGAAAAATAATAACCAAGGTCATGGGACATGTATTCCAAGATACATTTTGGGAAAAACATATTAGTGTTGGCATTCATTTGGTTTGTTATGTCTATGGAAATTGGAAAAGGAAATGGCGAAGGCCTTGGAAAGGAAAAGTGGCATTAATTGGCATTTTATTTATGAAAATAATGGAAATTAGGAGAAAAGGAATGTTGAAGGTCATAGGTTTCATGTGAGGAGGAAAATGAAGGAAAATAATGGAAAATGAAGAAAATAGAGGCCTCACTAATAAAAAAAATTATGAGGATCAGTTCACAACCTTTTTTTAGTTCCTTTTAGAGTTGTCTCTTTCTTCTCTCTCTCAGTCTTTGACACTTTTATTCTTGGAGCACTCTAGCATTAGAGGAAGGAAGGAAAATGAAGGGAAAGAAAGAAAATAGAAGCAAAGATAAATAAAGGAAGAGCAAGATCAAGTGGCTACAACGGGATTACTTGCAGGTATCGAATTACATGTATGATCTCCTTGCTAGCTTTGGAATGTGTGGTATATGCATGTGTTTTTATCATTTTAATGTTGTGATTAACATGGGTTTTTCTAGGTGTGATAGTGGTTTTCACCCTTTCCTTTCCATTTCCAAATAGCCATGGTGTCATAGGGTTCTTTCACTTGGTTGAGCTATATTTTCAGATGGTTTTGAAACTGAGTGGGGTGGTCTCAAGAAAAATCACAAGGCATAGGAATCCCTTGACCAGTAATGGTGGGATACACGGTAAATCCTGGTTGTGAATTCCCTCATTGAGCCTTGGAATCCATTTATCACTAATTTCAGGATACACGGTAAAGCTTAGAGGGTGGATATGAAAAAATTCCTCACAGTTTATATGAAAAGAAACAGAGGCATCCATTTTTTTTTTATGACCTAGTGACCCCTTGACCGATATATGGCATGATTGCAGTAAATCTTGTGGTGTATACTTATTGTTTAGGCCTAGGAATCCCTTGGCATGATGCATGATAAAGCCTGAGGGAGCCTTGATTAGTTGTTTTGTGAGTCCCACATTCATGCTTGGAATATGGCACGAGGGTGATTGGCTAAAATAAATATTTGGTTTAACCGAATTTATGGTCGGGTGGTATGTGGATATCCTTGAATTGGTTGGATTTTTCATATGTTAATAAGAGTTATTTTCCTCTTGTGCTTTATGTGTAAATGTACTGGTTATTATGTGACTTTAATGTTTGTTCTATCATTGTTATCCTACTAGTTATATGTTGGCTATAAGCATGATCTTACGATAGATCCTAGTATTGGCTCTTATGATGTTTTAATTAGTAAATGAACGAATAATGAATGTATGACATAACAGATGATAATGAAACTATTATGAGGAAGTATTAGTCCTTCTTGATGAATCTGAGATAAGTATGAGACCCCTATTTTTAGATACATTGTTATGACCTATAGATTACATGTTCATGATGTGCTTAATAGAATGTCTGTCATGGCCAGTGGGGATTAGTTCAAGTCCTTGTTCAAGTCTTTGCATTAGTATCCTTTTTTTCATTGTTATCTATCATTTCTATAAGTTTCATGAAGTTCTAGGAAGAGGCCTGAGTCCTAAACCTAAAAAAACGTGGCTCACAATTCAGGGTCACTGGCACAAAACTACATGAAAAAGGCCACAGTCACATGGATGCCTTGTCATGGGAGTGACTAGGGGTCTAGTTAAGAAAAACATCAAGTTGACTCAAGGGTTGGACACCTGGAGGGGTTGGTTAGCTCTTGAAGGTTTTGTAGCTCTTGAGGAAGGTCAAATTGGTCTTGTCTTGTTGGTTCCACTTCTTTCACTATACATGGGGAGTTCAATCATATCATAGTAACTCTTCATCACATGTTTACCCTGTCAGGTTGATAATTTGGGTAAATGTGGGAGGAGGGTGTTACAACTAGGTTATGGTCAACAAATTAAGGAGGGAGCATAATATGAGGAGACCCAGGGATATATTGAGGAAGATGATCAATAGGCTCATGTTGAATCTCATCAATAGGGAAATATGTTATTTCAACTTGATCCTTGGACTGTCTAATTCCAATAGGATATATGAGAGCTTCGGGAGTTGGACCACTTGATCCAGACCCCCTACAAACATTCTTCATCATATAAATTGTTTATAACTAAAATTTCATTAAGTAATGAATCTGATGGAAGATGAGAAATTTCACGGGTAATAATTTCCTTCTTAGCAGTTTGAGGTTTTTCCCAACTCACAGAAAATAGGCAAGACAAGATTAGGAATAAGATCTGGCTAATTTGTAACTTGCAAATTATCATGATGATCATCAGAATCAGGATTTGTTTTATATTGAACATGTTACAGAGAATCATAAAACGAACGTCAAAATATTTCACTCAAATACATCCAGTCCATATCTCTCTCAGGAAATTCACAACAAATATGAACAAACTTACTAGAAAAATCTTCTAATGTTTCTTCAGGTTTCATTCTAAGTTGATTTATCCTTTTAAAAACATCTTGAAAATTGTACCTGTCAAAGGCTTCATGAAGTTAACTGATGAGTTTCTCGAACAAATGGATCAAAGTGATTGGCAATGTGTGACACCACCACTTGACACGACCTTCAAGTGTGAAGGTAAAGAACCTACCAATAACATCTTTACAATGTATTTTGTTAGAGTGATAGAAAAGAATAACTTGAAACGTGTGCCCAAATAACGTTATTTGACCCTCAACATCAAAATTCCACTGTGACAAGTGATAGAATATTTTCGTGGCCACTGAAAGGTTTATGTTTTTAGAAAAACAACCCAGGATAGAGATTTAGGACAAAGCCATTTAAAAATATGAAACTAAAAACAAACTCCAAGGGCTAATATTTTCATCTGGTCCTCCTTCTGGTGAAAAAATCTATTGACGGTGTTGGATGCTTCCAACAGCTAGGGGGTCTCCCCGATGTGAAGCCCCAATTAGACCTCACACCATTTGGGATAGGAGCCCCATCTAGTATGTGGGCTTAGCTGCCACCATGAATGTTTTCGCTCTTGGTTGTCAAATGAAAGGGTGTCAGAGTGAGGAAAAGAATGAAATTCCCAGACAATGAAGCCAAGTCAGCCCAAGATTGGAAAACTATAAAAAGAGGTACAAGAAAGTCACAAAAAAATAAGAAGAAGTATACCATGAGAAGGATCAGTAAGCCAAAACCCACTTAGACATACATGAGCAAGAACATGCTAGAGGTTAATTGCAAATCAATTCACAATAGATCATCGACATGGTGTGGAATTAATAAGCTTAGATTCGAAAGAAAACATACATGTAATAGCTACAAACCAATCCATAACATATTTTCCCTATGAAAGTGCACATGCAAACATAGTAAAAATATTAGACAAACAATATAGTCGGTGTGAATAAGCATGTGAATCAATGCCAAACATGAAGAACATATTATTAATGTTGCTGCAAATACAAGTACATATCTTGCAATTGATCAAATCCCAACCGTGGAACAAGGGTTGTTCATATCATTATCCAATGCAAAATCCTAGCCTCACTACAACTCACCCTACTGGATGTCAAGAGTTGAGTGCCTCTAGATATCAAACACAAATCATCTATCTAATCCTAGCCACAATTCAAGTGCTAAAACTCCCCTTGAAATGAGGCGTGAGGGTATACTTATAGAGGTGAGGTGATTGTTCACCTTCTCCTGTGACCTTTCATCTACCCTCATGACTCTTGAGCTTACTCACTTCTCTCTCGTGCCTAATGATTGTTACATGCTTAAATCAGTCTCAGTATAGATACTGACATTATGATGGGAAATATTTATATTATGATGAAATAGAAGAGGAAGATGTACATGGTTCTTGGAAACCCTGGAACACTTATTTTCAATGCAATTTCTAGGCTATAAGACTAAGTTGTGTGGTTCATGGATGCATTGAATGACCATTTCCTTTCTATGACATATACCATCATGGTTGACACAATGCCTTGGGATGCTACATGGACCCAACTAGTATGTTTGTTGAAACCCTAGTTTTGTAGCGTTTGTGAGAAACCTAGATTTCTCCATGCAAATATTCTTCCACAATGTTGTTAATGCATGGGGCCTTTGTAGGGTTTTCTTGGCTTTAATATGTTCAAAACCTATCCAGAAAGTACTACCATCATTCTTTATTCTTGGTCATGTCTTTAAATGCCTCATGTCATGTGATGCAATACCCTATCTTCTGCAACCTATATGCTCAAATATCTTTCCATGTTTCATCTCATGTTTTACATTATATCCAATGTAGTGTTGTTTGAATTCAAGTTAGCAAATGTGTTTCCAGGTTAATGTAGTAGTTGTGATATTTCCATTAACACTATTTATTTAACACATTTCATGAAATATATTCATCTCTCCAACACAACTATTATACCTTATCACAAAAAATTGATCATCTAACCATAATTTACTATATGGGTCGAAGTACACCATGTAGGGGCAATTTTACGAAAGTAAAATTTCTTTCACTATGAGAAATTACTTAATAAACCACATTTTTAAAGTCATTTATAATTAAACCCATGAAGAATAATTAAATAAATAACTATTTATTTAATTATCTTCTAGGAATAATTAGTTAGACCATTGTTTAATTAATATTCCTTGTCACAATTGACCCAATTATGAGAAACAAATAGATAAATCATTAATTATCTTATTTTTCTCTAGGAATAATTAATTAATCACTAACTAGTTATTATTCCTTGTCAAGTTTGACCAAATCCCTTATGAATAATTAAATAAATAATTATTTTTTTATTATTCCTTAACCATATTTCTTGAGATGATAAATAAATCATTTATTGATTTATTATTTCTCAATAAAAGTTTAAATACGTTTTCCCTCTAACCAAATATAATAAAATATTCCAAATGGTTATTTCTAGAATGGGGTTAATAATATTTTATTATTGCTCATTATTCGAGGATAACCTAATATTTTGTTATAAATAGAAGGGTTTTCCATTCATTATTCACTTTTGATTATTTTCATTGTCACACTCGTTGTAGCTTTGATTATTATCATTGCCGCACACCATCTTATTTTTCATTTGAGTTCCCATTGAGCTCAAACATTTTATTTGCTGGGTTTTATACATTATAGAGGAGAGAGACTCTACAAAAGCTGAAGACATTTGAGGATAGCCAAGAACCCATCCCATAAAAGGGGACTGGTAACATTATTTGTTCCCTTCACATGTGTTGTTTAATAAAATATATTCTTTATACATCTGGTTTCCATTGGATTATTGTAGTTATTTACATTTGTTTTACTATTCCATTTGTTGTTTAACTATGATTGTGGCATAGTTCAAGGCTTTGGAAGGTTTTGTTTCTATCATTTACTGTAGATATACAATGTTTAGCAGCCATTTATATTTTTAGGATTGTTTGTCATCCACAGTCTAAAGTGTTTCATTTTCGTACACCTTTGAGGAGCAAACATAGTAACAAATTAGCGACTCCACTACATTTTTAATTCTGATCCGAAAACCTAGGTGACCTTTAGTTTTTAGCTTAGGGTATTTTTTCAATCTCTTAATGTTGTTTACTATCTTTCTAACCCTAGATTAGTCAAATTTCTAACTTTCGAAAGTTTTCTGGTCTTTTCCACAGGTCACAGGAACCAGATCAGTGTGATATCCTAGGAATCAGATCAGTACTTGTGACTTATAGGGTTTCTGGGATTTTTTTCGATATTTTTCTTGGTTTTGCTGAGAGTTGTCTGTAGGGTTGGTTGACCACTATCCTAGCCCACATAGGCCTTGATCTACTCTGATTTCCTCATCTAAGTGGAATTTATCCCCCTATGGCTTCTAGTACGCTTCCACCTTTATAGGAGGAGTTTAGTTGAGTGAGAAGTCTAAGTTTTTATGGAGCTTTCAGCCATATTTTCCATATCTATACCTTCATGTTTCAGATCTTCAAAGATAGGTTGTTTCCATCCAAAGTTTCATCTTAAACCTTGTTTGGTCATTTGCCTTAGGGTCCCATTGGTTTCCCTAGGTTTCACACCCATCTCCCTATCTTTTTGCAGCGATTTCCCCCCCTGGTTTTTTGTTGTTGCTACACCACTTTCTAGCAGCATGGTGTCATTTGATCCCATTCACACCAACGCTTAGATCTATTGGCATTGTCCATTTGTTTTCAATTGATTTCGCCACCAACCAACACAGTTTTTGTAACCCAATTTGGTTGGGGTTTATAAAGTTGATTTGCTTTTCATTTTCTGTTTTTAATTTCAATTTATTTCAACAATCTTTTTAGTTTTTCAAACACGATCTGGGCTTAATTAATAAAAAAACTTGCACACACAAGCACACATTAAGTGAAGGGAGCTTGGTTTACATCACTAATCCAAGACTTAATTAATTTATCTCCCCACACAGAGAAAAAAACATCTTTTCGATCTCCCTTCACCATTTCTATGTCACTTGTGCCTTATAACCATTGCCCCACCAAGGAATTTGTTGCAGAGACTCTTAGGCCTTCATCCCCAGTTTCTGCTTGGGCATATTACTCCTCCCCACAAGGTTCAATTTAATAGTCCCCCGAGTCCCCATACCAACTCTTCTTCTGGTTCATCTGATTCCTCATCTGATTCTAAGCCTCCTTCACCGCATACCGTCATCATGTCACGACGCACTACAAGAGCAGGAACCCAACCTAGTGTTAGCTCCGGTTATAACCCGGTGGTCACATCTAGCGGAATCGTCTCAGGAACCGTTCTGGTAGCTCCCATGCTATCTTTCATGGCTGGGTTAAGCCTCCCAGATTTTAGCTAGTTGATTAATGACCCTATACACCACAATGTTGGTTGGCTAGTTATGCCAATTAAGCTTCCCTCCAACATTCCCAAGTTTGAGGATAATCATACAGAGGACCCCACTAATCATGTCCTCTCCTTCCATATGTGGTGTTCATCCAATTCCATCACCAATGATTCCATGCATCTTTGGTTGTTCCAACGCACGCTCACTAGATATGCTACAAAGTGATATGTAGACCAGCTCGCCGCCTCTCGTTCCATTTTTGCAACACTTGCTAAACTGTTCCTCTCATATTTTTAGTTACCTCTCCAATATGACACTGGTACAGAGTTCTTGACTGCATTCCGCTAGTCCTCTGTCACCCGTCTTTCTAATAATGTCCAAGAATGGCGTAGAAGGAGGAGCATGTGTCACGCTCCACCCTTCGAAGATTGTGTCTACCTCGATTGGTTTCTTAGGACTCTTTTATCGCCTATTGCCAAAGATTTCACGTCTCATTTTCCTCAGATAGAGGAAGAGTCTCTCCAGACTGCTCTGAGATATGACTTGATTTATGCTCAATCTGGTTATATCTATACTGTTGTACCTGACCTCCCTTGTCCTAATGGTGCTAATGCAATGGGGCATCTCACACCACTGATGGTATCGTTGGAAATATTTCACATCTTTCACCATATACTCAGAAAAGTTATGGCTATCCACAGGGGGGCACCAATTCCTCCAACACTTATGCCCCTCCTGCCAGTAACATGTATTTAGGACAAAGAACCTATTATGCATTTACCCATCCACATCAATAGATGTTAGGGTCAACTAGTGCTCAACCTGTCTACCAAACTGTTGCACCTTCACCTTTTATACCTATGCATCGTCAAGCTCTCCCGCCCCTCAGGAATTAGTGTCGCAGCCTCCCACGCATCCTCAGCCCCAAAATCCACCACCCCCTTAGGGTCAAGTTTTTGCACAACATAGTGCGACCAATCCCCAAAATTTGAAGAAAAACAATAAGGGGAAAGGTAACAAGGGTAACCATGGTAACCAAGGTAATCAACCTAATGAACCTCAGGGGAACCAGCCTAACACCAAAAACCAGCAACAGGGCGACCAACCCAAGCATAATAAGGCTATTCGTACGAGCAAACCTTGTGCATGTTATGGTGTACATGGCCATTATACTCATTAGTGTCCCTTCTTACTCCATATGCCCCAAATTTGGGAAGCCCAAATAGCTTCTAGAGGTCAACACCCATACAAAAACTGCCTCAAAATCCTACGCCATCCCAATCGGAAGCGCTCACAAATCCTTTCCCTCAGTAAGGATTTGTTGCTGCTCAACCTTAGCTTGGTCAAGCAGCTCACCTTCCACAACCTTCTGGTCCTAATGACTACCAGATCCTCATGATGAATCCTGAAGAGGCCCATACCTCTGATGTCAACTTGCAAACTCGATTGCTTCAATATGACAAGCCATCAACATTGTCTGCCAATGATTCCAAACCCAAAGCATATACTGACCCTCTTATGACACCAAATGTTCCACTAAAGATCCCTCAACCTAAACTTGATTCCATTCCTAAGATCCCAAAGGGACCATTACGCCATAATGCGACTTCTAACTGAGCTGCCCATACATACAGTATAGTAGACGACTTAGCACAATCATCTGCTACCATGTCAACATTGGAAGTCCTCCAATAATGCTTATCTCAAAGAAATCTCTACTAACTGCTTTGGGCATAGTAGATCCCTCAGATGATCGTTTGATTGTTTTCCCTGTTGATATGTAAGAGTAACCTCCATTACCTCCATCCATTGCTTTTCAGATACCAGTCCGAGTTCGTAATGCCATCATCTCCCAATGCATTATTGACGAAGGCGCATACACCTGCATGATGTCCATTGTTGTTTGGAAGCAACTCAAGTCCCCTAAGCTATCACCATCCACCACCACTTTGCGTGCTTGGGATTGTCAATCCTCCCATTCCTTGGATATTTTTTCCTACCAGCCTCTTCAGCGAGCCAAATTCACATCACATATCATAGATGTTTGATACCATATCTTCAAATATTATACTCTATGTTATACCACCTTTACCACATAGTCCCCATGTTTGACTTACTGGGTGAGGATGATTCTAGACCTCCTCTAGTAGTTCATTCTCGTTTTCCTCTTCCCTTAATTATTCACAAGGAACCATTATCCAAGAAGCATTAAGGCCATCTTTAGACAAGTAAGGCCACCTACCTGAAATTCGTTGATCCTGATTCCAATGGTAAGTTTGTCTGCTATGATCTTCACAAGATTTAGGGCCTTTTCCTCCTCTCCAAATTCACCATAGCTCACTTAGTAAATGAATTCAAATTGGAGAGAAAACGTCCTTTTAGAGAAAACCCATAGTTTTTATCGCCCATTGCGAGCAAACCGTAGCTCAATTTGACGAAAAATCAGCACCATTGGAAAGATCTCATTGAGTACTATAATGGGTCTCTCTTTGTGTTTGATGATTTGACACTTCACTCGGAAGCCATTTTTTCAAGAAGGGTCACTTCATCACCTCTTAAAATTGAATTTCTCCATATGCAACGCTTGTACTTTGGGGACCACCTTCCCTTGGCACTTTTATTCTCACGTGTTGATTTTCATCATGAGCAACCATCGTTTTCTCATTATTTCATGGTCCCCACTGGGCCCATTCTGTTTGACAACGTCATCGAGTCACCCTTGTTTAGAGCATCTGCGATGAGTCACCTTTGCATCCATGGAGTCTGTTTCACATCCCACTGTATCATGTCATAGTATTCCATCCATATTTTCATATGATTCATCCCATGTTGCCCATTTTTGCCTTTAGTCTTATTGCCCACCATCCCCTCTAGAGTCGAGTCAGTCGTTGCCAGGTCAACCTTGCACTTTATGTTCTGACAAGGGAAGTCGATTGTTTGTCCCTCAGTCCCATGTTTTCCATTTTCCCTAGTTTCATTCCATCAGTCACATTACTATTTCCCCTCGTGCCTTAGTTGAGGATCCTCATTGCCTCACTTATGGCGAGCCCTATTCTGTCGACATCAACACATATATTCCAAAAGAATGGCCTAGAGGGAGATGTATCTTGGTTCCAGCTTCCACTCTCGTTTGGTTCCTCAGATGAAGCAAATGGAATTATCATTGCCCTTTGAATTGGTCTTTTCATGCTTGTGATTCATACACTTGATGGTCAAGTGATGCAGTAGATTGTACCAGTGATTCTTGGGTGTGTGTGAGATGTTTCAAACCTCATGATGGGGTGGCCCTTCAGGTAGCCCCCCAAATTCCCGGATGTCTTCCTATTATACTACAACCTCAGATGCAGTTCCATTTAATGGGTTTGGTTCCGACCACTTGCAGCATTCATAGCATTCACATCTCCTTCAGATTATCCATTTAGTTTTGCAGAGTCCATTCCTATTGAGCCGGGATTCTTTAGTTGTTCTACCCCAACTCCCACCCATTTTTTTAGGGAAGGGCCATTATATCTCATGCACATAGATGTTATTGTATTCAGTCTTGGCTCATGTTTTTTCCAGGCGCATTATGTATGTGGGACACATTGTATTATTTTCTGGCTCAGATATGCCAGTATGTCATGTACCATTCAGCATGTATTTTATTGCTCAGTTTTCTAGGCGTATCATTATTTTTGTACTAAGTTATCTCGATGAGTATAGGTATGCCTCCCCCGCCTCACTGAGATCCGGTACCACAACATAAAAGAAGACTTGCACTAGTCTCTCCCCCTTTGTCACTATCCTCTTTCGCTTCAGCTCCATTGGTCTCTCTCTCTCTCTCTCTCTCTCTCTCTCTCTCGTTAACTCCACTTCGTTGTCTAGTGATTGTCTCCTTACAATGTACTTCGATCATGCATTTTTATCCTAACACTCGTATGTTAGGAGGAAATCTGTTATCACAAAAAATTGATCATCTAACCATAATTTACTAGATGGGTCGAAGTACACCATCTAGGGACAATTTTACAATTCATAGAGAGAAATTACTCAATAAACCACATTTGTCAAGTCATTTATAATTAAACTCATGAAGAATAATTAAATAAATCATTATTTACTTAATTATCTTCTAGTAATAATTAATTAAACCATTGTTTTCTTAATATTCCTTGTCACATTTGACCCAATTATGAGAAATAAATAGATAAATCATTAATTATCTTATTTTTCTCTAGGAATAATTAATTTATCACTAATTAGTTATTATTCCTTGTCAAGTTTGACCAAATTCCTTAGGAATAATTAAATAAATCATTATTCGTTTACTATTCCTTAGCCATATTTCTTGAGATGATAAATAAATCATTTATTTATTTATTATTTCTAAATAAAAGTTTAAATACTTTTTCCCTCTAACTAAATATAATAAAATATTCCAAATGGTTATTTGTAGAATGGGGTTAATAATATTTTATTATTGCTCATTATTCAAGAATAGCCTAATATTTTGTTATAAATAGAAGGGTTTTCCATTCATTATTCAATTTTGATTATTTTCATTGTTGCACTCATTGTTGTAGCTCTGATTATTATTATTGCCACACACCATCTTCTTTTTCATTTGAGTTCCCATTGAGCTCAAACATTTTATTTGCTAGGTTCTATACACTATAGAGGAGATAGACTCTACAAAATCTGAAGACATTTGAGGATATTCAAGAACCCATCCCATAGAGGGGAACTAGTAACATTATTTGTTCCCTTCACAGGTGTTGTTTAATAAAATATATTCTTTATATATCTGGTTTCCATTGGATTATTTGAGTTATTTGTGTTTTTTTTACTATTCCATTTTGTTGTTGAACTATGATTATGGCATAAATCAGGGATTTGGCAGGTTTAGTTTCTATCATTTCCTACAAATCTACAATGTTTAGCAACCATTTAAATTGTTAGGAGAAAACACAATAACACCTCCATAAGAATTTGATAGAATGGTGCTCATATCCATATGTTTGAGGTAGTGCATGGATAACTTTGGAGTGTAGTTGTATTCCCCATTCATATTGTAGCATATTAGTTTACTATTCATGGGTATGTCCTTATTGTATAAATACCTGCATTCATGATGCATGGGATTACATTTTCTTTCCCTCATCTTATCCATTTACCTTTCTTCTTAATAAAATCGACATGTGCATCACACATTTGTAACTGCAAGTTAACTCATATTGCAAAACCTAGCATGAGTTGCCCCGCTAAATGGCAGTACACTGTGAATCTTAAGTGCGACATATGGTATAGCATAATCATAGTTCTTCCGCAACATAATTCACATCTCCAAGGAGTGAGGTTGAGGAGTCAATTATGAAATTTACAACTTAATGGAATGACTAACTGCGATTAAATTTGAGAGTGGGGTCACATAGTTTGAGAAGATCAGAGGTTGCAAAAACCGTTGGATTTTTAACTACAACTTTGTGACCCTAAGATTTAGTAGCATGGTCAAGAGGTGAAGGTAGATGATATCTCTAGCAAATGCGACTTTATGAGGTGGCACATTCGTGTTATATATAGGTCGCATCTCTTTATTTCTTCCTTGAGGCACTCAAATGCGATTTAGCGACCAATAGTTCAAGTCACATTTCCAAATTTGGAGCTGGTTACAGGTAAGAAATGCGACTTGGGAGGAGGTCATGTGATTTCAAACCTAGTCACCTAGGTCACATTTTTTGGGCATCCTCCTCTTATTCAAACACCATAAGGTACCAAATCAAAGTGACCAGGATGCATAAGCACGCCATCAATTGCTTCATGATGAATTGTAACTCTTCAGAACTAGAACTCTCTTTGTGATTTGTAGCCCATCGAACTCAGTTAGTGAGGCAGACAAAATATTTCCTCCAATATCATTAGCTTCATCAAAGGATATTATACTGAGGCCACTAAGCATGCTCTTATGAAAAGTCTCACATAGTTGAGATTTTTCTTTTCAAGCACATATAGAGTAAAGTTCCATCCCAACATTTCCAGTAAGTATGTTGACCATCATGCATAAGACATGAATCCCTTTACAGTAATTTCGTAAGAATTTCCACTACCATAAATTCGAGCACGATGTTGTACCAATATACCAGGGTTTTAAAGCTCCAGTTGCACTAACAATGGTTGTGATGCTATAAGCATGTTTTATCATTACTCTTGTTATATTGCCTTGGCATGCTCTCAGTGGCGTTTCGTTATCCCTCACGCATGATTCATATATGTGTATTTGTAAAATTCCACCTTGTGCACAAATGGTGGTGGTATTACCCTTTTACTCTCGAAACAACTGTATAATTATCACCACCAAGATTCCCATGCATTTTACAATGCTTTGATTCATTAACAGTATATAATTATGTCCTTGACGTTGTGTTGCACATCCTTATCTTTGAATCCATAGTGGGTCTTCCATCATCTTGTATTATTATGCACATCTTCTGAATGCAACCCTTTGACAACTTTAGTGCATTTCTATTAACGTACTCCACACTTTACTATTATTTGAAGTTCACACCTTATTAATACTATATCGTATCATCATGCCTATTGGTGTGGCTTTGTATAGTATTTCCCTCATATATTAATGCCTTTGATAACATGACTCTTCACGTAGCATCACAAGAGTATATATATATATATATATGAGTACATATTTATAAGTCATTACCATTATCGCCTTTACATCTCTAGGTGTGTGCTACTACACACTGTTACACAGTAATTTGTCACCGACCCTACATTCCCTAATTCCAGACACTGCCAGTCCGTGTTATTGACATCTGCCTTGTGTCATGTTGCAAATTATGTGTCAAGGTCTTCCTTATCATCTCAGGAAGAATATCTCAGTTTACTTCTCCTGGAGCAGACCCTTTTTTACTTGTGTTTCTGGGTCGTCGCGGGACAGCAGTTGTTCCACCCGCGAAGATGGCCAAGATTGCACTAGCCCTAGCGAAGTCTTCGCTCTATCTCTGTGTTGCACCAGCGACGAGCTACTTTTGGCAAGTTTTTTAAACAACTCGTCGAAGCTTCGAAGTATAACAACTTCATGGGTGGTCCTAGGGTTGGTTGTTGGGTCAGATGAGCTCGCATCTCTCTTTTGGGATAGTTGTTCCACCTTTTGTGCAACCTCTCAAAGAGATAAGCTCTTTCTCCCATATTTTATGGAAGCTGCTCCTCCTATAAATACTTCCTCCATGACTAAGATCAGCTAGATTCAGAGTCCAAGAATTCAATAGAAAGAGTAGAGAGTTTTTTGTTAGAGTGTGGAAGTAGCCTCTGATGTAACTTAGCTTGGGATGGTTTTGAGTGGAGTTAACTTGATTATAAGAGTATTCTAGCATTAGCCTTTGGGTAGGAGAGAGATTTGTTCATCTTTGGGGATACAGTTGACGAGTGAATGCTTGCGGGGACATGATAACATGACCCTTCAAGGAGGCTTATGATGTCAAGGCTTGGTTGTAAGTTCTACTTTGATTTATATTAATACAAATCAACAGCTTATTTCCTATATCATATGTCTAAATGTGTAATGATAGCTTGAAGCTCCTTGACTCTTTAAGTAGATAGATTTTGTTGTACTCTATTATGTTCGTGGTTGTGTTCTGTATGTTGATTTCAGGTACAAGTGATTAGAAGAACGAAAGCTAGAGCAACACAACAGGAACTCCATCGAACGACAGTTTCAAGGTAAGCCTTCATGGCATCAACTTTCTACGGAAATTTTCTTTGCTATTTTCTTTTCTATGACTAGACCCACTCTAGGGCTAGAGGGGTTGCATCTGCCCGCAGAGGGAGCTTGCATGTGTCACAAGTTGGCAACCATACTGGGGAACAATTTGTTTTTCATCCCTTGAATTGAGTTTCTTATTGCGATGGATTTTTCATGTTCTAATTTGTTTTGACTACTCCTGGTAGTCTTCCCTTTGTCATGAGCGATAGGTCTGGCCTTCCCTTAGTTATTTTTTGAACTTTTTCCTTTGGTTTAAGGTCATCACATTTTATTTTGTGACAGTCACGAAGATAGTCATGTCTGCATTATCTGTTTAGGTGTGCCTTCTGCTATTTGGCGAGATTAAGTCGCCTCACAGTCACAAAGAGCTCTGAAATCAGCTCGCCATTGTTAACTGGTCCACTTCTGTGACGATGTCACTAAGTCGTTGGTTAGGGAGGTTCGATGTTTTATTGTCGGTGAGAGTTGTCAGTTTTATGCTCGCAACGATTCCTATAGGATTCAATTTTGAGGTATTGCTTGGTAATTGGCCAGTGTGTCCTATCCTTTTGAGATTCTCTTATGCCTTTTACTATGTGTCAAGTTGTTGATTGCTAGAATATCTGGTCACGGGTTTCATTCCCTTGAAACTTCTCCTTTCGAACTATGTGACCTGTTTACCTTAGGGTTTCTTGAAACATTATTTTTCTTGGGTTACTTGTTAGGTTGGTTTTTCGGTTGTGTTTCACACAATCCCTTACATTGTTTGAGGCTTCTCTTTATTAATTGTTTTTCATCTTCCTGATTGGTACATGATGTTTGGTTACCAAAGCTTTCAAGCCTTGTTCGTTTGGTTTCCTTCCTTCACTTGGCATAGATCACATTGCATCTTGGTCAGTGAGAAAAGCTTTCCATTTTTGCAAAAAGAAACATCTTCTTGGTTTTGAGTCTTTGATTCATTTTAGACTAAAATGTTTCTCTTCATTCATTGAGTGATTTCATTTGAAAAATATTAAAACTAGTATGGTTTCGAGTTTTGGATTTGGTTGCTTGCTCTTCATTTGAAAAAATCAAAATATTGCATTCAACTGGTGTTAGGAAATATGAACAATATTTTGTGTTAGTAATTTCTTGCCATTTAGAAATTGAAAAGCGAAGGATGTGTTGTTCATTTTCTTGATTAGGTTGCTTGCATTTCTCTTTCCTCTTAGTTGGTTTGCTTGCATTTTCTTTCTTGTCGCTTTGGTTGCTTTGAAATGAACCTCTCACTTTGCTTTAGTTAGTCATTCATTGAAAAGAAATGGTCTCTTCACTCATCTAGTTGCATTCTAGGAGCTTTTGAAGATACATTTCGTAGGGTCTTGAAACTGAAATTTAATTCAAGATCAACTGTTAAAATTTATTTGAATTAACCTAAGGAAGCATTGAAACTTAATGTTCATATCTAGAGGTCTAGGCTAGAGATGTGTTTCGACGTATTTAAACCTAGTAGTTTTTGTTTTCACTAAGTTTGGGTGATTCCTCCTTTTTCTATTCGATAAGTGCTAGTACGGAGTTGTGCTCCCTGTACCGTCACATATATGATGGGAGACCCCACTAAGTTGTAATCCTATTATCCATAGGAAGCCAAGTCGACCGCCTTGTAGACGTGTTACACCGAACACAGCATTCAGGGATATCGTTGCTTGTACATCTTGGTTCACCGGGAGGTATTATGGAATTCACACTTGCCTGGTAAACCTTTTGCCTAGAGTTCCAGAGCATTCACTTTCATTCCTTTTCGACTCTCTAAAAGTAAAAGGATCATTTGAGCACTTGTCCTTTCGAGCTCGTTTCCAATTGAAAGCGATAGAGTCACCTTTCATCCTTTTCTTGACTCTTAAAAAATGAAAAGGCAAAGTTTTGTTTCAATGTCATAAAATTAACTTCCTGCGAAATATTCTTGGTTAAAGTTATCTTCCTTGGTAATTCTTTAGAGTCGATTCCAATGGCAAAATTTCCAAAGTCCACCAGTCAAGGGTTCCCCTTGGAAGGGAATCCTGATCCTTTTCCTTCTTTTGGAAATGTTGGTGCTCCTTATATGGCAACGTTGTCCCTCCCTAGGTTAACCATTAGTTTACCTGTCTGGTTATTTTCGACCTCAGTGATCCAAAGTGTCTCAATTCTTGCCCCGTCGTCTCTGTCATTCGAATCACGACATGGTGATTCTAAGGTTGACGCATCACCTTCTTCCCCTATTTCTTCACCTTCCTCTTCTACTTCACTTGGTGAAAGTTTCAAATATAGTAAATAGGAGGCTAAGAAGAAGAAGTCAGCTAAGAAAGGGGCCAACCGTGCAGCTGTCACTCCAAATGCACCTCCTATTAGAAAACCTTCTGATCCTCTACGGAAGGTCAAATTCCCTTGAAGGTTGTGTAAAGGTGACCATCACCTCCGAGACTGTTCGGGCACTCCCAGAGTCTTAGAGGTATGGTCTCAAAGTCTGGATCAACCATCCCCATCGACCTCCGGAGATCATGTTGATGTTGTACTCTTGGCTAGCAATGGTAAGAAGAAAGGGAAGATTAGATTCCCCTGTAGGCTATGTGAAGGAGAGCATCTTCTTCACCTTTGTCCTCTTATGGATAAAGCTTCCAAAGTTTTGGAAGACCTTACAACTCCTCAACCCCAACTCCCTGTTGGTTATCAGAGGCTTTCTTCTGACCCTCCCCTGATTGGCAAAGAGATTGACTTGGATTCATCTCTTGCCCATCTTTCTCTTCCTGAGCTTGACTCTCTTGTGTCTATTCCCGACCAACCATTGGTCTAAGAGAGACTTGGCTTCACCACCAGTTGCTCACTCTGTTATGGAAGAGAGTGATGATCATTCTACTCATGTTCTTCTCATCTCCTCAGATTCTCATGAATCGACGAGTGACCCTCCCGTCCCAATTATTCATGGAAGTCCTTCTATTCCTATCGAGCATGGGGGAAATCATATAATTCCCCCACCAAGTAGTTTTGTCATTTCTTTCGATTAGAGTCACTTCACTGCTTTCTGCCTCCCATCTTATGTGCCTTTCCAAATCACAGTACAAGCCTATAATATGGTAGTACGTGGCACTCTCTTAGATGAAGGTGCATCTATTAGCATCATGTCTTCTACTACTTGGCAAGCTTTGGGTTCCCCACAGCTTGTGCCTGTCACCCAGAATATGTTGGCTTTCAACGGAGGAACCATTCAACCCTTAGGGATCCTTCCAAAGTTCCCTATTACTTTGGGAGGAAAGACTGTCTATATAGATGTGATGGTTGTCCAAGGTTCGTTAGATTTCGATCTTCTCCTTGGACACGACTATGTTTATGTCATGGGAGCTCTCGTTTCTTCACTTTTCCATGTGGTTTGTTTTTTGCACGAAGGAAGAAATATGACTATTGATCAATTGTCATTCATTGGTCACTAGATGCCTCCTTTGCAACCATCATCCCCTATCGGCTCTTGTTTGCAAGCAGTACCTTCCTCACCACAGGTCAATTATGTGGCTACCCATTCCATCTTCGCATCTGTTGATGATCATGTAGATGGTATTGTACATTATGTACTAGAGACATTGGACCCTGATCTGTGGTTGGTACCAAATGACATGTATTCCTCCCAAAGCGTGGTCCTTTCGTCTAGTGAAGACCTCTTGGGAGCCATGTTCTCATATGGTCCATGAAAACGAGATGAGGAGAGTTCCTTTTCTTGTGTCAACCTCATTAAAAAATGAAACAAGAGGCAAGGGAAGTTCTTGATCTTGTGTCAACCTCGTTAAAAAATGAAACCAAGGGTCTTGAGGATAGTTCTTGGTCTTGTATCAACCTTATTAAAAAATGAAACAAGAGATGAGGATAGTTCTTTTACTGTGTCAACCTCATTAAAAAATGAAGCAGCTCCCTTTTCCAAATCAAGTCTTTGATTAAGATCTCATAAAATCCCAGTCGAGTCTTTCCAAGATCTCGAAAGTGAACCTTCATTCCATCCACCTAGTTGAATCAAATGAAGCTTGGGGGGCATGTCCCTTGATTTAAGTCATTATGTTGTGGGCATGCGAACTTATAGCAAGCATATTTTTTTCGTTTCAAGCTTGTGTAAACATGAAACCGAATCCAAGCAGAGTTCTCCATGGTTCAAGCTTGTGTAAAAATGAACCCATACTTGGTTTACATCTCGTGATTTCCATTTTTATCAGCTAGATGAGCCTTGGTTGTTTCATCCCATCGCCACCATCTCTTTGGCCGATTATATGCCTTCACTTGGTTGTTTTTCCTTTCCTAAGGGACTACAGTCGTTTGACCATTACATGTATTGAGTAGTTCCTCTATTATCGAAACCAGTTTCTACCCTTTATACCACTCATTCCTCCAAGAAGAGTCACCTTTAAGCTCTTTTCTGACTCATAAAAAATGAAAAGCTTGTCGAGTATTTTTTCCCTTTTTGACTTTTTAAAGAGAATAAAAATGGGAGGTCTTCTTTCAGCTCTTTTCTGACCCTTTAAAAATGAAAATATTACCAAGCTCTTGTCTCTTTGAACTCATTAAAGGCTACGAAGCATCATCTAACCAGTATAAGTTTACCCCTTTTACGAACTAGGATAAATTACTTAAGAAAAAGGTATATGTTTATCTCTCATGGTGAATAGGTTCCCTTGGCTATTGTTTTCTACCTTTTCAGATTCGAGGGACAAATTTACGAAAAGGGACCTTTGGAGTTTTCTTTTCCGTGTCTTTTTCAAACTCTCTAAATATGAAAAATATTCTGAGTTTTACCAATGTCAGACTCGTTAAACCCTGATGACATTGGGCTTGTCATTATGACGAGACCAAGCTTCTCCTTCCTAGGGCTCGTTGAAAACTGACTAGGTCGGATTTGTCTGAAGGACAAACATACATTACAAGCATATCATATCCCCTTCAAGCTTTCGTTTCAAAAATAATTGGGGTACTCGCCAGCAATGGTGGGGGGAAATTTGGAAGTAATCTGTTGGTTGTATTTATTATGGAAGCTTGTCGCTCTTGAACATCGACACTCTTTCTACTTCGTGTCGGGCTGGGATATCCTCACTTTATCATTGGCCTTCTGAGTTTCAGGTCATCCATTTTTCCTCATTCCATCTGATCCCTATTTCATTGTCATGGCTTTTGATCCCTTGGTACCAAAATGCTACCACACTCCGGAGTCGTGTCGCCGATATGTTCAAGATCTTAATCCTTCTACAGTTTGTACCCTTACACATCTTCCTTTGAATCTCTGTTTCATCCACATTCATCTTGTTCCATTGTCTCGCATCGATGATGTGGGAAATATTATGGCCCTCCTTTCACCGATTGCTTCTTTTCGACCTCAGCTCATTATCTGGGAAGTTGATCTAGAGACTCCTTTTTGGTACCTTGGAGCTTGCATGCCTTAATGGCAAGTACTTCGCATTCGATGACAGGCTTTCATCATTGGCCTTTGATCGAGTGATTTCACGGGTGTTCGAATTCAGATCATTCTTCACACTTCGTGGATTGTACTGACGGTACCTTGAGAACCATTGACATTATAGGTGGTCTCTCTTACACTTGTTAATGGTTTTCATCATTGATTGCTAATCAAGTGATTTTCTAATATGCTCGACTTCAGCACATCTATTTGCATATTAGAGTTTGTAACATTGATTAGGTTGGGATTTAAGACCCTCGGTCTAGATTACACAAGCCTGGGTTGTGCGGATTGGTTCAAGATTGTACACATGACTCTTTTGATTGGATGGTTACGACCATACCTGAGTCTTTCATATGGTCCTTTTGATTGGGTGGTTTCGTCCATAACATAGATCATTTATGCTTATCTTATGGATGGCTGCACCCATGCCTTATGCACGTATATTTCCTTTCACTATGTACTCATGTATCAAAGATATCAGTTGTACTTGTGTTGCAGGTTCTCCATGATGGTGTTCTGTTTCAGTTATGGCTTCGTAAAGCATTTCTCCCCTCCCACTCTCTCGGCCTTCATGCTTTAGGGGGAATCTGTTACACAATAATTTGTCACCAACCCTGCATTCCCTAATTTCGGACACTGCCGGTCTGTGTTATTGACATCTGCCTTATGTCATGATGCAAATTATGTGTCAATATCTTCCTTATCATCTCAAAAAGAATATCTCAGTTTACTTCTCCTAGAGCAGACCCTTTTTTACTTGTGTTTCTGGGTTGTCGCAGGACAACAATTGTTCCACCTGCGAATATGGCCAAGATTTCACTAGCCCTAGTGAAGTCTTTGCTCTGTCTCTGTGTTGCACCAGCGACGAGCTACTTTTGGCAAGTTTTTTAAACAACTCGTCAAAGCTTCAAAGTATAACAGCTTCATGGGCGGTCCTAGGGTTGGTTGTTGGATCAGATGAGCTCGCATCTCTCTTTTGGGATAGTTGTTCCACATTTTGTGCAACCTCTCAAAGAGATAAGCTCTTTCTCCCATCTTTTATGGAAGCTCCTCCTCCTATAAATACTTCCTCCATGACTGAGATCAGCTAGCTTCAGAGTCCAAGAATTCAATAGTAAGAGTAGAGAGTTTTTTGCTAGAGTGTGGAAGTAGCCTCTCATGTAACTTAGCTTGGGATGGTTTTGAGTGGAGTTAACTTGATTATAAGAGTATTCTAGCATTAGCCTTTGGGTAGGAGAGAGAGTTGTTCATATTTTGGGAGACAGTATATGAGTGAATGCTTGTGGGGACATGCTGACAGGACCCTTCAAGGAGGCTTACGACGTCAAGGCTTGGTTGTAAGTTCTACTTTGATTTATATTAATACAAATCAACAACTTATTTCCTATATCGTATGTCTAAATGCGTAATGATAGCTTGAAGCTCCTTGACTCTTTAAGTAGATAGTTTTTGTCGTACTCTATTATGTTCATGGTTGTGTTCTATATGTTGATTTTAGGTACAAGTGATTAGAAGAATGAAATTTGGAGCAACACAACAGGAACTCCATCGAACGACGATTTGAAGGTAAGCCTTCATGGCATCAACTTTCTAAGGAAATTTGCTTTTCTATTCTCTTTGTTGTGACTAGACCCACTCTAGGGCTATAGGGGTTGCCTCTATCTGCAGAGGGAACTTTCCTGTGTCACACACACGTAAAGTTGCATTATTATACCCTCATGCATGGAGATACGCTTTTATCACATTGTATGTCAACATGACTGTCGTTGTATGGGTTTTGTAGGTTGTGAGTGGAACCATTGCTTAGTTGTCGCATGGGTTGGATTTCTTAGCATATGGGTGCTCTTGTTACACCAATGTTATATCCCTCCAACACGTCATTCAAACACCTTTTGGGGCTAGTGGGTGTTCTTAGCACAATAACGTATGTGGCATTATGTGTTTTAATGTAGTTGTTTGCAACCTTGCATAACCCAATGTATCAATAGGTTAGTTTTATGATTTAAAAATAAACCTAGGATACGTAAAAGCATACATAGGCTCCAAATAATTAATCTCTCATGCATGATGGGATTGATTCTCAAGCATGTGAATAGCCTTGATAATTATGTAGTGCGCCTCTTGACATGAAGCCATAATATACAATGCATATTGAAATACATTCTAAAGGTCGTGATTAGACTGAAAATGATTAAAAATTTGGTTATGATGACTTAGGGTTTCAAGGGTGTGTGAGAATGACAACATTTTCCCAAAAACTAATGCATTTGAAGGCACAAGGACACATGTGGAATATCTCCAACGTTACAAATATATGCTCATCCCTTGCCAATGCATGTTGATGGGAAAATAATGTTTAATAACACATTATAAAAATTTCAACTTGATCAAACCCTAATGAGTTTGAAAGGGATGAGGACCAATGCAGGGTGAGGTTATTGACATGAGGTACTCCTGTAAACCCTAATGCATCAATGTGATCAACCTTGGAGATAAATCTAGGAGAAAAAGTATAGCATAAAACTCTTAAGTGCGAGGATAGGTAGGGTTTGACCAATTGAAAACTAGATCATAACCTTAATGGCTATAAGAAAGTATAGGGGGGCCAAAATTTTGGGATATTCCCAACAAATTTGGGTGTTTCTAGAGTAGTTATAACACTATGTAAGGTAAATTTATTGGTATTCTTGAATTGATAGTTAATGTTGTAAATTAAGCACTAACATTTTGTGCCCCCCTTTTCTCCTAACTTTTGAAATCTTTATTACAATTTCCATAATTGTTTGGTTGATTTGGGTGCATCTGCAAATGTAATTCCATTATCTGTTGTAAATAAAATCAATGTTAAATGGGATAAAACAGATGCACGAATCATACAACTGGACAAATCACTAGTCCATGAAATTGGTGAACTCAACAATGTTATTAATCGTTTCTCATCAGATCATAGAGTACAACAATGTATTAACATTGTTATTGTAGACATTCTTGAAGCGTACGATTTACTTTTGAGCAGAGAATGACCCAGTAAGCTATAAGGATATTTTTCAATAGACTAGACACACTTATGACTTCCTTATAAGGGTAGAAACAATTAAATTCGAGTGGAAAGCAAGCCCTACATGAAATATACCATGACACCGCTTGAGGGTCATATGAGCCAATTGGCTTTGGAGACATTATTTTGGAAAAATTAGACGTTGATCACATGTGTTATCAAGTGCAACCATCAACCATTCCATCAGATACACCATTGGATCTCCTTCCTTGTAGTCCAACTGGTGCATATGAATCTTGTAATATAGATTTACATAGTAGTAGTATAGGAAATAGCTTAATAGCTACTAATTTTTAGACTTTGTATTTTTATGGTTCTAAGACTCAAGATGGCTCAGGAGTTGGTTGTGTTCTCATATACCCACATAACAAGTGGTACATTTTTTCATGTCGCTTAGAGTTCGGGTGCACAAACAATATTTCTAAATATGAAGCACTTGTACTGTGACTAAATAAATCCATCGACCTCAAGGTGGAGGTGTTTAAGGTAATTGGTGATTCAAAGGTTGTCACCCATCAGCTATGGAATACTATCCACTGTGTTTCACCAAATCTGAAAAAACCACCAACAAGAGGTATGGAAACTTATTTCTTATTTTAAAGCATTTAATATTATTTTTGTTCATAAAATTTGTAATGATGTTGGGAATACATTATCCAATGCAGATGATAGGATGTAACCTTTAAGAGATGTTTTTTCTATAGAGATTATGTATAAACCAATGTGTCCAATAACGTAACTAACGTTCATGTTTTTACTGACAACCAACGGATACTTCATTTTATAGCCAATGCAACCATGTATAAAGATGCGACCATTGAAGAAGATGAGCATGATAAGGTTTTGCAAGAAACAGTTGAAGCAACAAAAGGGAATACTATGCATAAAGATGTGGTGTCTCTAAGAAATTCTATGACCTACAAAACTACTTTAGATGACTAGTCAACACTAAGCCTCCAATTTCCAACTTATCATATGAACAAGCCAACTAGGGAACCAAAGACGATTCGAAGCATCTAAAATTCAGTACATGTTGTTCTCCACAAGAAAGGCAAGCTTTTACTTATCTCTTCAAACAATATTGTGATGTTTTTGCATGGACATATGATGATTTAAAGAAATATGATACATGTATTATCTAGAACGTCATTCCTTTTAAACATGGGGTGAAATCATTTCAGCAAAAGCTAAGAAAAGATCATCCAACACTTGAGCCCATGATCTAAAAGGAGTTGGCGAAGTTTTTGGATGATAGTATCATCCTCAAAGTGAGACATTCTACTTGGGTTTCCAATTTTTTTCCCTTTTATGAAAAAGTCCAGTGAGATACACCTGTGTCAATTTCTGCAACCTCAATCAGGCATCAGATAAAGATAACTACCATGTGCCATCTATGGATTAGATACTCAAGATGGTATCTCAGTCGAAGATGTTCTTCTTACTATATGGATTATCTAGATATAATCAAGTGCTAGTAGCAAAACATGATCATTTAAAAAAAACCTTTAGGACAAAGTGGGGGACTTTTTCCTTTAATCATATGCCATTTGGGCTTATTAATTTCGGTGCTACATCTCAAATATCTATGGACATCATATTCTGTGGCTTATTTGGACAAAATATAGTAGTCTATTTAGATGATGTAACAATATTTTCGAAGGGAAGATCAGACCATATGTGTTGGGCATGGAATCCCCCAAGGCACGTTTTGGGGCTTAAAGCCCAAGTTTTGACCAAATTGTTTTGTAAAAGCTCCCCAGATTGTGGATGCGAAGCGCAAAATTATGATAGATTCACAGGGTTGTTTGCCCTCATTTTGTAATGTAATGTCGGCTTAATAGACCTACCCATGGTCCGCAGACCATGGGATTGTATAAATAGAGAGAGGCTCTAAGGGTATAATAGGAGGGAATGCAGAAGAAGAGAAGAGGATGAGAAGTCTACGTGATTGAGTAAAAGTGTAAAGTGTGTCTTTGGGTTCTAGGGTAGGGGAAGGCTCTGCAGCTGAGCACACAGAGCCCTAATAGTCTGCAGCTGAGTGCGCAGACCCCTGCAGCTGAGTGCGCAAGGTAAATCGAGTCTGTAACCGTTGGAAGAATCAATAAAGAGAAGTTTACCCTATTTTTGTGCATCTTTTCTTGTTTTAATATATGATTGGGTATAATTTGCAAGTATACTATTTATTTCCTACGTGAACTTATATCAATGTTTTGTATAACTAATTATAATGTAAGACATCCAAGTATGTGAAGGTAATTAACTAGTATAGGAAGATAAGTAAGATCTCAGGTAATAACGTAGAGTGTGGATCTAGCAGCGTGGAAGTTCCAGAACCCCTGGTTAGGGCTACATGAAGGCAGTGTATCAGGGTGTGAGGAACAGGGAAGTGCACGAAGTGACTTGCGTGCAGGGACAAACAGTGGGACCAATCGAACCACTCAAACATCTCAAGGGTATGGAATCATGGTTCTAGTACCCTTCCATACTACTTCGGGTGAGACCTCAGTTCACGCTCCACAGACTGTTGCCGAAAGGGGTAGTAGTACAGGGATTTGTTTAGCTAATTAACTCCGAACCTGGGCCAGGCCCCAAAAAGCGAACAAATGGTTTCGTTTCTAGGATTGGGATCTGCATAGAGATGTGTGATGTCGTTTCACTGGAATCTAAAAGGGAAAGGAATCGAATATTGGTTGGACAGGAAAATTCACTAGTTCGCGGCGAAGGAAAATAGGAATCCATGAATATCAAAGGAAGAGTGGTTCAACTACTACTTATATATAGATATCCATGAAATTTTCTTTACATCCATCCCCACTGAGTTGTACGAGTGGATCGTGAAGCTAGCAGATAGCCAAGGAAGGTGTAAACTTGACAGACCTATTGTGTGGAATCCAGAATTGGTGTGCAGACTAGAAGTATTGGAAGATAAGATCACACGCATTATCGATCACTAGCTCGATCGAATCATAGGAGGATTCATCACCAAATTCATGGTAGATACTTCAGTTAGTTATAGTGAGGCAAAATGACGCTTCCTTAAAGGATCGTGAGGTAAGTACATTAAATCTTTGAACACTTGGATTAAAATGCCACTGTGTGAAAAACGGGTTATGCGAATAAATTGATGTTTGGGGCTACGCGAAGTGGGAGAATCTATAGAAATGAAGGTAACATAGAACTAGAAACTAGCCCCTTGATTTCACCTCCACGAGGGGGCGAAGAAGAACTCGCGAAAGTCTCGCCAAGAAGTGCGATCAATCTGATAAGGCAGAGAATTCCGCGCATACCACCCCCACCCACACCACCTCCAGTTTCACCATCTTCACCCCCGTCTTTGCCCACACCACCTCCGCCACCATTGTGAAGCAGGATTGCAAGCGCAATAGAGCTACCAGTGTTCAAGGGAGTAGGGAATGAAGATCTAGACCAGTTTTGGTTCGTGATAAAAGCTGTATGGGAAGCACAGGGAGTCACAGATGACAATATAAAGAAGGCAACATTGGTTAGTGCTCTGCAGGATCACGCACTGATCTTGTACATTAAGCATTCCAATGACAATTTGAATATAGGGATTGCAGATATCCAAGATGTGCTAAACAAAGAATTTAGTAGGCCAAAATCAGAGGCACGGTCGATCATTGGGTTCAACGAAATCACAATGCTACCAGGAAAGACCCCATGGGAGTTGTATCAAAGACTAAACTGCACAATTTATGAAGCAAACATGACATTAACAAATGGCCAACACCACGAATGGTTTGTAGCATCGTTAATGCCGCATCTACGAAATGCGCAGTCGCAACAGAGGCTAAGCACTCAGGTCGAGGCCTTGGAGGTCGCGATGAGATTGCACGAGACTCCGATACAAGATCCCAACCTAGGATTTTAGCATATTCATGCACAGTTGAAAAAATTATGCCTTGAGATGCAGAGTTTGAAACAAGACAGGACAACCTGCCCAGAGATGCGTGATGAGGTATGGTGCGTAAAATGCAAGGGCCAGGGACACGACAAGGACTGCTGCTTGGTGTTCGCGAATTACCTTGCGAGAGGAGGGCCAATACCATTAAGACTGAAGGCACAAGGAGGATCGAGCACGGCACCTGCACTATGGTGCGCGATTTGTGAGATAGGAGGAAAGCATGCTATAGATAACTGCCATCTATTACAAAAGTATACGCAGAATTCATAGCACTTGTTTTGTAATTTCTATAGGTCAGTAGGACATGATGAGTGCACTTGTAGAATTCATGAGATGATGATGGATCAAACTCCTACCTATAGAGTTCAGGCCGAAACATGGCCCCTCAATCAAAACGCAGGAATGGCGTGCAATGAATTTCAGGGACACGGACAAGGCCAAGGTGGAGGGGGACCAAGAAGAGGTCGTGGGCAGCTCATATGTTACAATTGCGAAGGGCCTGGGCATTATGCCTGTGATTGTACAAATCCAACACCACCATCATGCTTGTATTGTACGTTGTTTGATCATGAGACGGAGGATTGTCCCACACTAATAATGAGGTTTCGCGATAAAGGAGCTCTCCAACCTCCCTCGACTCAGAACCTGCAAATGATGAAGTCTGAGTCATGCGAGGAAGACCCTAATGTAAATATCATGCTCCAGAGTGGAATTATGATAGGGGATGACAAAGGTAAGCAACCTAAAGAAAGTACTTTGGTTCACAAGGCTCCAACGAAGGAACCATAATTTTATTTGGAGCATGCTAAAGAGACTTTCATGGAAGCTAAGAGGAGCTTCGCTGATGCCTCCACTTCAGGAAGTAAAAACAGACTGGAGCCGGAAATGGACCCATCAGTGCTCAATACATTCTCGGAGACATGCATGAAGCTGTTGCATGACAGTAAGGCTGTAAAGGGGTTGTAAGAACTCATAACTAGATGCAGTGGGACTGCACAAGGAGAACTGCACGTAGTCCGGAATCTCGGGAAGCACACGACGCGAACAGGGAGGGAGATGAGATTGACCGTGCAGATTGGGGAATATGGGATGGACCAAGTGATTCTGGATCTAGGATCATATGTGAATGTCCTACCAAAGTAGACATGGGGGTGCATGGGCAGGCCTGCGTTGCAATGGTCTCCTATCCAACTGCGAATGGCGAACCAACAAAAGATCTTACCTATGGGAGATTGCAGGGAATCATAGTAGATATCGAAGGAGCAAGCACGCTAGCAGATTTTGAAGTGATAGAGATTGTTGATGACATCAATCCCTACCCCGCACTATAGGGAATAGAGTGGGCCACTGACATGAATGGAGTGATAAATTTAAAGAAGCGCAAGATGATCTTTAAGAAAAAGCCTCTGCGCGTAGTGGTACCTTAATACCCTGCAGAAGGATCGCGTTACACTGAGCCAGTGCACGACTACGACAGTGACGATGGTCTGGACTACATCTACAAGATAACCACGCAGGAGCAAGACTGGGTAAATCCAACTGCGGATGGCTGAATCTCATGGGAGCGCGAAATCTTCTACACATCAGATTCTAACAAGGAGATAGAATGATGGAAGAACCGGTTACACGAGGTAACCACGCTCAACTATAACATGATGACGAGGTCACTGCGTTGCATAGCAATAGAGGTAAAATATCTGCCTACATATGATGGGTTAAGTGAGGTGCATGATTTCTTGAGCAAATTTGAAAGAGAAGTGTCGGAACAGCAGCTCTTCGACGCTCTGAAATGGGTACTATGAGCTACGCCCACAAGATGGTGGGGTACACACGAAAGAAGTTTTGAGGACTGGAGTGACTATAGAAGAATGATGCGCACGTGGTTTGGGAAGCCTCTGATGCGATTAACAGACAAGATTGTTGAACGAACCGGCCTGTGCACCCACCTATCCAGGTGGATATAGGCATATGGTGCGAAACCTGCACAAATGCAGACAGTCCTTGTAGTAGGAGACACAAGCAGTAAGCAGGTGCAGGTAAGGAAATGGCGCGAATGACCCCTCCGGTTGGAACCACAAAGTATGGAAAGACCAAGTGCGCATAAGGATACCCACGTAGAAGCCTTCAACAAAGTACACAAAGCGCTGAGCAAGGTCCACAATGTGAAGCGGACTGACTAGGACCTATGTGTTCGAGCGGTTCTATGGGCTTATAGGACCGCGTGTAAGAACCTGACCATGTAGGCACTGCCAAGGCTGGAGTATAAAGCAAATGTTGTAAGCCCTATAGTACATGGAAAGCTTAGACTGTGCATGATAGCACTGGTAGATATGATGGTTCACGGAACCTTGGAAGAAGAAATCCAACAAGGAAATTCTAGGCTCCAAGAACTTGAAGAAGAAAGGGTGTGATTAAGGAAGAAAAGCACTCTGGTGGATGCAGAAGTCAAGAAGCTAGAGGATGCGATAAAGGAAGATTTTCTTGGTAAAAAGACCACGGTGATAAGGCAGGATGCGCACGATCACGATGACAAGTTTGAAGCCTATCACCGTGAATTGATCAGTCTGATGCCTTGGCTTGAACCGCATATTAATAAGCAAATCGAATAGGGTAGCGCGATGCCTCCCGTAACAATAAAAGGTGGGTATTTTCCAAGAAACGTGATGGATGATAGGATAAAGCTTTACAAAGGTGGTGCAACCACCTAAATGGCCGAGGGAAGTAAAGTCTTAGCGCTCAAGGCAGTTGAAAGGAAGCACAGGACTATAAACTACTCTACCCGGGAGCTGCGCGATGTTGGAGCTATGCACAGAAGCAAAGAGTCACAAGGTCCGCAACCGTGCACGGGGGGTTTCCCTACCGCACGGGTTGGCTAGAAAGTGACCATTGAAGTCACTATTCACGATGGGATGCTCGACTTGAGACCAAATGGAGCGGGAGACATGCATTTAAGACGCGATTTATGGCCAATATTTGGGAAAATCTACCACCAAGGGAGCATTAATGAATCAGATTTGGGGGGGATGGTCGAATTCAAATTCAAAAAGTGCTATAAATTACAAGGGGCTACCCAGACAACAACACTTGGTCATTTGTGAATTGAGCTATTGAGCAGATCCCTGTTTGTTTTGTGTCAAGCATGGATTGAGCACCTGAGTTCGAAAGTGATATATTTCTGGACGGACATGATGGAAGCAACTGAGGAAGTTATGGGAATAATAGAAATGACTACCGAAGAGGTTGCACAAGCCCTCACTATGGGGGATGCTTCAGAAAGCACCAAGATTATGGCAGAAATCTTGAAATCACCATGCATGCCAAGACGAAAGAAGGACAAACAAGCGATGGTTCCCATACGCATGTCCCCGCAGAACCCGTTGCACACCAAACTGTCAATGGAGGACAAGGGGAAGTCTGTCACCATAGAGATCGATGAAGAAGAAGAAGACCTGGAGGACCTTACCATTGAAGAGGATGAGAATGAAGGCATGGAGGAGGAAAATGAGCCTGGGCACCCCTCGACAAAGTTGCCCGCCTATGTCTCCCCATATAAAGGGAAGGCTAAAGTGCCCAAGGACCTTGATGAGACTAAGAGCTCGCTCCAGACCCCGCTCCTCCCAAACAACATTATTTTTTCGGGCACGCATCTAGGACGGGTGTCGAGCTTAAAATTTGAAGATTGGGACCTCGCTAACCACGATAAGTTCCCTCACCTTGAGACCTCGCACCTCATGAGGCCCAAGAAGAACACTACAGTGGGGGTTACATAATTGGAGCCATGAAAGTGGTTGCGCAGAGTGGAAAAGGCTGGGCTACTTAACCTACTCTAGGTGCTGCATTTCCACGCCACCCCAATAACAATTTTCATCATCAGGAAGCTGCTCTGCCTAGTGCATGATGGGTGTTTGCAGTTGGAGGAGCCCATCCCCATCACGACAGACTTTATTCACCGCATTTCCTGGCTTTCATGCAAAGGAGGTGACCCCGTAGACATCTCGGAAGGGAAGAGCAGTGACTTGGCCATCACGGAGGCCATGAAGAAGAAATACAAGCTGGCAAAGAAGAAAAGGGGCTACGGCATATCCAGCATCGACGATAAATCAGTGAGAGTAGCGACCCAAATACTGGATAGTAAGGTTATGCGCAAGTGCCGCATGGATGAGGTACCCACGCCGATGGTAGCACTTGTTGAACAGTGCATGGAGGGGGTCCAGTTTAACTGGTCTGAGTTTCTCTGTAAGGAATTCTTGGAGAATTGTTTTGAAGCTCAGGAATAGGGAAAAATGTTCCACTATGCATGGCTTCTGCTGTCCATAGTGCTCATGGTAGGGGAATTTCTGGAAGATAATGAATTCCCCACAATTGATAGGGATTTGTTGGAGGCCGCGAAGTACACTTCACTCTAGGCCACAAAGGATGCGAGTAGGATCCGCAACAGTAAAATATTCTAGGTGTTTATGGAGATGAACCTCAGAATGGGGATCAATCACAAGTCACGATTGTCGCCCACTGTCTATAACAGCCTACAGAGTTTTGTGAAATTTAAAGCGGACATCCATAGAATATACATCAGAGCGCGCAAGGACCCAGCCAAACAATGGAGAAAGCTACCCTTTGTAGCCATGGACGATGTCATCTTTAATGTACTGGAGACATGGCCACCGGAGTGGCACGCTCCAGACATCGCGGAGATAGAGAAGTCAGCGACACAGAGGAAGAAAGAAGAGGCCAAACTGCGCATCACATAGTTGGTAGAAAAGAGAAGGAATGAGACAGCGGCAGGAGAAGCGCGAGATGCTTCACAGACAAAAATTGAACAGGAAAAGGCCGCACTAGTGCAAGAGGCAGCCGTGAAGGCGCGTGAGGGCCAAACGTTGCCTTCGCATGGGCAGGAAGTAGAGGAAGAAGAGGGAGGTGCAGACCCACAAACCGTGTCAACACAGGTGAAGTGCCAGCACCCAACCAAGTGGACAGGGCCGCGCAAGAAGGTAAAGGCATCAAAGTTGTCTATTGATCTGATCACCCTAATCAAGGGTGATCTGCACAACATCGATGAGATAGTGTATGATGTCACCTCTGAGACCCTCCAAAATTTTATGCAAGAGAACCAGATTGTGTTGGGGGCCCTCAGAGCACAACTGCAGGAGTTGTAGGTGCGCCCTCCTCCAACTGGTACCCTTTCAACCAGCCTCGTAGTTGGAACAATGACAATAGAAGAGATGTTGCGTGCTCGGGTGACGAATGCCATAGTGCTACCAGAAGGGGAACTAGTGACAAAAAATGAGGCCGACAGGCCTACGGTTAGCGCACTGAAGGGTCTCGACATCAACATGGCTGCACTCCCGCGGGAGACCTTATACGTTCTGCAGGATGGGATAACTGCAAAACTGTGGGCTAGGGAGAGCCGCGCACTGCAAGTCCTCAACGAGTAGAAAATCAACATGGAACAGTTGAGCTTGCAGCACGACGAAGTGGTGTCATTTTATAGACAACTATTATAGGTACTAGATGAAGCTTTCCAAAGAATTTTAGAGCTAACCATCCAACCAGACACACCAGCAGAGGCGCGCATCCATAGGCTATCAGCAAGGGTGCATGAGGTGCGGGAGGAAATGACAAAGGTTCAACTGGAGTTGAACCTTCAGATCGTTGAGCTATGGTTAAAGGCACAGTCGTCCACCCCTTTGGAAGTCAGAGAACAATGCGCTATCACTATTACAGTGGGACTGGACGAGATTATAAGTGTAGTGCGAGACTGCACCAACATGTTAGAAGAGTCATTTGAGGTCCTCACAAATCTGTAG
Source organism: Pinus tabuliformis (assembly GCA_031772625.1). Lineage (NCBI taxonomy): Eukaryota > Viridiplantae > Streptophyta > Pinopsida > Pinales > Pinaceae > Pinus > Pinus tabuliformis. The sequence goes on along the minus strand of CM062816.1, from coordinate 1,489,266,867 downwards.
GAGGACCCCAACATCCAGCGTTTAGAGACAGAGGCGCGAGAATCCCAATAGTAGTATGAAAGCATCAAAGGAACTACGCAGACGGTGGCCCTCACTCAGAGGCTTGTGTGGATGCAATAGGCCAAGGCGCTGAAAGAACAAGTGGACTCGCCACGACACAAGGAAGCAGTCCTGAAGGTGCGCGTTCAGCCTTGGATTGACAAGTCCTTCACCATCATAGCAGAAATTGAAGGTAAACTCTCACACATGTAGGGGATACAGGCACATATGTAGAGAAGCACTTCCGACACCGCCGTCTCGAAACAATGCATGCAGCAGATCCAGCAGGCAACAGCTCAGTGCATTGCCGACCTTGCAGCAGTTCGGGCAGAGCTGGAAGGACTCTGCGCGAAGATCTTCACGCTGACAGAGTGACTTGAGGGTGAGTTACGATGTTTTTGTTGGGGGCCTGTTGGGCATGGAATCCCCCAAGGCACATTTTTGGGCTTAAAACCCAAGTT